>JAODJW010000094.1:8843925-8902145 GCA_026777045.1 Hyperopisus bebe
TCTCCCCCTTCCCCCCCCCCCCCCCCACCCTGCCTGCTTCTCTCTCTCATGGAGCTGACTCGGCGTACGCGGCTGCGGCCATCAAATTAACCATTTTCTTATTTGTATTCATAAGTACCTGTAAAATGTGCTCATGTGCGTGTTTGTGTATGTATGTAGTCATACATACGCCCTCATACCGTTTAACACATGCATAACAATCACCAGTTTAAAGTGGTGAGTCGCCATCCCAAGAGAGGGATCGTGTCATTGGGGTCTGCGTCGTCAGACCAGTGTGTGTGCGTGCATGCACTCGCGTGCCATTTCCTGTCCTCTCTGGAATATAGTGCCTTTTCTAAGCGGTGATTTCAGTGTGTCCGGCCTGCTGAGCGTGCCCCACGCAAGCCCCGTCTAAAAAAGAAACCTCCTCCTCTTAGCTGCTGTACACATCATTTTATTTATGGCTTCTGCACTGTCCCCCCCCCCCCCCCAACCACCACACCCTGTCTTTGATCAGTCTTTGTTTTTGTTCCGTTAATAAAAAAAATAATAATGATGAAATTATAAACAAATACTGTGTTTGAGTGTTAGACCGTTTTGGTTGTTTTTATTGTGTTCTGACTCAGAAGCCAAGGGCTTAACTTATGGTGTCATGTTTTAACATCTTAATATATCTGAGGTTTATCCAATTATACTCTGTCCAAATTTAGTTGTGGTCTATGCAGTTTGATCATATCCGAGTGCATCTTGAAAACAGGCTGATGTGGTGTCCTGCTGCCCCCGCCCCCATCACAGAGGCTTTTAATAAAAGTGACATACATATAACGTAGGGTTAAATAGTCCCTGGAGCAAATGAGGGTTTAGGTACTTGTTCCAGAGTCAAATGGTGAAACCACTTTGCAGGCCCTGGGTTTTGAACTAGCAACCTTCCAATTACAGATCCAGCTTCCAAACCTGTGGAGCCACACACCATCTGCTTATGCTGAGGTGTCTCCAGAGCTGCTATCACAGCGGTCAACTCTGTGCTCCTCCAATATGTTTTCGGCCCAGAGAAGATGACAGTTTGTAGGAAGACCTCCAGGACCAATAGATCTTCACTTTCCTTGGGTCCATCAGTGGCATCTTTCCCAGTCCATGTACATCTCAAGAAGTGAAACCTACCCTCTAGATTGAATGGAAGGAGAATTATGTCATTATTTGATGATAGCTCAGTAAATCTGGCCTGCTTGCTATTTTGTGCACCTCCAAAATGTTGCATGTGGCCTAAAGTGGTTTATACCCCACTGTTGGCTTGCTGCTATATGAGCACATATGAGTTTGCATTTATCCACAGAAGCTGGCCAAAAAAAATGGAAGCACCAAGTGCAAAGGGGCTTAACTCAGCTAAATTATAAAAATGTCAGCGGTAGGTTACAGCTGTGTGGAGCCTCACGATCAACATTTTGATTAGCAAGTTTTTGAAGCAACATGAAGGGGAAAAAAAACAGAGAAACTCAAATTATTGTCAAGGGGAACTGAGAGCTGAGGCTCACCGACGGAGATGGACAGACAACTTACCAGATCCTAAACAAAATGAAAGTTTGGCCTCAATACTTACCACAGAACTGTCTCAGCAATCTCAGCAAAAACTACAGCGTAAGCTTCACAACGTTGACAGTTATAGTAATAGGACTGCCATTCAGAAACTGCCTCTATCCAAGGCTAATGCACAATGAGAAACCAGTTGTTTTGTCTACCCCTATGTATATATGCTTACATACGTATATAGATATAAGCTGTTTTTTTGGTCATGTACAAGTGCACTGGAATTCTTATTTAAGCATTTAGTAGAAAAAAAGTTCTTTCTTCTGGAGCATCACTTAAATTTATACCAGTCCATCCCTGTACACCATTACCAGGGTGAAGGACTTCCAGGAAAGGACAAACCAGACCTCCAGTGGTCTAACAAAGCTCTGCTGTGTGGAGTTCGTACAGTAAGTCAGGTCATACTCATTGGTCTTTCACTGATGTGGGTAATACTGTGGTCAGAGGAGTTTATATCTTGAACCTAGTTTAATCAGTTGCTGAAGTTCTTTTGCCTGATACTTTATTCAGCTCACTGAGCTTAATCGTCTTTGTGGTTCTTGTGAAGGGTAAGTTGATTGTTCCGAAATATTGCATCTCTGCTCTTTCACTCCTGCAGCTTCCCCTTTTTTCCTGATCTGGATCTCTCCTGTCGGAGTCAGATGGTGCACACCTTTTCTGAAATTTCTTGTCTTTGTGGGATGGAGCTGACCGACCCATTCTTCTGGGTTTAATGAAGCGTGGTCTCTGTGAAAGCCAGGATGCGTGTGTGGTGAGGCGTAGTGTGTATTTGGGAAGTTAATGAGTTATTTTAGCTGTGCTTTTGCCCTTGGCTGACCTTGAGCTCATGCTGGTTGATTTTATTCTTCCTGTTCTTACAATGGAGGGTCCCTGAGATCTACAATGTTTACCAGTTTGACCTGTAGTTATTTCTCCATGAGCTAAAATAAAAAGTGCAGTACACCTGCAATACGGCGATGTGGTTATAATAAAAGTACTAATGGGATTCGTTAAACTTGTTCTCGAAAAACATGTTCTTGATTCTGAGCACTTGTTTATATAAAGGGCATTAAGCAGTAACTTAAGTACGCCTAATAGTTGTTAAGCTTCTGTAGCTTATTCAATACAAGATATATACGTGCACACACACACACACACACACACAAACATCCAGAGCTTACATTTAAACAAATACATAAGAAGAGAGTAAATCATACACTGTTAAAAATGAAAAGTTTTAATGATTCTATTTTAATACTTAGGGGTTCCTCTTAGCACTGTAAGGGGCCTTATAGCACCCTCTGATGTTATTCAAAACATTTTTCATTTGGAACCATTTCAGTCAAAGAGTTTCAATAAACGCACCTTTAAACGAAAGGGACCATGTCGCGAGACGGTTACTAAAATGTAAAAAAAAATGTTTCAAGTTGAGAGCGAAGTTCGCGAAAATCATATAAGTTATAAGCTGGCAGCGATCTGTTTCAATGTTCAAACTTTGTCGCTAATTAGATCGCTAATACAGGCAGTGATATTTGCAGCTAACTTTGTAGCTACGGCTCTTGTTATCCCTCTGGAACTCGGCCATTTGAGTGTCCCTGTGTCCCTCCGTACGCAATCGGCACATCCTGCGCCCTACCCTCGACGGGAATGTAACGTAGGCCTCTCAAATAAGTATAAAAATAACCAAATACATAGCGGCGACTCATTTCTTCCGTACCTACACGACTTTTGCTCGTTCCTCATACGTAGTTACAGCTCTGACTCCTCGGCTCAGTTGGCTTGTTTTTGAAAAAAAAAAGGTCGATAAGAATAGCAATAGTTTTTTTTTTTTACATATGTGTTAATGACGTTAGTTGCTTTAAAATATCTACATTAGTTCACTGTGCAGTAACGATTTGTATATGGCAAGTTAGGCTATACTTAATTTGATGGAGGTAGGGTTACGTTTCTTTTAAGCACCTCCAGCCCGATAAAATCGGGGCACATCTTCAAAACACCACTTCTTTATTTTCAATTGGGAAAAAAGTTAATTTCCTAGAGAAAACCGACGCCACAAATATGACCTGCTGACTCAGCCTGAGTTATTCTCGTTATTCCCGTTACCAGTAATCTCAATTACAATGTGTTTTGCCAACATACAACATGGCACAATTAATGTGAGCACATCAAATAGTAATACAAACTATTGCGAAAGATTAAAGATAAAAGGACGCGAAACCGTTGTGACACGGAGTGACACTGTTACCCTGCGAAAGGACGCGGAGCCAGAGCGGATCCGCGGCCAAAGCGCGCATCGGAGGGGGCGCAGATGGCACTTGGCACGCAGGGACGCGGTTTTACACTGACAGACCTTTGTCAGAACATGAAGCCATACTGGCCTTTTGAAGGACTTCCAAAACTTACAAAACATTTAAAATTGGCACATACCACCACCCTTCCAACTGAGTTATTATATTAATGCAAATATCTCGGTCATAAATTGTCATTTTAAATCCTCTTTTAAGGTTATTTTAAGATTACATGTGATCACTATAGAAGCCGTTAGTAATGGAATGTATGCCGAATTTCCTCTGTGTGCTATTGACTGTGATCCGAAAATGTGCCTGTCGTGCTTCTGATCCATCTGTCTCCCACAACCGATTATCCACTACAGGGCTGAATTAAACTGGACCCATTCGGACTGATATGTAAGAACAAAAAATGAACGAATCTGTTGTGTTCTATGCGTACGTTATTCGGCTTTTACGGACGCAACGAAATCGCTATGCATGTTACGCTTTATTCTTAAAGTCAGTACGATATGACGTCTTAATATTTTTTTCCCCATCTTTAAATTTCTGAGGAATTACCAAACGGGATCTAGACACCTAACATTGCAAGGTACATCGTGTTAGGAAATGCTAACGTTTGCGTTTATATTTATGCTGGTGAAACTATGAGAATCGCGATTAAGCTAATCTTACGTGTTATAACGCATTTTATGCCGCACGTGTAACTGCATTATAATTTATTATACTGAATGGCGATTATTAATATAGTGTCGTGACATTGCTAGATTCTAGAAGAACTAGACAGACCAGAGTAGTGGCTAAGGTCAATTTCTGTATTATAAAGGTGTCTATCTTTCTAACAAACAAGCAACAAACGAGTTTTTGATATATTCCACATGGCATCGCGATACGTAGACGAAGGCTGCCTTGGCCACCTTTCTGCGGAGGGAGGAAGTGATTTAACAGATTAGAGGAGAGGCGCTTTGGGAAAGATGATGACGGAGAATCGCAGACCAGCTGGCGCTGAGAAGTAAACTCATGCTGTTCAGCTGTTTTTACTCCAGCAAAAATAGACCTCGCAGATCGTGCACCGTCGTTGGTTTTGTTTTCAGTGACCGGCCACTTCGTCGTTCGTGTTGCCGATGATTTGTTTAAAATCCTGTTAATTGCAGAGGCCGTAAATTACTGGCGATTTACGAGAATCCGATACGGAGCGTATCAGGTACGGCGAGTCTACAAATATACGTCGCTCAGGCATTTAGGAAACGTGATTAAATCGATGCGGAGCGTGTCGGCTGAGCAGTCTGTGTATTCGGGGCATGGTGATGAAGGCTGCTGTGCGTTAAAGAAGAAGGTAGCGGACCTACAGGTGGTCGACGGAAATAGGGAACGAAAGATGGCACGTTAGGGGTTTACCGTCGTGGATGCACATCACGTGTATTTAGTAGGTGTTTAGGAGGAAAACGTTTAACCAACCTTTTTTTTTAGTCTTTGCGTTTATCCACTTTGCCGCCAACCTTAAGCAGAAGTATGGTACTGTTTGCACATTTCTGATTTATTCAGTAAACGCCTTTGCGTATGCAATTGTCTTTGTGTAGGCTGTCGGTGATATTTGGACGACATGGAAGATTCTGCTAAAGAGTACGTGATCCAGTCCTTTGACAAGGAGATCCAGTATCTCCTCAAAACGTCACTCAAAGGTTAGGTTATTGAAATGAAGCAGCGAGTGAGACCAACAGAACTTGTTTACAAGACACTGAAAATGACTGGTGGTGTTGCTGTTAACAAAAAAATATTTGCTGTATAGATTCTAATATATTACTGTGTGCATTTTGTGTCAGAGCCCAGCAAAGTGGATTTAGAGAGAGTTTCCAACATAATTGTGGACCAATCTCTGAGAGACCCCAACTTTAGTAAACAAGCAGGCCGAATCTGCCACACCATCGTCCAGGTGAACTTTTAGATGGAAACTGAGAAGAGTCTACTGTGTGAAGTGTAATATTCTAGTAATTTAGCAGCATTTGGTAAAGAAAAATTGGAAAAAAGTGAACAATTTTGCTCCCCGGCTCCCCCTGCAGGCAGAGGCTAAGGAGGCCAATGCCAGTGTCTTCCGCCGCCACCTGCTAAATCGATTGCAACGGGAGTTCATGGTCCGGGAAGAAACTCGCAACCGCTCTGTTCAGGAATGGGTCCACTTTGTGACATTCCTCTGCCAGATCTTTGACTGTCTCAAGGTAGCGCTCACAAATGGTGAAATGTAGCCTGTTTAGGAAGAGATAATTGTCCAGTCATCTTATTCACGTGTTAAGGTGCTATCTCACCTGTAATCGCTGACACTGCTCAGGTGAACGACGTACCCATGGTGGCCCTCGTGCATCCTGTGTACGACTGTCTGTTTAGGCTGGCCCAGTCAGACTCGCTGCAGAACGAGGAGGAGGTGAGCATATCTGCTTCAGTCTCGCTGGTCGCGTGTGGATGTGGCAGGTCTTTACATACCTGCATGCTCACTCGCACGTATCTATGCCTCCTTTACTCTTGCCTCAGGTCGACTGCCTCGTCCTGCAGCTGCACCTCATTGGCAGGGAATTGGAGGCCGTGAGTATGCAGCGCATGGATGACCTCTTCCACCACCTACGCGACGGCTTCCTGCTGCACAATGGTTTGGGATCCATGGTTCGGCTATTCCTACTGGAGATCCTGGAGTTCCGGGCTGGGGGGTGGAACCTCAGTGACTCAGCACGCCAGTACTACTACAGCGAGGGGGCAGACTGAGAGGCTGGTGTTGGGGAGTGGGGGTTGCGGGTCATAGGTTCTGACAGCCGCCTGTCAGGTTGAGCCGATAGGGTGATTGAGGTTTGTTTTGAAGCGGCCATTTTGACTTTGGAAACGGGCTTTGTCATGTTTGTGATGGGCGTCCAGTCTACATGTCATTTGGTGCTAAAGTGGGTGGTGTGGACGGCAGTACGGTAGGGTGGTGGATGTCAAAATTTAAGGAAGTTTCTGGTCATTTCAGTATTGGTGTTTTTGCCGTACGAAGAAGAGGTGCGAATATAAATAACTTGGCAGATTAGTACTAGTATTCCAGTACTGACTTGTGACAGTGGTGACTATTGAGCCAACTGGATTGACAGGACAGTGTAAACCAGGAAGAACAAATCTCAGTTTTCAACAATGGAAGATTTGTCAGTGGGAGTGTGGTTTCATTCTCTTTCAAATGCACGTGTAAATCCAGGACATTTATGGTGGGGGAGGCACTCTACTACCAGTTTGATAGTGGGTCCTTGTTGGCAGGGGGGCACACATTGGCAGGTCATATTAGTCCCAGGACAGAGAAAATGAAGGCTCCTTGCACCTAAATATGACTTTTGCAAAGTTTCAGTACCCAGGTTTTCTAAATGAAGAGTACTAGTTAAGTAATATGTTCTCACTCCTGTAACATACTGTACTAAAAGCCAGCAATTAGAATGCTTTGGGGAATCGTGAGTGTGTTAAACTGTTTGTTTGGTTTTTGCTTAATTTTGATATATTACAGGTTGCATTTGCAGTGACTCGGAGCTTCCCAATAACAATGTGACTCGATCTTCACATGGCAAAACTTATTAGTACTTTGGTACTCATAGAGCAGTAACATACTGCATTAATCACTGTGGAACTCGCTTGGTTTACGCCCATGTAAGAATCTAGACAATCCTAATGGTACGTACAGTATGACAAAGCCAGTGTTTTCTGCTGGTTTTACGGCCTATCTGAATCCCTGCATTGCACTGAAACTCAGGGCATTACTATGGTATTATCTCAGCGGAACCACTAGTTTTGAAATATTTCTTGGTTTGGAAGCATTTATTGCGCTTTAGTTGTATACAGCTTTCGTTTATAGGCATGGAAACTAAAAGGTACTTGATGTTACGTTGTCAGAATGCTGTGCTCCCATACAGTAATCGGTTGGACTTAATCTTTGAATGTTCTTGTTTGAAATCCTATGAATTTATTTAAAATAAAGCTGCATATATTTCGTTTGACAGAGGAAAAAAGTAACTGTAAATTTTGGACATCCTTGCAAGTAGGTGTATTTTCAGATTAAGGTTCAGTATGTGCCCAAGCAGAATCAGTGGGTATTAAGATGTCTGTGGTATGTTCCGGTGAGTTCTGCAGAAAGTCCAGCATCTGCTACTGTCCTATTAATCTTCAGCTGTCAACTTGCTACCACAACTAGTTTTTTTTCTTTCTTTCCTACTGAAGTCTACCTGATGTATCTGTTATTAGTTGTTACTAATGGTATTTGATGGGACATCTAAAATCAGAGCTTCGTTCACACTGGTTTGAGGACGACTCAGAAACACAGGGTTAAAAGAGAGATGTCCGCATTTTCACCAGCAAAAATAAATGCCTAGTTGTCAGCTATGTGGTTTTGAGAAGGACCAACAGCTGAATCGCACTGTTAAGTGAGACTTAAAATCACAAATGTTACACCTTCACAGAACAGCTTTCAGTTATAAAGCAGTATTTTTATAGAAATGACTGACTGGATTTTGTTGTACCAAACATTTATGCCAAATAAGCAATGTTATTCAGAAAAGTTCTGCTCTTTCTTGACATTCCAAAAAAATAAGGTGATGCTTATGAAGACCTTGTTGCTTGTGGCCTTTTTTATTTACAACTTCTAGAAACTGTAGAAGTTACATCCATATCCCACAGATGCTAGGAAAAAATCTTTTACTGATTCATACTTGTGGAAAATGTGGTGAACCCCACTATGTAAAAGTGGGAAATGAAGTTTTCCAAGGTTATCCAGGATGAAAGTCCCTGTTCTTTGCCTGCAGTACCATCCTGTAATGACCATACCACCCTTGCATGGGGATTCTGGTGAGGTCCTTTGGGGATGAAGGTTCTGCTACCACCAGCGGTAGTGGGCGAAGGCTCTGTTGGCCTCTGCCATCTTGTGAAGCTCATACTTCTTCTTGATGACAGGGCCCTCATTTGAGAAGGCAGTCAGCAGCTCCTGCGCCAGCTTCTCGTCCATGAGTGTTCGCCGATGCTTCTTCTCCCGGCACTCTGTGATCAGCCACTTCATGGCGAGGAAGCGCCGCCGGTTGTCCGTGAGAGGGGTGGGCACCTGGTGCAGGTCAAGAGGTCAAGGTCATAATGGGCAAACATGGCTATTTCTGTAACTGTGGCGCCGATGCAACACTCCTCATGACCACCAGACTGATCCTGCTGCATGTACCAAATGGCTTCAGACCATTCTGCTTATAAGCATGACACCTTGATTTAAACTAACTTTTCACCTACCCCGTTTTGGTCTACAAGCCACAGATATAAATGTAGGTAACAGCAAGACTGGAAGTGAAGCCACGTGCAGTGGCACCCGTGGAGCTGGGGATTAAGGGCTTTGCTGAAAGGCCCATAGACCTGACTATTCTGCTGAGGTCGGGCTCGAGCCAATGACCTAGTCACAGGCACAGAAGCTAAGCCCACTAGGCTACACACTGCCCCCATATTTTTACATATGTCCACCTCCACCCACCAGCAAACTTTAAAAAAAGAAAAAAGTTCAGACGTACACATATTTCACCTCAATATACAGAAACTGGAAAATACTATATACCTGGTAGTACTTGCCCCCTTTCTGGATGCTAACCAGACCAATAACTGGCTTACAATTGGCCAGTGCCTGGTGGAAGATGATATACGGGTTGCATTCTATAGTAGCCTTCTGGGCATCAGGGGTTTTGTGATACTTCTCCACTTGTTTCCTCTTGATGTTCTCAAGTGTCTACACAGGGGAAATGGGTGAATAGGTCAGTCACATGATGACAGCACAGCCCACTGCAAAACTGACAGTTCGCCTCTTCCATACCTGTAACATGATACTCCTGGCTAGAATCTTGTTGCCACCTTTCATCATCATGTTGATAAATTTGCTGTTAACACAGAAGTGGGGTGTGAAGAAACGGCACTAATCATTAATTTTCAAAAGAAAGTGGTAAAGCAGCATTCCACACATATGCACACACACCATGATACCTAATCATGGGGTCACTGAAGCCAGAGCTGTGAAGTGAGGCTGGTGCTGCTTTGATGGGCCTGACAGCTTTCAGTTCCTGTTCCTTCCTCTGTTCTGCCGTAAGATCCGTTTCTGGGATGTTGTACACTTCCTTCCGAACCTCTGGCTCCAAGTAATAAGGATTATACCTGCTCCATCTGACCTGGAACAGCCTGAGAAATGACACCTCAAACTCACCACTGCATACTGCGCACATGAATACTGCTAAAAAATGCAAAGTGCATAAAAATGTGTGTGTGTGCGCACTGTGGTACCCTTAAAACTAATAAGAATGTTTAAAATTAAATTCATAGCAATGTTACACATACAGGTATCTACCAAAATAGAGGAAATATGAAGTGACTTCATAACAGGTTTGGCCACCATGATCTAAATGGAAAGCCTCCATAACTTCAGGATGGATAGGAAGTCTGCTGGATGCAGTGTCATTCCACGCCCCGGAATCCCATCTTTTAATATTTACTGTGCTGTGCTAGTGATGGAATACATTTCAAACAACATTCCAGAAATCCTCTCAGGAGTTTTCTAAAGGGGTGTGAGAGAGAATCAATGGTTTGAACTCTTTTTCATGCTAATGGATTCATTCACTGTACAATTGTGCTCTTTTTACACGAGTCCATGTAATATAAGAAAAAATGCATGCACTTTGGTCCACAGCTTTCCCAAGGGTGATATTCTATTAGAATCACCTTAGTGCTGAGCCCCTGTCAGAAACTTTGTTAGGTTACTGCCAAACCTTGCCAACAATCGGGTCTCTTTCAAAGTCTCTGAAATCTTTCCATTTTGGAATGGTAGATAAAGTAATCGCCTGCCATTTTCATATATAACCCTAAACTGCAGGTATTTTTTTATAACACTGGAAACTCAAAGATTTGGAATCGAGTGTTTTCACCATACTCCGCATCTCTAGTTTTTGGAATGGCTGGCAAGTATTTTAAGAGAATGGTACGCTTTCAAAAAATCTCAAAATTAATTATTGCCGTAATCATTAATTTATTATATAAATCGTAAAAGGCTTGATACAAATTTTGCGAAGGTCAAACTAGAATTGAGATGATTTGAGAGAGGCATCACGAGGTATCTTTGGATGGAGTGGCTAACGAGCTACATATCAAAAATAGGTTTCAATCAACATCCTCAGCAATTACCGGACAAAACAGAAATTATACAGCCACTCAGTTACAAGCAAGCTACATTACCAATAAGGGACACGATTCACAGAAAGAATCAGTGCCGCTACCACCCTCACTACGTCTTTACTGTCATTTTTCTCTGTACTCGAAAAGCGTATTTTATCACATATAACATTCAGTAAACATATGCATTTAATATTCATTTTGTAAACATATATTTCTAAACATAAGTAAACATTTACTTAAAAACGATCATTTTACCTGGGCGTCCATGGTTTCAATAACGTTGCTGTCACCGCAGCCATCTTGGTTTTTGAAAGGACCCAGGTGAGGTCTGCCAAAAAACTGCCTGATCTTCTGCTCCAATTCGCTATATCGGCAAATTTATTTATTTACTTAATTTAACTATACGTATGTTATAATTATTAAAAGACAATAAACGTACTAACATTACAAGGACAGCTTTCTATATTATTTTTTCTGAGGCTCACAGATGGGAGTTCGGGTGAATGGAAAACAAACTGTGTCGTCATCGGCGTCGCCATCACGAGGGGTTTCAGCGTTTATCGAATATGGCGGATCCGGAAGGGGAGTCGTTGGAGTCTTGGCTCAGTGAGTACCTGTCACGCAATGGACATTTAATGATTGTTTTCAGGCCTGCTGTTGTGTCGGGCATGAAACGGATCTTGTGCGCATAAACAGATGCGTGAACGAAGCCGTTACATTGTGTCAGAATTAAGATTGGCTTTGATAATGTTGACAGCTGTGAAATTCATTTTTCTCTGTGTTTGTAAAGCGGGAAGCGCAGGTCGTAACACTTAGTTAGCTTGTTATTTGCTATTAGCATTAAATAGTCCTGACAGTAGACAGATAAATATATTAGTTTATATGATTTTTTAATTGTGCGCAGTGAGGAAGAGGAATAAAATGCTTGGGATTTGGCTGAGTAACGGGGTTACCATGATCGACTGGACGGTACTTTGACGTGGTTCCTGCCCCTCAGTCAGTTAGTGTAGGAGCGCTGCAGCTCACAACTCAGTTATATTGATGCCACAAATTTTGACAGTTGCAATAAATTATACCAAAGCCTGTACTGATTCACCCTGAAAGTTGTTTTGTGAAATGTGTATCAGTCTTCACTAGTGAAGTCGGGCGGATTGGACCGGTATTGCTGGCTAATTAACCACCTACCTTGGCACAATGTGTATGATGCTATCAAAACCATGCCATATAATATAACCCCGTTTTAATCTTTAATCAGTTAAGTCACAAGTATCGTATTGATTATGTGCTAATCTTATCGTAGTAAACATATCTTTTTTGTTGTACTTACTGCAAGGGAGTGACGTCAAACACATTCATTTTATGCCCTTTTGTGAAAACAAGCACTGCGATGTGCACTAGTCACATCTAAGCTAGACTACAACACGCTATAGCATTAACTGTTTTATGGTTAATGGAATGTAATTGCATTTTATTCCACCATCGGCATCGGCCCCCTGCTTTGAGAAGCAAATCTTAAAATTGGTATTTTGCCATTTCGTTAATTTGAATTTCTATGTCGGCCCCTGGAGGTTGGGAACCCCTTTGAATCTGGTTCCTCCCAAGGTTTCTTCCTTCTCTGAGCTTTTCCATGCCACCGGCTCTCTCGCCTCTGGCTTGCTTAGGGGGGGCTTTGGGTGGAGATAATGTAAAGTGCTTTGAGACAATGTGATGTTAACTGAATAATTTTGTTTCCGGTTAAAATCAGAACTATGATTATTGAAGAAGTTAGAAGCAGTAACTTTTAAAATAACTTTTCTCCACAGATAAAGCCACCAACCCTTCTAACAGGCAGGAAGATTGGGAGTACATTATAGGATTCTGTGATCAGATCAATAAAGAATTAGAAGGGTGTGTATCTTTCGACACTCCAGAGGGTGTGATAACTTGATGACATAAAAGCTTCTCTTTATTACAAATTTAAAAGAATCTGTGTGATGACTGAATTTATCTGTTGAATAGCCATTTCTTTTACCCACCCTTGGACTATTTCTTGTCCATATGATTTTTAAGTCAGCCATCCATCCATCTTGCTCACTTTTTTCAGCACAGAGATTCTTAAGTTATGTTAATAATAATACTGGATTTGTTTTATGTTGTTGGCATTTAAAGACACTTTGTACGTCTTTCCAGTCCACAGATAGCGGTCAGGTTGCTAGCTCATAAAATCCAGTCTCCTCAAGAATGGGAAGCAATACAAGCCTTGACAGTGAGTAATTACAAACGTAAAAATGAGCTTAATTTTTTGTCAAATGCTCCAGGCTTAAAGAGTATCCCACTTTTGCAGGTTTTAGAAGCCTGCATGAAAAACTGTGGGAGAAGGTTTTATAATGAAGTTGGAAAATTTAGATTTTTAAATGAATTAATAAAAGTTGTCTCACCTAAGGTAAGCCATCATTCTTGTTGTCTAAGTGTTGGTTCCCTGTGATGTGCATTTGTGTCAGGAGAGTTATTTTGGGGCGTGTCTTTCTGTTGCCTCAGTATCTAGGTGACAGAGTATCAGAGAAGGTGAAGATAAAGATCATTGAGATGCTGTATAGTTGGGCTGTAGCTCTGCCTGATGAAACCAAAATAAATGAAGCTTATCAGATGCTGAAGAGACAAGGTGAGGTTTTTGCCTTAAATGCTTGACCGATATTTACAAACGTTTGTTAGTAATACTATACTTTCGCTTTTTAGGTATCGTCACCACAGATCCAGAAATTCCTGTGGACAAGACTCTGATCCCATCTCCCCCTGTTCGTCCCAAGAACCCTATATTTGAGAATGAAGAGAAAAGCAAGGTGCGTGAAAGCCAGATGTGCACAGCAGGAGGGCGGTTGGGTGTGGGTGTGATGGTGGAGATCGCTGACAACCACCTGTTTTTGCAGTTGCTTGCGGAGCTTCTGAAGAGCAAGAACCCAGAGGACCTGCAGGAGGCCAACCGACTCATCAAGAACATGGTGAAGGAGGTGAGACTGGCCCTGCGTCACATGGTGCCTTCAGGATAGCAACTCTCCAGCTTGACGGGCTGCTGTTGCATGAGGCTTCCCCAACTGGGCTGCAACTGTTCCTCCAGGATGAAGCCCGTATGCAGAAGGTGACAAAGCGTATGAACACCCTGGAGGAGGTCAACAACAATGTGAAGCTCCTCAATGAGATGCTGTCCCATTTCAACAGAGAGGAGTCCTCTGATGGAGACAAGGAGCTCATCAAGGTATGGTTTCCCTGACAGTAGATTTGAAGCATTTTTTTATGCTGATTCTTATTGTCCCCTTTAATTGATTCACGATTCAAAACTTTGTCATGTGTACAAGTACAGGTACAAGTGCAATGAAACTCTTAATTGTGTTCCTCCCTGCAGACTTAGGCAGCATTGAACATAGGGCACAGTCAACTATATATACAATAAATACAACACGATAGATGCTATATACATACTATAGATACAATTTATACAGTACACACACAATATATACTGTATATACCCATATATAGGTACATAATATTTGTATATTCTCAATATGAAGTTGTACAGAAAGTTCTTGGACCTTATGAAATTATGAAATCCAGACTAATGTAAAGATTTTGTATGAACGTATTATTTGTTTGGAGTTGATTTATCTTATAGCAACATAGCAAAGGATCAACATATTTGGAAATTTTGATGGACAACGAAGTTTGTTAGTTAAGTAACTGATGTGGAGGATATGCAGATATCCGGGCACCAGTTTAACCAATCAGAGAGCCATTTATCAGGGTGCACTCTTGGTGGCCCTTTCTCTTATAAAAATATGTATGGGTCAATAAACCATGCACCAATATGAAGGGAACTCTGGAGGACACCAGTAATACTGCTACACTTGCTCTTCACTGTATTGAGGGCTATAAAACCACTGCAAAATATTGGAATTCTTCAGTTCACTGAAAGATTCATGGTCTCTATATAAAGGAAATTGAAGATGTCCCAAAGAGCCCCAGGAAATACATCTGTTTTTATGGAAGGCTGGGCTGGAGAAAATCTTTGCTCTCTTAAGGGTATTAATTTACTAGGATATTGCCTTGTGGATAAACTGGCCACATAAATATTCCCAGCAGTCAGGTATAGTGGTGAGAATGTCATAACTTGGCTTTTGTTTTTCTGAGTTTGGACGCGAGTATCTTGGCTTTCTAGACAGAGCATAAAAACAGAGTCAAAACAAATATTCTGGAGAGAATCTGGCCCTGTGTCCGTCAAATGAACTTGCAAAAAATTTAGCACTATAACGTCAAAGATCCGAAACATTCCTACAAGTCTTTTGAATGGCAGATTAAGAGATTAATGGGCAAGTCAAAGTCCAGACCTCAGCTGTGCAGAAATGTTGTGGCAAGCCTGAAGCAGCCAGTTCGTGTAGGACATCCCACAAACTCTGGAGCAGTTGATGATCAGTCAGCAAGAATCAGCCAGCAACAGTACTTACATATGGGAGAAGACTTATTCTCCGTCTTGGTTGTACCATAGCTTCTTGAATTCAGAAGTTTACTTCTGGATTTTTTGACTTTCTGTCTCATGGCTATGTTTGCTTTATTACGTTTGAAAGTTTGTTGGGTGTCAAATGAAGATTGCGTGACCTTAATTGTTCTAATATTACAAAATGCTTCAGATGTTCACGGAGCACTGTACCTCAATGAGTCAGTAACCTAACTATGACCCATGTTCAGTGCAGTAAATGGGCATTGTCCATCCTTTGGCAGATTCTGAACTGGGAGTGTCTATATTGCGGTGAAAGCTGGTAGGTCTGGTGATACCTTGCCTCTACCCTATGCCACAGGTCTTCAGGTCTAATCTGGGATGGTGACAGCATATGCAGAACTT
Source organism: Hyperopisus bebe (assembly GCA_026777045.1). Lineage (NCBI taxonomy): Eukaryota > Metazoa > Chordata > Actinopteri > Osteoglossiformes > Mormyridae > Hyperopisus > Hyperopisus bebe. The sequence continues at coordinate 8,859,811 of JAODJW010000094.1, forward strand.
CCAGTCCCTTTTTGACAGCTGACAAATACAATGCTGGGGAAATCCCCTGAAATAAGTTGTTGGAAAAGAGTTCATTTCAAAAGGGTGGTTGTACTTTAGACAAATAAAAACTTGCTGCAAGTGTATTACTCAGGTTTCGATGCATTTTAATGGTGCACAGACCCTTGTTGTTGTGTCAGCAAGGCAATTTAGAAAGGCCATGTAAAAATTGCAAGCTGACCTTTATTTTTCTGTCATTGTTGCAGGAGCTTTATGATCGGTGCGACAAGCTGCGCCGTACTGTCTTCAAGCTGGCCACCGAGACGGAAGACAATGACAACAGCTTGGGTAAAAAAAAAAAAAAATTATAACAACAACAAATAGTAAGAGACACCATTTGCCACCACAGTATGAGTGTCATCACTCGCAGCAGGCTTCCAAGCAGTATCTCACCTCTTGTAGGAGACATCCTGCAGGCAAGTGATGATCTGTCCAGGGTCATCAACTCCTACAAGAAGACCGTGGAGGGACAGTCTGTTAATGGAGAGACTGATGTTCTGGGGACAGCACTCACACAAAGTAAGTGCATCCAGGCTAAAAGTGTAAAAAAAAAAAAATAATTAAAAATCGCATATATAACTCTGGAAAAAATTGAGAGACCACAGTAAAATATTCAGTCTTACTCATTTCTCAATTTCTGTGTATGTGCCTATGTAAAAGGGCTTCTTCCTTGCTTGATGGGTCTTCAGTCCTGCTTCTAGGAGCCAGTTACGAATTGTCCTTGCAGTGCGTTTCACATCACTTAATTTTTGAAGGTCATTTGAGGTCATTCTCCGATTTATGAGGCATTGTCGGATAATTTGTCGGTCATCTCTGGCATGTACTGTCTTAGAAGCTCTGAGTCTGGAAGCAGCCTGCCGCACAGTATAGCCTTCTGCCAGCAGAACCAGGATTAAACCAGGATTTAAAAATGCTATTAATTTAATAAAAATATAGAGTGGTCTTTAAGTTTTTTCCCAGTGCTGTAGAAACATTCTGCTGTAAGCATGTGTTCTGCAATGTACTGGAAGCCCATCTAAGGTGTCTCCTGCCTCCCGCGCTTCATTTCCTGAGAGAGGCTTCAGGCTCAGTGGAACGCTTTGCAAGATAATTGGTCATGGAAGATGGATCAATGAAATGGATAATTGCAGATCTGTTTAACTGCCTGTCCGTATGTCAGTGCACCGGGGTGATTCACACATTATTGATCTTGCGTAGCTTAATCGTAATTATCAGGAAGCCCTGCTGCATATACAAGAACCCTCATATCCGCTTTTGTTATATAGGTACCAGAGGCCACGACCCTACAGAGACGCTGATTGACTTGGCTGGCCTCGACATTCCCACCCCCTCCCCCCCAGAGCCCGTTCCAGATCCCACAGCATCCAATCAACTGCCGGCACCATCCATTCCAGTGCTGCCCCCTCCCCCATGCAAGCCGACCGCATCGCAGGGTTGCCCTGTCAGTCAGACGGAGAGCCCCAGACAGCCCTCCAGCGGCCAGCCCTCCGCCGCTCTCTCCCTGCTCGATGAAGAGCTGCTCTCCTTAGGTGCACTTTTATTCTCCCATGTTTTATGGGATTTTTTTTTTCCTATGATACCCAAGCTTTGAGCCTTTAAGAAATCACTGAACCTAATCAGCAATGTGTCCTGTGATTTTGACAGATTATTTTCATGACCTAGCATATAAGTATGTGCTTTTATTTATTTTCATATTGTAGCCAGACATGGCGAAAGGACCTTAATGATCCACAGTAATTAAATGTTTTGTTTTAAATCTGTCATCTGTATGTCACATTATTCTTCTCTACGTAATGGAATTATGGCTGTGCTTATTCACTTATTTCCTTAGTTATTTATTGCCTAGTGTGGCCTGCATTTCCATATCTCAGGTCTGAATGATCCAGTTCCTACTCTGAATAGCCAGACCAGTGTGCAGAATGAAGAGGAACTGAACAGTGTATCCAAGCCATCGCAGGTGATGCGTGTTCAGTGATCTTAACGTTGTTTGCTTCCGTGTTGCTTTTCTGCAGTTGGACTAAGAGGAACGTGACTCGTATTTCCTCTCCTACTGTGGCCAGGCACCCAGTTCAGGGCTGGATTTCTTTGGGGGTGGTCCTCTTCCAGGACTCATGTTCCCCAACATGCAAGGGTCCACAGGCCCCAGCCAGAGGACACCTGTATGTTACCCAGAAGCCCCTAGGACCTCCTCCTTCCCTTTCCCCAGCACAGTGCAGTCCAGCTCGGCCTCCCTCAACCAAGGTCTTCAAGACCTTGCCATGCTGGACCTTGGCGACCCAAAGAGGTGTGTGAGGTTTTTTAGTGCTGGGGTGCTTTCACCTCTCTGTTCTAGGTTAGATATTTTTATATTAGTGCTAACAGGCAGAACAATAATTCTAAACAGGTTATGAGGTAGTTTTTATACTTTGTACTGGCCAAGAGTGACCAAAAGATTTATTTAAAGATTTATTTATTCTGCTTCAAGCCATTGGGGTCCATCTGTTATACAGTCATTCAAGGACTTAACCTGAATAACTTCAGTACATGGCTAAATATATAAATTAATATTAAAAATATATATAAAAGAAATTATATAAATGTAACAATGAAAACTGTATGCTGTATAGATCCTTTTGGATAACTAGAAGGTTTTTGATGGCTATGACCAACAGTTATAGATATAGAGAGAGAGAACTAGAACTGTTGCTACAGTGTGCCTTGCTGTCAGGAGTCCATATGGACGTCATTGTAGCGCAGCAGTGTTAAGTGCCGTGTTCTGTGTCAGCAGCATTCCGGGCCCGCTGACCTCGGCCCCTGTGTTTGGGCCAGTTTCCAGCGCTGGACTTCCGGCCTCCCCCGTGCCTGGCTTACCCATGACCAGCCCCAAAGCCTCCGCCCTGGCCCAGACGGTTAGCTCTACTCCGGGAAGCCCGCTGTTCCGCTCGCTCTCGCCGATCCTCCCCCCCAGCCAGGGGAGTCCGGCAAAGGGCCCGGAGGTGTCTCTCGCCAATGTGCACGTCCCCTTAGAGTCTATTAAACCCAGTAAGTCACCAGACCGGCCTCTCTGAAGCTTGTGGGCACAATGCAAATCCTCTGTCTTTTTTTGTTTTTTTTTTGTATATTCTCTGAAGCCTGGCAGCAATGTGCCATTATGAGGAAAAGGAAACGTTTCCATTTTGCATGTTAAGCTTGAAATTTTGCATACCTCAGATTCACTGCATTTTGATTTAAGAAATTGTGCTGTGGAGCAAAATCAACACTGAACGTAATTACAGGTACAGCTTCACGGTGGATGGGGCTACACTTTATTGTCATTGTGCATAAAGGTGTAGGCTCTCTTAGAGCAAGAATCACGCGTAGCAATAGTGTTAAAACAGCATTAGGAAGTAGAATAACTAGGTATGATGGTAATAGTGCCACAGTTAGTTTCCTGAGTCGAGTGCATGTGTCTCCATCCCCCCAGGCAAGGTGCTCCCCGTGACAGCATATGACAAGGACGGCGTCCGCGTGCTCCTGCATTTCGCCACCGAGTGCCCCCCAGGGCGCCCGGACGTGTTGGTGCTGGTGGTGTCCATGCTGAACACGGCTCCGCTCCCGGTCCGCAGCGTGGTTCTGCAGGCTGCAGTGCCCAAGGTGAGCAGTGTCCGGATCCCACGCATTCCCATCTCCGTTTGTATGTTAAGCTGAAGGTTTGGTTTCTTTGGCGGGTAGCAGAGTGCTGTCGTATACGGAGCGGTGACCCTATTATGTGCCTTTTAAAAACACGTTGATCAAAGTCAAGAGTGAAAAATGGTGTCATCCTGCAGTTGAAATGGCCCCTGACTCACTGTCTGCATGTCCCTCGCCATTCTGGGGCTGCAAACCCTAACAGTAACAGTCTATTGTTCCTGCCCCCCCCCCCCCCATGGTTCCATAATCCCTCCTCTAGTTTTTCTCTCAGGCTATTTTGAAAAGTTTAAGTCTGATCTCACTAAAACTTGAATGTCAGATGTGTTCCAGCAGTCTGGAGAGTTTATTTAAAATGCTGGGCCGCCTGTATCTCTTACCAGAATCTTTACTTTTTGTTTTGATTTCCAGCTGTGAGATGCTGAAGGTAGTGAAGTAGCCAAATAATTTATACCTTTACTATTCTGGTCACAACTGAAAAACAAGAGCAGTTTGGATTCTCATTTATGCACTGCAAATGAATATGATATCGGGGATAGACTCTTGCCACTTTGTCATCCGATTGATCATCCATAACAAAAAAAAAAGGCAAGTCAAATCAATCAGATGGCCACAGGATGCGCTTACTGTTTGAAAATGGACGTAAAGAATGTCCTGAGGGGTAGTCCCCCCCCCCGGGGAGAAATACCGGATTTCAAATATTCATTATAGAAAATCAATGATGTGCTGTACACAGTTCAGACGGCTCTTATGATGACTGTTAAATGTTTAAGGGGGGGGGGGGGGGTGAACGCTCTGCGAGCTTTCTAGGCCTGCTGAGCACTCCATGAATGATGCCCATGCTAAATACTGGGGGGGGGGGGGGGTTCCTTCCTTTATTGATTTTACAAGGCCATCCTACACTGTATGCTGCGTGGGCTGTGTGCAGTGTGTCTTTTTAACAAGCAACGACAAAGAAAAATCTTTTTAACAAGCAAAATATGTTTTGTTCTTTACTGCTTTTACTGTATATAATGTAAAGTGCAAGCTTAACTGAAGTGAATTGACCAAAAACATTAGGTGTAAAGAACCACCATAATGCAAACACACTGAATGAGCTGTAGGCTTGTGTGCATTATTTGATCATTTAAATTTGTTTTTTTTTTATTCTGGTAATCTAGCCACGCCGTTGCAAACTGAAGTTCATACCTCCCACTCACTCATTTTATTTATTGCAGTCAATGAAGGTGAAGCTGCAGCCCCCCTCTGGGACGGAGTTGGCCCCCTTTAACCCCATCCTGCCCCCAGCTTCCATCACTCAGGTGATGCTGCTGGCCAATCCTTTGAAGGTAAGCGTCACGCTCGCATTACACCGCCAGCTAGCATGCATCCACTGCGTGATGTGCAATAAATCATGTTGGCTGCACAGAAACAATAGGAAAAAAAAACTCATCAGTTGATTTATGTAGGCCAGTGTCCGGGTCAGATGTTCCCTCATCCTTTGGGTATCTTATAAACATTTTTAATAGCATGATGTCATGAGTTTCCTGGGCTTGCAGCATATGGGCCAGTTTGAATAAGCCCTATGTGTCCATCTGAGGTGTGGCCAGTCTGCAGCAGTTGAGTGACTTGCCATAATGTAGTCATTGATTTTTTTTTTTTTTTTTTTTTTTTTTTGCTCTTGTCTGTTTATTTCCTTAATTTCAGGAGAAAGTCCGTCTGCGCTACAAGCTTATGTTTACACTTGGGGATCGGCAGTGCACAGAGGTGGGGGAGGTAGACCAGTTCCCCCCGGTCGAAAAATGGGGGAACCTCTAGTTCCCTGGAGGCGGTCTAAAGGCAGAGTGATGCTCCGTGGTGGAGAAGGCTTGACTAAGTATGCCAGAGTGTATGGGCACTGAGCAGGTCGTTGGTTTAGGATGTTTAATCGTAGTAGAGAAGTGCTGTTAACATTATGCCAACCGTTATAGTTTCGTCTGGTGTAATGTTTTATTTAGCTGTTTTTATTTTTTCCTTGCAGTTTGTGTAGCTGTTTGGGTCCTTAACTGCTGAGCTTGGGATACGGCGAGAGATTGCACTTTAAGGATACTTTCAAAGAAACATTTTGTGAAGGAGGGGTCCAAGCGTGCGTGTCTTCGGGTACATCTGGGGAGCAGCCAGTGGTTAGGGATTAACTGCAGGCCGTCAAGAAACTGTTTGCCTAGCGTGCAGTAAAGGCATGAAGAAGCCAGAAGACTAAGTGGGGCGAGGGAGGGGTCACCGCTCAGCAGATCGTTTTGTGAGCAGTTACTTCGGGGGGGGTGGGGTGAGCGTGGCTGGTGAGAGGTGCCTCTTCTCCACCGGAGTCTGTCTTCAATACCTCATCGATTCATCAGGCACATGAGAAGGGAGCAGTCTAACTCACCAGATTCACCGGAGCACATGGCAGCACTCTGTTGTTCTTTTCATTTGTTTGATTGTTTGTTTGTTTGTTTCTTTTTTGTGCATTTGTTTGGTACTTCCACAGGAGCCTTGCCAGTGACCGTTGCCATTTCAGACTGTGCAGAGATGTTGCATATCGAAAGTGTTTCATGTCTGGGGTATCAACGGCCAACCTTTTGTTCAGGGTCATTTTTTGAATGTCTGTCATTATGCATAGTAAGCTTTGTTTCTCACATTTTGAATATTTTGCTTACAGCGCTGTTGCTGGTACTCGAAAGCACAGGGTCTTTCAGGAACGTGGTGCAACCAGCTGGATTAGCAACAGGCCGCTAATGCATGACAGAAGGCCTTTGCAGTGTTTTCATTTAGGCAATGCTTTCTGTTGTACTTACATATGCTGTCAGACAAAACCCTTATTCAGGTGTTATGGTTTGTAATCCCCCCCCAAATATGTTGATCTCTCCCCTCCAAGGCCCCTCCATCCTTTGTGACTTTGACTGTTGGTAACCTGTACCAGTATTGTTTTTTTTTTTTTATTTTGGGGGAAGGCTGATATTCTGATATCAAATGTGCTCCCCTGTATATTGTTGAGAGGTAACATTAATGGGCTCAGTTGAAGGTTGACTGCAGCCTTGTGTACGCAGAATATGGTGTCGTAGCTGTGGGGCCTTTTGATTGGCTGCCCCTAATGTACGTCTCCTGGTACACTCTCCTCTTTCTGCTAAAGCCCTTTTCCTTGTCAGCACTGTGAACAGTTTCCGATGGGAAAAAAAAAAAAAACGCTCCCAATGTTTATGTACATTGTTGTATTTATTGTCCTTTTAGGGGTTAGAGTCAACATACGTGTATCGTGTGGCTAACAGAACTTGTATATATATCATTGTGGGAAATGTTCAGTTGCATGAAGAATTAAAGTCTTCATTTTAATTGGAATCAAATCTGTTTTATTTGAGGATCACTCATGCAGCTAAGACGGAGATAAGATAAATATGTCACATAAAAAGCAGATCATGTTAACAATTTGAAATGTGTCCCTGCACAGAAATTCATCTTTGTTAATTCATTTTTTGCCGGTGATGGGGGGGGGGGGGGATTCTTAAACATTGTTTAGTTAGCAGATGTTTCATCAAAGGCAACTTGCATATAACTTCACAAATTGGCATACAGCTTTGTGTGTTTAAATTAAATTTCATTAAATTCATTCCAGTTGGCTCCGGCAGATTTTGGAGAGTTAGGGTTTAGTGCTGCAAAATGCAGTGTGATTCCCTGTTTTTGATCTTTTCAGAAATGGTTCCCAGTAAGGTTCAGCTTTTTATCACACTAATTGAATGACCGGGTTGACAATCTTAATGAAAATGACACTTAAAAGGTAAAACCTCCAACGTATGAAGTGTGTCCTGTGTTGTGACCCGCTGACCTGTTTCTCTTTGGGTTGGTACTGCCGGGAGGAAGAGGCAGTGCTGGCATCCGACCACATATTCGCTTTTCTCCCCTTTTTCCATTGCTGGAGTTTGGATTACGGCCTATTTTTGGCAGATGCACTGAAATGCTTTCTGAACACAATGCGTTCTGTCACTTTCCCTTGTTTGCAGTTTCTTAAAACTTGCGGAGAACATCTTCACAGACAGTGAAATGAAATGCAAGATCCTATTGCAGTTTTATTGCATTTGTTGTAAAGGAAAAATGACCAATACAACAGGGGTATATTTTTCTTACTGATTTTTTTTTTTTAAGCTGTTCTTTGTGCTTTCTGCAAAAGGCAATTAGCAAAATGCTGGAAGCCTATATTGTAAGTATCTGTGTAATGATGAACCAGGACACCAATAGGGGTTGCCCTACCTAAACCATGACCAGTCATGACCATTGACCCAGGCTTGCTTATCAGGTCCTATTAAGACAGACCAGTTGGCAAAGTAATCCTGAAAGAAGATAACCAGCATGGACCTCTTATCACCCGCCCACCTCAGCATTTTCAGCAGCTGCTTTTCCAGACCACATCAGCATGGCAGACATCGGTAAGATTAGTCCACTGCATGTACAGGAAGATGGGGGAGCTGCTATCAGATGAGGCCTTAATGATCTGATGCAAATTTATTTATTCTGTGTCCAAATAAAAAGCTGCAAATTCACCTACAGAAAAAGAGCAGATCGTGTTTTTCCTCCAAAACAGTTACATTGTCTTGAATTTTTCCTGCTATTGTATATTTGCATTCTGCATTAAATTGTTTAACTTGATTATTTGTTGCCACAAACTTTGAACTTTAAGCTTGCTGTTGCAAATGTGATCTTAATCATATTTCTTAAGAATCAAAATCAGAATCATTTCGGAAATCTAATCTAAATAGAACTTTCAGAGTCATCTTATTTTTTGACACTTACTTTCTGCCAAAGTCAATGTGAAAGACTTAATACAGATATCCATTTTACATAACGACTTATCAAGTATGGGGTTGTAGTCAGCTAGGAGAGTATGCCCAGAAGTACAGACCTCCCACTCACACTTTAAAGGGAATGTAGAGACCCCATTTCACCCAACTGCATATTTTGGTTTTGGAAGGAAACCCAATTGAACACAGTAAGAATATTCAAACTCTATGCACACATGCAGGGAAGGGAACCACCCAACAAACATTGGAAGTAAGAGGCCAGACAGCTTGAGTGCCATGCCATTTGGAAAGCAATACCAAATAAATACAATTTCTAAAAAGAACACTCAAACACTCATTTACAGTAGCTGGTGCTTTTATGATAAAATAATTTGTAAATACCTATGATTAATTTTTTAAAAAATATTTCATTGACAATCATACTTTTGTGGGGGGAAGTCTTCTGTTCTAGATGGTACAGTTATTTCCCTGTGCTGTTAGATGTACACAAATACCCCTTTATTATTATTAATTTCACATAAGTGCATATATTATTATTATATTGCATATAGGTGGTAAACGTATTGGTTCTTTGACAGTAACAGCTGTCAAAACAGTGCAAACTGGTAACGGAATAGGTTTAAAAAACGAAAATGTTATGACAATGCGCGCGCTCGTAATGTGCGCGTACCGAGAATGTCACAGAAATACGTGTACGAGCATTCAGTACGTTGCGTCCCGATAACCTAGGTTCCGGCCCAGTGTTCTCTTAACCACAAAGATGCGCAAACAATCATGACCGCGCACGCAAAAGTAATCTATACAATAAGATTTGTGCGTGCGCGTACCCGCGAACTCTTTGTGTGGTGGCGTAGAGAAACGCGGAGGAAAAGCCATGGCGGACGAAAAACCCAAGGTGAGTAAAATAAACAGTTAGCTAGTTGGATCTCGTTTGAATTGACTTATTTTAGAGACTACATATATCAAAGTAATATTATGACTTGTAAATTAATTACCTTAGTGTTGGTTTTTAGTATTTTGTTATTTTAATTAGTGTGCCTGGCGAAAATCCGGAGTTGATGGTAAATGAGGCAGGCGGTTAACTAGCGAGCTGATTACTAGTTTGTCTGCTAAAATATTCTGTTCATTTTTTCTAAAAGATTTTAGGGCTTACATGCTTGACAGAAAATGTCTCAACACAGTATCCATTTTGATTTTTTACATGACCACATGTGTACTTTTTGATGCGCGAACTACCTATCTTGCCTAACTAGTAGGCCTAGTGAACATTTGAGTGACGTACACCTAGTTAGCTGGCTAAGTACTAGTTAACCCGACAAAATCCTATTGAATTATAAGATTATGCATTCGTTTTAAATCGGCTTAAGGTTATTTTCAACAGCTCACATGCTATTAGCTTGTAATGTGTTACATCTGAATTAAAGCGTTTTAAAAACACTAATCGTTTTCGCGCGTGCTCGCTATGACGAACCGCATTGCACGTGCATGCTTTTAATTACCAGGTAATTCGGGAACCGTCTAGTTTGTATTTGTGCACCCACTGGTTATTAAATTCTATATTTATAATATATGTAAAGATTAGATTACTAGTTTTGCTGCAACTTCAATATCACACTGATAATTGTTTTTCTGAGGTTAGACTTAGCTAGATATAACATATCGTTATGCAACATTGTGAAGGGAATTCATCGTTTGAAAGGTGTTGATTTTTGTGTGGGAAAAAAATCAAAGCGACGGATATCGGCTTGGCTTAGTGCGTTTTAATGATGTCTTTTGAATTCAAAGTGCTTGTAAACGTTTCAGAAAGTTTGGTTTTTAGTCTTTTATAAGTGTTAAATGCATGGCTGCCTCATCTGATTTTGCACCTCGGCAATAAGTCAACATTGGTGACAGCCTATGAAAGCGGATTTTTTTCGCACAGTGAAAACAGCTTACGGTCTGTACCCGTCATGCCGATCACAGTTCAAGCTGAGCGCACCAGTGGATCATGTCCGTGCCTTTATTATAATTTCGCATTTGGGCCCCGTTCTTTTAATCAAGAAGAGCAGTGGAGGATGTGTACCAAATAAGGTATTTGCCTGTGGTGGGTATTCCAATTCAGAGAGATGCCTGCAGAATATAAATACCTTTTAGTTGTTTTCTACCGTAGGTCAGCAGGTAGGCAAGCGGTAATGGACACAAATACCAAGTTAAGAGAGGAAGCATTGCTGAAAAGTAGGTGCTTAATTTGAATTACTCTTATTAACACACACAGCTGTATATATAGGCAACATTTTCAGGTAAGGAATGTGGTGCAGAGAACCCGATCTGCATATTACACTATGCCGTTGCTGGTGGACTTTCTCCAGAGCCACCACTGACTCTTATGCTGGAAATCAACAGATCTGAAGTTTTGATTCATGCCCCAAGTCCTCTATTTAAATGTCATATATTTATTATATGTCTCAGCAGACTGTTGTTCTACAGATGCTTATTTATATTTGCTTTGATTGATAGATCTCAAGAATATTTTGTCCTTGCTGTCAGTCCGCTGGTGCTATGCTTTGGGCAGCCAACACCTGGCAGGCAGCTGACGTAGTAATGTTGGACAGTCAAGAAAAAAAATCCCATTTCCCTCTGAAATGAGCCACTCAAACCCTAAAAGGTAGTATAGATATCTGCATTATGGTTTTTGGCTTAAAGTATTATACCTGGGAAGTCTGCTTACAAAATAACTAGAAAGCACTTTGAGAAACTTGCTTGTACTAATACACATTTTTTGGGGGAAAATAATAATAATACATAGAAAGATTAAATATGTTTGAGCTTCTCCCTCAGTTCAGTTTCTATTTGTAATATTTTATCCTTATCGGAAAAGTGAGAATTGCATTTTCTTTTCTAAATGGCTTTTTGACCCTGTCTAGGATAAATGATTTGGAAGGTAGATCAATGGGCAGATGTTTTAAATGGCTGTTTATACTCGGGGGGGGGGGGGTCTTTTAAAAAGAAAATATAATCTCATACTGCAGCTTTTTAGTTAGGATTTTTTGTTTTGTCTAGGTTTGTACTAAGCAGAACTTGCAAACTAAACACTTTGATGAAAAAGAGATAGTTGAAATATCTGTTTGTTCTCCTCTGATTGCCTGAGCTGGATTTGAGCTGCAGTGGCCAGTCTGGGCTCTGAGGGGGCCCACTTGCACACAAACCACCTGGGAATCGGCCTCCATCTCTTCCTCCCAGATATACTTGCTGTTTTGTGTCTTATTGCAAGTGCTGATGCGTCGCTGTGAATCTGTGTTTATCTGGAGGGCTTGAATTCGCATTCTCCTGTCTGCCCCTCCCCAGGAAGGAGTGAAGACAGAAAACAACGACCACATCAACCTGAAGGTGGCAGGACAGGACGGCTCCGTGGTGCAGTTCAAGATCAAGAGGCACACGCCACTCAGCAAGCTGATGAAGGCGTACTGCGAGAGACAGGTGACGCTCAGTCCCCTCCTGCTGATCGAGCTCCCAGCAGACCCTCTCCCTGAGGCCCCCCCGCCTCAGCCTCTGCTGCCGCAAGGCCTGGCAACTTGAAGGAATTGAATAAAGAAATTGAGTTAATATGCAGCAGGTGTGGCCATTCTTTGCTAGCAGCAGTGTGCGTTTCTTACTCTCTGATGGTGTCCTTCGCCATTTCACTAATGCTCTGTTCACTTCCTACATCTCCTTTTGCATAGCTGTGGTCCATCTTGTTTAGTGTTCTGTAAAACTGACCTACCAGGTTTTTGGTGCATGTCGGTCCCAGAATGCCCTGGAGCAGTTGGAACTAGAAGACATCCATCTCTGCTATTTGGGGATATGTGATAGAAGTGGCCTTTATAATCAGATCCGTATTCTTGTTTATAAGTTTCTGCAGAACAAATCACATGATGTGTAGCTGCATGTTTTGTGGCAGTGGTTGGGGCTGTTGTTTGGCAGTTTTGCGGCCCAGTGTAAAACACAAGACTGCTGTATGTTTTGAAAAAGGATCTCATTGCCTTTCTGACTACACCTGCAAAAAGAGGGGGTATCTGTTCTTTATGTTCATTTACCAGCACTCTTTCCATTCTGGGAGCTCATTATTTTATCTAGTTAAAGTATGAAACTCCTTGTGCTACCCATTATCCTGATTCTCTTTTAATCCATATTTTCATACTTTGCTGGAGTTGGATTGAAAAGATTGTGTATTACTCTCCATGCTTCATCGTTTGTGACCAGTGTACACTGGGAAAACACTATCTATGATTATTATGTAACAACACTTTGTTTGGGTTTGTGCGTGATTCTGTTCAATGTCCTACCTTCCCTTCAGGGATTAACAATGAGACAGATCCGGTTCCGGTTTGATGGACAGCCAATCAATGAGACAGACACGCCTGCACAGGTACAGTAAACTTAGAGATAACCTGGTGCTTCCTATCTTTACTCTTCTTAGGATCTTAAACTCTGCAGTTTTGGCCAGCAACATGGTTTTTTCTGAATTTTAAGTGTAATTTTTCCTCAGTGGACCGAAAGTCACCCAAAGATCATTACTTTAATACAGCAAACTATTGTAGAATCTATATTTCCAGTAACTTCTCATTTGTGGGCTAGGCAGTTGAATTTATTGACTTCTTATATAAATGTGCTGTTAAGAATGGAGACTCCAACGGTGAAATCTGGCGTGTGACAATCATCGGTCTGCCAGCATTTATTCTTAATGCACGAGGCAGTGCTTCTTGGGCCTTGTCACGGTGCACCTATGAGTCGTGATTTTTATTTGTTTGTGGCTGACTGTTGTGATTTTATTCTTTTTCACAGTTGGAAATGGAGGATGAAGATACCATTGATGTTTTTCAGCAGCAAACAGGAGGCCAATATTAGATCCAGTGTCTCACAAGCTTCAGCTCCTCCGGATCCCTTCCTGTCTCCCTCGCTCTCTTTCACCAGTACTTTTCCCCACACAGACCCCTCAGTCAGCACAGAATGACTTCCATACAAACCGAGGGATCTCTGTGATACAAACAGTTGTATAGTGTTCTCATTCTTGCTTTTAGCTCCTTTTTGTACGTGATTTTTTTAAATCACCAAAACACGCACGTGTAAGTGGTCCATGAAGACTCGAATTACGCAGCATTCAAGGCCCAGAGTTGTGGATGTGTAATGTCTTTTGCAAGATGAGGAAGTCACAGTAAATTATTACATCTCGATCTCAGTGACAGTGCGGTGCAGACTTTTTTTGTGAAGTGTTGCGAAAGATGGATTTTATATCTTTTTTTATATTGTAGTGGTTATGTTTAAAATAAAACTTGTCTTAAACATAGTTTGATTTGATCGTTAACAAAGGAAAAAAAGGCCCTAATATGCCTTTTAGTCAAGTGAAATATCTGTATTGTTTAAATAAAAAATAAAATGATTTTCATTTTAAAAAGAAGCTTATGTAGAATCCAAGCAAAATGATGGTTTCTTCCTTAATTTACAATATCACAAAATCTGAGCTGTGACTTGGTATGTAGTTTAGATATTTGCTGTTTGGAGTGATTTTAGTGACAGTTACACAATAATAGTGGTGTTCTCATTAAACATGTTTAACCTTTCACATAATGACCAATTAGCAATTATGTGCTCTATCATTTGAAATTCCACCTCACTGGCATATTGTACTGTAATACTTTCAGAATGACTCGGCTGGGTAGATTTTTGAGGTACTTTAGTGGGTATGCTAGTATTTGATACTCTAGTAGTATTAGGTATTGGTTCTTTGCGCCCTGCTTCTCCTAGTTAAGGCCATAACTAGTCCTTGTGTTGCTGAAGCTCAGTGCTCTGACAGACTTGAACTGTTGATTTCCTGTTCTCATCCGGACAAAGGAAGGTAGGCATGTGTGTGATGCTTTCATACTGTTATGCTAATGACAAACTTATAGTGAATAACTTTGGGCTATACTCTTCTATGTGTTTCCCATTGTAAGGGCTCTCTGAAATCAGTCTCAAACCCCGGAAGTAGTAATTTATTTATGATATTGACATTTGGTTTTATGCTGCACTTAGTTCTGATCACTAAAAGTCCAATACAGCATATGTATTTAACTGATCTCTTAATCATTATTTCTTGTGCTAGTTATCTCCCCCAAACAAAGGGAGATTGTTGAAATCGTGCTTGGAATATTTCCAAGAATCAATAAAATCTGACGTTTACTATTGACCTTTGTTTGGATCAAGGCAATGCTGGATATTATAATTACGTATGTTAAAATATTCTGATAAACTGTGGTGTAACCTTACACAAGTCGTTGAACGTTAGATGAGTTAACTGGTTATGTTGGGCAGGCAAAAATCACAGAAACCAGGGATTGCAGGGAAGCACGCCCCACACTGTCCTTATCAGAGATCATTATTTTACTAGCATTCTTGGAAACAATAGATGCCCTTTCAAGGGTAAGAGTAGTGAAAAGGGGGAAAGCGCTTAGAAGTGATCTTACGTATTTTAAATGAATCCGTGCCGTGTAATTTGTTACTTCGTAGAAACACAATTTTGGACAGACCCCTCAAAAATGAGAATTGATTTATTAATGGCATAAAAGTCTGGACAACTCCTTTAACCTTCACTGGTATGTATATCTCAATATATAATTTTTCACATAGACCACGGCGAGGGATGGTGTGCTGGGGTTCAGAATTTGAAAATGTAACATCGGAAACTAGTAACCCCACTATTCGGAGACCATCGCCTCGTTTCAAATAGGGATCAATTAAAAAGCTCCACGGCGACGAGCATCACGCCGCGATGTCAAAGTCGAATCAGCAGCATGGCTCGTGGGCTTGCCGGCCAATCAGAACGCGCGCGTTTCCCTCAGGCCGCCCTCAATGGGTGGGTGCAAAACCGTGCCCGCTACTCTGCCTCTCGCAGCAGATTGTTCAATTTAGTCAAAGCCGGGTGGAGCCTAGTATGAGTCGCTGAAGCAGAGGGAGGAAATAGCTCGCGATTGTCAAAAAGGCACTTTTAGTTGCTTCGGCCCAGTTCCATTGTAACAACCATAGCGGAAAATGACGACGACCACTACTTTCCAAGGGATGGAACCCGGTTCTAAAAATAGCTCCAGGTAAACGAAGCGGTGCTGTGCATCTCGTGCCGTTTAAACAAAAGGACCGTGGAAGACCGTTATGTGCTCGAGCGCTGCACGTCGCGCGGAGCCCCATCCTGCTGTCGTTCGACAGCTGGCACAAAAATCTCTATATTTTGTGGATGAGGTTTCTTTTTGTATTGGATTCTCTTTTATCACCCCCGAAAGCCCGTTATATTGTTTGCAACTGGGCGGGCACTTTTTGACTGCATTTTAAAAATTATCATTATTATTATTTTTGCTGGCATCATGATGGTGCCCGTACATTTTGTTGTTCGAGATGACTAGGTGGCTGGAGTATTCAACTCGATGGTCTTTGTTATCAGAAGCTGGCCGTCACTTTCTGGATTTCATTCAGCGGCGTATACCAGTTTTCGAGGATTCATTGCGGAGCTGGGCGGCTTTATTTCCGTGGAGCTTGCACAAGAAACGCAGAATTTAAGTTATTCGTGTCGTTTTAACTGTTAAATTACACTGGTTATATCGTGGTGTAGCAACACCCCCAGCCAAGTTCTCGCCTGCCGTATATGAGTAATTAAGTCCAGCTGTCTGGATTTATGGCTCTGGATGATTGCTGACTGGCTATCTAGCTGGCTATGTCCACATGTTTTACAGATTTCGTTAAACGCCGCTAGTTGACATTAGGTGGACCGCTTTGTCACCTTTTCTCCCTTTACTGTTCTGTGTGATTGGGCGAACCAGCCTCCTCTGGACCTGGTTTTTTCTATTCAGTACTCCAGCATTTTTCATTGTGTGTGTAGTATGTGTCTGGAGAAGACTGTGTACAGGCACCCAGTATTTCCCATCCGGAAATCTAGCTGGTCTTTAACTACGTTAGCTGACATCCGCTCACCGGTTTCATCCGCCTTTTAACGTCGTAATTATCACAGATGGTTGCGCTATTAGCCTATGTCTGTGCTTTTCCGCGTGTTTGAATTATATTGTTTTCCTGTTGGGTGGGGTCATCTTTCCCAACTTGCCTCTTGTATATCCATCTGCAGCACCGTGTAAATGCATGAGATCATCTACTCAATGGGTTAAGTCGTCTCCTTTAAACATCGCAAGCTGCACCCACCGACCGCGATAAACGCGGCTTTTTCACCAAATCGTCGCGCTATCTTTTTTCTTAATTTACGACCTAGGGCTTGATTTACGTTTGTTTGACTGCAGCAGCTGCAAGGAGTCGTCTGGAAACAAATACTTATCTATAAAGTACTAAAAAAAATCTGGTGGGGTGGTACGGGAGGGGTCGCGCAGTGGCTCTGCTAACATCCATTTTCTAGCCTCAACCACTGCCGTCCGCAGTGGCAGGATATCGGCTCTCATCCTGTTTAGCCGTAGCTCAGTGGGAGTGCACCTCAAGCCTTGTGCTTAAGCAATTGTTGCGTTTTGATGGAGGAAAAAACACCGTTAGACTGGATTATTTGATATATAATACGCATGTACAGATGCTCGTTTTATTTTACCGCTTAAGTGTGGATGCAGTCTTTACACTCCTATTAATTTAGTCTTTTCTTCATTTTATGTGGCGATTTATAGTACAATTACGCGATCAAATTTCCTGCATCGTGCTGCTCACATGTATGATGAGATTGGAAAACACACAATCTGTCAGCCGGAAAATGGTTGGAGGCCCTTCGGAATGGAAACGAGTGTTTAGCTGGTGGCGGATCCTGCCACTGCAGCACACGTACATGTCATTAATAACGTATTGCAGATGCCCTTTTTTAATTTCCCCGACAATATTTGCAACTTCCTCTTCGACAGGAGGTCATGGGTATCTGGCATGTTCAATCGGGATATTAAAACTGCCTGCAGACCCGTAACCCTAGTTGTGATGACTGCATAGTGTGATACTGCCTGCTTGACATGCTGCTGACTGTCTGCATTTCTTTGTTGGGTGCTCGTGTCAAATATCTTGGCCTGACTGAACTAACTGAGCTCCTTCCTTCAGGGTGCTACGCCCTCCAGGTGGAGGATCCAACATCTCCTTCGGTACAGATGAGGAAAACCCCCCCGCCCGCAAGAACAAAATGGCCTCCAGCATCTTTGCTGAGCCGGAGGATCCCCATGCTCATCGCAGGAACAACCCACCTGGTAGCTAATTTGAATAACTACTAGCATTGTACCTTTCACTAAAGTTCATTCAGCTTCTCATGTAAAGTCTTTGCAGAGATCCTTCTCTATAACTTACCCTACTTTACTTGGTCTCAAATTAGACATTTTTTTGCTTTCAATCATTGCCCTCTTCACTTCATGACAATGATCTACAGCTCATACAATGCAAACCATTATTTCACAAAGTTTTTCAATGTGGCAATTAACTTGTTTGATGTAAATATTGTTTTAAAATGAAATGTCAGTCCTTTTAATCGCAGGGTAATGTGTTCTAATTTTGAATTTAATATCCAGTGTAATTTAGATAATATGCAGCATTGATATGTCATTTTTTTGGCAAAATGTGATTAATATTGTGTCCCAAGACTTTTGCTTTAATTTGTCTTGTAGATGTAACTGTCATTTTCCTGTCTGGGCATTATTTGGTAGGAATGCCAGTGGAAGAAAGTGTTCAGATTTAATTTCTGACTTAAATTTCTATACCAGTTCCTACCTTTTACTAAGAAGGCTTGTGTTCATGCTCAATAAAGACACTACGCATTGGCATTTACTGCAAGTATTGAAAGATTTGAGTGGAGCCCTTGTTTACCAGGTGGGCTAACCAGTTTTGAGAACTTTTGGTTCACTTGATCGTCTTATGTATCTAACCAGGATTTCATTGGCACCATAAAAATGGGACACTTGAGGTTACTTTATTTGAAAATTCTGTGACGTGGTGCATTTTTTTGAGCATATGTACATGTGGGCATTACCTGACCTAGACTTTGCATGTCTTTGGAGAAATTGCATGGTCTCAGCCTCATGGTTCGTGCATTTGCTTCAGTACAACTGTTGCCATGCAGTGAATGAAAGCTGTTTTATTGCTTGTCCAAGGACAGAAAGGCCTTTGTTGGTGCCTGCTTGGTACTGTATATTCACAAATGCCAATTAATATCACTTGAGTACTTCCTTTATATCAATAGGCATCTTATCTGGTTTAATGCCACAGCAGACATTCTCTACGTCAGTTCATCCAATGTTATCTCCAAAATGCCCATATTATAGATATCTTGTTAATGTTGGCATTTACTGCAGTGATCAGATGCGCCTTGGCATTCCAGTTCAGTTTTCTGACCCGACCACTGTAAATTTGTACCTCATGTCTCCATGTTGGTCTGGTCTATTTCACCAAATTTCATCTACAGTTTTGTGTGGTTGTACATTCTGTGTAACATCTTTGTATAATTTTAGTATAGTTTTGGTAAATTTAGGCCCTCTTGCAAGCAGGACACTTTGATAGCGGTTGGTGGTGTGATATCACCATTAGGCCCTTGAGCAAGGCCCTTAACTGATTTGCTTCTTCTGACCCTGCTACTTCATTTGTATGTCATTTTGGACAAATGGGTTTGATGAATAAATGTAAATGATAGTGTTCTACGATGCGGCTCTGCTTCTTGACGACTTCGGGAGCGTTTTCGGATGTCATTTGGAAAATCTGGCAAATATGCTAACAGACAAATCCCATTTTTTGGAGGGGGGGAGGTTAGTTTTGTGTTTTTCCCCATAGATCCTCATGACCTTAATCTTTATGCCATCTTTCCAGGAGGGAAGCCCACCGGGGTTTTGTGTGGAGAGCCGTCAGCTCCACTCAGACGATGCCACGCCTCGGCTGTTCGAAACGACTCTGCGACTGAGGGTGCCTCCACTGAGGTGCGGTGTGGGGAGGGTACTCTCTCGTCTGGTGAAACAGCCTCCTCCCTGAGGGGAACAATCACATAGATTGATGTGCACCTGTTACACTTAAATAAAATTCACCTGTTTCCAGTCATAGGCAACAGGTTTTAATCTTATGTGATGTTATTACAGTTAAATAGTGCATCTTGTAAATATCTGGGGCGGGTTGCACAAAAAACCTTGTTAAGATTTTCCTTAATGTCTGTGTTAAGGTTCCCTTAAAATACAATTGGTTGCACAAAACGCCCTTAAGTCTTCTCCCTAAGGTTTCCTTAAAATGTTCCCTTAAGTATTTGTTTTTCCCCTTATCTTGCTCTTATACTTAAGGAATCCCTTAAAGTTCCCTTAATGGTTGCAAAAAAGACCTTAAGTTTTTTTCCTTAGTTTGGTTGTTAAGGGACCTCTGACTGTACCTTAACCGCAACACGACCGAGTTTATTGCAGTAAATGAAGAAAATGAACACATCCTGAGAAAAGTGTTCTACAACTGAGAGAACCAGTGGGTATGATTAATGAGTAATTTATTTTACTTGACAGTCAATTTATGATTTTCTTTATACGGCATGTGACATGTTTATATTTCTTTATTAAATCTGGCTAGCAGAAAGATCTTTTGGTTTTACAGAATTAAACAACAATGTAACATTATCCCGCTAATTAGTGCTGGCAAGTTTCACCCTGGGCACAGGCAATATTAGACAGAAGTACATCGGTTATGGAACAAATTTTCCGATGCAGAAATATGGAAGCACATGCAAAAATGCTTTTCATGTAACTGAGATACGACAATTCCATCTGCTCAGTTTTTCCACCACTAGCTATTTCTCCTTTCCCGGTACTTCCGTGTATCTTCCAAGTTACCACCAGTGCTTGTCATCAACCATTCAGCAAAGTTTATTGCCATATGCCCCTCTCACTTAGTCGAGCGAAAAGTCCCTAAAAAAGTTCATAGTGAACTCAATACATGAGGGGGAACAATCCACATTTTCATCACATAATGATGCAGTGGGGTCAAAATCTGGATTTTTAATTTTTTTGATATCCATTTATATATTGTCCAAATATATTTTGTTAAGCGATAACAGGTATCATGAGCAGACGTGAGTGCAAGCAAACGGTCTCCATAGGAACTGTACAATTTTACTGCCATAAACTGTCTTTCGATGCAGTAAATCCCTTAAGGTTTTTCCTAAGGAAACATTTTAAAGTACTCTGTGCAATACCCTTAAATAAATCCCTTAGCTAAGGAGAAATTAAATATTAAGTGTCATACTTAAGGGGAAAACTTAAGGTATTTTGTGCAACTGGCCCCTGATATGCAAGTTATTTTGGTTTTATTTTATTGCTTACTCACAGGCTCCTTTGTTTTTGTTCTATGCAGCACTGCATGTGAAGATGCTGCCTTCTAAGGAGGGTGGGCAAAATCCTGACTGTTGGCTTATTTGCATGCATAGGTGGTTCTAGACTCGGTTTAGGAGGGCTTCAGTCCCCATATATCTTTTTGTCTCAGCTATTCTAAAACCATTTTTTGATTTTGTCACGTATTTTCATATACATTTTGTACCTTATGCTCAGCAGACTTTATTATGGAAGACCCTGGTTTGGCTTCCTGTATTTCTTCAGGGGGCTGAGTGACCCTAAGGTTCAAATTCTAGAATCGCCCTTGTCTGCATGCAAATCTTTATTTTATATGCATGCATTAAATAGTCATTACTTTCTTTTGTAGGATGGAAACAGTGAAAAGGCAAATGCAGGTAAGTGGCAGTGTTTTTATAGCACTTTGCACAACTGTACCATTTGCCATGGGTAAAGAAAATAATGGCTGACATTGAGTGAGAGGGTGTGTCCTTGGTTTTATGCAGGATTAACTAGCACCACTGTAAGTGTCTTGCACAAATAGGCCTATAGAGGGCAGTTGGAACCCCTTGAAATGAATGCAGGTTTTTCAGTGAGCTTAGGTGCTGTCTGGTATCTGGGATGGGTTTGTTTAAAACTTTTTGAAAATGCAACCAAAGGATATAGGAGAGAGAATTTGTTTTTGAATTTTATTTATTATTATTATTATTATTATTATTTAATTTATAATTTGTTCTCACCTTTTTATTTTACATGCATCCTGAAATGTTGCCTAGTAGTTACTGACTGGTAGGGATGTCACAATTTCATAGTCAGTACCAATACCAGTAAATTCCACAATTCTTGATATCCAGTTTGATACCATAAAAAAAACAAAACATTCTGTATACTTCAGCACACACTCCATTAAAAAAACATGCAATCATTACAAAAACCATGTAATATTTTCTGTGATTCTGATATGGTTGGCTGTGCATGTATTTGCTGACTTCACTCCTGCCTCTCTTGGTTGACCTCCTCCTCTGGCTGACACTCTGAAAGAAAGATAATGATATTTCAGTAAGAAACAGCAGAGGGTGCACACATAATGTAGTAATGCACAGCTCTATAAACTCTGAGTGCAAGCAGTAGTTTACATTTATGGACATGGTGACAGACTGAAACGCTAACGTTATATTTTGAGGACAAATGACACAGACTGAATGGTTAGGGCAGAAGTCTGTTACTACGAGCTATGGTTACATTGGGTTAGTCTAAACACGGTGGTCTTCGTGATTAGCAAACACGATTTTGTCACAAACAAAATTATTGGTAACGTATTTCAGGATAAGGCTAACACTTTGATATGTTTTAATGTAGCATCAGAATAAATTGAAACTCTCTTACCTTGAATTCTTTGAATTGGTCTGGATGCCTGTCTTGAAGTGCCTTGCTAAATGAAGCGTTTCCTCCTTTGGTCTGAAACGTACTGTGGCACCCTTTGCATATTGGCTTGCAAATGTATCATTACTCCTTCATGATCGAAAGCACAAAAGCACTATACAAAGTACTTGCATACCAATTTTTTTCCTCCCTCCCTGGATGAGTGGAGACAGAGCTGGCACAGCAGCTGCACGTGTTATTTTTTCCATGCTGGTAGGCGTTGTTCTTTTGCCATTTAACGGCAGACTAGAACATTTGTAAGTGTATATGCTGCATGTGTCCGGTCTGGAAGAATTGTATCCCCAGTACCTGTAGTACTGTAGAAAAACGAGCACCATCATGTTTTCAGATTTTTGGCCTCAACTTGGTACCAGAGTATCGGTTCTTGTGACGTCCCTAGTTACTCCAGTGTACACAGCATTCGTTCAGCTTTTAGACGCTCCACAAAGTTTACTTAGGCGCAGCACCTAAGCCTCTCTATAGTAGGGAAAGCACTGGAATAGTGGGGTGTTTTGAAGCTGATACAGGATAATCACTGCTGTGACTATACCTGTAATTTGTCAAGTTTGATGTCACATAGAAACAGCCTTTAAAACAGCCTGGTTCAGTGGAACCATTTATGATGTGACAAACTCTATCGGTTCAGTGAAGACTCCTTAACTATAGATCAACTATGAAGTGTGCCCAAAATTGTCAAATGGTACATTGGCATGATTTGATTCTCATCCCTTTGTTTTAAGAACTTATAGTTCACTGTTTAATTTGAATCTTTATCTATCTGACACCCCGGCATGCTTTTCCCCCTGACTCCAGTTAAACTGTGAGTTATTTTTTTTGGTACAGATTTTATTGGTTTTCCTAGGTAAATGTTATTTCTCTTAGAACATTTTGGAAAATGTAGTCTGCATATGGAACTTTTTCATTTTAAATCAGAAATGAAGTCTACCACAAAGTTCCTCATGGGAAGTTTCAGGAGCTTTCTTTATGAATTCTGAGTTTTGGTTAATGTTATAACTGCTACTAATACTAAAAGCAAAAAGGCAGTGGGCAGGCTTCATGTTTGTGTTTTTTTTAAGTAGTAAGTGAAGTATTTAACGATGGCTCTAATAATTTGAAACCCCAGGGCATCTTCAGATTATTTTATGTGAGGTTTGACTTGCATCTAGATTAGTTACACGTGGCTTGAGAAGGGGAAATGGCTTTTAAACTTGGTCAAACCCTGTGATTGGTTGGGTTTTTGACTGTGGGAACATGCAAAGTGTGAAACTTCCCACACAAGAGCCCTGTCTGCACAGCAATTGTCATGAGTGCTAAATTGCTGTAATGCTGTCAGAGTAACGACCAGTCACCTTAAGCTGACCGGAAGGCCCTTCACCTTCACACTGTTTTGTGACAGTGGAGATCAGCGAGGAGCAGGAGCCTGTCCAGGAACAGAAGGATGAGGCGCCACTGCCCTCAGCACACGTGGAGTCTGCTGGGGGCCCTGGGAACCGAAGAAACCCCCCTGGCGGCAAGTCCAGTCTCATCTTGGGCTAAGAGCTTGCTTTCCTTGAACTCATCTGGATTTATTTTCTTTTTTAAAGACGTCTCCCCTTGCTTGTCTGTGTGAGCCATCGAATTTTGTCCATTGTTTTGAATTACCCTCCGCCCCCCCCCCACACACCTTGACAGAAGCACTTTATGTATCTCCTCCATTTCAGCCCACTGTAGTACTTTGGACTTGCTGGAAAAGATGTGATTATAGACAAACATTTCCCTCCATTCTTTCCTGATGTAAATGGTTTGATGCGTGAATTTCTAAATACAATAAAGATTGATATAAAGCACTGAACTTTTCATTTGCTAAATGTGCTTGTTTCGGTCCTAGAGCAACATGGTAACTGGCTTTGCCTCACATTTTCATATTTTGCATTTTAAGACATTTAAAGTGTCTTTTAAAATGGTATGATTGTAATTTCTCCAAGATTCGTAGCTGCTGTGTTTCATATATTACTTCCACACGATGGTGCTGTTAAACCAAACTGTTGCCTTTATTGTAAATAAGTTATGGGGAATGCTTTGTCGCTGAAATACAAAGTCGAGTTCTGGCAGTGACTGATCCAGCAGTACCACACAAGGCATTTAACGACATAGGCGGCCGCTTAGAGCGCCGAATTTATCGTCCAGTGTCACTTAGTCGAACGGTGCGGACAGCGCACGTTGTTTCACGTGCTCTGCGCGACGACGGTGAAGCTTGACGTGGGTTACACACTGGTTTCGACTGGCACTACGATTCAGTTAAATCTAAATGCAGTCTAACATCTGTGGCGTTAAATTCTAGTCAACTGGACACAACCGTGGGAAACGGGGGTGATTGGATCCTGTGGAGTCCATTAATTGCTTTGACGATTTGAAGATGTTCTCACTCGAGAAGTTGAGCAACACAAGGACGGCGTCCATTTAACGTTTTTTAAATTCCATGTGCATGAATTTTGTGTTTTAACTGGGGCAACTTCTGAGAAGATGAACATGTTAGAGCAAGGTAGATTTACGTTCCTGTGTGCCTATATGCATTATTCTCCTCATCACTTGAATCATAGGTGTTTAACCATACAGCTCTGCAAAAAAATTGAGACCACGCTCTGTGTGTGTGTGTGTGTGTGTGTGTGTGTGTGTGTGTGTGTGTGTGTGTGTATATATATATATATCTATCATATTCTGCTGGCAGAAGCCTACACTGTAGGCTGCTTCCAGGCTCGAAGTTTCTAAGACGGCAGCACACAAGGACAAAGTGAGACGGGATACACTGGCAATGACCAAAAACCAGTCAGGTAGAGGGCAGAAGCAACTTTCCAACAAATGCCTCAGAAATCGGAGGATGACCTCAAGTGACCTTTGTTCCAGCAGTGCACTTCACAACAGGACTGAAGACCCATAAAGCGAGGAAGAAGCCCTTCATCACCGAGAAGCAGAGAAGAGCCAGGCTGGAGTTTGCAAAAAGTATACATTTTATTTTACACAGTCGCATACCCATGAATTGAGAAGTGAGTGAAATTGAAAATGTTGATTTGGTCTCATTTTTTTCCGGAGCTGTATTCTATATAATGTATACCGTCTTTTCTGCACGAAAATAATAAGTATGGGGTATTCAAGGCTGGCAGAGTATGACGGGTTTCCGGTTATGGGATCATTTGCAAATCGCCTTATGTGGCAGATTCGCTGTACTACGTGGTCTAGTGTTTTTTTTTTTTTTTAGACTATGTTGACACGCCTGACTTTATAAATGTTCCATACAAACTGCCATGTTCGTACTTTCCATGTACACTGAGACATAGGAACACGCGTACACTGCGAAATGAACTGAAACCGAAAGCACAGCGACAGATCCACAGGCAACAAAACAGGCGACGATTGCCGTCTTTGGCATTTGGCAAGTATTACTGAGGTAAGGAACTGAAGTTGTTCTGTTGTAATGAGGAACCACCGTGCACCTTCCAGCGTAGATTTTTCGGAAATCGCTGCTTCCACTTGAGCGTTACACTGGTATGGATTCGTTGGCACGGCGCTTAGCTAAGGAACAATTGTATTACGATTTGCTGACGCGAAACGAAAGAGATCGGTGGTCAAAGGCCACACTCGTTTTTTATTTTAAATGTGTTACCAAAAAAGTTAGAAACAAAGACCACCGAAAATGCAAAGGGGAATCCTACTGCGCGTATCTATTCCATCCAGCTATCGATCGGTATTCATGATCCGGGTTGGGGGTGCCGGGGGATGGAATTGGGGTTTACTTCTTTAACTCTGTCGTGTAATGTATTTTCTTTGTATGAAATGTGTGCGGTGGCACTTGGATTAATAGCACGTACAACATTGTTTCATTCCGTGCATCATGTACGTTATTCGTCTGCTTCTGTAAAGAACTATTTGATACGGGAAGGAGATTAGATGCATGTTTTGACTTAAATCCATACTCAGATGATTACCCAGATAACACACATATGTTGAAATGACATTGATTCCATATCAGACAAAAAGGTTGAAACAACGTTGATTTTCAATCTTTCACTTTATATCAACATTTAATCAAGGTTTTGCCACCATCAGTTTTTCAATATGGAAAATCTGACCAAAAATCAATTAAGTTTCAACGTTGATAATTTAACACTAACCATAATTCAACGCATTTAACTAGAATTCAACGTTGAAACAATAACATGATGGTATCTGGGTAGATTGTGTCGAGGTATTTGTCAGTTTATTTTATATTATAACAAACACTTAATCTGTTATGTTTAAAATCGTTTCCCGATTTTGCTGTGGTCTTACCACAACTTTTTTATATTTCAGCGCAATAAAAGTGTTGTTTGGTTTCTAGCATTATTTATGTAGCTCCTCCGACAATTATTGAAAATGGTCACGTTACCTGGCGCCGCGCTGCATTGCTGTCCATCATTCAGCGTTTCTCTTCCCCCAGTTACGGCCCGGACTCTGACATGGCATTGTCTCTGTGTATCTTTTTGGCAATCGTTAGTGAATTCACCCTGCTGTTTTCCGCTGGTGAGTGACCTATGACCAGTTTTACCAGTAACTGATCAAATTGACGTATTGGTATATTAAAATTAAAAACTCTAGACCTTGTTGTTTTGATATGAACTCTTTATTTAAATTGTAAATGTTTATTGTACCATATATTGCTATTGTACTGCTGTTACAAAATCTTTCAGTTCAGCTCAGTGAAGTACAGTGAACTTCCTGAAAAAGTCATGACTACACGAGACAAAATAGCAATTTTCCTCCAACAAATATATAGACGCATGAATTCCTAAGTTAAAAAATAACAAAGTTGCAGATCTAGAAAGTTTTGATTTAACAAAAACTAGCGTAAAGTAAATAACTGTATGCTTTGTGCAAATCACTTCTGAAAAAAAAATCTTATGTTCTTAAAATCCACAGCGATGGTCCAGTTGAATTGCCAGCGTGAAAACCTTGGGATATCAAGGCAAAACTCAGTGATCATTTGCTCAGTGAAGGGAGCTGAGGCTTTGGATGTAGACATAGGTGTTGTGATTTGGAAAAAGGGTAAATCCACTGTGCTAATGTACTACAATAAAACAATAAAAACGGATGATCAACGATATCAATTTGCTGAGCAGAACTGGGATACCAGAAACAGGAATGTGTCATTGTTGGTGAAGGACACCCGGGTGGTAGATGAAGGCCAGTATCAATGTCAAGTGATAACTGACAGTGGTGAGGCCGAGGAATACACCAACCTTAAAGTCCACGGTGAGAGTTCTGTTAAGCATGCATTGTAAATAAAGTGACTTTCATGAAAATAACCATAAATTCATTTGTATTGAAGAATCTCTGATGTTATCTCCTCTGTCTTCACAATGCTCCTTTCAAAAGATATTTCCTTCTGGTATGTTATGAAATGCTAATTTCTATTCCAGTGTTAATGGTGCCAATATCGTGTGTGCAGAATCTACAGAACGCTAAAGAATCAAATCACAATGTAACAGCTTTTGTCTCTCATTCTTCAGCTAGGTACTCAAAGCCAGTAATGAGCTCCATTCCCAAGAAAGACATATGGGAGAACATGAGGGTGGATATCTTCTGTAATGCCTCAGGGGGTCACCCAGCTGGGGTAATTCACTGGTTTGACCAATACAACACAAACTGGACCCGAAGCGCAGAGACAGATGTGATGCAGACTGAGGACAAGCTCTTCAGCTTGACGAGCAAACTGACAGTCCTGAAAGCCTCGTCCAACTCCCTGAGATACAGATGTGTGGTGCTCAACAGCAACAGACAGCAGGAAGAAGTGGCGGAATATAGTCTCCCATTTGCCCTAGATGGTGGTGGGTTAACTTTATCTTGGGAAACTGGAAATATGCTATATGGCAGCACTAAACGGCAAACAATCCCACCTTCTCTCACGTCTTTCTCTTTTTTTTTTTTCCTTTTTCTTATATTGCAATAAGGATACATTCGAACTGGTCGCCAACACTGATACCCTTTGACATTTATCGGTCTCTAGCATTTATTCAATGATTCATTTTCTCCGCATCACATTAACAGAATATGTAAATAGTATCGCCACCTTCTATGTAAATGCATTTGACAGTTTCTGGTTTTGAAGCACCCTCCTCCTTGTTACTGTACTTTGTGTTGTAGACCCAGAAAACACAGCTCAAGCGGGGGAGAGACACAGCATGACTGTCACAGCCATCCTCGTGGTCGTCGGATCGCTGATCTGCGGACTGTTGATCGTGATGCTGCTTAGGAGAAGACGTTCTCGAAGTGAGTATAACCACCTAACCCATGGTCAGTTTTGCTTCTTGTTCCTGACACAGTGACCCTTGCCTGGATACACTGTGATTTCAGCTGTCAGTCCAGCTCTTCTACTTAGTAACTTCCTGGTTGGCGTAGCACAGAGGGAAATTCCATGACGTGCTCTGTTTAAGTATGCAAAGCCAGTTCTCCTTGCCTGTTTCGTTTGATTAGTCCTGGTTTCTCAAAATAAGTCATGAATTACACATTTAGAACTTTTTATGATTTTTCATAAGCCACAGCCCCCCCGACACTGCTTTTTGTCGTGTGAAAGCATAGGCTTTATTGAAAATGTCTGAATACATAACTGCAAGCGTCTTGTGGTTAGGTTTTTGATTTGTCCTGTGTTCATAATGTCTGGTTCCTGACTTGTGGCACAGTATAAATCGTAAACTGTGCGCTTCCTGACCTGAATGTCCAGGTCCTTCAAGATGACTTAACCACTGCTTTGTTTTATTATTAATTGATTTCTTTTTCACTGTAAGAGGGCTACAGCGAAAGCAGTACTTGCTGAAACTGCCCTGGGTCAGTCTGCACATTCCAGATGAGGAAGTAGTTTCTTTGCTTTGGGGAAGTTAAGACGTTGCATGATGTGACCTGGCTTGTGTTTGTTGTAAGCTGGTGCTGTCTGATTGAGCTGTAGTAATTAGGAACAACGTCTGGATATTGCATCAGAGTTCCGCATGCACAGAGCCTAGCGAGCCGTGTCACAGCAGAAGGGAATATTGATCGTAAGCTGTGCAGCACCAGGTTTCAGTCACGATGGTGGTAATGCTGCACTAGGCATTTATCATCCATAAGGATTGGGTAATTTCAGTATTTTTTTTTTTTTTTATCAGGGATGGCTTTCGTGTTCATGTAAGATTCTCACTGACTACTTCCTCTTCCTTTTAGGTTATTATCAGCAGAGTCAAGAGATACCTCCATGATTTAAGGTACGAACCCCCCCCCCCCCAACAGTGCTGGTGCCAAAATATTGCATGAAAAAAAGCACAACACAAGGTCAATGACATTAAACAAGTGGCAAATTTGAATTTAAAAGTTGAATATTGGGCCTATATTAATACCGTAAAAATGTAAATATACAAAACACTTAAAAAATTCTTATATTAAATAAAGCCTAACCCAACTATAATAATTTACCACTAAATAACACCTTAATTCTTGTGTACATGTGACTTTCAGAGTTCTTTAGCAGATATTAGACATACACAGACACGAATAACTGTAACTGTGCAAGGTTTTCTGGAATAAATCTTCCCTGAACACTTAGAACAGTTTCTAAACAAATTTAACTTTTTTAAGAAAATATGTTACCATTATAAAAATATAAAACTTTATATCAATTTTAAATAATTTTATGGAAATAATGTACAAATAACATTGTATAACGTTTCATTTTTTTTTTAGTGATCAGTGGTCATTGTCAACACACCACAATACAGCACACAGTGCGCAACAACGAAATTTGTCCTCTGCATTTGACCCATATGTGACTTTCGTGACATAGCAGGGGGCAGCTAATTCAGCACCCGGGGAGCAGTGCTCGGGGGCGGTACCTTGCTCAGGGTACGTCAGCGGTGACTTGTTGGTGGGGGATTCTCTTCTCTAACCATCAAGCCCCCACTGCCCACATAATGTCTATCAAGTGAAATATGCCTTCCTGTTTTTTGGCATGTATAGAAAAGCACCCACCTATGAAAATACACTGAAATCAGTGTTTGTACCTCTGTAAGGTTCAGTGATCATAATCCATTATCGTTCTTTATTCTCAGGATAAATTAGGCATACATTGAAAAAACTACCGCTGGAAAATGCCCCATTCACACCTTGCAGTTTAGAGACAACTGGGGGGTAATAAAGGTAAAAAAAGTCAATATGAACAAACTCATAATGTTTTCACCTTGTTTCAGTATTATAAGTAATTGACTCGTGGACATGACATAATGGGGTTTTACAAACTCAACTGAAAAAGTGCAACTTTACCGTTTTTACCTTTCTGGCAAATAAATGACCGTAAAACATGAAATTTTAGTTATTTTGCCAAATTTTAATAGTGAATTGTTGTGGATGAAAAGTACGTGATACACCCTGGGAGCAGCAGAGCTATAATCATGATGTTCAGGTCGCTACCAACCCGAGGTATGCATACATAAGTATAAATAAATAAATCCAAAACACTTACCAGATATACAAAACAACGTTTTGGTGTTGGAATACTTTTGAGTGAAATATAGCCTCACTTCAGACCACTTAGATCTAGGCATTTTAATCATATTTAAGGTAGCTACTAGCTAATGGTAGGCGTCTGTGACATCTGAGCCAGTGTAATGCTAACTGATGATGGCACATGAGGTGCAGTGATGCTTCTATTACCTGACCACTAAAGGGCAAATCATCAGTTGACCGCTCACACATTTAAGTGGCACCAGAATGAGGCACCGAAATCTGCGTTGCAGTACGGTCCGGTACATATACCGTATAGCAAATGGCGCCAATATGTTTCGGTACTGAATCCTACTCTTTCTGTGAATTTTTTGTGCTTTATCTACAGTACATTTAGTCATACAGTAAACATGGCCCTTAAGAACGTGAGCAGTGATAGCAGCAACCCAAAGAGGAAAGCAGTGAAATGAATTTGAACTCTCTTAATGAGCCTACAGAACCTCTCATTCTGCCCTACAGAGAATAGCTGATTGTCCAATGCAATCATCTTCCAGCATTTCAGTATTTGTGTTTTTGTGTCTTTGGTGCTGATAACTTTGAATATCTGCCTGCAATATCAGTATGTTAACTGATATATTGTGCATTTCTACATATTGTTTGTTCCATTGTCATGAAGACAATATGTAATGGAAAATAATTTATAATAGAAATTATAAAGTTATATATTTATATTGTTCAAAAATTACGAGAGAAAATTGCAATCTCGATTCTGAGTGGGGGAAAAAAGCCATGATTCATATTTTTACCCAGAATCGTGCAGTCCTTTTGTAGACATGAGGCAAAAAACATACAATGTTAGCCAAATAACAGCAAGTGTAAATGCCAGGAGAATGCACAGTGCGTACAAGTGTCCATGTCTAAATCCACTATATGACCACCTTAAGGTATCTGCATGCCGAGACCATATTATAACATGAAATCACGCCTCCTGAGAATACTTAAAAGTTGCTGAGAAAAATGACATCTAGAGAGCTGTCCGATTCCGTGCATAACGGTGTGTTGTGCTTCTTGACAGAGCTCTGTGGACAGATGAAGAACATCGGAAATTTCAAGAAAGTCTGGAGATTAAGCTCACTGATACTAAAAGAATCTTTATTTCCATGTTAGATATATTTTGGTATAATGAATTTAATCTTTATTATACTGTTTATTCAACTAACTAGCCAGGTTATGGCTGTGATCATAACACCTAGCTCTTGTGCATCGCTGAATTAAAAAATCTGAATTTATTAAGTGAATTTATTATTCAAATAGTGGATGAAAATCTTAAATGTTTAATTGGAAGCATATTTTCATCATTGTACGTATAAATGTTATTGTTCATAAATCAGATTAGAAAAAGCATGACCTTTTGTAATTTTAAACATTTTTCGTATAAAATAAGCACTTACATTTTTATAAGTGTGTTTTATTTTGTGTGCAATAGAGCTTACATTATGTGTGAAAAAATCTTTTGTACATTTCATGTATTTTTAAATGATATTTGAGCATTGGGTCGAACATGATGTAAAAAAAATTTAATCTGTAATTAACCCATTTGAATTTTGAAGTGTCACTGTAACCTGCAAGCTCATCACACCGTTTGTTGTAATTTTGTTGTTTGCCTTCTACAGATATCCTAAAAGGTGAGGGTGGGAAACAATTTTTAAAAATAGTTCTGCGTTTCCTGGTAATATGTTTCCGATCCCACAGCACTTGCCCACTTGCTGCAACTTGACAGTACAGAGAAACCTATATATTACAGACATGTCCTGTACCGTTTAGGTTGGTACAGTCATTATTAGTAACACAAAACTATTGCAAGGAGACCAGGGGAGTTTCTAGGTATTGAAAAGATCAGGGGCTAAGTCCGGTTTTCCTGTT
This sequence comes from Hyperopisus bebe, assembly GCA_026777045.1. Classification (NCBI taxonomy): domain Eukaryota; kingdom Metazoa; phylum Chordata; class Actinopteri; order Osteoglossiformes; family Mormyridae; genus Hyperopisus; species Hyperopisus bebe. The sequence goes on from JAODJW010000094.1 coordinate 8,892,392, forward strand.
GCTTAACTTATTTTGAAGAAAGGAAGGAAGATTGGCATCCGGGCTAAAATACTCGGGGCTGGGCTTAAAATACTCTGGGTTATAGCCCCAAGTGATCGGACCTAGCGGTGCCCATGGAGGAAATGCAAAAGTCTTTCAAAAAACATTTTCCCAGCCTGACGGATTTTGCATTTTGTTGTTTTTTTTTTGGGGGGGGTCACAGGTGTTAGATTATATTCAAACAATATTCCAATATTTGATATTTCAACTTGATTTTTTGAAAAGAATGACAGCCCTGATGTATTCATTTCATTTTTATATGTTTCTTTTAATTTTCATTTGTGAAATATAAATTCAAACAATTCACTTGATGTGGTTTCTTTCCCTGCGTATAGAAATACATTTTGAATAATGGGGTGTTCTTCTGAAGGAAAGCAGACAAATTCGATAAGTGTAATTCAACGTGTGTTTTTTCATCAACGACTTTTGTCATTAATTTACTTCCATAGACAAACCCCCTTTTCAATGATTTTATTACTGTTTCAGAATGCCACTGTTCCAGTGATTTGCTTTCCTCAGTATAAATATGGCTTTTCTTAAAAATATACACTTGCACCATCATTTAAGGAGGATTCCGTGTATGCGCTGTGGGTTCAGTCCCTTTTTGGAGGACAGGCTGCAGTTCGTTGGTGTTGTCCACTTCCACATGTATTTCACCCGGTGGGTTTTTCCCAGGGGTGGGCGGGAAGGAAGGAAAAGTCCCCAGTAACTACATGTAGCTCCTGGCACAGCATTCAGGATTAACTCTCCCCTCATTGTCCTTGAAAGAAAAATCCCCAGAGCGACTGATCCTATCAGTTTCCATTCTTGCCATTCTTGGCCTCTACTTAATGTTCTTTGTACAAAATGAACCATGATTTTTTTTGGTCTATTTTAAATGAAAATGGCCAGTCAGCATTGCTTTGTGGAAGTGTTCAATAATGTGGCTCATTCTTCAAGAAGCGGCACTTCTATTAAAAGTTAACGTTTCCTCTTTTTTCATCCTTAAGCTTCTGGGCAAGAAGAGAATGCTGTAGCTTGTGTAGTTTTCATTTTAAAAATTGTCTTGGTAAACAGTAACTTTCATTTTCTGAGTAATTTATGATTAACTTTAAAGGAATGAACCACACCCCCCCCCCCCCCCCAAAAAAAAGATGTTACTTTCACTTTTAGGTGTTACAATAAGTGAAGTTGCAATCGTTTTCTGGATTTCCCCATTGAAATAACATGACATCATCCATCCATCCATCCGTCCATCTTCCGATCACTTGGATGTAATCTGCCTCATCTTCACACGTAGACTGAGCTCTGGAACCCGGACTCTCTTAGTTGTTCTGTGACAAAATCTTTTTTGACCAGTGTTATCATTGCCACAGCACTGATGATATAACTGCAGACATAATGCTAGCCAAGTTAATTACAGTAGTAAATCAATGTGCTATCATAATCTTTAATTTTGCCCTGAGTAATGTTTAAGCTTCAGCAAGCTGAGAATTATACTAGACAGGGGCGATACCACTTATTTTCTTTTCCATCTGATTTGATCCAGTACCAAGGTGCTACAGAAAGTGCGGTTTCTTCAGTACCAATCCCGATATTCTTAACTGTGCATTAAATGGAAAAGTGCTGAATGATAAGATGGTTAAGCTGGTTGATTCTAAAATCTAAAAATATTTGATATATATCATATAAAAACACAGCAAATTTTTAAAATTAATTTACATTTGTTTTTCATAGACTGTAGCCATATTGCTTTCAGTGTCCCACCACATACCGTAATCCATTGTATTAGTGTTGTGTGCATGCCCAGATACACAGTGACTGTGGTTCGCTGCTCCCAAATAATGATGGCCAAAACAATAGTTAATGAACCATTGGCTGTATTTTTTGACCCCACTAGGTAGTGCTCTCTGTTCAAAAAAGAGGTTGAGGCATTTCCTAAAGCATACCAAGAGCACCATTTAGTGGGGATAGAAAATACAGCAAATGGTTCATGAACAGGGCTCTGAAGTGTCACGCATTGAGAGTGACAGTCACTCTTTTCAGTCTTTTGTCACGCACTCCCGCCACACATTGCATTTATCACGCGGAAAAATAATTTGTAGGCTAATATGCCGCAGCGCCCAATATTTCTCAGACTGCAGCACAGTAGCACCTCACTATAAAACAAGTGCGTCTCCGCTGGAGTCTAATGGTGCGTTCGTTTTTCTCTCGGAACTCGGAAATTCTGAGTTGAGTGACATCACATCCGACAATTTCCTGTTTGAGCTACCACATCTCGGAACGAACATGGCTGCCTCCATGAACACGCTGCTGTGTGTTGTTGCTTTATATTTTAGCAGATTTGGAGTGAGATTATTTTTTCCAAGAGACAAACAAACAAGAAATACGAACTAGTCAAACCACATTAAAAGCTTTATAAAATATTTTAGTACATTCATAGCGATATTCTTTTTTCGAGAGGCAAACAAACTACAAATAAACCAAAGACACTAAAAAGTCTGGTAAAAATCTGATATTGCATGCTAGGATACTGTTTACGGTCATGATATGGTATTCACTAAATCAAACACGTGCAAATACATTTATAACTATTCATACATTTAACAAAATAAACAAAAAAGCTGCTTGTGACGTACAAGGTACATTAACTGGGACCATTGCAAAGGTGCATTAACTATCTCTTCTAACTCCCTGTTGTGTTGAATGAGAGCTAGTAGTGTGAGTCCACTAACTTACATTGCTAGCAGATGAAATCCAACTGGATGGAGTAGTTGTATTTTATTTGTCAGGGGACTGTGTGAACCCCACACAATATGTGGTCACATATTTGGTTTAATTTAATGCACTGGTAACTGGTACTGGTATATTATTCTGTATAAATAACACTGTTTACATCCAGGATACAGTGATTTAATTAAGATTTCCAAAGCTTTTGTGAAAAAAAGAATGGAAAAAAGAAGAGTACAGTATGCATTACATGCGACTGAGTGCTTGGCATAACAGGACTGGCTTGATGATGTAGTTGTGGTAAGCTTGCCATTCTGCAGCAAGCATCACACCCCGGTAAGGAAGGAGGGAAGGACAAGCTAGGGGGAACAAAAAGGGCTTTATTGTGGAACACTAAACAGAAGCAAGGCAAACTCAAATGAACACAATGAGGGGTAAACCAATTACCAGGGCCACACTGAAGAGAGAACAAGAGGGGCAGGCAAGCAGGACATGGCAACAAGTTTCCCCTGTGTCATTATTTCTCCTGCTTTACAGGTCTAAAATGTGTCTGCATGCCCACCGTAGCTAGTCCTGTCACATAAACATTGTTCATAAACATTCACTATGGACATACTCAGTGCATTTAATAGTGCATAAACATTCACTATGGACATACTCAGTGCATTTAATAGTGCATAAATATTCACTACGGACATACTCAGTGCATTTAATAGTGCATAAACATTCACTATGGACGTACTCAGTGCATTTAATAGTGCATAAACATTCACTATGGACATACTCAGTGCATTTAATAGTGCTAAACATTCACTATGGACATACTCAGTGCATTTAATAGTGCATAAACATTCACTATGGACATACTCAGTGCATTTAATAGTGCATAAACATTCACTATGGACATACTCAGTGCATTTAATAGTACATAAACATTCACTATGGGCATACTCAGTGCATTTAATAGTGCATAAACATTCACTATTATGATACTGGTTTGAGAAACAGGAATGCTTGCTGCAGCCACTAATTAAAAACACATTTTCTCTTTGGCAGGATTAATTTGTGAGATTCACAGTGTAGATTAGCATCTTCGTCTATGCCTGAAGGCTACATCCACATCACCTGGGAGTATAAACGACCCATTGTGTTTGACGAACAACAACATGTTGCTTTTCTTTTATGTAATTGGTGGTTTGATATGTGTATCAGCTGAAGTATGTTTGCTGCACATTAAAACTTTTTTAGATGGGCAATGTGTTAAAACCATTTCACGTTGTTATATTTCAATTATTTCTTGGGACATGGAGGCTGCCCAGGTCAAACTGGGACGTCTGGTCACTCTAGATCTACATCATCTCACTTAATTTCAGGGTGGAGTACGATGATCGAAACTGAGCTTATCATGGTGAAAAGGCAGATGACAAATTGTAGAGTCTGAGCGATTGCTTAAATGATAGAGATGTCTTTTAAACATATTGGACTAACCACCGTTCTGGCTATAGCCACACTTTCTAAAATGTCTAACTGAGATCTGCACTCACCCATAGACTGATCCTCCACTCCAATTGGCTACGAACCTTCCCCAAATTGAACTCTGTGATGTGTTGCTCCATGGGTTAGGAGGCTGTGTCTGTGATTGGAAGGGTGCCTGTTCAAATCCCAGGGTGATTTCCCTGCTGGGAACGTAAGCAGGGCCATTAACCCCAGTTGCTCCAAAGACTGGCTGTATTGTAACATTAATGTTCCCTCAACTGTGTAACCTCCCCCCGTACAATGTAAACTGATGGATCATCAAGGACTGGCAGCTTAACCCCTCTGTTACATGCCCTAATGTTACTGTCATGCCCTGCTCGTCCGATCCTCCTATGTGCCACACCCCCTCATCTACCCCGTGTGGAATCCTCATGTTATCAGCTGTTTCTAGTTGTTGTTAATTAGTCTTGTGTATTTAGGTCCGCGTTAAAGTGTGTTTCCCCAGTCCGGCCATTAGCATCATTGTGTCATTTCTGCCTGTTCTGTGTTCCTGCTTGTCTTTACTCTGAATTAAACCCTGTGTTTACCCGACTCCTTGACTCCTGCTCCTCTTTCCACGCTCTGTGGCCCTTGATAATGAGACAGATTATGGGACTCTGAAAAGGGATTCTGCGCCTCACCGAGGAAGACTCCCCAGCCTTGGTGGATGAGGTAATTTACTGGCTTAACCAGCCAGAAGTAAAAGACGATCCCACAGCTCGAGCCCATGCCCTTCGGTCAAGAGTTCTTCTGGAAGAAATCCCCCCCCCCCCCCCCAAAGACCCGCACCTCACGGAAGAGGTGCGGAGAAACGTATGGCAGCTGAGGGGAGGAGTGGCACAGATGATGTTCAGGCAGGTGCACCTGGACAGTGGATTGCCTCTCTTCCCGCTGTCCAGGCAGCCCAAACCCTCCATCAGTCCTGTTGCATCCGCTCGCAAAAAGCAGCAGAAAGATCGCAGACGAGAGGGGACCTGCTGCTTCGCCTGCACCTGAGGCTCGTCTCCCTGCCACTTCGCTGCTGACGCCCGAGGCTCATCTGCCCGCCGTTTCGACAGCACCTCCTTTGTCAGTCCCGTCTGCAGTTCCTGGCTAGGAAGTAATTTGCCCTTCAGACACTGTACTGGATGATGATGGAAGATCCGGCAGTGCAGGACTCCCTAGAGACTGACCAGCTCCGTAACCGGCTCCAAGGGGAGTTCACCACCTTCACTCCAACTTCCCTGCTTCGAGATCTGGAGAAGATGGTGGAGAGCCCAAGGAAGCTGCTACATTTGAGGCTGGAGCAAGCTTCTTTGGCAGGAGACGCCATTTTGCCCGAGGCAGCACCTAAGGTCTCTCCTGCTCCTTTCCACGAGGCAGTGCCCACACCCGTGGCGCAACCCCCAGCCGTGCCTGCACCCGCAGTTCTTGATCTAGCCCCCTGCAGTTCCTGATCCCCCAGTCCCTGTCCCTGAGGAGGTCCCAGAACATCAGATCACTGCACCTCACACCTAGTGGAGATGGAGGAGGAGCTTGAGTGGGACCCCTCAGGGATTTCCCTGATGACTGCCCCGATGTGCCTATCCAGTGGGTCACCCTGACTGCCAACTCAGCATGGGTGATCACGACCAGGTCCCCATCTCTCGGTGTCCCGCAGAGGAAGAGGATACCTGCACCGGGGTCAGGTCCTGCCTGCTCTGCTCCTAGGCTCGCCTGTGGTCCCCCTTGCGTTGGCTCAGCGGTCACCTGCGGTTCCCCCAGCTCCTGCTCGGGAGTCGCCTGTGGTTCCCCTGCCTGCAGTGGCCCCTGTCGTGACTCATCTGTCACCTGGAGTCCTGCCTCTGACGCCTTGTCAGTCGTCTGCAGTTCCCCTAGCTCCACCTTGTGGGTCGCCTGCGCCTTCGCCTACAGTGGCTTCTGCTCCCTCCTTGCCTCCTCCCGTGTCCCCTTCACTGTCCTGCTCGCCTCCACCAGCGGTCCTTCCACCATCCTCCTCGCCCCCTTCAGTATTCCCTGCAGCTCCTGCCTCGCGGTCGCTGAGGGTCCCTGTGGCCCCTGCTGCTCCCGCCTCCCGCCCGCCGGGGTTCCCTCTGGCTCCCTGGTTCCCCCGCCCTTTGCCTCCTTGTCCACTGGTTTTGTGCCCCCTGTGTTTGCTCCCCATCCTCCTGTTCCGCATTTGTTCCTTCCCGGTCCCTTTGCGCCTCCTTTCCTCGGTGTCCCTCCTGTTGGTTTTGTGGCCCCCGGTGTTGTTCCTTTGTTGTCCCCGTCCTTGGTGTCTTTGGGTCTTGTGTCTTGTGTATGTCTGCGGACCCTGCGGTGTGTCAGCTGTTGTTGTGTTTGGTGTCATTATGCCTGTTCTGTGTATTGGTCCTGTTCCCATGTCCTGTCCTGCCGAGTCCTGCTATGTCCCCGGTCTCGTCCCCTCGGTCCCTTTAGGCGCGCCCGGAGTGCCCTGCTCGTCCGATCCTCCTGTGTGCCACGCCCCCTCATCTACCCGGTGTGGAATCCCCATGTTATCAGCTGTTTCTAGTAGTTGTTTATTAATCTTATGTATTTAAGTCTGCATTAAAGTGTGTTTCTCCAGTCCGTTCATTAACATCATTGCATCATTTCTGCCTGTTACGTGTTCCTGTTTGTCTTTACTCCGAATCAAACCCTGTGTTTCCCCAACCCCTTGACTCCTGCTCCTCTTTCCTCGCTCCGTGCCCCTTGAGAAGGAGACAGTTACTGCTGTGCTATTCACACAAACTCGCTACAATGTCTTCAACACATTCAAATTACATTTGTAAATTGTGTCTTAAAATATCAAACTCACAACTTATTTCTCCTGAAAATCTAGTCTCAGCAAACAGTTGCACAATACTGTGCAAAAGTCTTGAGCCATCAAAAAAAACATGTTCAAATGATCTTCATGTTGGTGTAGAACTATAAAATTATGTCCGTCAAATGTGTCAGCTTAGTCATTTTCAAACCTATCCTCAAGTCACAATAGTATTTGCAAGAACCATCCAATATTTTTTGAGTTGACCACTAACCTACCTCCTATAGCTAGTCAATACCTCATTGACTTTTGTTAACTAAGTAAATAAATAATTTAAGTGAGCTGGTGATGAAATTTAATGAATATATGCAATGGCTGAGGTGCCCCAGAGGAGAGGTTTGGGAACCAAAGCAAGATATCAGTATCTTTTTGGAGAACAAAATAAGTTCTTGTTAGTTTTTATGTTACTTTTAATTTACTTATATTATATTGTTAAATTGTGTTTTTTTATTCTGAGCAAATATATTCTTACTAGTATTAAACATGTTCTTTCATGGCGCGAGATTTTTACACAGTATATATACCCAGCAAAAGAAGAATTAAAAAGAGGAAATCTTGGATACCAGAAATGAGAGCTGTTTCCCCCTTATCCATCATGCAAAAAAGCCTTCAGTAACAACAAACAATAAAGTCAGATAATCAACAATAAAATATCAATGACAACTTTGGATTCAAAGGGTGGAGACCGAGAGGACATATTGGTAACAGTCATAGTCCCAGTTCATTAGTAAGTGCTCTTAATTAAAGCAGAAGTGACTGGAAATTCCTCACTCCCAATATCCATGACACATGCGAAAGAAACAGTGCATTGTTTCTGTGTGTATTGCAAATTACTAGGCTAACCAGTTTGACTTCCTGTATAATAATTATATTGTATACAGGCTTCAATGTAGCTGTTATTCAAACATGTTGACTTCTTGTTCTATTGAAAGAACAGGACTTTCCTGATGTGCTTCTAGAAAACCGCAGGCCCAGTCGGCACACCTCTTCATAGATCAGGCACAGGAAGTTAGCAGGCAAGCATTGCAAGAAGCGAGGTCAAGTTTCGCTCGTCCATAGTGGGCCAGTGGGGGGTGGGGGCTTGTTGGCTCAGCGTGGAGTGCTCTTGCTGCATACAGTACCTTCTCGGTAAGAGGTTTGATTCTCACCTCCACTGTGTGTGTAGTTTGCATGTCCCTCTTGTTGTTCAAAGACATCAATCAAAAGGGGTACCTACTGCAGGGAATCCAGGAAGAGATGGTTTGGTGTTTCTTTCCTGTAGTGACATTTTAGCTTTCAATGCGGAGAATAAGCAGCCTGTCTGCCAGCCTCACTCTGCACTGGCTTGGCCCCATGCCTCCCCACGCTATGATATTTTATACAGCAACATTATCACAGATTGCAAGTCATATCTCCCAGCCAAAGGGGGAAATTTCAGGTTCAGAAAGTACAAATCCAAGTACAAAGTATTTAATAACTTTTGAGTATTTTGTAATTTGTATTTTGCTGAACGGAAAAAAACAAAAACACTTTGAGTCTGTATTTTTTTGTATTTAAAATCTAACTGTATTTATTTTTTGTAATTTTAAGAAGCCTCTTCACCAGGTTTAGTCACTGACTTTTAGATATAATAAAAATAAATCACATGACCCAGCTTACTCATTCGTTTTTGGATGACCAGTAATCCAAGGAAAGCTTGGTGCATGGTACAAATTGCCTTAAGGTTAAGTATGTAGTAAAATCTACACACTGAATGTCATTAGGAAGGAAAAATGACAAAAAGCAGTGCTGTCCTCTACAACTTCAGAATTAACTTGCTGGCCTGCTAGTGACATTCTAGATAATTTCAACAGGCATGCTCAGGCAGAGGCATATTGTGGTTTGTCATTGTGGCATTATTGGTTGCATTAGAGATAAATTAGGCTTCTACTTCTGTTCCTAAACTTCCAAAACTAGGCACTGAGCCAGGGTAAAAGGGAGAACTGACTAGAGAACTTGATGTTACATATTATATGTCACAGTCGATGGTTCCGTTTTTTTTTTGTGGAAGCATATATCTAAAAAACCCTGGTCCTTCTCTGAATTCGCATGTATTCGGCATCCTGCTGCAAGATAAAGTGGGAAATTTGCGCAATATGATATTAAAACGTCTGCGCAGGCACATACCGACAGTCAGCTGGTATTACTGTAATTAAGGGTATAAATGAATGGTTCTGAAATCTAGATTGAAACTGTTGTGACATAAACCGTGGCATGAACCGGGGAAACAGGAGCAGGAGTTGGGGAGTCGGGTGAATACGGGATTTAATCAAGAAGAAAACACATTCAGGAACACACGACATCGGTAATGACTGGACTGGGGAAACATACACAGGACTAACTGACTTAAATACACAGGACTAACAACAGCAACTCGAAGCAGCTAATCACATGGGGAACCCAGACCACCGTATCATTATAGGAAAAATATGTCCATTGGCTAAAATAATCATTCAGACCCAGTGAACTCAAAAACAGGTGTTTTGTAAAAATAACCCTTTCCCAGTTCATGTTATGAAATGTGTCATACATGACCCACCGGACTGGCTGTGCTGTTCCAACTCGTTAACTCTCTGGGGCGGGACCTGACAGGAATTTCGCCAAACCGTTTAAATAACTCTGCGAGTTTTTGTCATATACATATTTTAAAAACACCCTCAGAAACCTTGG
>JAODJW010000094.1:8924012-8939797 GCA_026777045.1 Hyperopisus bebe
CAACAGTGCTAACCACTGCACCACCATGCCGCCCCACCCATACAGAGTCATGGAAGTGAAATAAATCCGCACATGGTGAAAGGTCATGTGACTACTGCAATGATTATAATCCATCAATCACCATAAACTCTTAATCCCAACTGGAGTTGCAGGGGGGACCGGAGCCTATCCCAGGAACAATGGGTGCAGGCAGTAACCAACCCTGGGCAGCCGCCAACACACCACATGTCGCAGCAATGATTGTAATATCAGATCAAATGGGCAACAGTGTTGGCAGTATGGGCACACTGCTGGTCCCATATCTGTAGGGTGTGGCACCCCCCCGGCCTGGATACATGTGGTGATTTGGTGCAGAAGGGAGTTGTAATGCTGTTGTATCCTCTCCTGCGGTAAGTCGGCCCACAGCTGTTGTAATTGGCCCTCAAGATCCTACAGATTGGCACTGGGTCTGAGTAAAGTCCGAGTTGATCCCACACATGTTCGACTGGGGAAAGATCGAGGGACCTGGCTGGCCATGGGAGGACCTCAACATGACACAGGCAGTCCATAGACACACGTGCCATGTGTGGAAAGGGGAGTTGTCTTGTTGAAAGACTATACCAGGGTGCTGTCTCGAAAAGAGAAAGACATGTGGACGCAGGATGTCATTGATCTACCGCTATGCTGTCACGGTCCCCCAAATAACTACCAGAGATGATCTGAAGTCATACTCTATTGCTCCTCACACCCTGGAGCTAGGAGTAATGCCGGTGTCTCTCCACAACATTGGTAGAATTGGTCTTCTCCCCTTGGTGCTGCCATACGCGTACATGATGGTCATTTGTGGTAATGCAGAACAGAGATTCATCGCTGAACATGGTATAATGCACTCATCATCAGTCCATGCCTCCCGGTTACCGCCCCACTCCAAACACAGCCATCTCTGCCCTGGTGTTAACGGCAGCCTATGCATGGGACGGTAAACCTGTAATCCGGCTGATGCCAGTCTTCAAGACACAGTGCAGGATGACACGGGGTTTTGTAGAGAATCCAAAACCTTTGTCCAGATGGCAGGCACAGATGTCATGGGGTTCTGTAATGCTTGACGCACAATACGATGATCCTCCCTTGGTGTGGTCTATCTTGGCCAACCAGAACCTTCATGATGTGTGTGGGTGTCCTCACATGCCCATTGGTTCCAATATCGAGTGACTGTGACATCTGCATGCCCCACATGTCAGGCAATTGCATGATACGACCACTTGGCCTCATACAAACCCACAATGCCACCCCTATCAAATCGTACCATTACTTCTGGGTGCTTCTTTTGTCATTGAGTGTATTTCCTTCTACTGAACTCTATGCATCAATTGCATCACTGCACAGAAGGTAGCACTAGCACCCCAGCAATATCTTATGTGCTGTGATACGTTTGGTGTGTGGAGTTCGGTTGAAGAAAACAGTTTCGACATTAAACTGCGCACTACAAAGTCTGTGAACTATCTTCAATAAGTGGGTCATAATTTTTGCACACCCGATACAATTCCAGATTTCTTTACAGGTGAACTTATTTTAATGTTTGCATGTGCACTTCACATTCACTTACAATCAGATGCCCTAAGTGTCCATTCATACCACAAATGGTGTAATAACTGTTCTAATAACTCTAAAACGGTATGAAACAGCAACATCTAGTAAAGTGCGCTTTCAACAATTGACAGTGGGGGACAATGCACACACCTTGGATTTTCAGATGGTGTATTTCCATATATAATTATCACTAACACATTCTGTACCTTTAATGTGAATTCAAATAACTAAATGCTCTAGTAACTCTTAAAATAAGTAAGACACCCACATCAAGTATATTGTGCTTTATGCAGTTCATTATGGGACAGGGAACAACATTAACGGGTCATGTATTGCACAAAGGAAATAATGAAGGTAGATCTTGGGTTGGTGACCACTGCTTTTTCTAATTTCTTGTGCGCTCTCGATAATATATTGTGTACTCAGTTTAAAAAAATAATAATTTTTCGGGGCTTTGGGGCTCCAAACTATGTGACTTCAAGCAATAGTTAATCATTACAGTTTACTAAATGTATATGTGTCACGATATGTCCTGTCTACTCCAGGGTATGGCCAGCAGAGATTGTTGCTAGCCCTCCTTAATCCTCCTAATTCTCCCTAGTTCATTTGTCGATGTTCTCCTGATTGTTCTCTGCCTTGACATGCTAAACCCGTACACCTGTCTCTCATCGGTGATTAGTGTTTAATGCATGCATGTGCTTCACCTGTATATGCTCTCCAGTTCTGCCTTTGTTCCCTATGGCATCTGAACTCCCCTTTGGTCCTAATTCAGACCTTTGTAATAGGTATGTTCCATTAATAATATCCCCTTCAGGGTTTACCTCATTAAAAAGGCTGCCTTAGAGATTGCTTTCCACCTTCCTGCTCTCTCAGATGTGACAGAATGATAGCTCTCCACAAGCACCGAGTAACTTCCCCATAGAATCCTGGGCTCCGCTTGTGTTTCTGCACCCAGATTGCCCACCCGCTCGTTCGCTCACTTGACTCCTCAGCAAATAACCTACGACTCTCAATTCATCAAGCAACAGTGACCTCGGCAATTCCAATGGTATCTGGGACTCTTACCTGGCAAGTATCTAGACCAGTTCCGTGGTGCAGTGGCAAGGTTGTTGGATTGTGGAGTTGGAAGACCTAGGGGACCTCATGCCCGAACTTCTACCCCTGGAGTCTAACACCGAGGAGCCAGTGATGATGAGGGCCCCGGCGTGTTTGTCTTCATCCTCTCAAGGGAGTAAATGCAAGATAAAGCAGAGGTAGAAGCTCCAGCAACCGATTCATTTGCCACTGCTCCCCAGGTAGCATCTGACTCATCTGCCGCAGTTCACAGTCAGGGTCTGCCACTTTCTGGCAGTGAGATGCTGCTCTACTCGCCTCTTTCCAGCAGTGAGAAGCCGCTGCTCAGCTCACAGTAGTCTTGCAGTTTGTGCCCAGCCCTAGAGAGCTTGCGCTGCCTGCTCCAGCTCCAGCCAATGAATTCCCTATACCTGCTCAGGAAGCTTTATGTGACCCACTTTCCTGCCAGCTTCCTCTCCACCTGCAGTTATGTCAGCACTCCTTGCTATCTTCTCGGCACCCTCTGCTGCCGCATCTGCTGTCTTGTGGGCGCCCTCCTCACCTTCAGATCTCATTGGTGCCATCTGCAATCTTGCCTGATGTCACTTCAATGCCTCTCACTATCCCATTGACCCTTCCGGTCTTGTCGGCACCTCCTCTCCCCTCTTCAGGTGCCTGAACTCCCAGACACTCCACCTTTCCCTGAACTCCCGGCTGTGGCATCACAGGCTGCTGTCTCCTCACATGCTCCATGGGTCATGGTCGACCCTATTTGTTTCTCCATCTTTTCTACATTTACGGCATTTGGCAGACGCCCTTAGCCAGAGCAACTTACATAAGTGCTTAGAAGTCTAATTCTTATGCTGGTTCAATAGAACCTGGCTAAGGATACCATCACCCATCACTCTAAAAAACTCTGCAAGTAATACATTTTTTGAATAATAAGAGTATAATCCTGTAATCCCATCGTTTGAAGGCACCCAATGACTCAACTGTTCGGACATCATTCCACCACATAGGTGCTAAGTCTGAGAATAGTCTAGGTGCACGTCGTCCCTGTGCCTTGAGAGACAGTAGGACCAGTCAAGCAGTGCTGCATGGCGCAGTGCAAGGTTTCATAAGTTGTTTTAGGTAGGAGGGTGCAGGTCTATTTTTAGCTTTGTAGGTGAGCATCCGTGTTCAGATGTGGGCAGCTACGGATATGAAATAGAATGATATAGTGTGGGAGACCTTGCCGCTTTGCTTGTGTCCTGTGTCTCTTGTCCTATTCCTTGTCTGTGTCATCTGGCCCTATTCACCCCTTCCTGTCCTTAGTTGTCCCAATCTTGTCTACGTTTTCCATTGTTTTCTGGTGTCCTCTCCCTTGGGTTACATGTGACCGGTCCCATCTACTGTCAGTATTGTGGTCCTTGCATCTTGTCTGGCCTGGGGTCTGAACCCAGGGAGGTTGTGCAACCCATGCTCGGCCCAGAAGAGGCTGCGCCACTGGTGTGCAGTGTCCTGTGTTCTGTATCTGGTTTCCCTGTTCCCCGGTCTCAGGTGTCTTGTCCCATTCATGGCAGTACCATTCCCCATGCCCAGAGCGTGTGCCTTGGGGAACTGTCATGATCTGTCCCATCTATTTCCAGGATGGCCACCAGAGGTCACTGCTGGACCCGCTGAATCCTTAGTTCTTCCCAGTTGTATCCAATTGATATTCTCCTGATTGTCCTACACCCTGACATGCTAACCCCATATACCCATCTTTTGTCTGTGACTAGTGTTTACTGTATATAATATGGCTCAAGATTTACACTTGAGTTCATTTTGAGACAAATTACCCCAAAACGAAAGAACCCGTGCTAAGTGGCTACAAAGGAAGGAAAGGGCAGCCGTCAAAGTAACTTGGTCTTGTGAAAACAATAACTCTCTAAAGCTTTGTTTCCTTTACCCCAATTAGTCCACGCTTACACACAACCACACTTGGCATGCATGCTCCTGCACTTAGTGCAAATATTCAAGGTATCCCGTACCTCAAATAAGCCAAGTGCAATGTGTTTGACATGCATTTTACGAACACTTTGGCAAATACCACAAGGAAGTAGTCTTTGGCTAAGTACATAGACCACAATGCACTGCACCAGTGACGATTAATGTTGGCACCGAACTCAAGGAAGTCTGTCGGCTAATCAGAGTCCAACATTTCTCCAAAGAAGCTTCAATTTAAGTACTCAAAGTTGTATAATGAATGTTTACATAGCCTCGGATACAATGCAGGACAACCCCAAAACAAGACTAACACAAATTACAACAGGGTTGTAGTGTATCTCTTGTTCACCTCTTCAGATATGAAGCATGTCCCATTGTTTTCAAGAAATCCCTTGGGCACCTGGGCTCTTTACATACACTTGTACACTGCACCGTACATCAAAATATGTCACCACAGTGTGTAGAATCTCAGCGTGCTTGCCCTTTTTTTGCCCTATTGCACTGAATAGGACAAAGCCTAAAAGTATTTGACATATCTTTTTCAATGTATGTTTGAATATCTGGAACTGATCAAATTAGGAGACTAAAAAAATACCATTTAGTGGCAGCAATGGGGAGGGTGACTGCAGGAGACTCTTGCCCTTTTTGATCTTTAATGGATATTATTATCATTTCATGAAAACATTACATGAATGAAAACCTACACTTGATTTCATGATGAGACAAATCACCCCAAAACTGAAGCAGAAGCAGTAGGTAGCAGCATCCATACATCTTCTATGCCAGTTTGACCTGTGAACACAATAAATCTGCAAGACATCAATGGACTTTCCAGGAATAGGCAAGTCTGGGGCGTGAGATGATTTTCTGAATATTGTAAAATAAAGGTTTTTTTCCCTTTCACAATTTATCATGGGGACTATGGCAAAATTTACCATGGAGACCCCCCTCCCCCTCAACTTGGTAGCTTGTTGCGGGGAACCACCCATACCACAATAATCAAGGGGGAAATTAATTCTGTCACTCAGCCCTTTACCATTGGAATACCACCCCACCCTGTCAGCAAATTTTACCTCTACCCCCTAGCCCTGGTTGGCACATCTTTTCATGGGATCCTTCCCCCTTCCTGCAAGATACCAGAATAGTACTGCTTTGGAAAATACTGTATAAAACATTGCACAGAGTATATACAAGGCCTACTGTATAAAATTAGATATTGCCCATGCCTAATGTAATAGTTTGCTTTGAAGAAATGCATACGACTAACATCTTACACTTTGAGGGTTGTGGGTTTGGTTCCTACCTCTGTGGATTTTGCATCTTCTCCCTGTATCTGTACAGGTTTCCTCTTGCGGTTCAAAGATTAGTTGCATTGGTGGCTTCAAATTGCTCATTATGCGTGTGAAGGTTTGCCACGTGAGATTTGCCCATCCAGGGTGTCACTGTCACTCTCCAAACCCAGCAAGGCCTGTACCAACCTGAAGCAAGCTGAAACTGTGCTGAAACCAGACTCTCTTTGTAGTATGGGTCGGGTATATCTTGGTTCCTGTATGCCAAAAATCACCATAACATATTTGCACCGGTAAAGTCTGATTGATTAATGTGGAATAGAGAATCGTTTTGTTTTATTTATTTTGTATTATTTATTTAGGGAGCAACTAGTGGTGTTATTAATGTTTTAAGGGTCAGTATGCTTCCAGACCACAGGAAGGTGTCCTTTATCATGCCCTTGCTGTTGCATGCAAAAGCAAACTCTCTTTTGTGTCTGTGTTTGAGAAGCTAAAATATGGCTCCTGGCTCATCTGGTTTTTAGGGGAATAAAACTGAGCCATCCATTCGTTTAAATGTTGAAGCCTGTTTGCTTATGAGCCAAGTGAAAGTTTATTTGGTTCATTTAAAAGACTTTGATGAAAAGTAATTTGTTTAGTGATTTTCTCTATCTGCTATGGGAAAGTAAACCAAGCCAGCAAGCCAGTGAGTTGGAGGCGTTTCTGACGATGCATCACATTGTGTCTGATCGCATTGTGTCTGATCGCATTGCATCGCAGTAGGGGTGAATCGTCTCATATTGCAATAGTAGTTGCTTCATATGTATCTTTAATGTATCAGATCATTGGCAATGCATCAAGATGTGTATGTAATGTAATACGTCAATCATAGTATGTTTGTTGTGGGAAGTGAGTCTCTCCCAGTGTATGACCTCCTGTCACAGACAAAACCCATTAATGTGCCAGGTAAAAACTGTATGAGATACATAACAAATTTTCATTCCCACTTTGTCTTTCATAAAGGTATAGTAACATGGGTAGAGGTCGACCGATATTGATTTTTCAGGGCCGATATCGATATCAATTATTACTAGTTAACGAGGCCGATAACCGATATTTGGAACCGATGCGCATTACCAATAAAAATCTCTGTCAAAAATTTTTATTTGACAAACACCAACACAAAACTTTGTTTAAAGAACTTTACTGTTTATAAATACTTTATGCAATTACTTTTTCCACATGTTTTCAATTTAACTAAAACAATGAATAAATAAAATGAAGACAGTAATAACAAATAAACAAAAACAAAGTATTAATAGCCAAAACTATGGTACTGGCATCAATACTGAAAATGGATTTACTAGTAGAACTTAAGATAATATTAAATTAAAAGGGGGTTTTAGTGACATCATAAAAGTAAGTGAAACTTAAATTTGAAACTTTAGTCTCTCGGTATTGCAAATGAAGCGGCAGCAGGTTGTGGTGTGTTCAGTGTGCTCAGTGTGCTCTCCACTTAACCTAGTTCTATTTTTATTAAAATGTGTTGCGACTTTGCTGAGGCGTGTGATGAGCCAAGGAACTTTCTTACTTCTCGGGCAAGAACCTTAAAGCGTCCTTCATTCTTTCTCCACCACTCGAGTGGGTCCCCCTTACAGCTGTGAAGCACTGGCTCCTTTAGGTACAGATTGTAATTCAGGCAGACTTTGGCCAATGGCCAAACATCAACATGGCTGTAAACAGAAGTCTGTTATTTCTGTTGTCTTTTGGTGTCTCTCGTTCACTCCTTCTGCAGCGGCTTGCTCTTCAACACTGGCTCCCTCTGTCACAGTACTCTTTTCTTGACAGATGTCCTGTGCAGCAGATTCCACTTTTAGCTATTGTTTGGCCTTTAATCAGTGTAGCTTCAGAAGAGAATGCATGATTTTTATAGTGAGGATCTCAAAGACATGCGAGTGTCACAGATTTTGTTTCCTCAAGCTTTGAGAAACGTTTAATCAGGCTGTCCCTCATGTCTTGCCTGAGTGTTCTGATGCTTTGTGTCGAAGGCCCTTCATCTTCAAGCATCATCTTTAGCATAGTCATACAGGGAATGATGCAGAATGCTGAGGAATTGTTCTGACTCCTGTCTAGTGTCAATTCCTCTTCTGGGATGAGCAGTGGGACAGGCAAATCTGTGTTCACTGGCGTAAATGTTCAGAGCACGCTTCTGTTCCAGCATTCTTTGCAGCATGTGCAGTGTGGAGTTGCACTCTACGTTTTCCATGTGCACTGGGTTGGGACGGCCTGGATTATGCTGTGTTCTGGCAGGCAAAATTCCTTCTGAATGTCTCTGAAACGCTGCCTTGCAAGAATCGAGTGCTGGAAATGTGTGGCTCACTTTTTCAGCAGTGCAATGACATCAGTGACAGGTCTTCGACTTGTTAGACCATCATTTGCCACAAGCTGCAATGAGTGTGCTGTGCAGCAGAGGTCAGGAAGTTCTGCACGTTTCATCCCTTTGATCATATTTGCTCCACTGTCTCGAAGCACAAGCAGTACACGGTCTTTGCTTACTTTTGATTTCGCAAGCAGGGCAAGGAACGTGTCACTAATGTATTGGCCAGTGTGGGATCCATGCATCGCTTGAGTATTAAAAACAACCTGCCTTCTGTTCCATTCATTGTCAATGCAGTGCCATGTGAAGCTCATGAGGGGCTTGATGCTGACCAGCAGTCTGTTGTGAAGGAAAGTGAGTGGCCAGCATTCTGTGAATAGATCGTCCCTATAATCTTGTCAATAACCTTTTGGTGGACCTCTTGCAGCTTGTCTGTGTGATAATACTTTTCACTTTTCAGTGAATTTCGTGGCTCTATTGTAGCCATAAGGCACTTAAAACCAGCATCAGAGACCATAGTAAATGGTTGGTTATCAGTGATTAACATCTCTGTAATTAGTTTGTCTACTAGTCTAGATCTCTTATCAGCAGTTGGCCTTTTTTTTGTTTCTGAAACATGTCATATATTGTGGGCTGAGAGAGAATTACTTTGCCCTTCTAAGATTCAGGTTCCTGTTTTTTCTGTGTGGTTTCATACAGCTTAGCGTGATGAATCCAGGATGAATTTTTAATGAATAAGACATTAAAAATAAAGTATTAATAAAAATTATATACCTGAGCTAGACGAATTAAATTAATAGATTATTTAATATACCATTAATACCTTTTGCTAAATTACATATTAGAGTTTGGTGACGCATTTAAATTACCAGTAAGAGACTCCACGTTATCAGCTAACGTCATACATACAGTAATGTGAGAACACCACCTCATATGTAATTTAAGTACCGTAATGCAGTGTAAGACAAGCTGCGTGGACGCTCAAACAAGTTCCTGTTGCAACATTAGCTGTCGCTGCTACATAATGCTATTAACACTTTGTCATTATATACAGGCCTAGGTAACGTTGCTGGCTCCTATGGAAGAGTATTGCATTACCTAAAGAAAAAAATCACTGTTTTCCTGAATTAACGAGATTCATTAAAAATTCCTTTGGCTGTTTTTTTTTTATTTTATTTTTTTTTTAGTGAATGCATTACGCTTCCAAATGCTCACGTTATCACCGCAACACGATTCATTATTCGGACATTTTCAGCGGTGTAACTGGCCGAGAGACGGCGGGCTTTTCATTATGGAAATACCTCACAAGAGGTACGTGGTGTTTTGCAGCAGTGTGCAGGATTGTAATCTTTTAACTTGGGGAAACACTGCTTTACGTTCCATCTTCAGCTACAGTTCACGACGCTCAATTGAAACTCTCCTGTCTCTTCTTCTCCGGCAGCGGAAATGTACTGCTAACGTTACTGGGTTGCTAGGGGACAGATTAAACGGTAGACCATTTTGCTCCCATAGCCACATGGCTACCGTATGACCGAAGCGAACTAAGCCATACTTGACTGTCACTCCTTTCATCGTTGTGGCTGGTAGAGACAGACATTGTCGCCGGTTCCTTAAAGACAGAATGAGCAGGATCTGTTCTTTGCCATTTGCAAACACACCATTCACCGTTTTCAGATAATTATCTACTTTGGAATAAAAAATTGTTTTGCACAAGTTCATGATACTTGTTTTTTTATTGTGTCAATAAAACGTTTTCTAATATTAAGTGTTGCATGAATTGCTTTCAAGGAAAGGCAACTTTATTTAGATAACACATTAAGAAGTAAATTCACTGACAAAGAAAAGGGATTTGGCATCACCAGCGGCCTTTCTATAATAAACACTAACATGCAAAGTACTTGCTCATGAATCCTAATTCAAATGCACCTCATCAATTAAATCACAGGTAAGGATGTCGCGATATAATCGCGATCATATGGCGCGTGTGCAATAATCACCAGGGCTTTATACGATGGGGGTAAACATTTATCTGAACACCCCCAGTTTGTTAAACAGATTAGCAGTATACCTAAAATATTAATGAGATGCATATTGTGACGCTCACAAATTAATCTGTATAAATTCGGCGTATCATTAGCCTTGTGATTATTTCGTAGATAAACCTACTAAACCCGACCCCTTTTGAACTCTGCTGGCCAAACTGGAGCAGAGCAGCCGGACGCGGATGCTGACAGGCGGGGCGCTACGGGGAAACCAACGGAAACGCTTTTGCTCAGCAGACCGCCAGTTGGTTAAATATGAATCATTAAGATATCCCTTTTATTCCACGGTATCCTCAGCTACTCACTGTCTTAGTTATATTGACTTTGTTATTTATTTATTTGTTTGTTTATTTTAAAAACGTTTGTCCTGTCCGGCAGCTTTAGCAAACAGAATCATGGTCTGAATGCACTGCTGTGCCAAACATGTTTGCTTTACCATGAGGGACTCTATGAACTCTGTATAGGCCCCTCATGTCGATCGAGGGGGAAGAAAAAGAGATAAAAGAAAAAAAACAGAAAAAACGATATGAGTAAAGTAGAAAACACAATACACAACCTCCAATTGCTGCACCTGTAAAGGAGAGGGAAGAAAAAGAAAAGGCAAAAGATCAACAGCATCTGAAAGAAGTGCAAAAATGGATATGAACACAAGCAAAAATAAAGAATAAAGAAAGTAACACAGCTATAGAAACATACAAAATTGTGTGTGCGTGGAGGAGTGCGTGCAAGAGTATGTACATGCGTGCTCAATTGTGTAGGCGAGATGTGCGGGCTTGTGTGCATGTATTTGTGTGTGTGTTTTCAACATGAATATTATTGATATTAATTGATCATAAAGAATTAAATAGTTTTCATTTTTCGTGTTATCAGACTTTATATCACAAATATATTTTTCAAAGTGTGCCTTATACTGTGGCATAGAACTACCATAACGCGCCCCGCTCATTCTCCTGTGTCGTGGCCCTCACATGCAACGCGACGCCGGAAGATGGAGCCCGACGCCGCTCCACCGCAGAGCCGACAAGTTTCCGACTCTGTGACGTCTGGTGCACCGCGCCATCCGCATTTCCCCGTCGCGTGCCGTGTGGGCGCGCATGCCCTGTCTATTTGCGCACGCACATTTGCCGTATAAGCAGATGGCCCCAATAAGATTTTATTTACAAGATACACATTTCAGGCCGCGTTTTAACCCCTGTGCACCGCTCCCAGACGTAATTTTAGCTCCTAGCTCTACAAACACTGCCCCAGACGGGCCTGCTAACCATACAAGCACGAATGGCACGCAATGGCGAGGTAATGCTGAGCGCCCCCTTTTCCACTCGCTCTTTTGCGCCCCCTAATCATATGGCGCCCTAGGCGATCGCGTGTGTCGCCTATAGTATTACCCACACTCGCTTGTCTAGTCAACTAAACATGGCTAAAGTAAAAGAAAAGAGCTAAGACAAGCTAAATACAATTAAAAACAGAATGCACAAGTGAAATATGATTCTTAAAAGTAAAAACACTTTAAATATCTGTACTGCATACAAGAGTCATTTGAATATAGCAAGTAAGCTGGGCTGTAAACATCTTATATTTTACATCCCCCTTAAATCAATAGTATGAGACCGTTTAAGAAGAAAATGTTTCTCCCTGACCTAATCCAGATGTATACGCATATCCTGGACGTACTCACTCCACGGGGTTAACGAACCTCTTGGAGAACATAGGATTGTAGTGAAACGCAGTGATCACCCATAGGCGTCCTATACCCCGTCTACTCAAGCCGGCGAGCGGCGGAACTTTACAGGGCCGGTCTATACAAGCAAATAAAATAGCACCGAAAGTACAGGCATTGATCACAGCCCAAATCCTGGAGGATCATCGATCCGCAATCGCCGTTCCGGCTTCTTTGCCCGTGTATAGGAAATGAAAAAATCAGCTCAGTCAGGTAGGTAAACATTTTGCAGCGTACGCGAACTATTTTCAATCAAAAATGTTAAAATAACTTATGTTTCATTTACATCTGTTTGTTTTAAGTACCAGGCCATTCAAACAGCAGCTCGCAAGTAGTTTAATTTGAGTTCCCTTTATACGCCGTCGGCATCCCAAAATACATACAAACACGTTTTACATTATATGAATGATAATTAGTGCCGTATTCGGTGTTAAGTGGCCTATATGTAGTACTACTGCCTATTACATGCTCTTAACATTGTACACTGTAAGTAATTTAAATTGAATGCGAACAGATCGATAAGTCGGTTAGTGCGTCAGAACTCTTCTCTAAACATGTTTTTCAGAAATACAGGTACAGCTGAATGCGTGTAGGCCTATATGTATTACACTTTTGTAATATCGATCTTAATATAGTAATTTAGTATGGCACCATAAAGTCCAGTGGATAAGCCGATTTTACCAAAAGGCTACGTTTTCAACGAGCAGTTTTGTTCTGGCTCATTTAACTTCTGGTTGACCTCCCTGGATGTGCTGTTTTCACTCCGTATATTGTCGCACTGCCTTTCCTTTAAAGTGGTGATAATCGTGAAGTTCGCACAGTATGAAAATTCATAATATTCTATATACTCCCATTTAAATAGGAGGCAGCGCTGCGCCGCCATGTTTCAGGATGATGTTATTGCAACCTTTTTAAACCAGGTTATCGCTACAGCTTTCTTGGTTGGTTGCTATTGTTTGTTGGTGCCACTATCGAGCACGAGTGGGCATGAGATCAACCAGGGTAGCACAAGAGAAGTCCAGCAGGACCCAGCAGCTTCCTGGCATGGAGGGCATCCACAGCAGCTGCTAACCCCACCCTATCCCAGCGAACCACAGCCCAAAATGCCTAGCGGTTGCCTGCAGCTGACCTATGGATGTTGCCCCAGCTGTTGCCCTAAAGGCTTGTCTGGAGGGTCGTTTTCCTGACAGCTGCGAGCATGCTCCAGGGTGAGGCGCCCTGAATTTAGGCACGTGTCGCCAAGCTATGCTGCCTTTGGGGGTGGAGGGCTGGCTTACACCCCCAGGTTTATCTTCGTCTTCGTTGTCCTGGTGACATGGAACCCTGGTTGGTTTTTTCCACGTAGAATCCTCCTTTGGTTATGATGAAACTTTTCTCCCACTGTCCAATCCAGTCATGTCAAGTGACTTCGCTCTCTGCCTAGCATGGCGCCCCCTAGTGCCTCCCCTCTCCACAGGTCAATCAGTAACCCATCAGCCAAACATCGGTACTAAAAGCACCTGCACTTACAGGGAGGTGTGATCACACAGGGACTGTTTTATTTTCCCCCATGCCCCTAAAATCTATTCCGAAACGCCAAGAAAAAACAGAACCCCACCCTGCCAAACCAGGTTGGGTTACCCAGGTGTCTGCTGGGGAAGCCGACTGAGACTGAGCCAGTCCAGGTCCACATTCCACATGCTGGGCTTAGTCCGGACTCCCATGCATGTTTATCATCAGCAGGGTGTGGAATGCGCTGATAATACCCATTCTGAGAGGGTATAGCCCAGTGCCTGGTAAAGAATAGCCAGACCTCGGGGCAATGTGTTACTTGACATACGTCACACATTACATCACATACTGCTTGGCTCTCTTTCTGAGGTTTATTTTTATGTCCCTTTTCATTTTTTGTTCCTTTGTATCGCAATCCCTGTGTTTCAGAAAAAAAAATGCTGAAATAATTTCTCCCTTTTGTTGTAACTAATTATTTCAGTCAGTCCTGAACAAAAGCAACCAAACACCTCTTATTACCCAAGGACCCATTTAAGGTCATGTGACCCCCACTTTTTGCCGTTTGTGGAACCTGTAATGCATTTATTGCCGGGATAGATGGCTTTGAACTTGTCTTGGTCATGTGCCCGTTTCGTAACACCCTGTGACAGTAACTCATTGCTTATTTTAAGCCGGATCAATATGGTAAGTGCACATTGTTACACATTCTCCCGCCTAGCAGATGTTTGTGCGAACATTCTGCCAGCTTGTGCAAATGTTTTTTGATGTGGTTTGTGTTACAACACACTTTCCCTTTTTCCCTCTCCAGCTGAATAGACATTCTCGTTTAATGTTAAAATAATCACAACTGACGGCTGACATTTTTGTGGTAAACAATACAAGAATTTTGCATTCTATAATTGTAGCATTTTTTTTTGTTGTATTTTCTGAATGTTGAAGTGGCATCTGTAGGCCAGGTGGAGGGGCTCTTATCTAAGCTGGTAATGAAACACCAGTTCTGCCGCATGCAGCATTGGTGCTTTCCCATCAAAATTCAGGTGGTTCAGAGTTCTGAGTTCCTGGGCCATCTTGGCCTGGAACTTTTGTAGTTCTGGCTCCGGATGGTTTAACCCTGATGAATAGTGCAGTATGAAGCCGTCACTGGTGAGTCTTACATTCATAGTGCACTAAGGCATGGATTCCCAAACCTTTCAGCCCGCGACCCTAAAATAACAGTGCCAGAGACTTACGACCTTCATTTTGCTGACTTGGAGTGGGGGGGGGGCACCCCTCAGTAGATTTGTGGACCGGTGATGAGATAGCAGCGTGGACAGGTGGGGGCTCTGGTAAAGTGCGACGTACTGAATTTGAGGAGGGCGGTCTGCTCCCCCTTTTGCTCCCCTATTTGTAGTTATGATTTGAAATATTTTTTTCACATTCTTCAGCTTTATGGACACATTTTTGAAATCATCTCATGGGAACCCCTGCAGCTAGGGTGTGCTTCTATTAGGCCGTGCGTTGGGGGGGGGGACACACTCCTATATGGCTGCGCTTGGGGGGTGGGTCCTGTACGGCTGTGCCTGCGGTATGGCTGTATTCAGTTGGCTGCCAGTGGCTGTAGTGTGGATGGGAATAGGGTGGTGTGCACCCTGCTTGTGTCGCCCTTTTTTAGCGGGCCCTCGGTGGGGAGGGCAGCTCAGGCTCCGCACTGCTCAGATTTTGTTCAAGGGGGGTGTCAAGAACAACTTAGCGGGTAGCACTGTGACTTCCAGGGTTTGCTGGAGGTCACACTTTTCTACCAGAGCTCTGGCTCCCCCTGCAGTCCAGAGGTGTGTGACATCTTTGTATTTCCTATAGTGGTTGATTATAAGCCCTACTAGGGACTGGCATTCCATCCTGGTTGTCCCCTGCCTCGTTCCCTGTGCTTCCTGGCGTTCCATGAATGTGTGCATGGTAAGCAGCCACGGAAAAGGGGAGTATGGGTGATCACACATGGCGAGCGAGCCCATTGGCTCTGATACCTTGGCATCCTGGGAAGGAGGAGTGAGTTTTCTTAAATATGTTGTCTCTGCAAGACTTCAGATGTGGTGCCCTTGACCCATTCCAAAGTAACTTGTTTTTCGGAGAGTCGTATCACTGCGTTTACGTCCTTTTTACCCCCTCCCCATCCCATCCACAGCAATCACAGTGTTTTCAGTTCCTTACCCCCCCCAGCCCACAATGATGCTATTTAAACAAAGTTCCGAGCACGTGATTCATAAGTCCGTAGCCCCCTCTGGATTTTTTTCATGGCTGATCATCCTCAGAGCACATGAAGCACC
>JAODJW010000094.1:8940705-8953977 GCA_026777045.1 Hyperopisus bebe
CTGCAAAGGATGCCCCCCCCCCCCCACCCCCTACCGCAGAGTGCCATCTAGCGAGAAGACTTGTGGTTGAGTTTTGAAGGGTCTGCTGTGGCTTAGGACAGAAGAAGTTTTGTTGTTATTTTTTGAACCATGGTACCGTTTTTCTTTTTTTTTTGGAAAACCATGGAAAAATAGAACGGGAATAGGAGCCAGAAAGGGCGGCGTGTGGTCGGCTGGATTAGCGGTTACGTAACCGGGGGGAGTCTGCCACGTGGAGCATGTTTCGCTGCCTGCGCTCTCGCCTTCCCCGCGGTCGGGCCGTCATGACACACGTGTGTGAAGAATGTGGATCCCGGAGCCCGCTGCACATCTCAGTCACAGCTGGGCCAGCTGACACCCCTCACCCAGCCCCTGTAGTCAGCTAGTGCCACTCTGCCAGCCCAAATTTGAACCGGCCCGAGTGTTCCGGTTTAATACTCTCTCGACCTGCTCTGCTCTTGTATCTCTTTGACAAACAAGCTTATTGATTAAATCCTCCAAGTACAGGAGGAGGAAACCGAGGGTCTTGTTTTGGCCGGTGATGTAGAGAGTTGTACAGGGAATGGGGTGTGATGGTCATGTGACCATGTGACCTCTGTGTTTGTCCCCCCCCCCCAAGTGGCGGGAGTCTCCACGAAAGCGGATGGAAGGCCGAAAAAAGGGGAGCAGGCCACCCCCCTCCAATTCAGTAAGTCGCACTGTACTCGAGACTCCACCTGTCCACGCTGCTATCTCATCACGGGGGGGGGCTCGGTCAGGCCCGTCTGCGCATGCCTACATTTGCTCTCATCTGCCTCTGCTTCCCATTTCTGTCGGCTTTTGCGCAGTTTCAGCCACACTGACGCTCCCTCGTCGGTGGCTGTGGTGTGGGTCCCCTTTGCACGTTTGATAAACAAAATATGGAAAAAATAAGAAAAATAATAAGATAAAAAATATATGAAATGTTCAGCTGTACATAATCTATATATAAGTGATAGGTAAGAGTTATTTTGCTGTGCAATGTGCAAGAGGCCTGAGGTATGTGGCAACGATTTGGACAGTGTGAAGCAGTACATGAAGGCATTGAGTATCGTCCTGATTTAGGAGCCTTATGACCTGGGGGAACAAGCTCCTCCTTAACTGGTGATAAGGCTGCGGAAGCGTTTGCCTGGCAAAACAGAGAGTCATTGGAGTGGGATGGATCCTTGGAGATTTTTGTTGCTCTGGTCCTGCCGCCGCTGTTGTAGATGTCTTGTAGGGAGGGCAGATCTGGTGCAGCACTCAGCTGCTCTAACCACCTTCTGCAGGGCTTTCCAGTCCTGGTCAGAGCAGGTCTCAAACCACGATATGATGCTCATGGTCAGGATGCTGTCTATGGCAGCGGAGTAGAAGGTCTTAAGGACGGCAGGAGAGACCTTCAACCTCCTCAGCTGCCTCCGATGGTAGAGCCTCTGCCTCACCTTGCCAACCAGAGTGCGTGCGTGTGTGGACCATATGAGGTCCTCCTACAGGTGGATGCTGAGGTATTTGAAGGTGCTCACCTTCTCCACTGTAGCACCATTGATGTAAGAGCCCCGCTGCCTCCTGTAGACCACAGTCAGCTCCTTTGTTTTGCTGACGTTCAGCTGGAGACTGTTATCCTGGCACCACCTTGCCAGGTTCTCCACTTCCTTCAAGTAGGCCGACTCATCATCGTTGGAGATGAGGCCAAGCATTACTGTGTCATCAGCAAATCTCACAGGAATTTGAGCTGAGTGTAGCTACACAGTCGTAGGTGTAGAGGGTGTAGAGCAGTGGGCTGGAGACACAGCCTTGCGGAGTTTCCGTGTTGAGGGTGTTTGTGTTGGATGCACAGTTGCCTACTCTCACCACCCGGATTCTTCCTGTATGCTTTGCACCCTCCCCCAGGAAAGCATGTATGTCAGAAGAAAGGTGGGGTGCAGGGCTGCGGCAGGGTGCCTCCCCTTGGATGAGAAGGGGGCAGATGGATGGATGGATGGACACTGAGAGACTTTATTAATCCCAAAGCAAATTGCAGGTTTTCAATACAATAAACTTTTAAAAAACAGGCAACAATACACAGTAACAGTGCATAGAATGTCATGGGAGGCATGGTTAGGAATTCCTTCAGCTCAGAAATAATATTGTACAGTGGAGGAATGAATGTTGTCAGTGGTTCTGGCTCATTCAGACAGCTGCTTTTCCATCTTGCCATAGGGTGACCCACTGCAGAGTGTAATGGCCAATGGTAGGAGCAGCCTTATGTAGGATCAGAGCAGCTGTCACTGTCCACTACAGCCAGCAGTTTGGAGTGTCCTCAGGATTACCGCCATCTCCAGTGAGTCCACATTAGCTCCTAGAACTGAGCCAGCTTTGTTGGTGAGTTTGTTGAGATTAGTTGGAATTAGCGTGTGTGCTTAGTTGGGCTCAGTGTTGAGTCCCATTTTATCCTCATCGCGATATGAACACATCACAAAAGACTGAAACCCAATGAATAAAAAATCATTTTATTTACACGCACCATATGTTCACAGTCAGCATGCCAATATTGCCAGTGTCTTCTGCTTTACAGATTCATTCCGCCGATCAACTGTTTGGGCAATGACACAGTCGTAATGACACAATTGTAATGATGTAATAGTAAGTTTCAAGTTACCCTGTAAGTGTCAAGCTCACCCTTACCGTGTCAGCAAGCGTTTATATGAATAAAACACATTTACGAATGTTGAAAAAAGTACTTTTTAATTATCATAAAAATTATTGACATTTAGCTTCATGTATAATCAACTTGTCTTGTTAGATTATTAATCAACATGTTTTATTATTACTGTTTAAAATTGTTTTAAGACAAGATCGCTTTTTATTATAAAAAAATCGTTTACGTTTACTTTGATAGTATAACTGGCATGTCTTATTGGATTATTAATGTATATGCAGCTCAGTGTAACAGTGTATCTAGTAAAGCAGAAATACCGTATAGCTAATATGCACACTTTAGTATTTGTTTATCGCAAGTCATATCATCATGGTAATATTATCAATGTGCCCAGTGTTAGCTCAGAATGTTATCGTAGCGGCCTAGTGCTTGATTCCGGTCCCGCTCTGGCCATCGGTCACACTTCACCCTCCTTCTGGGACTTGTCCCTGGGTTCTGAGTAGCTGCCCATGCTGATTCCATACCGCGTATGGAGCACCGCTGGCAGCACGATGCCCTATTCCGGCGTCATTTCTCTGTAGCTCTGTTGGCCGGTGTGATCAGAGCCCAACTCAGAGGGGTCCTGAGTGAAAGTGAAGTGTCCCATTTCAAAGGCCAGTTCTGAAGTGTCCCATTTCAAAGGCCAGTTCAGGAGTGTCCCGTTTTAATGCCCAGTCCCAGCACTGTTCTGGCTGCACCCCGAGCCCTTTCTGGTGCACCGGTCCCGACCGTTCCAGTTTCGCCAACCGGAATCGCTGATCTGCAGTTTTGTGGCGTAGGGCTCGCAGGGGTGATGCATCACTCCCCG
Organism: Hyperopisus bebe; assembly: GCA_026777045.1. Lineage (NCBI taxonomy): Eukaryota > Metazoa > Chordata > Actinopteri > Osteoglossiformes > Mormyridae > Hyperopisus > Hyperopisus bebe. Next base: position 8,944,206 of record JAODJW010000094.1, read on the forward strand.
GTGTGTATCTGGGTGTGTGTAGTAGGAATGTACTCCCATTCATGCGTTTGGGTCGGGTTTGGGGCAGTAAAGGCAGTTCGCATTTAGAAGCGCAGTGACATCATCTGGCAGCGCCGGGGGGTGGAGAAGGCAGGCGGCAGAACTGCGGCGTCTGCAAATCCTCGCGGGGTTCATGTAGCTGGCCTGCATCCACCCCTGTCTCAGCGGGAACCGCTGTGTCAGATGTGGACCGGCAGATATATTTGGCCTTGGCCTGTGTCGCAGCGAGAGGCCCATAACTCCCTCCCTCTCGCTCTCTCTCTCTCGCTCTCTTTCCCTCTCTCTCTCCCATGTGCACACACACGCAGACACGCGTCACACATGTCCTGGTTCCTCCCATGCTGGCTGGCTTCTGTTCCAGCAGCAGGCCTGTTTGAAGATAAACTGTTTACCTGATGTCCGCCTTCAGCACGTCTTCCTTCCCCGCCTGGCCTGTTCCCGCCACATGCATAACGACTTGGAAAACGGAGCGGATGCACACGGCTGGGATTTCACTTTAGTTTGGGGGTCTTGTGCACATCTCCGGAAGGTTGTCGGTTCGAATCCCACAGCCAATCATATCACTCTTAGGCCCTTGAGCCAGGGCTCTTAACCCTACTCCAGGGTGCTGCATAAATGGCTGTGAGGCTTGTGTAAACGGCAAATAAAAATTATTATACCCCGCGCGCTGTTATATGACACTCTTGCCCCATAGCTTGCTGGGCTTGGTCAGCTGATCGCAGCGGCGTCTGGGAATCAAAGTTCACGACGAAGCTTAGACCTGTACCGAAAGCGGCCGCCTGGAGCTGTTAAACCCAGCCCTCTGCTTCTCCAGTAACAGGGCGACTTAACGGCAGAGGGCGCTGAAAAAGGCCCCCTTTGCTCGTAACGGTTAGGCTGGCGGCGGTGGCGGAAGCTGGTCAGGATGACTCACAGCGCCTCCTGTCATTATTTCCATCCCCGAGTGCCGCTGGTTGTGGGTGGCAGTAAAGGCAGTCTGGCAAGAATGCCGTAAACAGATATAGTTTAGCCTGGGCCTGGGGTGTAAACCTCAACCTTAGTTGTGTGTAACCAAGGTCCTGCAGGTCAGAGTGCACTCTCTCTCTCTCCCTCTCTCCCTCCCTCTCTCCCTCTCTCCACTCTCTGTCGGGGGGGGGATGGGGGACTTACAGGCAGCTACACTGGCTCTTCTGTTAGTCTTCACGTGTGACGTATGGAACCTGAGACTCCTGTGGAACACTGGACACCCAGACCGGTTCCTGAGGCTTGTCTCCAGTTGTCCAGTGCTGGTTTTGTTGACGAAAAATTTTCGTCATAGTTATCGTCAACGACCTTTATTTTCAGACTAAAATGAAACGATAACTAAATAAAAATGATTTCGCGATTTTACAGTGCTCAGTTTCCGGGTAAATAAACATAAGTTTGTGTTTCAAATAACAGTGAAATCTGTGTCTCTGTGTACTGCACAATCAGCCCTTAACACCATTCCTCAACATTGGTTCATTTCATCTTGATGAACATAATGACTTTCAGAAATCGAAGGGAAACATTACACTTTACATTTTTAATTTTAGTCAACTAAATCGACTGTAGTTCTAGTCGACTGTAATCTTACGATATTTAGTTAACTAAAACTAAAATAATTTAGTTGACTAAATTATGACTGAAACTAAATTACATTTTAGTGAAAAGACTGAGTAAAACTAAATAAAAATTTGCTGTCAAAATTAACACTGCGGTTGTTGGTTCCCCATGGCCACTGGAAGGTCCACAGCGCCTCTCCGTCCGCGTTTCCTCCTCGTTAACAGCGGCGCGGCCCAAAGGGTGCGGTGAAGGCGGACAGAATGCCCAAGCAGGGGCGGAATCCTCTGAGCCTTCTTGAAGAGGGCTTGGCTAGTTATTTTTGGGCTGGGGAGTTCAGGTCACATGGCCCCCGGGGTTTTCATTTCAAAGACACAATGCAGCTTTAGTGTCAAGGCGAAAAAAAAAAGAGGGGGGTGGTGGGGGCGAGATGGGGGTGGGACGGAGCAGAAAGTCCATATGAGCAGCACATGTTAATGCTGTCATTCTGGATGCATTCATTATCATAACAGATTGAAAAAATTAAAGTGAGCAGAGAGTGGGGAGAGAGAGAGAGAGAGAGAGAGAGAGCGAGTGAGTGAGTGAAAGGGGAAGTCTCCAAAAAAAGGAGAGGAAAAAGAAAAAAAAATCAGACGTTACATGTGGCTGTTGGAGGGTGTGATCCAGTTATGGAGGGAGACAAAATCGCAGGTAAGCTGCGGGGCTTCTCACTCGGGACGGCTAAAGTCCACTTTCGGTGGGGGGGGGGACTTTAGCGCAGTCGAGGCTGTTTCTTTTCTCTCCTTGCATTTTCATTACTAACTGACCGAGCCTCTGCTCTCTCGCCTGTAGCCGCCGGTCCGTCTGGGTTTAGTTTGGCCACGGTCAGCAGCCAGATGCCGGAATACCGTCGGCGGGAGCTGTGGGAAGGGGGGTCACCACTGATCCGTCGTTCGGAGAGGGGGGACAGCGGGGGGACAGCGGGGGCTTGGGACATGCTGGTCAGTGGGGCTGGAGGGGGGCTTTTTGGTAAATCTTCTGCAGTGTTGTTAATGAGGGATCTAAAAGTATCAGGAAGTGAGCTGATCTGTCTGTGTCCCTAACTCCCGCGTGTCTCCACGGCTGTGCTCACCTGACCCCCCCCAGGCTGGGTGCAGGGGAGGGGGGGGGGGGTTATCTTGTCAATGCTCCGGCTTTGTGCGGATCCTGCTTCTTCTCGGAGCCCTTTGTTGAGCGTCATGGTCGTCCGTCCACATCCCTGGCGTCTGCGGGTGTTAGAGTGGCAGTTTATGTCCTGGGGTGGTTTTTAATGGTGGTACTGTAGTCTCCCGGTGGGCACGATCAGCACCTTTAGGTCAGGAATGCCCAGCTGGTTAGTGCCCAAATGTGGGGAGGCTGCTGGTGCTGTGCTCCACCTCTCACATGGTTATTAAGTCCGGTCGGGCCACCCATCCTTCACAGATGAGACCGACTCCCCCCCCCCCAAACACTGTCCCCCTGTGGGTCCCGGTCCACGCTGCACCAAGCCGGAAACTCTGATGTGTTTTACAGGCACAGATTAAACTCATATCCACAGGGAAAAAAGAGTGAGGCTGGAACTGCTGGGGGGTGGTGGAGGGGGGGGTCGGTGTTGTCGTGGGAATTATAGTTGCCGTCTAGTCAGATGCCTGCTGATGTTGGCTGGGAATGCTGGTGACCTTTAGATGCCGTGCGAAGGACCCCTCTGGTTGTCAGCTGGCTGGCGTGTGATGCCCACCCCCCCCCCCCGACGCAAATGACACTTGCCACCATCACTAAAACCACAACCACTGACCTGTAGCTTAAATTGCCATCTGCTGGTCTCTTGACTGGGGGACCTCTGCAGGGGCTGATGGGACCTGGAGTGACTTCAGCTCACACGACCTTAACTCTGCAAATTCAGCGAAGCATGATTTTTGGTGGTCACGTGAATTGTGATTTAAAACCGAAAACAGCGAGATCCTTTGGGCTGTTTAGAACTTGAAGTACCTAATATTGCAGTTCCACAGATGTCCACGCAGTGGTGCTGTTGCTTTGTCAGATTGGTCGAGTGCTGCAGATTCTTCCAGTAGCAATTAACATAAATGTCCCTTACTCTGATATTTTTGTGATTTTTTTTCCTTTTGATGATTTAAGAGCATGGAAGCAGTGAAGAGCTGCAGTTTCAGATGGACTTGTGCTGCATTTGGATGAAGAGTCTCTGCTTCTCTGCAGACCTGCAGTTGGGGTTTATAGGGGAAATTGTATGCAGTGTAACTTCCTAGTCCTACTGACTTCTTGTTTTGGGCTGGTTCCCATGGTGACACGTTCCTGCTACTCTGAATCTGATGTGACGATTAAATCCTGACTTGTTCCGGCTATTGTGTTGCCTATATTCCCATACCTGTTGCTGCCAAAGTGTTTCGTAATCTCGATGTACTTATTTCAGAATGATGAACTATGAAACTTAGCTGGCTTTTTTCTTGAGAAACTGACAACAGAAAAGCTTACTCAAATTGTTTCCATCGTGAATCTGAGCACGTTATTTTTTGTTCTTTTTTAAAAAAATCCAGTTTCTATTCATCAAACGCTTCTGTCCAAAGTGACATATGAGTGAGAATCAGGGCCTGGTCAGCCAGTGTCCCTGGAGCAGTTGGGGTTAAGGACCTTGCTCAAGGACCCAATAGTGATATGGTGACTCTGCCAGCCTTGGGATTTGAACCCATGATGGTAGTGACTGTAGTTGATGTAATGCTCACCTGCTTGTGGCTTTAACTAGTGCCATTATCATAGGGCACGTCCCTCTGTAGTTTTTTGTCACCGTGTTTTTGAAGGCCTGCTCTCAACAAAGAGACCTTAGGAGGGCAACAGCGGGTGGCATCGACACCAGACAGCAGGAAGTGATGTCACGGGTTGAAGAAGCAACTTGCTGTTTATCTGAAAGCACCATCTCTATGGCAGGGCAGAGCTGGGACAGCTGTTGTCCTCATTAGTAGGACTTTGGGGTTCTGAATGGAAAATGAATTTTTGCATTGTGTCTGCATCAACTTTTTGGGAGTACTATTTGAATAGCCAGATGTAACCCCCCCCTGCCCCCTCAACACTGTTACAGAGGTGTGGAGGAGGGGAGGGGTGGCCGCCAGGCTTTGCCACGTCCCACCGGATAGCAGCAGCCAGTAAATCCATAACAGCGATAACAGGGATAATTATTGAAAGACCAGTTCCACTTTTTTTTAGTGATTTGCTTAGTGACTTTTCCAGTTGGGTCAGCCTGCAGATACTATCTGGACCTGAGCAGCCTGTGTCCCGCCAATACTCTTGGATGATTCTGACCTGTCATCTTTTTTCCACAGAACCGTTTCGGGATTTCCTCAGTGAATCACATCCTTGCACTTTTTACCCCTCAGATGTCTTTTTATTTGCTTATCTGTTTGTTTGTTTGTTTTCACTTCCACACCTTAAAAGCAACCACCCCACAGCATGTCCCTTATGCAGCACAGACACAGTGCCAATAGCAGGCCTCAACCCCCCCCCCGCCCTGGTGACCGGTAGACTGTAGGTGTGCGGGAGATGGGCTCAAAATAGGGCCGACTACAGTTTTCACTGACGCACGGCCGAATGCCAGTGCCTCGCTAAAAACAAGGACGCCGGTGACCCCCCCCCACGCATAATTTTTCTCCAGCAGTCATTCACTCCTGTAGGCGTCTCCCCAGGCAAACCAGCCCATTTCAGGGGGGCTTCAGAAGCTCTTTGAAGAATGCTGGGCTTCAGAACATCTGAAGAATGAACGGCTAGTATGCAAAGCTTGTGGAAAACCACCGGCTATAGAAATTTATGGGTGTTCTGGTGTTAAATGAAATGCAATTTGACCATGAGTGGGTTCTGAATGTTTCCACCAAACCGAGTGTAAAGTACCGGCTGGGCAGGAGAGACCGGAGCGGGGGGTCTGACCCAGCCCGCCCCTGCCGGTGTGGCTGATTTATGAGGTCAGGCAGTGTGTGCTTAAGCAGCAGCATGGGAGGCTGTGTCCCTGACATCAGAGACATTGTGGTGGGGCTGAAGGATGCGTGACGAGTCACTCGGTCGTGGAGAGCAGGCCATTTCCTTAAGACACGCAGGAAGGTTGAGCTGGGGGCAGCATCTGGCCAGCGGGCGGGGGCCCCACTGGTGCGGGGGGGGGAGGATAATTACAGGGTCATTTAACAGTAAAGGGAAGAGCAGCACTGGCCGTGTGCCTCTCTCTTCCGCCCGTGGGAGCCGTCTGGCCTGGGTGGCCTTCTCTGTCCACCGTCCACGGGGGCCATGGGGGCTGAACTGAAAAGTACACAGCCGCCTACTCTAGGGGGCGCCCTCTGTAGTTCTGTGGATACGAAACGGGGACCGTGTGGGGGGGTCTGCACCCTGTGCCAGCTGCTGGAAGCACTCGAGACTTTGTCCCTTACCCCCCCCCCCCCGCACCTCTTGATCCCAGTGTGTGATCCAAAGCCAGGGGTTTGATAAACCCAGCATGACTTAGCGGCATTGTGACTCTCTGCCTCTTAGCGGCATTGTGACTCTCTGTCTCTTAGCGGCATTGTGACTCTCTGTCTCTTAGCGGCATTGTGACTCTCTGCCTCTTAGCGGCATTGTGACTCTCTGCCTCTTAGCGGCATTGTGACTCTCTGTCTCTTAGCGGCATTGTGACTCTCTGCCTCTTAGCGGCATTGTGACTCTCTGCCTCTTAGCGGCATTGTGACTCTCTGCCTCTTCATAGCCTTTGTTTCATTTGTTACTTATGTATTTAGGGGGACTCATCGAGGATTTCAGATTGGCTGCCTTGGCAGAGTTTCCCTAAGAGGCCTCCAGTGTCGCCTCACAGAGCCGTGGCCGGAGCCCAGATCCCTGCCGCAGCCCCCAGAAGAGCCCTCCGGGGTCCCTCTGTACCGGTCTATAGTCCTGACCCCCCCCTCGGTGCCGGAATGAGGCGGCCCGGCTGTCCCTTGAGTGGGAATGTGGATTTCTATACCCGTCGTTTGCTATATATATATACACGCACACACAAACTATACATATAAATATCAGGGCTGCAGCCTGCTGTTTTATATGTATTTACAGATACATGTGGATGTATCTATCCTATAATTATCTGAAGCTCTGCTGGTCCGACACCTTCCATTTCAATAGTCACATTCTGGGTCAGATCCTGAGAGAACAAAAACGTGAGACCTGTTTTGAAGTTAGGCATGATTTTTGTTTTTTTTTTTTTTGGTTTAAAGTGAAATAACGTTTCTGTTCATTTGATCCCCACGTGTTGCCTGCCCCCCCTTAGGATGGGGGTGTGCCCTGTGGCTTTCCCCTCAGTGTAGTCCTGGCTGTGAGCATCTATCAGCGCCTCTTCGGTACTGGCCCTCTGACTGGATTAGCGGGTCTGAGAACCACGGTTCCTCCCCGTGTTCTTGCAGATCCTGCCTGCCTGCACACGGATGGTTATGAAATGCGACCCCTTGATTTTTTAGTAACATCTCGGGCCTTGATCGTGACCTGTCGTTCCCCAGGTGGGTGGGTATGTATCTGTATGTATCTTGGCTCTCGTATCTGAGGGGGCCCCGGGGGAGGGGGCTGGCCCCAGCTTTATGCTGACGTGCTTCCCTTACTAGGCTTGTTCCCCGAAGGGCATTTTTACTGCTAGAAAATGCTTCTTAAAGATGCCTGGTCTCAGAATATTTGCTCATCAGACATTAGCATTATCTGCTAACTTTAGCCTGCAATCTGCAATCAGCACTATTAGCAAACGCTAATAACCAGACACTCCCTGTTGCTGAACTGGGGTTTATAATCTACCCCTCCTCGTACCAGAAACAAGCTCCAAGACGAAAACCGCCGTGGAAACTCATGGGATTCATGGAGACGGCGATCTCCCAGGATTCCTCTGTCTTCTGCAGCAGAAGCCTTCCGACCGTTTGAGTGTTTATCTGAGCCCTGGATTCGCAGGCAAGGACATTGTTTCATCAGCAAAACGGATCGTTTGTGCTGGTCTGTGAAATACGTGCGCGGCTAGATGGCCGGGGTTAAAGTTTCTGGGAAGCTGCAGGACTTCGTTTTCCCCCTCCGCGATTTACTGCCCTGTCACCGGTGGCTGGGAAATTGATGCCAGTAATTCAGCGCCGAATGCGTATTGGCCGTCGCATGGCCGCTGCACGTCATTTGCGTGGCCTTGACATTCGTCTGCGGTGCATGCCTGTAGTACGCATTTAATGCACTTAATAACACGGGCGTTCTGCTTACGGAGCCATTCTCTCTGGCTTGATTGAGTGATGACTGCGCGAAAGTATTATGGCGAGCTGATCCGGCTACTGCGTGGTTGTTAGAAGTGCGCCCTCACCTGTTGGGACAGAGAACTACACCTTCCGCTCGCCTGGTGTTTTGAGCTGATGTCTGGCGTTCTGGTGTCTGTATGGATCTTCCATTGCTCTGAGGTGTGCAAAAGGTACCTGTGCCTGGGGTGGGTAAGTCAGAACAAATGGTTTGTTAGTGGGATAAATAAGATCACCACCACCGCACCCACCTGGACAAAAAGGACACTTAGGTAAGAATGCTGTTCATAGATTTCAGGTCAGCATTCAACACAGTCATTCCTCAGCATCTGATAGGAAAGTTGACACTACTGGGCCTGAGCAGCTCCCTCTGCAAGTGGATCCTGGACTTCCTGACAGTCAGTCAGGATTAGCAGGAGAACCTCCAGTAGCATCGCGCTTGACACAGGGGCCCCCAGGGCTGTGCGCTCAGCCCTCTGCTGTTCACGCTGTTGACCCATTACTGTGCAGCAATGCACAGCTCAAACCACATCGTCAAGTCCACTGATTACACAACTGTGGTGGGTCTGATCAGTGGGAACGATGAGGCGGCGTACAGAGAGGAGGTGCAAAGGCTAACGGATGGGTGTGGAACCAACAACCTGCCTCTGAATGTGAACAAGACAAAGGAGATGGTTGTTGACTTCAGGAGGGCTCGCCCTGACCACTCTCTGCTGAACATCAACAGACCCACAGTTCCTTGGTGTTCACATCACGGAGAACCTCACATGGACCCTCAACACCAGCTCCATCGACAAGAAAGCCCAACAGTATCTCTATTTACTGCAGAGACTGAGCAGAGTGCACCCCCCCCCCCAATTCTCACCCTGTTTTACAGAGGGACTATAGAGGCTCCATCACAGCTTAGAATGGGAATTGCAAGACCCTACAGAGGATCATGGGGGCATCTCTTCCCTCTGTCGCAGACATTAACATTAACGTCACGCTGCATCTGCAAAGCCACCAGCATTGTGAAAGACCCCACACACCCCTCCCACACCCTCTTCTGTCCCCTACCGTCTGTCAAAAGGTTCCGTAGAACACGGGCCCTCACTGCCAGGATGGGAAACAGTTTCTTCCCTCAGGCTGTCAGACACTTGAATCAAAACTGAATTACCAACTATTCCATATACAATTTAATTGATTATATACTGCACACTCTGCTGCTGCTATTGCTATTGCACTTTTATTTCCTAATTATTGCCATCTTGTTGCTAAAATACAGTATAAGTCATGAATACTGTATCTGCACTATTTATTTAAATATCCATTTCAGACCAGCACTGTTACTGCTGTTTGCACTGTATGTTTTCTTGTCCTGTATATTACACTTGTGTTGTCCTTTGTTGTTTCTGTCCTTCTGTCTTCTGTTTCTGCTTGGCCCTGAAGAACAATGTTTCGTTTCACTGTATACCTTGTACATATGGCTGAAATGACAAATAATCCCACCCACCTATATGTGCATTGATGCCACTGGTGGGTATTACATGAGCTAATCAGATGGTAGTGGTGCAGGAGAGTTGTAGGGTCCCATCTGACGATGGGATCTGCTGTTGTACCTTATAGTCTAATGTGCCTTAGCACATGAAGAAAATAAACACCTTTTTCGACGTGTGCATGTTATTTTAGACAAGCTAAAATGTTTTAAGGTGGCTCACGCCTCCCACTCGGCCTGCTGGAGGCGCGCCATCGTTGTGGTCCTGTAAGCAGACAGCTTGTCGCTCAGCTCTGCATGTTTGCGGTTTGCAGGGTCTGATTGGCTGCTGTGGGCTAGAGGTTAAGCTCAGTTAGTGGTGCAGGAGAGTTGTAGGGTCCCATCTGACGATGGGATCTGCTGTTGTACCTTATAGTCTAATGTGCCTTAG
>JAODJW010000094.1:8954077-8965623 GCA_026777045.1 Hyperopisus bebe
GGGGGGGTGGGGGGGGGGGGGGGGGGGTGGGGGGGGGGGGGGGGGGGGGGGGCTGGTGAATGTGCAGTAAATCGCAGCCCAGCTCCAGGCTGACGCAGTGCCTAGCCCTGCTGCTTTACAGCCGATACACAGCAGAGCAGCATCCCCACCCCCAACCCACAGAGGTGTAACGGAGCGTGGGAGTAACTATGCGTATGAATTACATGCCCATTTCAGGGCTGCGTTAGTTTAGGATGCTATTCTCATGGGATGCATGAGCAGGTCACAGTGTATAAGTGACAAAAGGCCTCTTCAGTGAGCGCTCCTGTAGGCCTGCGCTCTGACTCACCACTGCCCCCTAGTGTGCAGGCATGCTAATCTAACCCATGACAGTTCTTCAGTCCACTGTGACTGAGCTACTGCCATCTGCTTCTTTGCTGTCCCCTCATTAATACTAATGCTAAGCATCTGATCTGATTTTATGTTAGTTTTGTAGCATGATCAAGGGCGTTGGCCCGGTGATTTCCATATGATGTGTTTCAAATGACTGTTTGGTAATGTGTTGTTGAAACGCTCTGGCTACTGTAGTTACATTTTGTATTTTTTGTTGTTGGAAACTAGCTGTGTATCTGTCAGCAGGTCTGTAGTTTATGTAGCTGAAATCACACACACAAGTTACTCATTGTATGTGGAAGCTCTTCCTCTCGTGTTTGGATGGAGAGCATTAAACCCAGAAGTTGTGGCCTTTAGCTCCCCCCCCACACACACACACGTTCCTGAGAGCTGCTAATCACAGGTCAACCAGGAGGAAGGCTGGGATAGAGCTTTAACCTCGTGCCGCGACCTGCCGTGTTTGGATGTTCTCTGGGATTCAGGTGGTTGAGTGTTTACATGTGTAAGAGGAGCACACCACCCTCTGCAGAGTTTTTCACGTCGGTGAGATGTAGCTCCCTGCACATCTATGAGATGCGGTTTTTTGCACATCTACAAGATGCAGTTTTTTGCACGTCTGTGAGGTGCACCTTCCTGCATATCTCTGAGGTGTAACTTTTTGGACATCGCTGAGATGCAGCTTCCTGCATGTCTGTGAGGTGCAACTTTCTGCGTGTCTGTGAGATGCGGCATCCTGCACATCTACAAGATGCAGTTTTTTGCACGTCTGTGAGGTGCACCTTCCTGCATATCTCTGAGGTGTAACTTTTTGGACATCGCTGAGATGCAGCTTCCTGCATGTCTGTGAGGTGCAACTTTCTGCATGTCTGTGAGATGCGGCATCCTGCACATTTGTGAGATGCAGTTTTTTTGCACGTTTGAAAATGCAGATTTTTTGCACATTCCTGAGATGCAGAATCCTGCACATCTGTGAGATACATCTTCCTGAAGATCTATACTTTATCCACAAACCAAAATATCTCTTGTAGAGTGTTTGGTGGAATGAAAAAAATACCCGTGAATGTGCAGTGAAAACGGCCTTGTTGCCCCCCGGTGGCTGCAGTGTGTCCATTTCAGTCCCGCTGCTGCTCACCATTTGTCTTTATTGATGATGAACAGTGATAATAAAAATTGCACCCAGAGCGCTGTGACTGGGGACATGCTACAGGCCGGGCAGTGTGTGGGACTCCCATTCAGTCCTGCTCTACGCTTTGTTCTCTGCGGGTCCTGCAGCTGAATCGTACCCGGAACTGTCCCGAGCCGGGTGGCCGCACTCTCAGAGCCTCCTGCCCCCCCTGCGGCTCTCCCCAGCCTCTATCCACCCCCACAAAGGTCAGCAGCAGCCCTAGCCAGGAGGGTGGGAGGGGTGGCGTGGCGCGGGACTCTCAACGCCCCTGCACCCCCCTGCCTCTGCGGATGGAGGAAAAGGGAACATGCAATAAAAACAGTGTGTTCAAGAAAGCAGCTCTCAGCACACTGTGCCAGGGGGGTGGGGGAGGGGGGCGTTGCTTTCAGTGACAAATCGCCTGAAGTTCTTACCAGATCCGCTGGTATGGCTTTCCCCCCCCCCGCTCCGAGTGCGCTGGGTGTGGTAGGGGCCCTTGAGGCTCACCAAGCTTCCACTTCTGCATGTAATTCGCCAGATCTGGAGATGAACGTTTATTTGTTTGCTTTCGGCCCAGCGCTTTCACAGAAGGTGCGGACTCTTTCTAAGTATAGTAAACAATTGTGTTCAGCGCCTAATTAGGACTGAAGCAGGGGTCTCGTATAAGTATGAAGGGTAAAGCTGGGAAAATGTTGGCCTCTTTGCATGTATTTCTCGATGCTGATCTGTGCAATTTGTCATTTTTAAACACCGGGCCAAAATTTACAGAGAATCTGTGGTCGAGTACAAAAAAACTGCACTTCTTTTTCATTGCAGTGTGTGACCGAATTCTCTTAGGGACACTTTTAGCTCAAACTCAGATAAAATATGAAGTGTAAAATTCAAAATGCTGTTTCTCTGACAGCTCCTGTCGCTGTTTAACAAGTGTAGCACTCATACGCTGTTTACTTGCTTGGAAAGAAACAGTGTGACTACGGAGGGAAATGACTTCGGACCGAAGGGGTCCTATAGGCACTACCATAAACGGCTCTGCCAGTGTCGGCTGCTTTGCGGTCAAATTTAAAGAGTCAAGTTAAAAAAAAAAAAGCTTAAGTAGTCAGAGTGTCTCATTGGCTTGAATCTTAAGCTGGGAGAGAGCAACAGAGCACGCTGTGTTTGGTTTATCTCTGTGAGAGGACGGTGGTTGTGTGTGTCTGTGTGTGTGCGCGCGTGTGCGGACATGTGTGGGCGTGATGGTGACTCTCATAGTGCTGCGGCTAACGTAGCGAGCTGAGCTGCTGGATGAGCGGAGGGGAGAGAGGGAGGGAGCGAGAGAAGCCATAGAGAAGGAGGGGGCTGCTGTTCGCCTTCCCCCCGGAGCTCGGCGGCGAGGAGAGCAGGAGCGGCGCGAGCAGGAGAATTTGGTCCTTTAAGAAAGCAGTGTGCCTGGACCTTTGAGGCACAACTTTTTTTTTTTTTTGTCTTGACTCCTAATTTGGGATTTTTTTTCGAGACACAGAGAACGCCTCTGAAACGTTACCTTGATTGGAAAGGGATCTCCTCACTGTGATATTAAGACAGAAGATGTCTGATTCCGCTGTTAATGCTCACTTGGAGGGAATAATATCAGATTTTGAAGGTCAGTCTTTTTATGTTGTACTTTAAAATATATATTTTTTTTGCTTTTCTCTGTGTTTTGCTCTCCTAACCCTCGCAAAACAAACTTTTGTCTGCTGTAGAAGCACTACAGTAAGGGTGTTACTTAAGATGGGCTGCATTGGATCTTCGTGAAGAGTGTGCTTTCTGCTTCAGAAATATCGAACCTGAATTTTAAGAATAAATTCTCTCTCTCCTCCTCTCCCTCCTTCTCTCTCCTTGCTTTTCTTTGTCACGGCGGCATGGGCACTTTCAGGGGAGCGGATGGTGTGATCTGCTGTTGCCTGCCCCCGTCCAGGGCGGGCCGGCCGTACCGATAGCGGTGGGGGGCAGGAAAGCCTCCTGGCACAAACAAACACGCAGAGGGGCCCGTTTAGCAGAGGGGGGGGAACATCTGTTGCCTCTGCGCTTCCTCTCTGCCGCGCGCCCCTTCTGCTTTCATCTCCGTTGCTTTCCTCCGCCCCCACCCCTCCCCCCCCATCCGGTTCACCCTGTCCAGCTGTGTGGGCCTGAGAGTCACCATGCCCCCACGGCGTGGGACAGCAGGGTCCCCTCTCTGGCCCGCTGGCCATGTGGAGCTCGGGTGTGTTCCAAACGTCCCAGGAGAGAGCGTCAGCAGTGGGGGGGGCGGGGGTTGGCGGCTCCAGAGGGCAGTGCTCATCTGGAAATACGTCTCCTCTTACCTCTCCTGCTCCATACCTCTTCTCTCTGCTCTGTTATTAGCTCATACTTTCCCTGCTCTCTTGACATTTTGATGATCCCATTAGCTGCTATTTTCAGTGCTCTTTTTAACACAGGATGATCCCATTTGGTCGTTTTTGATCCATTCTGTGTCTGTGTGATGATCCCATTTGGTCACTGAGCTCACTGCTCTTTTAGGAGGTGATGATCCCATTTGGTCACTGAGCTCACTGCTCTTTTAGGAGGTGATGATCCCATTTGGTCACTGAGCTCCCTGCTCTTTTAGGAGGTGATGATCCTATTTGGTCACTGAGCTCCCTGCTCTTTTAGGAGGTGATGATCCTATTTGGCCACTGAGCTGCTCTTTTAGGAGGTGATGATCCCAATTGGTCACTGAGCTCACTGCTCTTTTATTGTGTTTGTGTGATGATCACAATCACTCCAGTTCTCACTACTCCTTTACCATGTGAGGGTCTCATTTGCTGTTATTCTGAGAGCTCTTTTAAGACGTGCGACAGTCCCACCAGACCGTCTGGTTCAGTTTGGCTCATCCCTTACATCTGTCTTGCTTGTGTCTGCCACTGTATGGCTTATGACATCACAGTGCCTGCTTTTTAAGTCCAGCCAAATATTTCCACTGGCTTTTAAAACTTTGAAATTTACTCGTAGCAAGCTTACGCAGAGTTTCCAGTGATGCCACCAGAAGTGAATATGTGGTCTGCTCTCTTCATTATTGGTTAAAATGTCAATGATCTTTAGAGGATGAAAAAGCATGAGTAGCCTTTTGTCTATTCACGTGTAATTTATTTCAGACCGGAGGCCAGTTCTTTTCTTTTCTGTGCTTTTTAACAAGTTTTCATATCAAAAATCCTAAAATTTTATCTAGTGTTTATGTTCCCGAACACTTGTTTTTTCAAATGCAATTAAGCATCCCGTTGGTTACATGGTGTGCAGGTTTCGCTTTATTCTTGTTTGAGTGGAATTCTTAGAACGTGTAACCAAAGCCTGATTGGACAATAAGCTGGCAGTGGGCGTGGCCTGGGCCCAGCTTCCTACCAGGTTGTATCGGCTGGTGGAGGCTTGGGCCTCCCCCATTGTTGTCCTGCCCTTGCATCACCATGGAAAACCCCTCTGCATTTCTCATATGAAGAAGTCTGTAGGCTGCGCAGCCCCCTATTGGTGCTGAGGGAGACGAGAGCATCGGGGCGTTGGAAGAGGAAATTCCACGGAGGGTGCAAATTCGGCCATGCCAGAAACAGGCAGACAGAGGGCTCATTTCAGCGATATTTGGGCCCCCGCCATGACACTGGCAGCACTAGCCCGCCAGTAATTAATAACGAACCATTCATGTCACTTCCGGTCTCAAATATGCTGCCCCTCACAGAGTATGTCGTGCGTGAGTGGAAGGTGAGGTATTTGCGTCTTGATGTGTGTGCGTGTGCAGCAGCTTTCCATTCCTTAAAGAAGGCAGTAACCAATAAAACCCAGAACCTGAATGCTGTCTCCGCACAGTGTGATAGAATCTAGTGTATGTATAGGAATGTAGAGTACCGTAAATATTATAATATAACGTGACCCTGAGTTATAAAGAGGTAGGTCTTTACAGTGCTGTTTCACAATTCCTGAGCTCTCATGATTGTAGTTTTGGAGGTAGTGTGTCAGGGCTTCCTTGGAAGCCCAGCAACTGTATTCATGGTCATCGTTATGGTGTGGTAACGGCGAAGATCAGTTTGATCAGTTTAACAGTGAATAAGGCACCTATCAGTGCTGCCATCAACCCGCATGAATCTGTATCAACTTGCGACACGCCTCACGGAAAATGCCGCACTGGGGCTGCGGGGTGAATGTCTGTCACTGTCAGTCACACTGTGCCGCCTCACTGCTGGCCGCACTTGCACAGAGACGCACCAAAAAGAGATGGTTCAGACTGGGTCAAGCAGTGCAGACTGGCTGCCGTGTCCGGCCTGTTCCGTGAGAGCTCAGCGGGCTGTTGTGCTGTGTGTCCCCGTTTGTTCCTGACGTTCATACCCAGGCCTTCGAGCAGCAGAGTCTGATGACTGGGTGAAACAGGAAGAAGACTTAGGGAGTCTGTACTAGGCACATCGAGCCGCGAGAAGATCTCTCTGACTTCAGCCGTCTCAGTTTGATTGTGACGGCTCTCGCTGTGTGTGGCACCTCATGGCTACACAGACAGGTGCTGTCAGCTGCATGCTGAGATAGTTGCACTGCTCTGAGAAGCGCTGTATAAGGTCACTGCTACTTTTGGTCACTGGACTATACAGTGAGTCTCTCAATGGAGGGTGGGGTGTTTAACTGTCCCAATGGACCAGAACTGCTTAGGTACATTGACAGAACATTCATCCATTCCCTGTATGCTATTTATTTCTATTTATCTACTTCCAAATTCCTTGAAATACTTTTTCTGACATTCTTTGTATTGTTGCTGTTACTGTTTCTCATTAATTTATTATCGCTTATTTATGTCTAAATGTCTTTTTCCTTGTCTAAGTGTATGTGTTGTGCTAATGCAAACATGCATTTTTCCTTATGGATTAATAAAGTATCTATATATTTCACATCAATCCATTCATTTATCGGCTTGCTTGCTTGTTGTTGCGTAAATCTATCAACGGTCACGAAAGTGAAGTAAACGTATGGAAACTATACGCTTCATGACTAAATGTGTTTGCAGTAAGCTGTGATACCTGTTCTACTTGCCTTTCTGAAGGTAAATGTGAAGCCTTGTCTGTATAGAAGTTAAAATGCTATTATTTGCTGTTTATATAGTGCCCATGTGCTTTTCTGTTTTCCAAGCAGCCATTTTGTATGCAGTGATATGTGTTTCAGTAAATAAATTGATTGGGAAAAATAACTAACCAAATAAAAACCAAATTGGATAAAATATTGTGGCATCTTGGCTCAGTGGGTAGCACTGGAGCATCACACTTCCTGAACTGGAGGTACAAATCTGCATGCCATCCTGGGGTGTTCACTGTCCTGTGTCCTGTGCTATCTGGGGTAGACTCCATGCTCACTGGGGTTTGGTACTGGATTAGAGGTTGTGGGAAATGTTAGTGTCAGGGTTTAGAGAAGGAGTGAACATTGTATACCACACTGGGGGTTAAGAGAGAATGGGATATACACGTAGAGGCAGGATGGTGTACATACATGTATAGCATGCTGAGGGTACTGTAGATGCAGGATGGTCTACACACATATAGCACATGGGGGGGTAGAGGCAGAATGGTATACATACACGTATAGCACATGGGGGTAGAGGCAGTATGGTGTACACACACGTATAGTACATGGGGTAGAGGCAGGATGGTGTACATACATGTATAGCATGCTGAGGGTAGATGCAGGATGGTCTACACACATATAGCACATGGGTGGTAGAGGCAGAATGGTATACATACACGTGTAGCACATGGGGGTAGAGGCAGGATGGTGTACAGACACATATAGCATGCTGAGGGTAGAGGCAGGATGGTGTACACACATATATAGCATGCTCAAGATAGAGGCAGAATGTTGTACACACACACACACACACACACATATAGCACACTGAGGATAGAGACAAAATGGTGTACACAGACGTATAGCATCCAGAGGGTAGAGGCAGCATGGTGTAGACACACGAATAGTATGCTGAGGGTAGAGGCAGCATAGTGTACACACACACAAATCACGCTGAGGGTAGAGGCAGGATGGTGTACACACATGCATACCACGCTGAGGGTAGAGGCAGGATGGTGTACACACATGCATATCACGCTGAGAGTAGAGGCAGGATGGTGTACACACATGCATACCACGCTGAGGGTAGAGGCAGGATGGTGTACACACATGCATACCACGCTGAGGGTAGAGGCAGGATGGTGTACATACACAGATATCGCGCTGAAGGTACAGGCAGGATGGTGGTCACACACATGAACCGCATTGCACACATTGGTAGCAGCTGCACTTGGCTTCCATATTTTCCCCTGCAGGTTTGGTTGTGTTGGATGGAGGGATGCAGCAGGACAATGTCAGCTTTGTGGCAGAGCCTGTGTGCTGCTGGTTTATAGTAGTAAAACACTTTTTCTTAATATGAACAAGACCCTGAAATGAAGAGCCTCTCTGTTAGAATCATACTCACCCTTTGATTTAGGTGTTAAGTGCTTTGTGTTCAGGTTAGAAAGTGTGTTGTGTACAAAGCATTCTAACTGAACTAAAAACATATTGTGTGTGTTAAATGAGAAGGCTCTGGTACTGCACTGGTATTCCCCTGACGTGTTTATCACAGCTTATGGTTCCAGTGCTGAATTTATGCTGACTCTTGGGACAGCACTGTCTCCTCTAACGTTTGAATCTGTATGTTTGGATTGTACATATCATTCATGTGTCCCCCGCTGTCCAAATGCATGCAGTTTGTGGAATCTAGATGCTGTATGGTTCATACTAGACACTCTAATTATAGTGGGAGTATTCAATGTATCGTATTCGGGGTATGCTGGGGTAGGCATTGGGCTAATCCTGATTGGCTAATCAGTTATGGAAAATGGATGGTTCATTGTTTTGAATAATAGAATTCCAGAAAACGTGTCGGACAGGCTTATCTTTCTACAGTATAGGTAATGGTATTAGTTTCAATGGAAGCATTTCCAAACTAAGAACCTTCATAACAAACACTGTCGGCATTAAATGAACAGAATACTCTTGTGTGATGCGACTTATGAGTAGTTGTCATGTGATGCCCATCATCCAATTAGCTAGGAGAATGTTAATGATGTAATCTGATGAACAAACGGTTGATGGTATAGTGAGGGTAAGTCATGAGAGGAAGGAACCAGTCAGATTAGTTGCTTCCCCTGTAATGGGACATTTTTCCTGGCATTTGTCATTAATGCACTAACCAGATAACACTGAATAAATAGACAGAGAAGGTTGATCATTAAGTGAATCAATGAAGAACAGCTTGGAGGCAGATAGGTACATATTAGCACATTCGCTTCAGTGATACGGCTTTGAAGAACTAGGGGATTTTTGATACTTGTTTTGTGCGCTTTCCTTCAGTTGTTCTGACAATATGATTCTAATAATAAAATGTGCAACATGCCCCCACACATGCAAACCCAGAGTATCAGAGTATAAGAAGTCTTTGGTGTTTGGGCTTCAAGCAGAAGAGCCTGAGAGACCCTCGCTTCCGCTGCCCCCTGCTGCCCCACGTCCGGGCCCTGCTCTGGGGATGTGACACCACCCCGGCCCCGAGAAGGTCTGCGGGGGGAGCTGCTAGGCACTGACACACGGCCATCCGATGCTAGCAAGGAGTTAGCGGCGTGTGGAGGGATGCATTTAATGCACTTCGTCATCGAATGTGACAATGGTGTGATTATGATGTCATAGACAGTCATACCCATGGGTGTGTGTGTTCTATGAATAAACCACTAGCATCACTTCAGACTTTTTTTTGATATTCTAAGTCTTGGCGATATGGAGAGTTCAGTTAGGTCTGCTCAGAATTTGTACATGCGTTGCTCCACTGATAATAATTTCACTACAGCTGTGCTCTGGACCTCATCCTGTCCCCTCGTGTAGCTGGATGTTGATAGGCTGATCTTGGGAGGCATGGGGGGGGGGTCTGAAGACAATATCTGAAAGGGGCTTTTATGATCATAGGAGTGGAGGTTTCCTTAGTAACCACCCACACCTGCTGTTGCATGATCTGCCTCAGCTGCCTGATCGACCTCAGAGGAGCATGTGGAGGTTTAAATCCCGACCGTTCATCTAAAAAGTTCCAGAATGTCTGCTGCAGATCGCTTTGTCCTGCTGCGTTGGTGGCTGGCAGTTGGGGGGGGGTTAACAGTGAGCAGAGAGACGTGCTTCCGGCCAAGAATGCGAGGCATGCAGTCGCATGGCGTTGCCTGGAGCACGCTCCCTCCGTGCTTGCCATGTAATACAGTGGTGCATTGATCTTGCAGCAGCTGGGCGCTAAGCATGTTCGCAAATCCTGCCGGCTCACGCAGGATCATTCAGCCCCTCCTTCTGAGATGAATCATGGACCAATAGGACATTTCGACAGCAGGGCATTACCACGTACAACCATGGTTCCAGAACGGTGGGATCGTGATGCAAAAGGGGGTCATAAATGCAATACTGGGGGGATGTCATGAAATTATGTTAGTAGTCTGTATTG
Source organism: Hyperopisus bebe (assembly GCA_026777045.1). Classification (NCBI taxonomy): domain Eukaryota; kingdom Metazoa; phylum Chordata; class Actinopteri; order Osteoglossiformes; family Mormyridae; genus Hyperopisus; species Hyperopisus bebe. Next base: position 8,964,094 of record JAODJW010000094.1, read on the forward strand.
CAGGCTAATAATATGGATTTTTGTGACGTCATTTGCTAAAGATAAATTTGCTCATTTGTTTATGGTAATCAGTCTTAAAACAGTCTGCTGTTTTGCAAGGTAAAATAAACCAAAAATAAGGAAAAAGAGGATTTGAATAGTCAATGACAAATGGGAACCACTTTCACTGTCTGGGACGAATCTGATGAAATCACCAGCACCTGAAAGTCATTTTCTCAGCATTTGATATCAAGCTTCAGGGAGCCGAGCTCTTTAAAGTAAAACCAGTTACAGAAGCTCCTGTATCAACATTTTTTAGATTACTGATGTCGGAAAGCAGGTAATGTGGTGCCTGAATTTCCCAGGTCATACGTCAGATACTGAACTGGTCTGGACTCTGAAACATGAGGACAGAAAAGATCACAGATAGTTCATTCATGCCCAAGGGGAAATTGTCTTCAGTGCCTGGTGCCCCTGCAGTGACCGAAGAACAAATTTCTAAAATTATCCATTATTTGCTGTTTTTGATTTGAGACCGTCAGTGACCTAAGGTCAGGCTTCACTGACTCACTCAGTCCTCATTTAATCCAATGAAGAACTTACATTAAATTTCCAAAACTCACTAAGTCGACATATTCTCAAAAACATATCCCATGGACCGAGTGAGTTATTGAAATTTGCTTTTTAATTGAAGTTAAGGGCTTAACAGTGGCATCAGTCCGTCGGCCCCCGGGATTTGAACCGAAATCCTTCCGATCACAGGCACAGCCACCTAACTGAGCCACACACTGTCGCTACATTGATCTGGGCAGAATAATAAAATGCAAATGTAACAGATTTTCCACCATGGTATTGTCATTTAGATGTTTAACTAGTTAAAATTTAAGCTGGGAACAAATTGGCCATCTGAAAAACAAATCAGTAAGCATTTCGCTTGAGGAAAACTGGCCCGTCAGCGCTTCGCTAGAAGACAAATGGGGCGGCTTATGCTGACTGCTCCAGGGACAAAGGCAGAGGCCCAGTTCTGTGTGAGTCGGCATCCTCTCCACCTTAAAGATGACGCTGGGTTTGCGATGACCCCGAAAGCCAAACGTTCTGAATGGACATGTGGGTACCTAGCTGGAGCTCCGGATTGGCATTGGATCACACTGCTGTCTCGGGCCAGGAAGTCCTTTTTAAAAAGCACAGAGTGTGCGAGTCAGAGCTGCAGAGTCACCGCCGGATGTGGGTTCTCTGTGTGACCCATGTGGGCTGGAGTGATCGCTTACCGCCAGTAACCCGGGGCTGGCATGAGGGCTCCAAAACGGAACTCAACCAAGCTCCACCCCAGCAGCCTGAAATCTTGGGAGGTCAGGATGTCAGAGTAGATGTTTTGTATTGGTTGATGCCATTTTTGTTAGGAGAGGTCTGACAGGGAACGTCGGGATGAGAAACATGCAAAATCCCCTGTGGATCCTGCCTGGAACGGTTCCGATTATAATGTTAGTGCCATTTTAGTTCCTAGAGATTTCCTCACAGTGCAGTGCTGGCGGAAGCAGAAGCTGTCTCGTG
>JAODJW010000094.1:8999266-9018154 GCA_026777045.1 Hyperopisus bebe
CAGTGCCCAGTTCATTTGTCCCCCCCCCCCCCCCTTTCAGGGTACACGAGATCTCTGATTCGTTCTTTTGACATGCCACCTAACGGTTCTGCACTGCTATTCCTTAAAAGGCTGTTGCGCTTTGGACCCCCATTGGGCCATTAAGCCTGTGTTTGACTGCCCCCAGCATCTCGTTTCGCTGCGGATCTGTTCTTGTGGCTGAGCTGCCGCAACCCACCAGCAGGGGGCAGGGTAGACCGCGGGAGCTGTGGGTCCAGAGGGGCGTTGCCGATGACGACGACAGTGCGCTGCTTTCACGCAGCCTGTAGTGATGGGTGCAGTACTCGCAGTACCCCCTCCTCCCCCCAATTTGGTAGGTGCCAATTAACCTTTGGGAATGGGGCATCTATCATAAGACTAACAATAAGTCTGGAAACCTTGTCGTTTACAAGCCACCTGGGAAGTAGGTGACGCAGTTTCAGAGACGCGCTGATTCTCCTGGGGACAGGACTTTAGGGGCTCTTTAGCAGACGGGTGTGTCAGTATAGAGATGTCGTTGTTTTTGGTCTTATTGTTGTTTTGTTTTTGCTGCTGTTTTAACGAGCACATCGCCCACCGGGACCCCAGGCAGCACGTAGAAAGATGAATGGGTCGCGATCCCAGTCAGCACCAGCAGTGTGTAGCGACCTGCCCCTCTCTTAGCGGTTCTTTGTTTTAATTAAACCCTGCCCCCTTCATGCCAAATGGTTTTGTATGCTGCTTTTGAACCTGACCTTTCTTACGGTTACATTTATCATCGTTTCTATTGTTTATTTTTGGAGGGGTTCGTAAGGAATCCTGATCGCAGGAAAGGAATCCAGTTCCTGTGGTTTCTGTGCCTTATGTAGAGCAAATTCGTGGTCTTCCTGTTCTAAAGACAGCAGATATGGGATTGATATGGATAAAATATTTTTGTATATCACAGGATAAGCATGTACTCCTAATTCCGACGCCCCCCCCCCCCCTTTGGCAGGAACAGCCTTAACTGGGTGGTGTCAGTATTTCGATCTAATTCTCTTTATTTATTGGCTCTCAGAGGCGCCAGCAGCTTTGTCATTGGTTAGAGAAGAGTGAAGTGTCAGTGACAGCCACCAGTCGATCAAAGCCGTCTGCGTTTTGGAGGCTGCCTATTGGCTGCCTTGTGGCGTGTCGGCCCCCCCTTGCCCGTGCTCCCACACCGCCTGTTTCTCCTCAGGCCCCGATTTGTAGGATTTCCCACGATCCCCTGCTCCGGAGAGGCCAGTGGGGATGCCTCCTCGGGTGTTCGCTCCCCAAGCATTCAGGGTGTGTTCATTTGGATTGAACACCCATTTTTATATCCCACCCCCGCTTGGCATTTATGGGGGGGGGTTCGGGTTTTGCCAAAATCGTGCTGCCGAGACCTTTGACGGAAAGAGGAGCAAGGGGAAGCAGCTTAAAGCAGTAGTGCTGGGGCGATGCTCCGTACGTGGACAAAGTGGGCGGGGCTCTGTGCTGTTTACACCTGTGTCGTTTTTATTATCGGTCTTTTTTCCTGCCTCCCGACTCCTTTTGAGGATTTTATCTCTCTCTCTGCCCCCCCCCCCCCCCCCCCCCGCTTTGTCCGCTCATGATCTAATTGTAAAGTCCTTCCTCCTAATAATCGACAGCTGAACTTAATGAAAGTAAGATTTTGTTTGTACTACGCAGGATTTAAGAAGGAATGTTTTATGTCATTTGTGTCTGCAAACTGAAATGTATTAAAGAAGCAATAAACTTATTCACATCTTTTGCTGCATGTTCCTTGTATCCAGATCAATGGCTCTTGTTATGCACACACACTGTTTAATGAACTTGCTTATTTCTGTTTGGCTTCCTAGTCACGTCCATTTGGACCTTCTCAAAACACTGACATATGGGAATTGTAAACCCAATTCCCTACAAAAACAACATACATGTGTTACTCCCCAACCACGAGTTCCAGGATTCAGCATTGCACAGTTAACCTGCAGTAAACCATAACCCCAGCCATTCCATATGTTTGTTAAATTTTACCACCAGCTGAATTAGGCCAATTAGCATAATTATGTAAATAACTCAATGTGGTATTGGTTATCCAAACAGGGCTTGTTACTGGCCAAACTAACACACTTTGACAGTCGTCATAGTTTTACACCTACAGTATTGTGTCAGCAAACTAGTAAATGGTGCTTATGGACTATACTGAGGCATTCTGCCCACATCCACTTCTTGGCTGGGTGATGGAGGGTAGTGGACAGCCTGGAGCATCCTGCTGAACGTGGTTTCCCAAATCCAGTCCTGCACCACAGTTTGCAAATCTCCCTGCTCGAACACACCTACTAAATGTAGCAATTAGCTGATTGAGATGCGTTTCAGCAGGGAAATCTGCAAACACTAGGATTCCGGCACTCCAGGACCGGAACTGGGGAACCCTGCTGTAACTGGAAGCCAGCTAGCTTGCTGCAAATTTTGGTGATTGGGTTACTAGTACCAGTTCAAGGAACCAAACAGGCTGATCTGTTTTGCTTGGTAAGGTTCCTGAAATAGTAAGCCCACTTTCCCATGGCACTGAAGGTCGCCTGATATGTCTGGGAAAAACAATCTGCCCAGTATCTCAAGGAGAGCGTCTGCCTTCGAGAGTGTTTGGTCTGGTCCACAGCTGGAGAAGCTTGCGAGGTCTTCAGTGCTGATGCGTCGCTGAGTTTGTGCCCTTGTGCCCTGTGATCACGAGATATAGCCATATGATCAGGTAAACACTGTGTTTAACAGCTACACCACCCGCTGCTGCTTTCTTTCATTGCAGACCTCGGGTGTGACATTCAATCACAGGGGATCCCGTGCCGGTATCTTCATTCATGTCCATTTGGACGTGTTTCCTTCCGTCAACTGTACCCATGAGTACAGATGTCTTGTTTTGGGGGAACTCTCTCTGGGAACGGCACTGGAAAAAAAATGTGGCTGAACTGAATGCTGAGAGGAGGTTCTTCTGAGGCTCTGTCCACCGTCACTCAGCTTCTGCACGCTGCATTCGCGCTTTGTTCCTGGGAAAATGAATAAATGATGTGTGCACTCCTTTACAAGTCTGAGTTCCCCCTGTGCATGAATGAAGACATTTTTACTTTATAACGCAAATGTAATGCGCACGTTCAGCTTTGGGGAGGCAAGGTGGCCCAATCTTTAGAATTAATTTTTTTCGTCGAGTGGGTCACGTGTATCCAAATAGCATGTCACTATTTTTATAAAATAAAGAGGATTTTTCACCACGTATTAATGCTATGGCATTGGACTTGTTTCCTGGGCCACTGTGTATGCTCCGGCTGCTATCCCAACAGGTTTAAGTGTTTAAGATGGCAGTTCATTATCTGCCTGTGCTTATGGATGTCACGTGTTGGATAAAATTGCTGCGGGCTTCAAATATGCTTTGACATTTCACTGGCAAAGTTGCATTTCAGTGGACACAAGGTAAGCATCCCTGTAATTGAAGGCTTTCTGACACAGCAGCTGTCATCCTTTGGTAATGTCTCAGCAGGCATAACCAATCATTCTAGATTAATCAATCCAGCCATAAAAAGTGTTAGTTCACTTTGCTGGCCAAGGCCTTGCCATGAGGATAGTGCTCTGACAGCGTGGTCTCCCACATAACAACCTGTGGTTGGTGCACGGTTTCTAAATGGATGCAGGTCAGGACCCCCTTTGGGAGACTGCAGGAGAGACTCCAGCTCCATAATACGCCTTCTGGTGGAGGGGAGGTGCCAGGCTGATAGTTCGGGCCTAATCTGGGAATGAGATGTCAGGTCTATGGCAACCATCACATGGCGCTCAGGCCAGCGCAGTTTATGCTGTAGGCCGTCATGTGACACACACCAGTTTGCGGATTTTCTTATATTTCTTTTGTGTTCCATGGTTCTGACTTTTTCTCAATAGGTGATATTGAACTCTTAGCACCCCCCCTACACACATACACCAAGCTTCCAGAATTAGTAAGACCCATTAACGGGGGGATTAGGATCATGTCAGACCACAGCTATGGGTCTTAAGCTCAAGGTCATTTGAAGGTCACTAGAAATTAAATTTTAGGCTGATTTTCATATTTATATTTACATAGGACAAATGTAAGTCAGATGTTGAAGGTTATTTTGTGTATTCTTATGGATTTTTCATTACCGTATCCATGACTTTTTGACAGACTTGTCTCATTATAGCTAGGAATTAGTGCAAAGTGATCATGTTGCTGTTGTGCCAAAGTCGTCATGCTGGTCACACCTCCCGGAAGTCCCTGTGACTGCTGCTTCGCTTGAGTGTGCCTCTCTGCCCGCCGGTCAGCGCATGGTCTCGCCTCCTGGTACCTGGGCCAGCACCTCCGAATCCCCAGTTCTGCACGACGAGCCTGAAATCTGACCCGAGACCGTTTTTGAGAGTGAGGTGGAGTAGAGGCTTGGACACCGTTTAACTTTGACCGGGACTGTCGCTCAGGTCCCCCCCTGGAATCTGCACGTTTCCCACCTCCTCACCATTTTGAAAAGGGCGGTTCACTTCCAAAATGGCGCCCGCCGCTCTCTCACCTGCGACGGCAGACAGATGGTGTTCACCCCTCTGCTTGTCAGCATCGCCCCCCCCCCCCCCAGCCTCCAATTCACACACTCTGTCTGCAGCTTGCAGGCTGGGGGATGTTCTTCCTCTCATTGCTGCCCGCAGCCTCGTGCCGTATCCCTTAGAGACGGAGTGCAATTGGGGGGGGCGGGGGGGGCAGAGCAGGGTGGTGTGGCAAAGCTTAAGTCTGTGGCCAACTTTGCGTCCGCGCACCTTCCACCCCATTCCTGATCGCCACAGCTTTAGCATCCAGTTATAATTAAGTGAATTTGTCTGTCTGTGGGATTTGCTTTTAGACAGACTCAAGGGACAGCGTAAGGTGGCCAATCACCACGCGCCGGCATTCTGACTCATTCTGACTCTGTTCTCTGGCTCCTCCCCCTCAAGGCGATGGGCGAAGGCTCCCCATTTTCCAGGAAACGCAGCTCTGATTGTTCGCTTTTCCACGTTCTCTGCTTGCTGTGCCAGCAATGAAGCGGCATCGTGGTTAAACGAGAGCGTGAGACGGAGTCGTGCCGGGGGCCTGGAGCGTCGACTTAATGCTGATTAAGTGATTAAGAGGACGGTGAAGGCATGACACGAGCCCTTAGCTGACTCAGTGGCTGAAGCACATGCTCATTAACAATGGGCAGGGCTAGACAAAGGTATTTCGGGGTGAATTAAGTCCAGAAGGATTAATATAATACGATGCAATGACAAACAGATTGTGCATATTTGCACAGCTTGATATTATGTTTGGGACTCCATGCTATCAGTTCTACTTCAACCAGCTGCTTCATTAACCGTTACGCCACCTACTGTTCATCTGTTAGATACCTCCGGAGGCTTTGCAGCAGGCAGCACGGGTTCTGCTTGGGGGGTGTGTGTCACATGACCATGCCATAGCAGGCTGCATCGCTTCATCCGTCAGTCAGGCGGCATGGCGTCACTCTGACCCTCCCCTGCGGAACTCTGCGGAATCATCCAGAAATCCGCTGCTATCTGAACCCCCCCCCCCCCCCCCAACGCTGCCAGAGCGATTCAGGCACCAAGTCCCGCCCAGCTCATCTGCATTACAGTAATCTGTGGGTAATTAGCAGCGCCGCGTGGAAAAGGCTTGCGCTGAGTTTTGAACCACTGGCCCCTGGTTTCATTCCTGTGTCTCGAGTCGCCGTTGAGCTGCCCCCTCCCAGAATTCTCTGTGTGTGCTCACCTTGTCCCTGTCCCCTGCCTGCTCGCCACTTGTGTGTGTGTGCGTGCATGCCTTTGTTGCTCTCCTTTTTGTCTCCTCTGTTTCTCCCCTTCCCACACTGAGCCCCTCGCCTCCTGGCTGCGTGCCAGGCGCTCAGCAATGGGGGGTGCGGCTGGAAGGGTGGAGCTCTGGTGCCATCCATATGCAAATGATCCTTGTTTTGATTAAAAGCTAGCTACTAATTCAATTACATTTGATGGTATAAAAAAGGGGGCAGGCTGGGTGCAGTTTTGTTTATAAACTAATTTTCCTTTCTGGAATGGGGGGCTTTGATGGAACAAACAAAGGGCTGATGGAATTGCTTTGATGGGGAATGGTGGTCCACAGGCTGGCACTGGGGTAGCTGCACGGCTGGTCCTATGCACAGAAACCTGCAGCTGTCTGTGGCAAGACACAGTGGTTCACCCGTCTGCCCTGAGCCAGACAGACAGGGTAGTCAGCCAGCCAGAAGACGAGAGCCGCTCCCTGGCACACGCGTCTGGAGTTCCTCCCTGGCTAACAGCCATGAAGCACCACCAAGCCCAGGGAGTCTCTCTGGAGACAGTGAGGTGATAAGTTGGCAGCTGCCACTCGCTAACACCACGCTACGCTAAGACCATGCTATGCTAAGACCATGCTACGCCAACACCATGCTACGCTAAGACCACGCTACGCTAACACCACGCTACGCACGATGCTAATGGAGTACGTTTCAATGGGAATATGCTTCAGTTACTGATCAAAGCTCAAAAACGAGAATCAAAGATGGTTAAACAGAGTCCACCATCAAACACAAACTGGTACGTCTGGCTTTGGCATTCCTAAACCGACATGTTTGCATCTTTTTAGATGTAGGGCTCTGGAGTCTGGGGTCAAACTAAATAAAAATGAGAGCAAGAATGGTGCAGCTATAACACACTTTAATTTAGGCTTGAGTTTGGCGGGGGCCTGTGTTCAGTTAAAGACCTTGGGTCCTCTGAGGCGGCGTGTGTGATATATGAGCAGGCGTGTGAACTGGCAAAAGCTGGCATGCTGCCCAGCCCTGTGACATGTGTTTGTGGTGGGACAGGGCGGGCTGAGGGCTGGGGAGGTGGGGGGGAAAGGGTGGATGTGTTTAATTAACCGCACAGCGGAGGAGGATGTTTATCCCAGACAGTAAATGGGTGTGAGACCTAGACTGATTAGGAGGGGCTGAGCGGGGGGTGTGGGCGTGGCTGGGGACTGCCAAGGCAAGCTGGTACGACCCCACAGAGACCGAGGTGAGGGGGCCAATTTCGGGATTTCAAACTGGACAAATGAAGCTGATGTGATCAACTGTGGGTTAACGAGCACAGGGAAAATGTTATCATTCTTTTACTAACTAGTTCTTTCTCCTGTAGTTTAATTAAGCAAGTGCTTACAGAAATTCGGTCAAAGGCACGGAGATTTATAGCTGAATAACACATTTTTTTCCGCATGCAAAGGAACCCACTTAATAACCTCAGTCTCAACACAACCCCTTTTGTTATTAGAGAAAATTAAATTTATGCAAAACATCATTGATTACAATATTAATCATGAGTAAATGTTGGCTTGCAAAATTGCCGAGGTGTCTCTCATTGTGTCATTTCCTCTGCATCCTCACGGCCGTAAAATAGGAATAGGAGACCCTTTCCGACACAGGTTCACACAAACTGCAGAGGCGGAAAATCGTGAATGAGTGTTGGGTCAAATCCCAAGACCCCAAGAAGCGTTTCTGGTAGTAATGCCCAGTGAAAAGAGAGTGAAACCTAAATCAATCGGTAAAATAACCCACGGGTATATACAGTAAATGGGTCCTATAGATTTCTATAGTGATTCCTATAGTAGGTATTTCATTTGAGATCTATAGATTTCTATAGTGATTCCTATAATAGGTACTTCATTTGAGATCTATAGATTTCTATAGTGATTCCTATAGTAGGTACTTCATTTGAGATCTCTAGATTTCTATAGTGATTCCTATAGTAGGTATTTCATTTGAGATCTATAGATTTCTATAGTGATTCCTATAATAGGTACTTCATTTGAGATCTATAGATTTCTATAGTGATTCCTATAGTAGGTATTTCATTTGAGATCTATAGATTTCTATAGTGATTCCTATAATAGGTACTTCATTTGAGATCTATAGATTTCTATAGTGATTCCTATAGTAGGTACTTCATTTGAGATCTCTAGATTTCTATAGTGATTCCTATAATAGGTACTTCATTTGAGATGTATAGATTTTTCATTTTACACATATGGAGCTTTAGTGTAGCTCCATATGTGTTGACCTTATAAGACAAATTTTAAGCTAAATCAAACTTAATCTAATGATGTACCATGTATTATGATTAGGGCAGTTTGTAACTGACTGGTAGGTGTGCATTTATTTGTCATACTGTCTACATTATTTATTAGTTTTACTTTTGAAAATAAGAAGTCTTAAAGTGAAAGACGGTGATTATTACAAACATTTTGAGCTCTACAGACAGCAAACACCCTGCCCGAGTTCAGCACCGCTGCCCCCCTGTGTTAGTACGTAGAACTACACGCCCCTGTTTCAGCTGCTTCTTGTTTGCCAGCTGACAGTTAATTATTAGGTCTCTTGAGCGCCGATAGTCACTCTCCCCTACTCAGTTGCACACCTTCGCTTGCTTTTCACTCATGTTGACAGTTTAGTTTCTTAAAATGGAAATCACAAGTTAAGCTCACCTTATTTACATTTATATGATCAGATTTTCTCCCGTATGGATTCTATGCAAATTTGCCCTTTGCTTAGACCTACAATTGGCCTCCAGGAAGAAAATGACTAAGTTCTGATATCTCGGCCTCATGAATTTGGTAATAACAAATTTTTAAACCCTGCTTACTGAAGCTGTTTCTGATATTTTCTCAGACTTTAATGGTGCTCTGGATGGTCATGATACTGAAGAACAAAAGCGTGTTACAGGCAGGTCACCGGGGACGTGCTTAAAACCAAACAGCCAGCTTTTCCTGGGGCTCAGTCTGGTGCCTCCTCTCTGGTCCGTCTCATGCCAGCGTTTGCAGTCTTGGTTTTGTTTAGTTTAGATTTTGGTTTGCCTTTGGCGTCTTGTACTGGGTTCTCCATCCGCACTCCAGTCCCCTCTCTGCATATCTCTTACCGGAACCTTCCCAGTCATTCACCTGTTCCATGTGATCCCCTGTCTGACAGACACAGGTATCATTGCCCAGAACACTCAGCTGTTTGGGTGACATGGTCTGTGTTGGGTGGTCTTTATTTCAGTGTCTTGACCGGGCTTACAACAATAACACCAGTTGCTTTTTGACAAATTGATTCTATTTTAGTACTTTTCTTTGCATAGCCATTTGTGGCGCTTGGACCCCCTAGCGGCGTGCATATTTACAGACCACCTCCTTGGCCGAGAAGACAGTCTGTAGGAGGAGCTTCTGCTCTGCGGCGTCCCAGCGGGCAGTGTAGTTCAAAGCGGAAGGGGCTGTTTGCCGGTCAGCCGGAATGAAAGGGAATTTAAAGGCTGTCTGATGAATTCCGTCAGGTCTCGTTTGGCTTGACAGCCGCTGGCTGACTGTGCTTCGTTGAAGCGTGACTTCGGGGCGATGGTAAATGGGCATCGGATTTTCGATTGGGGATGGGGGGGGCGGAGGGATGAGGCCATCTGGTCCAAGGGAAGGGAAATAGCAGTAGGGAAAATTACTTTCTGGCAGCATATTGCCAATGCCAGTCTTTATTCCTCAGGAAGGGTGCAGGTGTGGGGGTGGGGGGGGGAACGACAACTGAGGCCATTACTGCTCCGTCGGGGGCCCCGTCAGACAGAACGCTGATGTGCAGCACTTAAGTGACACTCCAAGCGAGGCCTAATAATATAATCAGGTGATAAGAAATTAATTTTCCCCTCGGCTGCACCTTGACTGGGCCGTTGATACTGGGGGAAGTTGTGGCATGGGATTTTGGCTCCCTCTGGCCCCCCGGTGTCCCCCTGTCCCCAAAGCTCCACACGCCCCCACTGCCAGCCTCCTGTATATCCTGAGTCTGTGGTGGTACCCGCAGATGAAGGCAGCTGGGGAGGGGGGGGGCTCCCGTCACTGAGCTCTGTCACAGAGATCAGGTAGCTCATAAACAGGCGAGACATCTGACACATGGTGGTTCAGCATTAAGTCTCCCGGAAAACGGACTTCAGCTTTGAGGCTTATTTGTTATTTCTTTTTTGCTGGATCTCGCTTGGGCCGGATCACCGCTGTTAATTAGGGGTCGTGAGTCCATCACTGCCTCTCTTATTTATCGTCCCACCGAGTCCATCCCAGTCTGGCAGAGAGGGGCAATCAATTACCACCCCGCACATGCTTGGTCGGTGCTCTGGCCGCCGCCACCCTCTGAGCTCATCCGTCTCCGCGCTGCGCCGGTCGCTCGCATTCGTTATCCGCCGTGGCCGTTTATAAGTCCCGCTGATGGGAACCCGCTGCAATATGCAAAAAGGTAAAAATGCACGTTGCCCTGGCAACGGCAGGGTGATTTCCGAGCTCTGATGGAAATCAATGTCACGCGGCCGACTCCTCCGTCCTCAGGAAAATTAGAAAGGGGAGGGGGGGGGGGCGGGGGGGGGAAAAAAAGGACAAAGAGGAATGCGGCTGAGGCAGTTCAATCAGGCTCCAGCTCTCCTGGGGGCTCAGCGACCCCCTTCGAACCTGGCCGACACACTTACCTCTTCGCTGACGCTTTCAGCTGTCATATAAGCACCAGCCTTACTCACAGGCAGAGAGGGACGAAGTTGTTCTGGAAGGTTTAGCACTCTGCACTTTCAAGCAGCAGGAAATTCGCTCCCGGATTCCATCAGGGGGTCCCGTGCCCTTCACAAACATTCTGCCGTATGGTGGGGGCCGCCCAGCAGCTGGGGGCCGGTGCCACGAGTCACATTTTTGGTTTCTGTAACTTCGTAAGAGGACCATCAGGGCTGTGTGATGATGGTCCAATTAAAATTTAAAGAGATTCGAGTGATTTAGCGGGTGATTATCTCAGCAGGTACTCTCGTAGGGATTAGGATGCTTGGAAAGTGCAGCGTTTTTTGTTTTCTAAACACGCGGTTTCCCTGAGTAACAGCACAGTGCTGCCCCCCCGGTGAACGCTGGATGCTGGCTGGCCTCGGGGCACTGGCAGCTTCCCATGCTTTACTGCAGTTGGCACGGATGGGCACAACAACAGGGATAAGAAGCTCTGGGCACAAAGGCTCACCTGCCCCAGGACCCCGCACTGCACCTTTGAGCCGCTGGTCGCTGTCGTTCTCAGGAAGCCTGGCATCAATCTCTGGTTGGAGGTGCTCCTTTTGGGGACAGCAGAGGCCTGTCTCCTCGCCAGTTCTGCTGGGATATACCCAGCGTCGGGGCTGGTCTGTGCTCCCCAGGCCGCTGTGCTGCTTGGGAAGGCGGGCAGGCATAACCAAATGCCGGGAAGAAAAGAGTGTCTGAAGTGTGATTGATGATTGGGAAGCTCCACCTCCTGGCTCCGCCTCTCCGGTAATCACATGGTAGTCAGTGGCTGTCAAGCCAGCGGCCTTCTGCCATTTTTTTTTGTTGTTGTCCCAGAGAGGGGGTTAGGTGGGGCAGAGTGCTTAAAGAGCTCCGCACCATGTGACTGGGGGGGTTCATTGTAAAGAAGGTCCCTGCCAAGGCACCCACATGAGCGATACTGTTAAGTAGTGCCCAGACACATGGGTGTGCCCAAAATGGGAGTCCTTTGGTGCTGTTACCCAACCCACCAGCAGTTATTTCTAGTTCCTCTCGGGGCAGTATAGAGCAAGTAGAGGACGGGGGGGGGTGTTAGGTGTACTTCAGGGAGGTGGGGTGGAGGGGCTTGTGAGTGGGTATGAACTGGGATATAGTGGGAGGTACGGCAGAGTGACCATGTAAACCCTTTCCAGCCTTTAAGGGGATGTGATCTTCAAACCACATGGCACTCCAACTAGCTACCTCTGCATGCGTGGACGTGCGAAGGACATAAGCGTTTCTGCGACCTGGCTGGTGGCCGCTCCGAACCAGAGAATGGGGCATCTGGAAAGGTGTCGCTTATCTGAATGGCACATTGTCTGAAAACTGATATCCATCTGGGAAATGACTTATGACTCAAAGAACCGGACCAGAAATCCCCCCATTGTTCTTACGTGAATGTAGTGAATTATAAAAATGAATCCAATGCATTTAGTCATATTAAAAACTCATATTCCTGTTTCCAAGGGTTGCTTTGCATTTTGACATTTCCACATTATCATGGAAAATACTGCGATGGTAAAACACATAAGTGAATCGCTTTCCTGTGCCTTTCTTACATTCCCAGTTAGATTCAGCTGAAAGTGGGTCCTCTGTCATACTATAAACCCACACCGCGATCTTTATCTGCCTGTCATCAGAGCAAGTCAGGCTTCCAATAAAAGTAATAGCTCACAGTGAAAAGTGCTTGCAGTAATTGATTTTTTTGAGAGATTAAATAATCTTTTGTCCTTTTGCCGCAGTGTTTGACAATAATAGTTAATTTGTCACTAAGAAGTCTGATTTCCTGTCTGCGCGGCTGCAATGTTATTGATAAACATATCATGCTACCTGGCAATTTTAATGAAGGAATGATTTGATTAATATGCAGGAGCTGTGGCCATGATGTATGTTGAGGTTTTAATTGAATGCATGCAGACGTGTATCGTTCGTGTGTATCTAGTTTCCCTTTTTCCTCTGGGGTTTTGAATATGTAATTTTGTCAAGCCTGCCTCTAGTGGCAACAACAGGTAATTGCATGAGGAGTTCACTGCGCCAAAGGTCTAAACCAGGGGTGGCCAATCTTATCCGCAAAGGGCCGCTGTGTATGCGGGTTTTCACTGCAGCTCCTTGATTATATTACTAATTAGAGGACTGATTGGCTGAAGAGTCCTCACACCTGGGTTTGAACAACCAATCTAAAGGTTACCCCAAAAACCTGCACACACACCGGCCCTTTGCGGATAAGATTGGCCACCGCTGGTCTAAACAGACAATAGCCGAAAAAGCGAGTGAGATTGTCAGGAAAAAACATTTATATCAACCACCACCCCTCTTTCTAACATACTATCTGCTAAAGAATATGATTACGTCTATTAGCAAACTCCAACTGGAGGGACGTCGTCCTGTCAACTTATTTCAGTTTTTTTACAGTTAATCTTAATATACAGTTTTATCTAAAGCAGCTGACAGTTCGCAGCTGTTGATCTGCGTCGCTGGCATCGTACCAGCACCGGTCAGGGCAGGTAATACAGTAGGGCCTGTCCTGGGACTTGAACTGGCAACCTACAGGTTTCAAGTTGTCGCCCTGGCTGACCTGCAGCAACCCGTGTCAGAATGATAGCAGCTACTAGATCTCCCACTGGTGGTGGAACGGAGACTGAGCCCAGGCCAGAAGATCAGTCTGCATAACACCCGCCAGCTGGCCGACCCCAAAGGCTTCTGAGAAGCCATATTTACCCATCATTTAAACAGATATAGACAATATGCAGGGTTTGGGTTAGAAAAGAGGTTTACGGTCGTTTTGTTATTATTAAGGAATGAAACAATGGTTATATTGAATTTGAAATTCAAATTCCCTGCTTGGACAGTATTTCAGAAATCAGAAAAACAGTAAATCTAATGAAATGGGAAGCCCAGGTTCCATAGCATGAACATACAATCCTTACGCAAACATTGTACACGTATATATGTCTAACTGTAAACGTACGACTCAGCCTCACTCTATAGAGACAATATAATATAGTGTAAATATAAGCTCATCCTGGATGTCTGAGACTCGTACATGGTACTCATATCTTGTTACACAAAAAGCTGTTGTTTTCTTTCTCCCTGAGCTGTGTGATAAATCGATGTAAACTTTTCTCCATGCCTCCGTAACTCCTTTTCTTCCGCTGCCTCATTGTCCCTCCTCATCTCTCGCCGTTTCCATTCGGCTTTGTCCAGTCGATCCCCAGAGAACGTTCTGGAACCGAGCTCTCTGAATGGACCATGTGAAGAACTAACCTGTGCCGGCTTTTGTCCATAACGTGAGAGATCTGCCTTCTGTGGCATGTTTGTCTGATTGGATTTGTTTCCTCGGTCACGTTTGATTTGGAAAGATGGACCTGTGACACTCTGAACAGATGTGCCTCCCTTTATCCAGCGGTGTGAATAGCTCATTGCCCGTAGCCAGTAAGCCCAAATTCATAAATCAGTAAGAACGCCACGAGGAGCTGGGTGCTGATCCCAAGCTGCGCTCCTTTGCAGGGCACCTAACGTTCCTCTGTTCTTCTTAAGTAGCTTCAGACCTGTGCGTCTATTCCTTGTCTCTGGCTGCTATTCGGACCAAGTCGTTTTACTCAGACGCCATGTCGGTAATGAGAGGCATTTTTCTTCATTCTGTCACCGGAAGGATTCCTGATTACTGCGTCCCTCAGATTCCTTGTCTGAATATCCCTCCCCACCACCGCATGCACACAAAGTACCAGCTTAAATGTCACTGATCGTGTCCAATCCCAGGCCGTTTCTGATTTGATACCTCGTTCTGTATTCTGTACCAAACAATTGGGGTTAAAGGCGTTGGGGGCAAAGCCACACACATACACACCACACACACACACACACACACCACAAACACACACACACACATAATCCTAATCCCATGAATGACATCCTTAACCTCTACCCAGCCCTAACCATAACCGTACAGTAAGTAACCAAACATTGATTTCAGTCACAGATTTTTACAAAATCGAATTTCCCCTTCTAGCGACCGGATAAATGGTCCCCACAACGTCAAAATAACAGATTTTTAATCACATTGTGGGGACCAAAATGTATTGTACACCCGACCCCCACACACAGAGACACAAACGGCCTGCCGCCCCCTCGCCTGTGCATGCTGAGGTCATCGTCACGCAGGCCTGCTCTGCACGCTGCCACATACACGCACACGTAGGAACGGGGTGACCTTAGAAAGCAGATGAAAGTGAGAATAGATGGAACATGGGAGAGAGAGATAGCGAAGAATGGACGCCCTGGGGGCGCGGGGGTACCCGGCTAGTTCGTCGCCGCCATTCCTTACATCTTTGACATTTTCAATTATGTCTTTCACACATGGCTGAGCTCCTGTTTTCCCTCCCCTTCGCTTCTTCCCTTTTCTCCACCTCTATTCTATTTTCTTTTTAACTACATGGTCTCGCCATCTGTTTGCTGTGCCATTTAATATGTAGGGGTCAGCTGGCCTAGGAGCGGCTGCCCCCCGACGCAGGAGAGTGAAGGATGGGAACAGTGGTGGAGGTCAGGCAAGGAACAAAGGGGGGGCGTCCATCTTGTCAAGGGCACCACCTCCCCCCCAAAGGAGCATATATGCGGGGGGAGCTCAGGCCCCCCCCCCACAGAGGCAAGCATGAAGCATGTGGCGAGATGCGGGGCAGCCACCCTCGTTAATGTTGCATTAATTAAATGGCTTGTTTTGGGCAGCTCCTTATGCAGTTCACTGCTTCACCAAGACGAATGCCAACTTGTGTGTGTGAGTTTCTGTGTTCCCTCCAAGGGGGGGAGCAAAAACGTGTGATTGCAGGCAGATGTCGCAGCTGGGCACACATGTGTGTGTGTGTGTGTGTGCGCGCTACTGGGTGTGACTGCTCACGTCTGGCTTGGAAATCCCTGAAAATACTCAGCTATCTGTGGGAAGCTTCAAGCTGCAGTAGGACCTCATTGCCTAACTGTTTCAGCCATTCCCAAGGGCGTAGGTCTGGTGTCAGTATTGCTAGGGACTAAATCACCCTCAAACCCTCTTCCTTAAACACACCCACAGTTCCACATTGGCAGGGACTTGTCCCAACCGTCCACACCCAAATCTATGCCCTTGGTCCTTCCTGTTTATTATTTCCTGATATTTACCTCAGTATCACCTTCATCAAGGGTCTCCGCTGGGTGCTGCAGCTTCCCATCCAATCGCGCTTTCCTGCCTGGCGCCCTCCATTCACATTCTCTCTCCGCTCAACGAATCAACACCTGCTGAGGCAGAAGAGCCGTGTGCTGATTGGTGCATTGTTGTGGCTCCGGTTGCTGGCATTGAAAAACTCTGTGTGGGTCAACATGACTGGTAATTGTGGACAGTCAAGAGTCCAGGACAGATGAAAGCCTTGCTTGGATCGCTGGTCGCCAACCTTTCGTGCTAATTTCTCTAAACCCTTACAATGCATCTGGTATACAAGCAGAGACAGATGGACATAATTAGTTATTCTAATGGGGGGGGGGGTCTCTCCCCATTACAGGAAACAGCCCTCAGAAAGATTTAGAGGTCAGGTGGGAAAACAGAGTCTGTTCTGTTGTTTTACATCCCCTCAGCTAAATCATCGCACTGTCTATTTACTACAACATCATTACCATTTGAAATAAACGTGTACTTCTGTTCAATAATCAGACCAGTGTGGGTGAGTTGTTTCTGCAGGTAAGTCCTTAGAATGTTAATTAACTCCCCAAAATGTGAGAGTGTTTAATATTGCCTTTAATAATCATTACAATTTACTTAGCAAAAGCATGCTGGGAAGATCCTGTTCAGAAAGGAGGATGGTTACATTTGTGTGTATAGAGGGAGGGATCACAGAATTTGTGTACCTTAAACTAATTTCCCCTGCCTTGTGCCTGTAGTTTCCAGGATAGGCGCCCCACCCCCCATGACCCCGAGTTACGGAAAATGTATGATGGATGGAAGGTACTTTCCAGTATAGTGCTCACTTTATTTAAGAAAGGACAATTGTGCAATTTCTGACTCCTTATAGAGAAGTAATATAAAAACACAGATGTGTTCATCATTAACCGGTTGTAACGAGACACCCTGACTGGTGTTTACTGCCCGCTGGGGAGAAACCCCTGACCTGTGACTTCGGTGCCACTCATGGGCACCAAAAACTGTAGCTTCAATTTACCCAGTTCGTTCCTCCAAGCCTTTCCGCTGCATCGTGCATAAATATCAATCTGAGATGTGTAAAACGGCCTGTTAAATGACTGTGGAAGAGTACATGTCCTTAGAGGTGCTCTTCTGGAGTGTCTTCTGGCTGGATGAGCAAGGCCTTTCTCATTACATAAACAACTGATACCGCTACGAATAAGACCAGGATCTCCGAGGCCTCCCATCAAGGGGGTTTGCCAGAATCGCCGAATACCTGTGCCGTAGCCAAATAACAGTGCACTGGAGACTAAGATTAAGATGAAGTGTGTTCTGGGATTAGATCAAGATCAAGCTGTTATTGTAGTTTTTTTTCTTTTCATTTACAGCAGGAAGGCAAATATGTCCTATCTTTTAGTTTTGGCATGAGAACCATGCATATGGTAAGAAGCGGTTTATAAGATCCTGATTCGAAATTGCCTGTAGGTGTGCATGTGTGTGAGATGTGTCCTGCGATGGGTTCGCACCCCATCCTTGGTTGCTCCCTGCCTTGCATCCATAGCTTCCAGGATTGGTTCCAGACCCACCACGACCCTGAACAAGTGGTTTCAGGAAATGGATGGAGGGATACACATACACATACACACACACATATATAGCCCTGTGATGGGTTCGCACCCCATCCTGGGTTGTTCCCTGACTTGCGCCCATAGCCTCCGGGATAGGCTCCATACCCCCCGCAACCCTGAACAAGGAGTTTCAGAAAATGGACAGACGGACGGATGGATGGATGGATGGATGGATGGATGGATGGATTCCAAGGAGAAAGACAGCTGGAGTTGTGCCTTTAAGAGATGTGTGGGGGAAAAAAAGCAAATTATTGAGTGGGGAATGTGAGATCTGTGTTGCAGGAATTGTTTGCCTTCAACTCAGCTGCGGTTGGGGAGAAGTTTTAATATCCCTAAATCACCAGCACTATATTGAAAGTGTCACCTAATTGGAAATGATTTAGAGCGCTCTGTTGCCTGGCAATCACATATAAATTCACTCCTGACAGCCCTTACAAAGTCGCTCTATTTCTGCTCTGAGAGTCATTTGCATGGGAGCCTTGGAGGTTATAAACCAGGCAAATGATACGGCGTGTTGCACAAGGTGATTTCGCCCCCACCTCTCTGCGCAGCGGTGCCCTTCCCCCAAGAGGAACGACGCCATTGTTGCGGTCGACATCCTAAGAGCCGTTTCTCAGGACTTTTCATTTTGTGAATTTGGGGTTTTTCGTCCCTCAGTGCGGGCTGTGGGGGGCGGAGCCATGCAGTGGTGTTTGGTGGGATCCTTTTGGGATGCCGTGTTGCGGGGGCACACACTCACCTTTGAGTCTCCTGTCACACACACGCTGGTGCGACACACTCCTAAACATCCTTATCGCATAACGAGTCGCTTTTGTGGAGAAGCATCCGCTTCTCCTGATCTCTAACTACATCCATTTGCCGAGTCTTTCTTCCCAGTCAGCCGGGGTTGATCGATGCTGACCGCTCGATGCTGTGAGACGTTCCTCTTTGTGGAGATTTGTTACGCGTGCTGCAAATTGCCCGTTGTAGCGTGCACATAAAAATTAATGTCGTATAAAAAAGGAGCACGGCAGCTGATGTTTTGTAATTAGCAAGGAGCGGGACGAGTCTCGGCTGCACATCTGCGAGTGAGGCAGGATGTGCATGACGTTCTTCCAGTGTGGGATGGATGTCCAGTCAGAATGCTAAATCACACGGTGCTTTGGAGATGGGGCCTTGGAATCAGGCCATCTTATAAGGCCACTCCTCAAACCATCCAGCCTGTACCTGTCTCAGGAGCGCCTTCGATCCTACCTGCTCCAACCCCTGAGGAGAACACGGTGCGGAATCAGCTGCCGCTTCAGGCTCCTGGCAGTGGTGGTTCCCTCCACAGCTCGTTGCGCGTATTCATCACGGCGGCCATGCCTGGTAAACAGGAGGGCATGTACGACAAAGACGTCAGATCGAAACGTATTACGTTTAAAAGAAAGTCAGCTCAGATTCAGATGGCTAGGGCATCCTGAATTAATAAGGTAATTGCTAATTTAAGTATTAATTAGTTTATTTCACAGTGATGTACTTTTTGGCCCTCTGGTGGTGAAGATCCTCCCATGCACTCAGGCTTACAGCGGAGAGGAACACAT
>JAODJW010000094.1:9118227-9153814 GCA_026777045.1 Hyperopisus bebe
CCAATACCCATGAAGCTCAGCTGCACAGAGCAGGTTCTGCGGCTCCCTCTTATTCTCCGAGATGCTGTATCTAACGCCCCTGGAGTTCGGCAGTGTGCGTTCGTAGCTTGGGATGGGATGTGAAGGCAAGTGTACAGATACTAATCGCATGGAGCATAGGCGTTCGTTGGAAGGGCCTGGACTGATTATGCACATGCTGGTTTATGTACACGAGAGACATGTCTGACTGAGGGCTTGATTTTCTTTTATAAGTTTTGTCCAATGTGTTAAATTCCTTTCCTCTCCAAGCCGAGCCCTGTTTTCTTTACAGTACACATATTTCCCAGAGGACAAAATATCATAAACATATCAAAACCTATATACAAAAAAAACAAATACTTGAATCAACAAGCGCCAATAATGTAATGTGAACACATTTTGTAATGATTTTGTCTGACTTATACACTTCCAAGCTTTTTGATGGATACCAGTTTGAAGTTTTAAAAAATAAGGTAATTAAAAATCTTTAGGGGAAAATGCAAAGCGACATTTGTTGTATGTATGTTGTCAATGTTTGCACAGCGTTGAGTGTCTGTCGGTACTACAGGCTGTTTGTCTGTAAGTTCTGCTCAGTATGGTCTCTGTTCTGTTTTCCTTTTTGTTTTTTGTCAAAATGTCGAATCATGATGGATATTGTTATTTTCTTATTAGCTTCTAACGTTGCACTGAGTGTCCGCTGCCCCTCAATCAGCTAATCGTACAAAGTGAGACAAAGTATTGAGGGGAGATGGTGACAATTCACGTGTAAATGTTTACTCAAGGACTTCATGGGGAAAAGACTTTTTGTTTATATGTAAGATGTCTATCTACCTTTATAGTGGCTTTTTTGTGGAATAATCCAGCAGAGGATTATGAGTATTGCACCATTTTCTTTTTCAGGTTATAAAGGAAAAAAATACAAAAAAATATATAAATTTAAAAAAAAAAAAAAAAAAAGAATTGTGGCCATAGGTTGTGGATGTACTAGAACAGTCCGCCTTTGCGCGCAAAGCAAAGAATCAAAGACCATCAGAGGGTCTGTTTGTCATGAGACTAATTTCAGAGGTGCCTACCATTTTTTTTTTGTGCGTTTCCTCATCCCCAGTTTGCAAGGCCACCTGTCGTTTACAAACATTTCTATATTCTGAAGTTCAAGAAAAAGGAATTTACTATGGGAATGTTATTTAAAAATAAAAAAGACTGAGTTTTCTTCCATCAAAGGAAAAGTAAAAAAAAAAAAACTGCATAATGAAGACATGCTATTTTCAGAACTCTGGGATCGATCAGTGTTTTGTTCTATTTCATTTTTTTTTCCCTAAATGTTTTATGGACTGTTCATTTGTTTTAATTTCATGTTAAAGACCGTTTGCTCTCTATCTTGCACGCAGACACACACACACACACACACACACACACACGCACACACACATACTCTCTCACTCACTCGCACTCAAGAAGTGGATGCCTCAGGAAAGCCCAGGTTCCAGAGTACTTATTCCACGCTATTTTAATGTACATTTTTATGGGAGTAAAACAAAAAGAATAGTAAAGGGGGGGGGGGATACAACTCCAAGCACTGAAGGTTATGGATTTCGAAGAAAAATACATTTGTTTCTAAATCCGTAGCAGTTACATATTTACCAAATAATGGACTTAAAATGAACTCTGAAAATTGAGTGCTTTATATATAAATCTATATATAAAATTGCTTTACATTTTAAACAAAGTGATCAATGTTTTTTTTTTTTGACAGCAAGAGAACATGCAGCTGCTGTGTGTGTTAAAACCTTGTTGTATTTTCGTAATGAGGCCCTTTCCTGTAAAGGTCAGGAACGTCGTGCATTACTGTCTCGCTCTCTTTCTCTGTCTGTTTTCCTCCTTTGTTGTGGCAGGTATTAAAAAAAAAAAAAAAAAAAATATTATGAAGATGGGTTTGGATTTCTGCACCGAAGTAGATGAGAAGCTGGTTTGAATGGATCATGATCTATGCACGTGGGGGGGGGGGTGTTGGGACCCATTTCTGTGGCTTCTCTCCCTGAGGTTGCACGGTTCCTCATAGGGATGCATTTCTGTCACCCTAAGATGCTCCATCGTACTCGCGCCCCCCTCTCCTTCCTCCTGCGTTACATTACCATGCTGCGTTACTCCTAAACCAACGAGTCCCTCTCGTTTTGCTCAGCACTGTGGGTTACTGGGACAGCCCCTGACATGTTTTTTAAAAGGGTTGTTTGTTTTTATGGGAAGGAAGTGGGACTGGAGTTGTGCGTTTTGCCTTTTTTAATATTTAGATAACTGTCTGTATTGAGACTTAGGAAAAAAAAAACATGTTGATGCCCCCTCCCCCCCCCCCTTTACTCCTCATAGAATGTGATTAAAAAGATGCATCAGAGAAAAAGAATTCCTCACAATGGAGCTTCTTTTGAACTATTAATAAATCACTGTTTTTTTCCCTTGGCTGTTAAATGTTTCCGTTGCTCTTTGCCTCCATCTTGCTTCTGACATTTGATTAAGTCTGTTACTTTGTTCAGTCGTAATGGCCACAGCAGACTCTTAACGGTTTATTTCTGAATCCAGCAGCCTAACCGGAGCCACGGCGACATCTTAATATAGAACCTACAGCAATTACAAACGGAAAAAAAGATATTTGCACCAGATTGCAAAATTATACATAACATGTTACAGCATGTGCATGTAGGTGTTTGTCAATTTCCAGAGTAAAACTCAATATGTAGCATTTGAAGAAATCACTTAAAAAAAAAAATAATAATAACCAAAAGCAATGCAGCTCTTGTGTGAAAATGAATTCATGAGTCCATTTCATCAGCAAGGTGTCCACCGGATGCTCGGTCTCGTATCTCCATTTCTCAATAAGGGTGTCTCAACTGTGGAAAGCATGTGACTAATGGTGTGGCTCCTAACCACAGACACAATAGGCCACATGATGGGCAAGACTTCCCCACTGTCTTTGAACCACTGGAAGCCAATGTGGCTTCAAGGATCTCACGGAGCAGCGCTTAGAATAGCCGGATCATCGTCTTGGTACCTGAAATGCAGTAGAGTTGTTAAGGATTAATGAGAAGCAGGGAAGAGCCAGGGCGGAGTTTGCCAAAGTGTATATTAATCACAGATGCACACCCATAAATTGAGAAATGAAACAAAAAATTGTGCTGTGGTCTCAATTTTTTTTTGCATTGCTGCATTGTTTCTGGATTAACAAGTTGTGGGGGGGGGGGGATTTTAACAGTGAAAGTAGATAGCCACTGTTATTGGATGTTGTAACCAGAAGGCAGCCCTCAGGAATGGAGGGCACTCTGTTCAGATCAGGAAGTTCATGGAGCTGAATGCAGGTCTCCAGGACACATTCACACCAAGGCTACAGGACTGAAGTGTACTTTCACTGCCACATTTTTTTTTGTTTATGTTGGTGATTGGTTTGAGTAAATCAATGTGCAGTTCAGTCCTAGCAAGAAACTCACCTACGTGGACTTTTAAGGATGTGAGAAGCTGGGGAGAGGGGGAAAGTCAGCCACCCTACGCCTGGGTCCCGCCGTCCTCTGCCACGCTCGACCCCCTCCTTGGGGTCACATAGTGGTTTTCCTGTGAGAGCTTCTCATAGGGCTTATCATATATCACGGCGTCTGCTTCCTCCAGATGCGAGGGGTCGAGGTGATGATGGAAACTCCTGTCTTTCAGTGGCTTACCGGCTGTCATATCTTCATAAATAGGAAGTGGTTTTGAAACCTTACTAGGACGGCACGCCTTACTCTGAAAACGGGAATTGAAAAAGGGAAACGCTTGTATTTCATAAAGTAGCCAGTAACTGGAATGTGGCGTAAAAATGAAGGGCAGAATTCGAAAGGGATGCGACTGCGTCACAGCCTCAGACCCTGGGGTCCAATTAACGCTTATCAGAAGTTTGTGTGCAAGAATAACTGCCCATTTCAGGAAGATACGGGAAGAAGGAATATTGTGATATTAAACTCACACAGAGAGCAGCAC
The DNA here is from genome assembly GCA_026777045.1 of Hyperopisus bebe. Lineage (NCBI taxonomy): Eukaryota > Metazoa > Chordata > Actinopteri > Osteoglossiformes > Mormyridae > Hyperopisus > Hyperopisus bebe. The sequence goes on from JAODJW010000094.1 coordinate 9,122,245, forward strand.
CGAGGCCGAAGATGAGGAGGAGGAACAGAGCTGTGGCGCCGGAGATGATGTACAGCAGGAAGGTGTAGACCGCACAGCTGCAGGGACTGTCTGTGCCAAACGCAGACGTTCCAAATTCAGCCTGCACTGAGCTGCCCGTCCTTCTCATCACATTTACTTAGCAAACACTTTCCTCTAAAACCAACATACAGAGTCAGCCAGTGTCCCTGGAGCAATTGGGGTTAAGCGTCTTGCTCTGGGGCCCACTGATGATACGGTGACTCTGCCAGCCGTGGGATTTGAATCCACAAACTTTCCGACATAAACACAGTTGAACTCCACACGACCCTTATCAGAATTCTCTGAATGATACACATATTCCAGACAGACTAGACAGATCACAGCCCAGAAAAGAGTGGGTGTCTTTTTTTTTTTTTTTTTTTTTTTGGATAGAATGGCATACGACTGTGACAGGTAATGGGCTGACGGTGGCAGTACTCAGACTATCAGAACAGAACTATGCTTTACAGCAGTGGTTCTCAAACTTTTTTGCACCGTAACCCAATTTTTACCATGCCAGCTCAGGTACAACACTGTATCAAGTATAGGTTTAAATTAATGCAATAACCAAACGCACAGTGCATTATGCAATTTACGCCAATCAATGCCTGTCGCACAAATCTGATTGGATGTACCAGTGAATTTTAAATTAACCATCTGTGGTTTGGCTTCTTGGACTGCTTGTTTCATTAGATTTGCGCTAAGCAGTTACAGATCCAAGACCTGTTTATATAGCTTAATTCTAGGATCGGTTCTTGGAAATCTGATAGTGGATCAGCGTAGCAGCTTGCTGGTTTTTAAACGCTTATATTAACAGCTCTGCCTCGCGACCCTTTCAGAATTTTTTTTTTTCAAATTTGGGTTGCGACCCACAGGTCGAAAATCGCTGCTTTATAGAAAACCAACTTGCCACCATGTTCTGGAGTTTCTGGCTCCGCGATGGCCGACATGGTGTGGATGACATATTTATGACCCTGTTTAACAGCAAGCCGTCACTCACCTGCCTCTACAAAAAGTAGGTAGTCTGTCCGGCCCTTGACGTTTGTCTCTTTTAATTCCATACCGATGATAAACTCACAGGCATACAGACCGCTGTCGTTGTGGCTCAGAGATGAGATGGTCACGTTGATTTGATGTGTACTCATATCCCCGTGGATCTCAGTCCGACCTGTAAAGGACGGCGATGGTACTGGCTTTTCCCCTTCCAAGATGAATAGCACCTCTGTCTCCACTGGGCACTTGCGTTTCAGGTAGAAACCAACAGTGTGCTGACTTTTGTCTTCAGAATCGCAGAACAAAGCCACAGATCCACCTTTTTGTGTGCTGAGATACTGTATGTTCTGGGGTGCTAGAAATGAGAGGATTGCAACTTGAATCAACAAGTTGATTAAACTACTATATAATAATAGACAATGGTTGTGTTCAAAAGGACAAGCCTATTTGGCCTCAGTTTCAGAAGGATTCATATTATCGATAGTTGTATAAATTGTCAGCCCCCGTTTTACTGAACTTTGCATTTTACAATGTTTTTTGATTAAAAGTGTTCACTTTCAGTTATTAGAATAAGGGTCGAAATAAAAATAAATATGAATTAAACAGCGCCCCTATTTAAGACAACGGAGCCTCTTTGAAAGCTTTTCAGAGGCGATGGAGGCATTTCATCTTGTCACGTATACAACAGAAATGAAACTTTCATAACCGATTTCGCGTGCTTGGAGAAAAAAATACCGCACTGCTGATTCAAATAAATAGGTATGTTTTTTTCCGCCATTGGTTAGAAAGCAAATTGCTGGCGTTTGTAAAGCAGACTGGGTCATTTTATGAACAAAAACAACAACCCGATTTTACTTATGTTTACTGCTAATAATTTCACCGTTTCTATAGCTATTGAAAATATCTAGGACTGTCAGGTTTACCTGGGGCCTGACTTTTTTCTTTCTTTTGAAGGAAGAACGCCGTTTATCCCCATTTGTGTCGTTAGGTCCGAGTATTTCAGCCCAGATGGGAAAGTGCAGCATTTTAAAAGTATAAATGTAAAAAGCATACATGACTATTAGTATGGATTTCGTGCATCGTAGCCTACAAAACAGTACGAGTCACTTTCTTATCAGCTATTATAAAGTTAACACATGACCCGGTGATAGACTCGCGTTCGACCTGATAGCGTTCCGACTTCGGATAGTGTCGTATATGCGTTTTAAGCCCGGCTAATAATTAAAATGTATCATATGTAAAAAAAATAAAATTTACTCTTCGTGATAATTTTTTTTGTGTGTGTATTCAACTGTACAGTTTGCAAATTGTTAAAAAAATGTATTTATCAATAAAATGTCAATGTTTTCACGGAATGAAATATCTGCTTGAATGATGGCCCCAAAATAAAATGAGACGGAACACACACGTGTTAGAGGAACGGCATGGTTTGAAATAAAATAAATTTAATTATTTTAATAGTTAATAGCGGTTAGCCTTGCCTCACACCTGAGACCAGGGCTCGAGTCCAATGTAATTTGCATGTTTTCCTCGTGTCGTCCTGGGGTTTCCCCGTTTCTCTCCCATAGTCCAAAAACATGGCGAGGTTAATTAGATCCCGTATGTGTGCTTGTGTGAGTAAATACGCTCTGTGATAGGTTGGCGCCCCATCCCGGGTTGTTCCCTGCCTTGCGTCCATAGGCTCCGGACAGCCCGCGACTCTGAATAGGATAAGCGGTTAACGAAGATGGATTGATAAATGAATAAATAGAGACAGACAGACAGTTCTGGGGGAATTCAATAAATCGGCGTACTAGAATTTTCCCATGTTCTTTAATTCGATGCTGAAAACTGAATGTTTTCACATTTCACATTTAAAAAAAAACTATTAGACTGAAAGAGAAATAGAACACCAAACAAAAGCATTTCATTCCACGAATCAAACTGCATTTGTTCCGCACGATTACAATAATGCATACACCCTGTTGGTGGTTTAATAGTTTGTGCTCACGTTGCTGTAATCTTGATTTAAAACCCCAGAAATATGGAGAGTGATTCGACCATATACAACATAGTGAGATAAGTTTCTCCAGTGAGAAATCACAAGCAGCAGACATCAATTGTACTGCAATGTCGTTTAAACACTTAAGCTCAACGCAACCCAAACAGCAAATAATGAAACTGACAGGGAAAAGAGCTTACCAATGAGCAGTGGTGCCATGCCTAATATCCAGATCGTAAAATGACGGGCCATCATAACCGATAATTAAGGATGCTTTTTCAATAACCAGCGATCGTATTGATCCGCAGACTACAAAGATTATCGGACTGGTCGCGTTTAAGTCCAGCAGTTTATGAAAGCCGTGAGCGCGAGGCAGGGGAAAATGTTTGCAACAAGTGAAAGCCGTCAGCAAATCACCTCAGACGGATGGGCGTCTACACGCAAATCATGGCAGTGGTCCTATCAGCCTTTTCTCTCACACTTGCATGCATGACTGTTGCAAAGAGGGATGTATCAAAGCTTACAAATATGCTAGTTACCCCACCCAGTTCTACTTTTGGGCAGTAATCAGTGCTGGCAACTTACCAACTTTATTCCTGCATTTAGCAAGTTTTCGACTACCCTAGCATTTTTTTCCTAAAAAGCAATTACCAACAAATTTACCTATTTAAAAAAATTCATTTAGCAAATTTCAACTACTTTTCAAAAGTGAACACTGAAATGCACACATTTTCCTCTCTAAAACGACACTAAATACTTCCGCTGTGTCTGTTTCTTGTGCAACACTAAAGGGTTCGTTTCTATATTAGGTCAACAGTCTGTCCGTATTACACCTATGGATTGTCGGTGACCGATAATGTCTAATGCATGGGCGTCGTTAGGTCAGATCACTCCGCCTTATAGCCTCCAGTATTTTAAGCCCCAGGTCTTTTACCCCCGTTTTCCTTCAAAAAAAGCCCCTGATTTTTTTCCATAGCTAGAAACGCCCCTGGTCTAATGGTAGCTTTATCAAACCGTGATAGACTTGGCAGAAACCGTTGCTAAGGTAGGACTGGACAAGACTCATTCTAAGGTGTGAAATTGCTTTCGATTAATGTTTAATAGTGATGGCCAGACGAAGTTTCATGAACCATTTGCTATATTTTCTGACACCACTAGGTGGTCTTCTCTGTTCAAAAAAGGGCTCAAAGCATGCCCCAAAGAACACCTAGTGGCCATCACTAATGTTTAATATCTACACAGACAGTAACCGCAACAGTTCTTTCAGGGGAAGTTCAACTGCATCAAGATAATCAACAGGATTCATCAAAGCTGTACAGTTAGAAGTACAATAGAGTGGGAGTCTATACCTGAATTTAAAGGGTGGCTGAAGCCAGTTGCAATGGATGATTGTCAGGCATACTGCAAATCATTCTTTACAACTGACTGTCAGTGCAGCATTCAAGGAAACCATCCCTAGAAGTGTTAAGTACGTAATCAGGGAAAACTAAAATGTTTCCCCAAAATGGCAGGAGGCATGCAAAGCTGCGTATGCCGCCATTAACTGTGGCCAGAATGCCCTACAGATCACCAAAGTGTGTGCCACTCGTGTGGCTATCAACTGAGCTAGCAGTAAGCCATATACTGAACCAGTGGGAGCAACTGAAACTCCACTTTGAGTTGACCAAGGCCAGCGAGCACTGCTACATGGCAGATGTAGTCCACACCATGTATATGGACAAGGCCAACTATGTCTACCTGACATTCTTTGAAATCAGCCTTGAAGGACATACAAACTGCAGGGAGGTCATTTCAGAGAGCCCAAACAGATCCTGTTTTGCTTCTGGACAACCTGGTACACTCCAAATGTCAATATGCAATAGATTAATCAACCCTCTGGCAAAAATTGATATTCTGAAAGATGCTATCGATGGACATCTCAGTCCCTCACCATCTTGGGTACCCTTTCAGAGTGCTGTTCCAACTCAGACTTGCACCAGAGGAAGAAAAGGTCTTTTGAAGACTGCATCAGCTTCTTACTGGCAGGCATGCAGTAAGTGGTTATCAGCAAAGATAGATCTGTTGATAGTCATACCATACCAGCAAAATAAGATGACACACTATAGTTTCAAAGTGTAAAGAATTGACCCCAGACTGCTGCACACCATAATACTTGTTGAATGGGTGAAAATTATCACTTAGGTGGAATGGATGGAAATCATGACTTGGTGTCTTCAGTCCCTAAACATAATTTTAGGTGTGAAAAGGAACGACAACATTAAGTGGCAAATGCTTTACTGTCCCAACTTTTTTCCTGAAATATGTTGCAAAACTCAAAAATTTGTTTTTTAATTTCAATAGATTCAATAAATTCAATACATAAAAAAATCAAATGTACTACTACACTACTTCAGTGTAACAAGTCAAAGAATCTGAATCACTTTTCAGTTTTAAATTTTAACATGCGCCTATGTTGTATGGCCTCCACTTATTCCTGAAAAGGTCACCAGACACAAGTATGAGGTCGGCAGCACTGCCCAGTACTTTAGAACTCACGCAGCACTTTTAGAAAACATGCAGCGTGAAATAAAGGCTGTAAACATCTAGGCTGTCATTATGGTGAACCATGGCCAAACACATAAGGAAAATGTGGGACGCAAGAGGCATCCAAACCAATGATCGGTAGGTAGACGAACAGACAGGCGTAGCAAAAGTCTTGCCTAAGACAGCTGCTCCCTCCCAGCTCCGTGGACCATCTTGCAGGGAGCTGGGAGGGAGCAAAAATATGGACCGTCTGTGGGTCCCCAAGGATCAGATAGGAAACACTCAGGTGCATGAGTATTGAGGGCATCTCGCCCATCTCAGCAACAAAAGACAAGACCTGAAATGCACAGCCATTTACTATGGGGGTAGGGGGGAATGGACACAGTTAAGATCAAGGTTCCTGGAATAAGAGAAAGGCACATCTCCATGAAGCACTGCATAGCATTTTATTGCATTTTCAATTCCAAATCCAAGAGGAGAACACCTTAAACGCTTACAGTAGTACAGGAATAAACTGTTGACATCACAAACTCTGTACAACACACAAACACTGTACCACAAAGTAAGTACTTACAGAGTAAACCAACCTGTTACACATCAGGTTTCAGGGTTTTTTTATTCCTTCAAAATCAGTTAATAGCCAAGGCAAAGGGGCAGACATGTTCCTGCTACAGGCTGACAGAGACAAACAACAATAAGTGGAAAGAGTCAAACTTAATAATCCATCCTGACAACCTTTGATAGCATGTGCGAGCTTCTGGCAGTGAATGTCACCTGACCACAATCACATCTGTTGACTCTATATGACGGACCTGTGGGGATCTCAAATTCTGCAGCTTGGATGTACAAGTGTGAACAGTAATGACCACAGGACTTCAAATAAGAGTATTTGTAAAAGATAAGGAAGCATGTTCCCTTACTAAGCTGGAAGCCATTCCTCTCCAACTAGACTCGAGAATTGAAATTAGGCTAATAGTGTGTGACAGTTCTGAGATGCAGTCCTGCACTTGTAAACCAGGCCCTATCAGTTTCCACATATTTTATCACCATAAGTGGAGGTTTTATTTGCAAACATGCACATCAGTAACCAGTGTAAGATGTTCCTCATACTCTCAGATGCCCTGGTTCTTAAAACATACCTGTTATGCTATCAGGCTTCCAGATCTTTTCAAATCTCACACAGTTTGTGACGAAGCGTGCAGATAAATCTACAAGCCACTGCGCTAACTGTAGATCTAAGACGTCAAAACAAGGGCCTTCACCAAACTTGCTAAAAGTTTGGGGACAATATAGTCCAACAGCCAGGAGGCTGTGAAGGCCCCTGACATGAATGGAATGAAAGATGGAAAGTCGGACTTGCCTCAGACTGTACAGGGCAACACTGAGAGACTGCCTCAACCAGTCCCATGGCATTGCTACAGGGAGAAGAGAAATCCTTATTTTAGCAGAACGGCCAAATTCACCTTCGCAGTTACAAATAATACGCACTTATACAGAAGCATTCAATGTCCCTCGGGTGCTGCTCAAAGCTACTTCACTAGTCACTGGAATCAGTGACGTATCTGGTCATAAACTTAGATGTGGAAGGGAGGGCGTTGGGGGGGAGCAGGCCCCTGCCAAAAGAATCTGATCAGTCTGTGGGTTATCAGTTTTGTTTGCTGAGATTGCAGGGATATTACTGCAGGTGTTTTTCTCCTGTGTGCCTTTTAACAGAACACAGCAACAATGACAACACACACAATCCTGGCAATCGGTACGTTTCTCGTGACTGAAAAAGCAACTCTGAAACAGCACATGACATTAAATGAATCCCGAGCAACCTGTCCATACAGGCAGATTACCACGTGCAAACCAAACCATTCAGAGGTCTATGGCAGCATCCAAATTAAAAATGCGAAACCCTGATGAACAGAACTGAACATCGAACGCCGCCATTAAAGGCAGGCACAGAACTTAGAACTTAGTTACTGAGACTTTACTTAGATGTTTAAGCAGATTACAGTACAGCTTTCAAATAAACATGGTACCATCAGCAGACAGGGTGACAGCGCCTCAATGTGGATGACCAACGACGACCTGAATCATACCTGATCGTTTGTGTTACGTACAGCAGCAGGCGATAATATACACACACACACACACACACACACGCGCACACACTCGCACACACTCGCACACACTTTAAGGAATGTGCTTCTGAAACCAATTACGCAACAATGGTTCCACTACATGATGGTAACTGCAAATATCTAGAACATTAATACATTCGATCAATGGGACTTGTGTATACTGAGGTTTCTTGATGCCGTGCCAGATGGTATAACCGCACCATAGAAGTGCCTGGAGGCCAAAGGGCAAAGAGCTGCTGAAAACATGGAAAGGAAATCCCTAAATTTAGAAATCAATTCCATACAGTATGTCAGGTGAGGTCATGCAGTGTGCTCAACTCACGGAAAAAGGCAGTCTACAGCCCTGTGCCATTCTGGTAAGGATTATGGTTACACAGGGACTTACATCATCATCTGCCTATGGCAGAAGAGCACTGTTTCCCAGTTGCATAAGGGCTCACTGGATGGACTCCGCAAGGCTCTTGGCCAGGCCTGTCCTCCAAGCACTATAACCAAACCACGCACAGAGAAACCTCCAGTCATACGTTCCGTTCATTCAGCCATCAATTGTAATGCTGCTACAGCCAAATCCAGCACATGTACAAACCTTCCTGGCGCCAGCCTTCCTTTGGTCATGAAATAACAGCCTTGAGTTTTCATCACGTTTTATTATTACAACAAGTGATCACAACAGTACAGAAATCATATTCACAGATTTATTCTTGTGGCCTCAAACCTGCAACAAGAGCAAATTCTTCCAAACGTGTCAAGGACGCAAAACACACAAAACAGCTGGGAAAACAGTTACTTGAAGCCCTCACCAAGCAAAGCTGGGGACAAGGTGTCCAACAGCACCTAGAGTGCTGTGAAGGCCTCACTACTCAGTAGAATAATGCATGTACAGAAACTTGCCTTTGATTTAAGGTGGGCATGTTCACGTTACATCCGGCGCCTTCAAAACATTACGAACCATATTTACTAAACTTCACTTCTAAAAACCTAAATGAGACATGAGAAAGAGCCACAAGGTATCAAAATGCAAACGACAGTTGGTGTTCCGTTACATGAAAATATGTTATGTTAAATGAAATGTCCCATGCGTGGTACTTCCTGTCCCCCTTCCTCATCATTGGACTTACTGTTACAGGTTTGGCTACTGTAAGCACAAGGCGAGAAAAGGTGTAATCTCCAAACCTATTGAGAGATGGAGGCGCAGCTTCAATATCGACCTCCTGGGGACATTACGGGCGGTCTCATCCCCATGGGTGGTCTGGGGGGTCCTCCTTGAAAGGGGGGGACCATTGGCGGTCCCTGCCCATACGGAGGCATTCCGCCAGGGAGGTACCCAGGCATTCCCTGGGGTGGAGCACCATACTGCCCTGTGAGGGGAACACACAATTTACACAAGTGAGCGATGTGCGGAGAGGGAAAAAAAAAAAAATTCTTAAAAGGAGATTCAGAGGAAGATGCAGCCTAGCTAGGCCTGTCTCAGCGAAGATCCGGCTCGACGTGCACACAAGATGCGAACAAAAGCAAAAGTCTGGGAGTAGAGCATCTGCAAATACTCTAAAGGAAAACACAGCAGGACACTCAGAAGGTCCAGAAGAGGGGACCAACCATGCATAGGATGCCTTATTCCTGGTTGCTGAGGGGGCATCAGGCCACCCATCGGTCCCACCGGCGGTACGGCCATGTGGGCCTGACCCGGCCGAGGAATATTCCGCTGGTACCTGGGCAGTTGGGCTCGCCTTTCCTCCTACCAAGGGTGGGAGGGTGTGAAAAATGCGGGAAAAAGAAAAAAAAAGGTTCAGACACTTGCAATGGTATCTTCTACAAAGCAAAACAAACAAATCCAAAACAACTCACTCTGTATGTTAAGGAATATTTAATCACATCAACAAAAGGCTAGACTACAGGCACTCTAATGTACATTACTTACTGTCAAAGAGCAAAACGTAAAAATGGAGAACTCACCAGCGAGATATCCTCATCAGGGTGGATCAACTTACTGGTTGCACTCGTTGTAGTAAGGGTAGCTGGCTTACTCGTCACAGTGGCTGGGGGTTTGGACACAGTGCTACTACAGGGGTTGGTGGTAGAGGCAGTAGACTGGGTATAAGCTGGGAATGTCGCTTTGGGGGCGTCTGATGAGGTGGCAGTCGTGCTCAAGGGCTTGAAATCTGCCCCCACCGGTCCCGACACTGCCGGCTGGGCCTGTACAGTGAGGAGGCGAAATGAATCCGACTGGACGACAATGCACAGGTACACAGAGCGAGAAGCGCACAGAAGGCCAGCATCAGGCTGCAGCGCCGAGCGGCAAGGCCCGCGACTGGGGATTTCAAAAAGAAGCCCAGCAAGGTCCGGGTGAAGCGTATGAGTCAGAGCCACTGACATGCCACGGCTGAGCTGTGAAATGTCAGGAGAGGGCAAACCAGAACCAAAACTGGGCAGATCTGCAATGAAGTCTTACCGTGCGTCTACTCAACACACACATGCAGGAAGAGACCCAAGTCTGACAGGTCGAGCCTTTTGGAGATTTAAAAAACAAAAAAAAAAAAAAAAAAAGTGGGGCGGGAACCACCTTTCTATAGCAGCCACACACAAATATCGGTTTAAAGACATTTGCACAATCCATGATCTAGTCACTGCATGCTTGTGGAACGGTTTTGTGAAGGTTTAATTTCACAAACTCCCGCATACTTGTGCCGTGCTAGGGAACAGGGATTTAGGAGCTGGTGACAGAGTGTCAGCACTCGGAGAGCTTGTACTTGTGATTGGCACACGAGTCCCCATCTGCAGCATAAAGAAAGAGCACAGAGTGAGCCCCCCCCCCAAAAAAAAAAAAAACTAGCCAAGCGACCAGAAGAGAATGCGCAGCTGGGACACGTTTCTTAAAGAATCTCGGCTCCATACTCGTTACAGGTTTCAGAGGAAGTGAACACACAGTGCTAAACACACAATTCCTTTCTAGCTGTCTTAACCCTATGAGCCCCACAAATGCAAGAGGCATGTTGAGAAAATAGGCTTCCCATTCCATTCATAGCCTGCTGGCCTTTACTTATTTTCAAATTGGGAATTTGTCATAAAGGTTATTAGGTAGTTTTCAGGCAAAAAAAAGCCTGTTCTGGAAGTATGTGGAGCACAGGATCACATTAATGTAATAATGGACTGCAAAAAAGGACTGCAAGCAATGACAAAACCTGACCTGATCAACCAAACATTTTACCCTTGAGATTACATTACTCTTTCCTTCCTCTAAATTTACATATTTCCATCCAGTAAAGGGGGGTAGTTTTTTGTTTTACATCAGAATTTAAAAGCAATAAAATGATGTGTAGACCTATTGAAACCGCTTACCCAACCCACACACAGCACACAAATCAAAGCCAAGCCCACCAGAATGTGCAGAATCTCAGAACAGCCTAACCCAGCCATAAAAGACCCATTCTGAAGTAGCGACTGCACACAGACACACATGTGCACGCACACACACCAGGTCAACTGACCTGAACTATATTTTACACAGTAAAAATCAGCCGTGAGGCATAACAAAAGCTAAAAGATGAAGATTCGCAGCTTGTATGTGTGTTTCCACGGATATAAAATGGATTATAGCATGACACTGGGTGCGGAAATATGTTTCAAGTCACTTTTCTAAACAAGGACAGAATACCAAAGTGGCGTAATAGTTCAGCAAAAATAAAGAGCACCTCAAGAAACAGCCATGTATACCCTAGCTGCACATGGAAAATGCAATTGCCAACTAAGTGGAAAGAAAAACTAAGCGTGTTTACAGGAAGACGAGTACAGTTACAAGAAGCTGACTTAAAAGGGAACCACATAGGACATTTATCACAAAGGGTACTTCTTGCATAAACATTTGCTAAATATTTAATAAAACAATAGCGAACTGTTGGGAGTTTTGGTAGATGTATCGAAGTACAGGCAGCAGCAGACTAAACTAAGCCAGTAACAGTAGACATGTTTGTCTTGAGCTATTGCAATGCATCATTTCTGGTTAGGTATGCACAACGAAACAAATGAATAAGCGAAACCTAAATTCCAAGCAGATGTTCAACACGGAAAACACGCTAATTGCGGCTGTAACTCGGTTATGGCTAATGCTGGTTAATCAGTCATAATCAGCAACAAGAGAACATTTTGATTTGTCATATTACACAAACACTGAAGAGAGAGTAGCTGATAAAGCCGCCGGCAGACAGTCATGGTTTTGGTATACCAAAGTCAGACATCCTGCTGGAAACATACCCAGCATGATTACACTACAGCAGGGGTTTCCAACTCCAGTCCTGGAGAGCTACTATCCAGTAGGTTTTCTATCCTACTTGGCTCCTGATGAGCCACACCTGCTCCTGGTATTTACCTGAGAACAGGTGTGGCTCATCAGAAGCCAGGTATGACTGAAAACCGACTGGATAGTAGCTCTCCAGGACCGGAGATGGAGACCCCTGCACTACTGACATGCCACCATACTTAGCAGTAGACAAAATAGGATTTAGATGGGATTTATCGGGCATTCCATTTGCCTCGGGATCCGATTTTCGGATTCTGATATTACGTCACATCCGCTAAAAACTCGGGAAAACCGAGTCAGATGCGTTCCATTTGCCACAGAAGTAGCAATACCATGGACCCATATGAAAAAGCAAGATTTTTTGCTTAGCCGGACAACTTGTCGGATTTAAGGTACCTCAGTTTAAATGGCCTTTAAACTGGAAAATGGAATTTTTATTTTGCATTTTGTTTTTATGGTGTAGATGACTCTCTCTGGTGGAATTCTCTTTTTGCCTATATCATCATGCTTTACATGAGACACAAACAGACCAAAGTTGCACTGAAACGTGAACTCAAAAGCAGAGGCTTACACCAAAGTGCATACGTTTTGTATTGGTATACTGCTCATTTAAGCCTCTGGAGTGCAAACAGGTATACAGATTATGTGCGTGTGTTTTGACCATACATATATTTCCTGTCAACAAAATGTATTTACACTAACATGACAGTTCTGTAATTATGGCAGGAAATTAGAGCTCATTCAGCGTTATACAAGTCATCGTGGTCAGCAAATAAGAGACATCAAGAGGTCGTTTCGGAACCAATGCTCTGATTACCGTATAGCACATGCAATCTACTCAGGCCTGCAAAGCGTAAGGTCTGAAGTTAGCTGCTACGAAAAAATCAACGAAGGGGAGGAAATCTTTTGGTTTTACATGCCAAACTAAACAACTTCATAACAGGTAATAAAAATCCTACCTCTGCTAAAACAAAAAATAACTTGGGGCCCATAGGGTTAACTACTCAGACACGGCAACAAACAACTAACCATTTCCAATTTGTGACCCAATCTCTAAGGTCAAGTTTCATTTCTCCTAATAAAAATTAGATATGGCGAAACACCATCAAATGAGCATAACTTAGACTGCAGAAACAGAAGTGTGAGACACTCATCAGTATCTACTGGTTAAGATTATCTATTTGCCCCTAAGATTTTGCAGCGAAAGACTTCCTCATATTCATTCAGTAAAAATCAAGCATGTGTTCCCAGAGTAAGGTCTTCAAACACTTCAGGCAGGCTATACAACAATTTGAGGCAAGTATATGCTTACCTGTCCTGCACTTGGGAACAGGGGCTTGGTGACGGCTGGCTGAGGGGCTGAGCTAGCAGCTGTGACAATGGCTGGCCGGGTCAGCATAGCGGGCGACGTAACGGGAGGCACCTGCGCCATTGGTGGACGATGCCCCACAGGTGGCGGCATACCTAACATGGTAAGGACCGTTATTTACAAGTGCGTTAAGAACTGCAAGGATAACATTTCAGATCAATTTGAAAGTACCAAACATGTCAAAAGCAATTACATTGTCACTGGTTATTTGTTAAAATTAAGCCACAGCAACTACTGGCTGTTTGGGAGACACCGCTCACCTGGTGGCATGCCTGGCATCATCGGGGGCATTCCTGGCCCAGGGGGCATCATCCCACCCATTGGCATCATGCTGTTGGTAAAGAGACATCCCATTTGTCTAAGCACAATAATTTGGAGGAAGGGCACTTTGTCTCAGAGATGCATCAACACCCACCCTGGAGGCATGCCAGGCATTACAGGCGGCATCCCTGGCATCATGGGTGGCACACCAGGCATCATGGGAGGCATTCCTGCATGAGCAACAAAGCTGTTAAGGAACCACCGTGCATATCCAAGCTTACGATTTGTGCCTTAGGACTTCTGCCTCCCACAATACCTGCAAAGTTTCCCGGCGGTATGCCAGGAGTCCCATGGACAGGGGGCATCCCAGGCTGGGTCATGGGTGGCACAAAGCTGGCCTGGGGCTGCACAGCCGGCTGCTGGAAGGAGGGACCCGGCTCCTCATCCTCGTCATACTCGTCAGAGTCATCCTGGTTGTTCTGTTTCTTTTTCTGACTCTCAGCTTTTGGACAAAAATACAAGCAGGGTAAAGAAGATCCAGGGTGAGAGCAGCTCAAGACCAACGATCCAGAGAAGAGAAGCCTAAAGGTGCCGAGACATGCTTTCAAACTCCCTCAACAAGCCACCTGTCACAGCTATACAAAAAACAGCTTATGCGATTCATAAAACACCCATAACACTATTTTATTCTGGCACAAGAATTCAGCATACCGAATCATTATCTACAGTCCAGATAATGACATTCTTCTACCACCTTCAAAGGTATTATCACACCCTCCTTAAAATTACCTTGTGTTTTCTGTTCCAGAACTCGCCTCCTCTCTTCCATATCTTTCTCAGGAATACCTTCCATTCCGTAGATTTCCAACTCTATGTCAGTTCGTCCAGGTATAGCATTGGGCACCCCATCGATAGTCTCTTTATGTACCTAGAAATGATTCCTATTACTCATGGGACTATTAAATCATGTATCCATCCATCCTAATCTAAAAATAAAGACAGGAAAAGGAAAGAAATAACTCGCTTCCCACATCCTCTTACCTGCATGCAGTGGATGGCTAATCCTGGGCCCGTATACAATTTCTTGTGGCAGATATGACATTTGAAATGCTTTGCCTTCTGGTGCTGGATGAGAATCTTTTCATCATCAAAATCTCTGTTGCAGTACCTAAGAGTGCTCTGTTAAAGTAATAACGAGCAATGGTTCCATTCAGAACCAACCAACCAACCACAAATGACAGAAGCACAACATGTGAGCGATGATTCATATACTAACATACAAGACAGGTTGTCAACATGTAGAGGAACTCCCATGCTTATTAGCCAAGTCAGTGTCCTCCAACCTTTTCCTGTCACGGAACACTTTATATACAGTAATTATCCCAGGGCACACCACTGATTAACACATACTAACTGGCTCTTACCAATAACATGCATCACATTGGTTTTAACCTGTTGGATTTGGACCAAGTATATCTTCTGAAAAATTCCTTTGCGAAAATCTGTCTATGGTCTTCGCCAATTGACAAACATAGGTAAAGCCTACTGGACAATTAAATGAATAGAAATTCAGTTATACACACATCCATTTCTTCGTCTAAGCCTCTTAAAGTACATTCGCAATTTAACTATTTATACATAAGCTTATTTTTAGTAGCTTCTAATATACATTCATATACTTACAGGAGCGCGCGCGAGCATTCGAAAAATAGTTACTGTCAAAAGCAACTTTAGTTTGTATGAAAGAAAAAGGACAGAACTGTGGTTCGGTAAGATACCTATAATTCGAAAGCATGTCATATTTAGCTAGTTGGCTACATGACCTCAATTAATGCACAGATTTAGATTTATCGTTTCCTACTGTATTAA
This sequence comes from Hyperopisus bebe, assembly GCA_026777045.1. Lineage (NCBI taxonomy): Eukaryota > Metazoa > Chordata > Actinopteri > Osteoglossiformes > Mormyridae > Hyperopisus > Hyperopisus bebe. The sequence goes on from JAODJW010000094.1 coordinate 9,137,703, forward strand.
TATTAGCCTCGAGCTGTTATAAGCAGCTAGCTAAGGGACAAGAGCTAGCGGTTACACCAGGCATGAATCAGAATCAGATGTGATACAAGGTCAGCTCGCAAATAATTAAATTGCTTAAAACAACATGGCGCACATACATGCAATATAATACACATTAACTGTTCAAACCAAAGACTTTTTATTAAAAGCATGGCTACTAAGCAAGCATAGACCCGCGCCGTCACTGCGGCCTAGCGATTCTACCAGCCACATGATGTTCACCTTCGAAAAGTAAAAACAAAACTTTTCATATAAAGGATACCAACACCAAGGCTTCATCTGCTTCTTCTTCTTGCGTCCCATCTTACTTTAAAATAGAATTAGCACAGTATCTACCAAAAAATATAAAAGACTAACAAGGCTTTGTAACGACACACTACAGTACTAGTAGTTCCAGAAAATGGCGCGTCCCCCAGGGAAACTTGGTTCATCGCTTACCTATAATGCACCGCGCACCATGCCGCCCTGGGAGCATGCGCGAGGGAAGATGCGTACAAGCTAACGCTTATAATTTGTGTACCTTGTATTTTAAAAACAAATAATTTGAAATAGTTCAAAATAATTTGCACATGTTGGCATTTTCTCTGTTTTGTATATATTAATTAACAAATTTCTGTTTTACTGGCTCACAGAGTAGTTTTTCCACAGTGTCATTTCAAGGAAGGAAACTAAAATCCTATTATCTATCTATCTATCTTTATCCATCCATTCATCCGTCTGTTTTCAGTGAGTTCTCACTGAACAACAGGTGGGGTCCTGTATCACCAAACCGGTTTTTTTACTTAGTCTTTACTTTCTTTTTAGCCGGATAACTTGATTTAAGGTACCCCAGTTTCAACGGGCTTTGTCTTTGTTCACTTACATTTTGCCCAAACTACCCTAAATCCGACAAGTTATCTGGCTAAGCAAGACATTCTGCTTTGTGGTGTGTGGATAAAGAAAAAGGACGTGAAACCGGTAATGTGATGAATAGACAGTATATTGAATTGTCCCTTCAAACTCTATGTGTAGCTCTGACGAAGGTACTTCACCTGAATTCATCCGTTGTTCAACTGTATAACTGTGAAGTTACCAGTCACGTTGCTTTTCACATTCCAGCAATAATAGTAATAGTAACAACAACAATGGTGATTGTTCTGTTCCTGCTTATTGTTTATCATCATATTTAAGCCCATGTTTTAAAGTTTTTTTTTTTTTTTACTGCTTTGGCACATTTCATGAAACTCACTTAACATTCTCACCCCTGTAAGAGCATTTCTCAAAACAGTTCAGATATATTACAAAACACTATGGTTTAGCTGCAAAAGGTCGACAACTTGCCCAAAAAAATTAACTCATGTCTCAAAAGCAAGTAATTCCACCAATGTACTAGTCAATGACAACAAAAGGAAAAGAACAGTCTCCATAATTTTCACCATGAGAGTCAAAATGATTACATATATTGTCACAATCTTAGTGTAAATCTGCTCCTGAGCTCCACAATTCAGAATGATAGTTGGTTCCCTCCTTCTCATTGTCACTAACTGATCATTTTTCTTTGACAAACTGATGGTTATTCATGTCAGAGACACTAGTTTCACCATTGCAAGGCTCTGCATCGCAGTATGTACTGTAAAAGAAAACACTCACATACACATGTAACTTCTTCAGATCTCAAGACACAGCACAATAGCAAACAAAAAAATCACAAGCAGTAAACACCAAAAGAGCAAAATGGCAACAAAATCATGTATTGTGGAAACAAAAAACAAAACATTACATCATCACTGCAATTTATGAAATATATTTTTAAATCATTTTGAAAGCTTGCTTAACTATTTTCCAAGTGGTGGCTAACATGATCGTCACATACATATGTAGTTTTGCGGTTAAATTATTACAACGGGAAACCACATAATCTATTTTGACCAACAAGACTTCAAATTGTGCCAAATGATGACAATTATATAAAACCATCTGCATATATGTTGTGCTGTGCAGAAGTATGGCGTGGGGATTACACTTCTTGTTTTGCAAATGTTAATTGCCATTTGAGAAATGTTCCAAAGCAATTGAGAAAAACTGTAATTCGGGTTGCTGATTTTAGAAGGCAGAAAGTAACACACCACATGGGGGTGACATTGTCCTATTAATCAATCTCGACAACTGAATTGTTATAGTGTTCTTCAATGCATAGGCCTACTTCACATGTGATGCCACTTTGAACTAATTAAGCAGCATAGAAAACCTACAGAAGCGCATCATGTTATTCTGGGGTTAATGGCCCATCTGGTTTTTAAGTGGAAAAACACAAGTGCAGTGCAGGAAGATATTCCTGCTGATAGAAGAATCGTTCCACCTCTTCTTTCCTTGGCAAAGAGACAGATCATTTATGAATCTTTTAAGTGCATGTTTGGCTGAAGATGTAATTCTTTAGGTGGTGACACCAAAAAAAAAAACAGTAACAAAGAATAGCATTAAGTGTAGAAAGAGAGAAAAAACTGCCACAGTTGCCTTTGTAATTTTAATCTGGAGATAAATTTGCATTGGAATTAATTTACAGTACTGCCTAGGAGCTAACGGCAATGAAAGAATCTTTGATTTATGTACATTATTATTCAGATAGGGGTAGAAATGTATTTGTATATAGCTTTTTAAATAATCTTTATTAATCTTTGTACTATTATGTGTATTTGTCAATCCATCTCATTTAACACAGATCGGAAAATGGTCAGCTTATCTAACACCTTTAGTTTTATCTGATTTAAATATTTAGCTGACAGCTTTATCAATGGTAATTAGGATATGCTGTAAGATGCTGGAACAGAAGCCAGCGTTAACCCAATGCCTGGAATTACCCGTCCTGAACCTAAACACTGTCCCTGATATACTGCAGGTAAATCAGCCTGTTTCTGGTGTTTTCTGAGCTAGCTCTAAATGTGTTATTTTCTCTGAGGCTATATAGCAAATGTCCAGCCCGTGAGCCTTGGAATCTATTTATTGATATTTGCTTCATCGCGCATGTTTTTGAGCACCAAGAAAATCATCAGACATAAAACAGCACCATGGAAGCTTCCTTAGGCTCCCTAACAATAAAAGCCAGGTTGAGTTCATGTGGATGCACTATAAGTAACTGCAGAGAATGTCTCACACACCAAGCAGAAACCAAATGCATGCAGCTAACTGGCAGGTATATCAAAGATCTGCCAATTTTCATGCCTTGGTAACAGAAATGTATTACATGTAACACTTAGATGGGAGAGTTCAGTTGTTAAGGTACAGTCAGAACGCACCTTCCAAGTACCCCTGCCTTGTGCCCTGTGGTGCCAGGGATAAGCTCTAAGCTCCCCAGGATCCTCACCAGAAAGTGGTTTGATGATGGATGGATGGATGATAGGTAGGTACTGTAGATAGGTATGTAGGGAAAATAATTCTAAGTTAACTGAAGGTTATCCTTCAAAAACACACTGCTAAACCAAAAAGCCACACTATATAATTTACATTTTTTTTCCATTTTCAATTTAAGTGGAGTGCTAAAGTGACATTAGAATAGAATACACATACCAAATTCAGCAAAGGATCAACACCATTTTAAGAGAGAATTTTAGATGATAAAAAACTTGCCAAACATTTATACAAATATGCTCATTCTTTTTCCCCACCAAAACTTACGCAATGCTTGTTAACAAAGGCAGCTTGCCAGATTCAGACTGACTTCCGTTACACCAAGTCACCATTTTTTTTATACAGGGACCCACACATAAACACATAAACCTATTCAGGCAAAATGTTTTATGATTGGTGTTCAAAACTCCAGATCTTTACTATACCATCTTTTGCCTTGGAATGCTTTTATTGCTAGGAACGCAATCAAAAGCTATTGAGATGACTGCAGAAGTACTGCTTATTTGGGTCATAGTATTAAGCATTTCTGTACATTGTTTAGCTTATGAACAGGACAGAAATTAAAAGGCATTTTGTCTCTAGTTTACCCATAGGTCAGTAAAATGTTTCATAGCTAAAATATGCAATAATTCACGAACACGTGAAAAATCTCCTCAGAATATTTCGCAAGTGACATTTCAATAAATGATTGAGTCATTAATCACTAGTGACTGTTTAATCATCCTAAAGCATAAAAACCAGTCAAGCAGCAGGATTTTTAATTATAAAACTATTTAATGTATTCCAATATTTACATATCAAATCTACAAAATATGCATATGTTAAAAATAAAGTCAGTCTCCAGACTTGAAATGTCATAGCCCTTGTATACAGACCCCAATGACAACAGAGTATCGTCTGCTATAGATGTTAAATGTAGGTATATATGTACAGAACACTGTTCAATCACGTGCTACTTCAGACTGGGTTAAAAGCAGAAAGCTATGTTAAACACGTCTGTATTCTAATGTCATTGATTTATTTAGTTTACAGCACAATAATTCTACCTAGGATGACTTCAGGGCGAAGAGATGTTTCAGGATTAATTTTCGAGGTCAATTATAATCTGCCGTTAGGTGAGTAAGACACACATTCATTAAAGATCACTTCACACGAGCATATAGTGTAGGAATGTCACATGACGATGGCGTTTCCGAGCGGCAGGGCAGCCGCAGAGAGGGACTGGTCAAGCTGATGCCAGTGAAACTAGATCCAGGAAGATGCCCGTTACCTGCGAGGGGGTGCCGACCTGCTCAGTCCCTCGGTCACATTCTTGAACAAACACTGCTTTATAAAACACTGCTTTTTAAATACCTGCTCAGTCACCATCCAGGAGCCGATAAATCTGTAAGTATCTTTCACACAGTCTGCCATTCTCAGAGGCCCCTCGGTATATTTTACACCAAATGATTTCATTTTACACTGTATAATAATGCACTGACATTGCTATTTTTGTCCTTTTTTCTGTTGGTTGTATATTTTTGGCAAACAGAGAAACTTCTTGTATATTTAAAATGACAATTTCACTCTTTTTTTCCAACAAAAGAACATAAGACATGCATTTTTTTTTTGACAAAATCCACTTCCATTATGAATAAATACACATACACACCAGCTTTTTTGGGCTTAGAAAACTCATATCAACACTTTTCCCTCATTAATAAACAGAAGTCATTTGGCCTACATTAAAACAATACAAAACAGACACCATACATATTTTTCCTGTAATATATGGCACAAAAAAAAAAAAAAGCATTGGCAGAACCTTGAGTACCCTGGAGATCCAAAATGCCTGTTTCACTGCATTTCCAAAGCCTCTGATGGATTGGTACTTTATTTTTAGTTTTTACATGCCTCCTGTTGGGTTTGTCTATCAAACAGATGGCTTAAAAAAGACCAGTCCTATTTTAAAGCCATCTTGCTCTATGTTTTTTGTCCATTACTGCTGCAATCATGATGACTACAGATTTTCTAGGCACCTTATGGTTAATGGTAGGTGCTGCCACAGACTCCCACAGGAGTGAGATAACAGGCTGTATATGGAAAAGGTGATACCACACTGGTTCACACTTGGACAACTGCAAACTGGGACAGAGTTCTGCAGCAGCTCCCTTCTTCTCGCTCTCTCTCGCTCTCTCTCTCTCTCTCACTCATGGAGATGGAGGTAGCTTGACATCTAGCAGTCCGTAGGCAAAGACATTCCAGAAGACGGCGCAGAGGACGAAGAGGGTGTAGACGCAGAAGAAGATCCAGAAGAGGGACTGCTCCTGCAGACGCTGCTCGTAGTTATGGAGCACGACCACGCCCAGCGTCAGCCCCACGGCCACGCCGCCCAAGTGGGCCACGAAACTGGGGTTGGGGCAGGGGGGGAATGGCGGGGGATAGAAGCGAAGCCACACAGCCCGCCCGAACTCCACACTCACTGCGAGGAAAAAGCAACAGAGCAAAATAAAGGAAGTGACCTTCTGATTTGCTGGCATTTGGCTCATTTTAGAAGCGGTAATATACAGCTCACTATGCGCCAGAATAAGCCACCAGTCAGTTAATAACATGCCAGATCTATTCCAAAACAAATGTTTACTTAATGAATGAATAATGAGAAAAATAATAACCAAAGCTGCACACAAGGACACTAAGGTGCGTAATTAGTGTGAAAGTCTATCTGCTGCCGGAGTGGGTTATGGGCTAGTAGCTTTTAGCCTCAAGCTTCCCAGAGATTCTGATTCAAAGCCAGTTCTTTGTTAAACTTTACTCTCCTTTAAGCAGTTGATTGAGGCTGGAGATTTCTAAAAATAGAGATGCTTTTGGACAAGGCATTCCTGGGAGGTATCATTTGGTTCAAAGGCATAACGCCCACCATGAAAGGGGACAGAGAAAAGCACTAACTCCCCATCTGAATCCAAAAGTAAAGGAGACTCACTGCAGACAAGGGCCATGGCCATCCGGAAGAGCTTAAACTGGCACTTCATCCCCGACCAGTTCTGGAAGGTAGATATACAAGACAGTGGGGTTTGCTTGGTTCTTTTCAACATATCCCAATACATTTCAGGAGGAACAGAACCCTAAACTGTTTGATGAATAAAACTATCCCATTATGCCAAGGAAATAAAAATCCGACACATAAATGCTGCGACTAGTACAGGAGTCTACAGGGTGCTAACAGTGCCCCAGAGGAATGGTGGCAGGTTCCTTGCAGAACTCATTCCAGCGGTCCCATCTGGAGCGCAGACAGAGGTTTCCATCCCATCTACGATGCCTCAGACCCCATACATGCAGGGTGATCCTCAAAGGCCAGGAACGTGAGGAGTCCAACCGCAGGCATTGGGTGATTTGCAGAGGATGACCACAGGACAATATTTGATCTATCCACCCAGTAGAGTCCACCCAGAAGAGTTGTAGTTTACCATGTGGGCTAAAACAAAGTAGCATTAAGGATCTTACCATGACAACGTTGGCGAGGTGGGCCGACACCAAGGCATAGACCCCTCCCGAAGACCCCACCACCGGGGCGGTCATGTCTGCCACAGACACGGCCAATGACCCTGGCAGGAGAAACACGGGCTGATGAGAATTAACTCCCCAAAACAATCAAAGGAACATTCCTCAGCGCTGTGCAGCACAGCCATTGGACGTCTGAAACCCACGGACATGAAGAGGACCAGGCTAACGTATGGCAGGAATCAGGCCATGGAAAGGCTTAAAGAGAGAGAGCTCAAGACACGTCTAAGGTGAGACTCAACAATCAGGGCCGGTAGCTGCCTCCCAATGGCCTATTCTGCCCATTCACTTTAATTACCAAAAGTCTGGTGCGGATCCATGTAAGTCAGCCAAGTGGAAGGGGAGATTTTCCAAGCTTTTTTGTGTTTTATAAATGGCAATCAGTGCTATTCAGTAAAGACAAGGGAGAACATGACAAAAAATAACCTTTTTATTCCAAATGTTTTAACTATGCTTATGAACCAATCAGGTCTCTATTCTACCCTTGAGTGATGACATCTGGGTCTGTATTGCTTTAATAATAACCTATTTCTAGGGGTTGTCCTGATTGTCTCCTCTGTCTGTTAAACTCAACCATGTCAATCAAGCTCTTTCCCCTCTCTTAAAGTCAGGCCATTGAGTACAATGTTGACTATTGTTCAATTGTACGGCTCGCAGTAAGTCACTGTGAGATGTGGCTACAGAGAAAGGAGGATTACTCGTTAGCCTCTTTGCCCTCCTGCTGATCTGAGATCAGATCACCCCAGTGCCCCAGCAGGAAAAGCAGTTGGGTTTAGACAAACAGGCTTCTGGACAACTGACCCTTGACATAGTTTGACCCATTAGTCCAGCTGAGTGCTTATCCCAAAACACACATTAGAATAACAGCAATAAATAACCGAGAACATAAATAAAGGTATAGGAGCCCAGGCCCAAAGGGTCTAAATCTAATTAACACAGTGGGGGACCCTTATAAGAGACCCCACGGGCACTTAGCTGTCTGCTGGCTGATTTATGACGCATTTTCACCCCTATTTCATGCAAAGGTCAGGTTTTCCTGCTTAGCAGCTGTGTTCCGTCCAACGCCTCTCAGGCATGACATGGTAAGCGGAAGTTGGGCATATAGGCCAACGATAAGAGTCGCGTGCTAATCCGACCAACCGAGAACTTCCTCCACCTCACCTCTAACGCTTCCATTAAATTGCGGTTTTTGTCAGAGCCTAACACCCACCATTTAAATATCTAGCCTGAGCTTGCTATGCCGCCTAGGAACAGCTCCGAAAAGTGAAGATGGCTTGTGCAAGTCTTATCTGGAAGAAAACCATAATAATCACAACTCAACAGACTCACCGCACAGTATTTTCCTGTACGCCACACTAGGCCCCAATTAAGGGCTTATCTGGTCTACTATCTAAGCAAAGAGGCCCGAGCTTCATCTAACTGTGATATTTACATTTGTTCATTTACCAGGAACTTTCATCCAAAGCAATGCAAGGCTGAGAAAGCAGGGTCATCCAGTCCGTGGAGTAATAGAGATTAAGGGCCTTCCTTTACGTCCCTTACTTCCTTTTTAGCAGAGAGCCCAGATGCACAACCTCACTCTCAACCCCCTCAACTCCCAAGACATTAGGAGGGAGGACACAGGTTAAGAGAGTGCTGGGGACAATCCAGTTTGTCCTTTGTCCTTCAGTCTGAAGGCTCTTCAGAGAACAGGCAAGCCATCTGTCACTGACTGAAGTGCATGTTGAGGCTGTAAACAAAGGCTATGTCAGAGGCCAGAAGGGTTGCAGGTGAAACCAGGGTCCAACCAGTGATGCGGGCAGAGGGACGTTTATAAAAGGCTCTGGGGTCTGCAGAGTTTCAAACAACACGCCGGACACGACCCACCTGCCAGGACGCCGCACACGTAGACCAGGCCGATCCTCACCGCACCGTGTACCATCTCCAGGGGCACGCCCACCAGCAGCTGCATGGCCATGTTGAGGCCGAGGTGCTCTATGCTGGGAAAGAAATGTGACCGTCAAGGCGAGGAATGTTCTTACCCCGGGACGGAAACCTTATAGCCGGAAACAGTCGAAAGGTTCCCCACGGCGGCACTCTGTTCTCTTGGAAGCGAGGTGCCAAATCAGGTCTCTGTTGTCCTAAATGTTCTTGAGTTGAAAGATTACACGGCCTGCTTTTAAAAGAAATGCGTATTTCCTAAAACCAGACAAGGACCTGGGAGGAAGTGAAGTACGTGGATGGACAGAGAAGTTCATGTCAAAGAATCTCTGGTGTGGCATTCCTGCTTCGTCAATAGTAACTTTATACGCAGAGCAGGACAGTCAGCGAGAAACAACAGTGATGACTGCAGCTCCAGACAGACACGTCCGGATAGTCGGCAGGCCAAATCAGCTGCCTTCTGTACCCCAGCTGAAACGGCTGCCGCCTGAAAGCGAATCGGTGTGGAAGCGTGTCCCCCACTGGCCACTCTTTTGTGAGATTTAAAACTGCTGGATGGTTTATTATGTGCCTTGGTGTGACAGTTGGAATTCACAAATGACTGCGAGAGGAGTAGTGTGCATTAGGAGGCATCTGCGGCGACCTGCCTGTCACAAACTGAATGGTCCACTTTCAAAAACGTTGACAGCTGCATAATTTTAGGCAGAAAATGCTTAGTATTCCTTTTAATTGCCCTGCGACACTCGCTGAAACTTTGAAAGGCATACAAATCAGGCACAGACTGGACAAGTCCTCACAGTCCCAACGCCACATGACCAGAGTATGTAAATCTTACACCCACCGGATACAATTATGGGAAAGCGCCAGGATTGAAGTGGTCACGTCCTTGAACACCTCTGATGATCGTATTCTGATCACAACACTGACAGCTATGCTAGCTAGGGCAAAGGTATTGATTAGCCTTCAAGACACGAGACAGTCATCCTACCGTCAAGGGGTGATTCACATCTCAAGGCAAACTAAGAGATGAGCAGCACATACTTCACTGGCTGCTTTACAACCCGAACATCATTTGAGATTTTATTAAATAAGCAGTCAGTCAAATTCAAATCATCCAAGGCTCAGGAGCTTTTTGAATATGAGCTGAATGCTAGAATTCTGGTGGATAATACAGCACTTTCAGGATCCTAACCAGGATAAGAAATTGGGAAAAAGGATGGATGGATGGATGGATGGCCTTCCACCTTCAGGACTGTAAATTATAATCCTACCCCCAGTTCTGGGTATGGAATTAACATATCCTATCTAAATTCACGTGAATTTCCTTCAGGTTTTTCTGTTTCCTCCTGTTGTCCAAAAACATGCGGTTAGGTGATGTGACGTCTCTAAACTGCCCATAGGACAGGATGTTGTGTGTATGAGTGATGGGCAGCCGTCCCACCCACAGTGTCCCCACTCTGGGACTCCATGCTTCCTGGAACAGGCTCCAGGTTCACCACAACCCTCTACAGAATAGATGGTTATGCAAGATAATATGGATGGATATAGAGGACAGATAATCCTAGTATTTGAAATTTAAATTTGAACTCCAATGTGGCTTATTATTATTATGAATATATTAAAATAATGTTTAATTAAATACAAGCCCATTTTCACTTTGAAGTCATTTCAGAATCTATTCCATATGACTGATTTATACCTCGTGGGTTTTAAATTATTATTTTTCAGTGCATATTATGAGTTCTATGTCAGTTTTATAGTGTCAGTTTCTATCGTACCTTGATGACTGCATGCATATTGAGTGTATATATGGCCTATATTATAGGCTATCTGTCTTACACTGTTTTGATGTAACTGTACTTTACCTCAGTTGCTGAATTTATACACATTTGTGATATACAGTAACAATCAAACGTTTCTGCACATCCCAGGTTTTTACCATTTGGAAAAAGTATGTAACAGTGCATGTCTGACATCCTATTAACTGGTTGTGTGATGATGGCAGAGTCAAATTCTAGGCTGTGCTTTAACTTTAAATGCACTAGTTAACCATTTCATCCCATGAAACAGAGCAGCATTTAATCTCCCTTTTAGAAAGAATGCCTCAGATTTGCTCTGCTGTTATAACTAATAGAGGAGGTTACTTTGATGAATCAAAGATATGACATTTTCTTGCTAATAAAGATACTCAAAAGATAGATTTACTTGTTAGCATATAATGTTGAGTGTATTTTTTAGTAAGTGTTAAGTGAGGAACGTGCAAATGTAGAAAATCTCAGTGTGTGCAAAAACTTTTGATTTGGTAGTGTAGATTTATAGCTGTAGGGAGACTGACTTGGAATTCATTTATCAAATCAGCCCTCGAGGTGTTTCAAATACAAATCCTGTTAGGTCACTGCAAAACCCAGCACAAAAAATCCTGAAGCTTTCAGCCTTATCACATTTCTAAAGGCCTGTCACTTTGAGCACAGTGGTCTTCAAAAGCAATTACTGAATGACTAAATATAGCGACAGAAGTAGGTAATGCAGATGCGGATGTAGCTAGACGTACTAGACGTACCCTTCACTGCCTTCGAGAGAACGCCACATATTAGCACCGTATATGAAAACCTCCTGAACTGTCTGACTGAGTCTGTCTCCGCCAAGCTCTCCCAGGACCGAGCTGAGGTTCCTCCCCTCACAAATACCTTGCCGTGCATTTTATAAATGAACCGTTATCAGGGAGTCAAAATTATATTCACTGAACAATCAATACATGCAAAATGCCTCAAAGCCATCTGCAGAATGAGTAGAGATTTTAGGACCACATCAGCCAAAATAATAAAAAGCTGATAATTCCATGAATTACATTACCATATGGTCCTCTCTTAATATAGCATTATAATATTTATTATTTAAAAATGACTCCAGCAAACACCAAACTCAGATGATAGATATAGCAATGTACTATGTGTTGAAGTATAAAAGCTTCTACAGGGATGATTTGTCATGCTGCAGATGTGTTTGTGGAGGGCTATAATCCATCTCTATTAGTATGATGAAGTGTGTTTCACTCTTGGCTAGTTCGATTTTAAATAGATCTTACTGACCATACTATCCCAGGCAATAACGTGACATGAAGACAATGAGTGTGTTTGCATGCACATAACATTCTCAATATTGTCAGCATCTTGGCTGAGAATAAAATAAAAATAAGAAGATTTATATTACCAAACACCTGTGACCTGCATAATAGACAGGAATTCAGGAATTCACTCAATCCATCCATCCATCTTCCAACCGTTTAACCAGTACAGGGTCACACAGGAACTCTGGATCTTATCCCTGGAATTGTTGGGCACAAGGCAGGGCAACATTCTAGCGAAATCTTCCCACCCCAGTCCTCAGGGACCCCCCGCAAGCCATGTTTTTGCTCCCTCTCAGCTCCCACCACACCTGTACCAGGTATTTGGTATACTTGATTGGATGGGAGCCAGAATGGAACAAAAACTAGGACTGTCCGAGGGTCCCCACGGACTGGGTTGGGATGCCAGTCCATCCCCAGATGCACATACTCAACCAACCTGCATAACTACATGTTTTTGTGCTGGGAGCAAAGTGAAGAATCAGAAGAAAACCCACAAAATGATCTGTCTTGCTGTTTTCTGAAAGTGACTATCTACAGCATAGTGCAGTATGTTCTATTCTCTTCTATTTGAACATTCTTCACAGAGGGAAAGGATAATAAAGGGAAGGTGCAGGTCAATCCATTCATGCCCTTAAAATCACGCTGCTGTTTCACATAGAAGCACTTCAAGACCAGCAAAGGCACATGGGGTTAACCGGAAAGAATGGGAAAACAACGGCGAGCAGAGAGCAAGTATCCACACAGAGCACTGGTCTGACAGCCACAGTGGGTGAGGTCATGCCTTCTGCTGTCGGAACACAGCAGTGGGATTGATTGGCTGAGTACAGTGACACGCACATGTGTCTGCTCCTCCCACACAAAGTGCCCTTTTCTGTTTCACTGTAGATCACAAACATCACGAAAACAAGGCTACCGTATTAAAACGATTCGTCATCAACCATCATGCATTTTCGATCACTCATCAAATACAGGGTTGTGGTGAGCAGCGAACAATATTTGTACAAATTCCATGGTATTACATGAAAAAAAAATCTAAAAAAATGGGTGTTTATGAATTTGTTTACTAGACTGTGTTCTTGTGTACCAGTTTCACGTCATTGCCGAAGACCAGTTCCAATACTAGGAACAGAAGTACAGAGGACGGTAAAAATCATGTTGTTCTTGCCCCACCCCAAATGTCAAGGATACATCGGTTGCATCCTCGCCAAACGAGACCAATCCCATGATTCTTTGCGCCCAAAGTTCGTTCTTGGGAGGCAAGACCGGTCTTACAAAGGCCACATGTACGATCTCTGCATTCTTGGTATTGAGAAACACCCAGAGTCCAGTTAAGGTGCTTCCAGAACCCATTATTTCTGTCAAATAGCCAAAGACCCTTAATGTCTTACGAGAAATTCTCATATTTGGCTTATTGGGCCAAAAGTCAGAATCTGCATAAGTCAGAATTCCCTTTGGGCTCTTGAGAAAGGCCCTAACCCTCCGAATTGCTGCAGGGGTGGCAGATATACGGCTAATGCTGAACTGAGACCCCAAGCTTCGGTCTCAACTGTATATATGTGCAAAAATAAGTGTTCCAATATACCTGTACCCAAATGGCAAATAAAGCATCATTTCATTTCTTTTTTTATACCTTTCTCATAACGAGGTATTCTGGATTTACAGGATTTGTGTATACTTCTGTATCTGGGCTAATATGAGATCATTAGCATATAACTCAGGGTCTTGCTAAAGGGCACAGATATGTTTCCAATCTGCAGGCACCGTTACTGGGAGATCCACAGCTGCATGACTTAAGGACAGATAGTTAATTCATGTCACAGCACACACTTGTTTGACTGCTGATTATTCAAGGGCATGTTCCCGTTTTGAAGCCTATCAGTTGCACTATGCTGCCAACGGTAATGAGAAAATGTAATGTAATACATTGTTAACATTTGCTTAATAATACACGCGTTTCAGTAACAAATAAAGCACTGAGCACCAGTCCAGTGGCCACAAAGAAAGTTTAAGCTTTCCATGCTGTGTCAGGCAAAAGCTAAATGTTGGCTCCCGTATCTAGCACGATGTCAATTAGCTTGCAAGTATAAACGTAATTATCCACATAATGCAAGAACGGACACTGTTAACAGTTGGGAAATGACCGCTTTAGATTGTGCGAAGGCGAGGAGAAACCACCAAGCTGTGAAGCTCTGGTATGAGAATGATCAGTCCTCTGGCCTACAGACTCAAACCTTTGTCTCAATACGCCGATCCTGAAGCCTGCTGGCTGACCTGCTTGTGACGATGCTGGATTCGATGACCCCCCGTGACTCACCCAGCGTGCATGAAGATGTAGCTAAGGTAGCGCCATGCCTGGGCCCGTAGCTGAGGGTGATAGGGCAATGGTCCCTTCAGGAAGAGGGGATCAGACACCTGCAGTACCCAGCGGTTCAGCTGCAGGCTATAGTACAGAAACACTGCCACCTGCAGGGAGGCAGAAAAATACTTAAACAACTGAAAAATGCAAAACAAAAAACTTCTAAACATGGTTCTAATTACGAGGGAGATAAGAAGAGCTCAGCTCCTCTGAAGGCCTCCCCTGAAACATTTAGGCTGTTAAACTTCTTGCATGGTTCTGATGTTGTCGTTATTGTGCCTATATGAAATGTTACTGATGTTATTAACTGGCTGCAGTAGTAACAGTAGAATGTTTTTCGCAGAGACCCTGTTATTGACCATGCTGCCATGCACTTATATGTATGCATGTGCATGTGACTGCACACCGGAAAACAGGGCTCCCCCGAAAGCCACTGTGTAGCTCAAAAAAAAAAATGCTAATATTAAAATGATCGACTCTAGGGTTCAGGTGCCATTGTATTTACTCTTTAACCTCTAGCCAATCACAAGCTGGCCTACCTCGGCGATGGTGATAGCCAGAATAAGCCAGGGCGGTGGGCAACAGGTGTAGCTGTCGAAGTACCACTTGCGGTCGATCTCTCTGGGTAGCGTCTCGTAGGCGATGTGGCGCACCAGCCGCTGAGAGAGGTCCAGCCCCACCTCCTCGCGTAGGACTGCCCCCTTAAGCTGCCGTCCGCCTTGCAGGATGGCCCGTCGGAAGCTGTTGGAGCGTTTGTTGCTCATCTGGAAAAATGCACATAGAAGGGATTATACCTCCCAGGTTTTCTGAAAAGAGTCAAGGAACACCAGTGAGAAACTGTGATTAAACTGCACCGCAGCCTGCAGTGAAGCTGCAGAAATTTGGCAGATTTTATAATTCCATACAAATTGAGCAACGCCTGAAAATCCATAATTGTAAATTCACCTCTGGGCTCTAAGATGGTTAGATAATAATATAATTATTTATTCCCAGACTTTTATGCCCGAGGGACCTGGCTGATCTCTCGCCAAGTTCGCCTCCGGACTCACCCCAGCCCACGAGGGCAGTCGTGCCATGACACCCTGCTATCCTTTTTCGGCAGCTGCCCCCGCTTCCCACGTAACCCTGCCCTGGGCTCCGGAATGTTTCCCCATCGCTAGGCAACGTCTGAGGAATTGCATCCATCTCTAGCACTGTCCACAGCTGCCCGATCCACAACTCTTCACAAACAAACCTCTTTTGCAAACCAGAACTCCAAAATACAATCAGGAATGTCTTTTTTCTCACCCTTAAAAAGGCCTTCAGTTTTACACAGACTTTGATGTCATGGTGGCTGGACATTAGACAACTATTTGACAGAGACGTTTAAAAAGTTGTATTTTTAAGTTCTGATGTATACATATAAAAAAGTACGGAATGCATTTTGCCTGATTAAAAAAATGTGCACTGCATACAATTTGGGATGAACTATTGATGGATTGTTTCTGACACCTCTGCATCAGTAAAATCCATCCATCCATTTTCTGAAACTGTCCTATTCAGGGTCGCAGTCAGTAAAATCTGATTTATTAATATATACGTATTAGAAGAGGCCCTATGCTTTTATTATTTAGAAATGTGACCAATGATCCTCTCCTGGAGCCGACACCTTATCGTGGTGGAGAGGTTTGCATGTTCCAATGATCCCAGGAGCTAAGTTGCCTGGGGCTTTATGCCCCTGGTAGGGTCACCCAAGGCAAACAGGTCCTG
>JAODJW010000094.1:9153914-9165435 GCA_026777045.1 Hyperopisus bebe
GTGGACCAGCTCTATACTCTTGGCAGGATCCTTGAGGGTGCGTGGGAGTTTGCCCAACCAGTCTACATGTGCTTTGTACCTCGGGATTCCCCCAGAGGAGCTGGAGGAAGTGGCCAGGGAGAGGGAAGTCTGGGTTTCCCTGCTAAGACTGCTGCCCCTGCGACCCGACCTCGGATAAGCGGGAGAAAATGGATGGATGGATGGATGGTGAGCAATGATTTTTAACCCTAAAATTTTCAATTTAGATTTATTTGCTCTCTCCAACCTGCTTCTGTACCTGTATGATGTACAGCATCATATTCTTGTTACATCCCCTCGAAAGGAGCCCCACTTGACACTGCCCCTTTAAAGTCCCAGGTCACCTCACGCTCAGTCCGTCACTATTGTTGATCCATGTGGCGATTTACAGGGCGTTCTCTGCTGGTCTTTCCTGCAGCCCTGACCTGACCTGCCCGCTGTGTTCCGGTCCCTGACCATCTGCCCCCGATCCCTGTTCCATGTCTGCTCGTCCAGTGTGGTCTGTGTAGGACTGACCTCTCTGGCTTTTTGACCCACCCATTCCATGACCCCCACCAAGTCTCTGCTTTTCAATTCTGTGTTTGGCTGCCTTTGATTTAATAGAAGTGTTTTCTGGTGTGACAATTCTTTTGCATTGCATTGTATCATTGGTCTCAGTGATGGATAAACACACAGACACACACACACACACACACATACATAGACTAAAAGTCAAAATAAAAGTATTGGGACACACCTCTTAATAATTGAATTCAGGTGTTTCATTCACGCCCATCGCCACAGATTCATAAAATCAAGCATCTAGCCATGCAGTCTGGGTTACAAACATTTGTGAGAGAATGGGTCGTTCTGAAGAGCTCAGCAAATACAAACCTGGTACTGTCATGGGATGTCACATTTGCAGTAAGTCAATTTGTGAAATTTCTTCACTGCTAGATATCCCACGGTCAACTGTAAGTGGTAATATTGCAAGGTGGAGGCGTTTAGGAGCAACAGAAACACAAAGTGGCAGATCATGTAAAGTAAAAGGTCAGGGTTGCTGAATGCTCAGGCACGTAGTGCGTAAAAGTCACTAATGCTGTGTTGACTTGTTAACTGCAGAATTCCCAGCTTCCTCTGGCATTAACCTCAGCACACAAACTGTGCGCTGGGAGCTTCATGGAATGGGCTTCCATGGCCGAGCAGCTGCATGCAAGCCTCACATCACCAAGCCAAGCATCGGATGGAGTGGTGTAAAGCAGTGGAAACATGTTATGCAGAGTGACTAATCACACTTCTCTGTCTGGCAGTCTGATGGATGAGTCTGGGTTTGCCGGATGCCAGGAGAACATTACCTGCCTGACTGCATTGTGCCAACTGTAAGGTTTGGTGGAGGAGGGATAATGGTATGGGGTTGTTTTTCAGGGGTTGGGCTTGGCCCCTTAGTTCCAGTGAAGTTTCAGCATGCCAAGACATTCTGGACAATTCCATTCCCCATGACCTCAACCCCATCAAACACCTTTGGCATGAACTAGAGCAGAGATTGTGAGCCAGGCCTTCACGTCCAACATCAGTGCCTGACCTCATAAATGCTCTTAGAGATGAATTGACAAAAATTCCAACACAGACACACCCCAAATTCTTGTGGAAAGCCTTCCCAGATGAGTGGCAGCAATTACAGCTGTAAAGGGAGTACCAACTCCATATTGATGCCTATGGATTTAGAATGGGATGTCATAAAACTTCAACTGTAATGGCCAGATATCCCAATACTTTTGTCTATACAGTGGGTATGTTCATATACATGAAGAAGTTTCAGCAAAACCTCAGAAAAACACCATAAACTTGGGTTTCATTCGGTGATGCCTTGGCAATTAAAAGTTGGAATGAACTTCTGCAGTTGTATAAAAGCAGAACCCAAAAACCCTTGAAAAAAACAGTCGAACTTTATGGCTGGATTATCCCTCCGCTTTCGATTCCCATTTCAGCAGCTTATCCTCCTGCATGAACATCTCTCATTCCATGCATCTCTCAGCTGCTCTGATGGAGTTTTAATGTAAATGACTGAAAGTCGGCAGGCAATTTCTGCCATGGCTGTTTTTCATAGCTATTCCTAGATGGGTCATGTGCTGCCAAACAGATGAGGCAGATTCGGTGCTGCGTCACAAACCAAATGAATGCATGTCGCAGAAATACAGTCACAAAACCTGGCAGCCTCCATACAGATTACATTTTCACGAGTACTTGGCGCTTAGAAACCCTCTCGGGATGTCCTCAAATGCTTTATGAATAGAATGAATCATTGAATTAGGGATCGCAACAGAACCAAAATACATTTGTGTTGAGGTTGCACTTACAAAATTATGTAAATGCACGAGCACTTATCTCGGCTGCAAGCAAATGGTAAATATTTATGGTTAAACCTTGTTTTGTGGACAAGTTAAACAGACCAACTTGTGGCGGGTAATCAGGTTAGACAGACCTTGTGTTTTTAACATGTCCAACACCCCCTCCGAGTCACTCACACTGCACTTTCTACAGCACTCTCTATGTAGCTGGACCCCATAAACTCAATGGCAAAATTACTCCAGTGGACATCAATGGTTTCTGAGAATAAGTCTTAAAATGCAGATGTTTAGCACCATCGGTTTGTGGACCATGCAACATAATCACATAGACAATGATGCTGAAGGCCTACTTCCAAAACGCCTGTGCCGCAACCCATGGTGGATCCCGTGCCCCATGGTGGATCCCGTGCGGCAACCTACGGTGGATCCCATGTTCCACGGTGGATCCTGTGCCCCATGGCGGATCACTAATAATTAAGAACCTGAGCCACCTGAGCTCAGGCCCGTTTATCATTTATACAACAGTGATCCTCCCCTTTTAATCAATGAGAACTACAGCACAGCATTTCAGGAATGTTCAGCACCAGACAGTGATAAATGTTCACTGCTTCACTGGCATAGGTAGCGTAAACACAGCAAGTGCCAAACTGTTTGCGATCACAATGGCAGCTTTATGGTGCGGTTACATGGTAAAGATACTGCTGCATGTAGCCCCCTGCACATCCAATACCCTAGTGCCCACCCACCAGCCCCCCCAACCAGAACCCACTACACATGGCTTTTGTTGTTGTAGGCGCTGGATATGAGAGTCAAGGGAACAATAGCAGCACAGACCCCAATACATGCTCCTCATTCTTCTTTGTCCCACTTCCATTTGCAGATGCTGCTCCCTGACTGCCACATGACTTGGCCGAGCCAATGACAAAAAGGTATGGGCCAGGCTGCTGCTGCACTTTGCCTTCCCCGAAGTACTGTACCCAACAAAGAAGCGCATTGAAGTGCTGCTGGCCGACCCCACTGCGGTCTCAGAAGTTAATCATTCTTGGCTTCCCTCCTTTTCTTCTCCACGCCAACTTTTCTTTTCTTTCTTTTAAATTAGGGCTGAACAATTTGGGGAAATATCTAATCGCGATCTTTCTGACAGATGTTGTGATTACAATTTGATTTGCGATATAACTTTTTATATGTCAAGCTTCAGTTCAATATTCAGTGTGAAATAGATTTACAACATATGACACAGCATGACCACATGAGATACCATCAAAATATCAGCTGGTCTCTATTCTAATGCAAGGATGAGAACTTAATCATATGAATGGCTTCCAACATGTATTCGTTACTTTTTTAAATTAGCAGAGAACAATCGAACATAAAACAATTATCACAAAAGCTGTGACTTACATTAAATTAAATAATAATGATAAATAATAAAACAATTCCAGTTAAAAGAAAAACATTTTGCAGCTAATACTGCTTGGACCCCTAATAACACTAGAACTGCCGTTTCCTATGCCAATGAATGTCAAACTCCAGTACAGAGTTCGGGGTATTGCAGCCATTAGTGTTAATAACAGCAGCAGATCTAACACCCGTAATGTTCCTAAGAGAGGGGCTGCTCTGAAATCGTAAAGCTTAAAAGTTTTCAAACACAGTATGCATTTTATAAAACGTCGAATGAATAATCGTAGTTTATTGGTAATTTTATGTTCATTGAAGTTTCTGCTTTTTAACAACTGTATAAAATAATGTTTTTTTTTATAGAAATTGACTCGAGTGAAACAATTTAAAAATGTACATCTTCAGGGCTGGCAGCTGTCACACATCTGGCGTGACACTCACTCACGCTTCCAGACTCTCACAGATCTGGCGTGACACTCACGCTTCCAGATTCTCACACATCTGGCGTGACACTCACGCTTCCAGACTCTCACACATCTGGCGTGACACTCACTCACGCTTCCAGACTCTCACACATCTGGCGTGACACTCAACAGGGGCATTGCTAAAGAGTTTAGGGCCCCAGGAAAGCATATCATATTGGGGCCCCCCAGTTCACATCAATCCAGTTATTTTTAGGGCCCCTGTCACTCCGGGGCCCTTGGAATCATCTTAACTCCCCGCCCCCCCATATTGCACTCCATATGACAAATATAGATACAGTGGTACCTCAGAACTCTAATTTAATCCGTTCAGAACTCCGGATCGAATCCGAAGTTGTAATCAAATTTTCCCCATAAGAAATAATGGAAAACCAATTAATTGGTTCCCGGCCCCAATAAATTACACCTAAATATGTTTTTTTAGCATTTAAACACAAAATGAACCAGATAAAACAAGAAGAGCATATACTGTACTAAACATATCTAAGCACATTTATCAAAACAGTAATTTGTAAAGTAAAAAATAAATGTATCCAAACAATGTGTCCTGCCCCGATTGTCCGCTCCTTCCGTGTGCCACGCCCCCTCATTAAACCCGTGTGGAATCCCAGTGTGATCAGCTGTTTCTAGCTGTTTTCATTAGTCCTCTGTATTTCGTCTGCATTTCAGTTTGTTTCCCCAGTCCGGTCATTGTATTGTCCGTCTGCGTTTTGCCTGCCTTACTTGTAATTAAACCCTGTATTCCCAGATACCCTGACGTCTGCGCCTTTGTCTCCGTTCCATCCCCGCTCAGCACAACAATATTATTATAATTAAACGTATTCATTGCTTATTATTAATATTAAAATAATGAATAATAAATCTTTATTTTAAATTGTATTTTGTTATATAATAATAATACTGTTACTGTCTATCATTGTCTAAATGTATTCTTACTGTCTAAATATATGTATTCAGCTAGTGTAAACATGCACGATGCTATCACAGCGAATGCGAGGCTGAGACTGAAGCTTTACCCTTTCTTTCCACTGAGAGATGTGCCGTGTAACTCATTTCCCTGCGCGTACAAGTCATCATAGGTCGGCGTTCACAGTTTCACTTCTGAGATTCAGATCGAGCTCTAGGTAATTTTTTTTAACTGGTTGGTTTGACTTTTAAGAAATTTGAGTTCTAATTAGTTCGAGAACTGAGGTACCATTGTATATATTATTCCATTATAAACCTAAAATTAGCTACATCAAAAGTGTTGGGGTAGTTTGCAAACCCTACAGACTATTCACAAGGCAATAAAACTGTTATATATACATGTAAATGCATGTACATGTGTGTGCAGTCTTGAAGTAACTTGAAAATCTCACTTCAGACTGCTGACCAAAGTTAGCAACCCTGCATTTTACGTGAAACGAAAAGTAAAATGCACTGTTTTCGGCTGAAGCGGTGTGTCACTTATTATATGTTTTCAAAATAATAAGCCCGCCCATACCCCACTGTAATAGTGATTAAAGTGATCAGTTCTTTTGGCATTTATGTTAAAGCCAGGCTTTTATTTAATTACCGGTGTGGAATTAAGATTAATTTCACAAGATTAATCTATCGAAACCAGTACTTAAATCAATGAGTACTAAAACATATGACATAAATACAACTGAATTATGGGTTTTACGTCTTCTTCAGGGTGACAGGCCCCTGCTGTGAAGATTACTGACTGTCCCGTCGTTCTCTTGATGGGTGAGTGGCATGCTAATGCGATGGCTCCTTAACAAAAACCAAAGGTGTGTCGTGGCGCAACTCCGACCATGAAATAAGTAGGTAATTCACTTATAGCTCAGCCGTTTGTTTGCCATTCGTGGGCGTATCCAGAGGTGCCTTGGGCGTGAGGAGCACGACACTCCTGATTGGTGAGAATGACGGTCACACAGGGAGCACGGCATGAATTTGTAAAATAATTCTCACCCCAAGTGGGAAGTCTTGGGTCAGACATGCTGTTTAGTGCATGTCCGAAGTCCATTTGCCAATCGCAGCACACAAATTTGCCAAATCAGATTTGAAATTGATAAATCGTTCAGCCCTATTTTAAATTGTTAGAAATTCGCTGCTGCAGGGACATTTTTGTCTACAAAATACTGGAGGCCTGGTTACGGTACATTAATTAATATACAGAATGAAAGAGAGATATAATGATTAACTGGGGAGACTTTGAACGCACTTGTTAGGGAAATCCATAATTACCAGATTCATCGCTCAGATGAATTCACTTGCTAGATATTCTAAAACTGCTATTCATTCAACAAGCATGATACAGCAATTAAATTTGAGTGTTCTGCGACTACTTGTCCGAAGTGTCTGTCTGCTCCCTATGGCTGAAGAGATGACATGGGCCAATCAGATTAAAGGCTAGCCTCACCAGGTTGACGAAGTCTTGGTAGCAGATCTTCCCATCGGCGTTGCCATCCGCAAGCGCCAGCAGAACCTCCAGCTTGTGGGGGTCCAGCTCGGACCCGTGGACCTCCAGCAGGTCTCGGAACCGCTCCGTGCTGATGAAGCCCGAGTTCTCGTGATCATACTGCAACACACACACACACACACGTGAACAAACAACACGTGCAGGCAATGCGGCTACTAATCTGCAACCAACATTAAAGTAGAGGAATCAACAGTAGCTGAATGGCATCTTCTGTAAGCCCTGTGGCATCAATAAGGCTCAGAATGAGGGTGTCGATCTGGGCTCAACTAACATCCAGTGTGAACAGCTCCTGGGCCAATCAGGAATGCATATGCAACAAATTTGCTAGGAAAGTCCATATATTATAATTAATAGATTTAATGCATTTTGTGCATCTATTGCATTTTCTAGTCCAAACATCCTAATTACTCAACAGTAGGATTATTGCCTAAAAATATAATCTGTATCACAGGCCGCAATGCAGCTGAACAGTGGATAGTAATGAAGCCCCATACGCTCTCGTTTGCTTTAAATGTCAGGTTTTTTTTTCTTTTTAAACACGCCATCCTGCCCGTAACTAGATAGCACACAGCAGGCTGCATGGGTGTGCCAGCATCGGGCAGATTGCTCGCCAGATGTCACGTTCCCCGCACCGTCATACGTGGTTCGGTCCACTTGGCGGAGGGAGCACATGAGCTGCCCACAGCAGTGACCCTGCGCCCCACCAGCACCCTGATAACCCCCCAGGCATCACACAGAATGTAACCTGTCATTCCAAACACAGGCGCGACGACATTACATAAAAACCTATACCACTACATGGGACCTACACCATTACATGGGACCTATACGACTACACAGGAAGTATAATACTCGACAAAACCATTACAAGGGCACATATGTCACGTCACTATAACATATACCTTACATCAGACCCATACCATTGCACAGAAACAACGCCATTATACATTATGCCTATACCACTACTAATTTCATCATATAAAACCTACACCATTGTAGCAAACCTATATCATTATAAGGGAACTTGATCACTATGACTTATACCACTTCACAGAAACAATACTATTATATATTATACCTATGCCATTAATACATAAACTATACCATAATACATGTATAAGCATCATGGCAAAACATAGGAAGGGAGTGCCTGTTTCGGGGGAGGGGCGAGATTGTCGAACAAACCCCTCAAACACCAGTAATTAATCATTAAGGGTATAGAGCAGGTTCACACGGCCTGCTCGTACAGTGGCACATTTTGCTGGTTTCAGTTAGACAGCAATATGATTCTGTAAACTGCTCAGTTTGCCTGCCTAAAGCATCATGGGGTGTCAGATAAAATCACCCCATCCACCGCTCTGATCCCCACATGCAGTGGAAAATGTTTGCTGTCCAGAAGAACTGGGTTTTTCACAGTTATTCAGGAACATTACCCATCACTTAAACACCTTGCTAATTTCAGAAGACCTATACCATTACACAAGACCTGTACCATTACACAAGACCTGTACCATTACAGGCATTTACATATCACAGAATAACAGTACCTGTCACACAAGACAGATTCTCATACTTGTCACATGATCCTTGCCCATCACACAATCCGCCATCTATCTTGTTTGACATATGTGAGACATTCTAGTGCCTGGACCCTGGATCTTCAGCCAGACCTGATATGGGCTAAGACGGCATCGATGGAATGAATGAGGGCAGAATCAAGAGCACGCAGGTACCACAAAGCACAAACATTCCTAATATGGGAGCCTTTGTTTCATTAAAAATTAAACTGGCCTCGTCTCATTTTATCATGTATACAACATTGACGAATACCATTGCCTATGCATTTTTACATTGTTTCTCTTGGAAGTAGATCCTGAAATCTTACAAGAAATCATTCAACTTCCAAATTTCAATTGCCAAGCAAACTCACAACAGTAGAGAACACCAGACATTCTTTTTTTGACAAAAAACTGCTGAACTAGGAAGGTCTTGCTCTGAAAGATATTCACATTTAACATAGTCCCAGGTACAGCGGATACAATGACTGCATCACTAAGGGTGACACTTTGCTTTACACAACACCAGAGGATGACGGTATCACCATTACTCATGAGTCAGTACCAAAAGACAAAACACGGATCTGGTAACCTCATATTGAGTCTCCGAGAAATGCAAGTCATGTGTAAGAAGCGATGAGCAAGCAAACAGTGCCACCGCATATTTACTTATTGAATAAGTTCGGCTGAACACTCTTGCACACACATGCCTTCAGGCAAACGTACGCCCTGCTGCAGATTAAGTCTGTTCCTGAGGGTTTCTCCACTGACCTTCTCTTGCAGGACCTCAGCCAGATTCTGAGAAGCATGTTTCCTCTCCTCGCCCTCCCTCATGGTGAGGAACTTCCACTCAGGCAGAAGATCGATGTCCCCTTCTCTTCCTCCCACCCAGAGAGACTGAGGCACTCCGATGGGCTTCACCCCCCACCTCTCCCACCTCTCGTGGGGTGGGTGTCCTGTCAAGTACAGATTCATGTCCCCCACCCCCCCGGCCTCAAATACACATACAACCCTAAACCCGCTGGCCTGCACCCAGCCCCCACCCCCCTTACTGTCTCATCACCAGCTTTCACACTTCAGTGAGCACCTTATGCTCAAAGAAGCTAAGCTGCGGGGGCGGGAAACGAGACACCCCCAAACAAAACAATGCCTGCATCACCCATCTCATTATGCTCCCAGACGCCCCTTATTCTTCGGGAGAAAAAAAAAACAAAAACAAACAATCCGGCGAACTCAAACTCTCGGGCGTCCCGCAAAGTACAAAAAACACAGGTACGTGGCTTCGCCGCGGCGTACGGCCAAACCCGGCGAAGAAAACCAGGCTGGGTGAAATTTCATTTAAAAGCAGCACGGCGCCGCTGGAAGACGGAGACAGCATTTGCATTGTGTCCCCTGGCACTGTTTTGGCATGATAAACGGATTTTCATCAGACAGGAATGAGCTGCCCGTATGCAAATTCTTCTCAATGTGGCACAAGCCTGGCATGTTACTGGTTACTGGAAGAGTCACATGTGTGGCCCTGGGAAAAAAAAAGCACAGTTGCGCCAGCTCTGGGATTCTCTATTTTTTTCACACGCGGAATAATCCTGCCATAATGCCACACTCAAAATGGGCTTTCATTGCCAGGCTTCTGTGACAGCCGAGTTTCTGAATGGGGCAGGGGCACTGCTCACTAAACACAATGCACTGCTGCACTGTAGCTCTAATCTTCATAATGCAGCATAATAACAAGCTCGGGGCCGCTACATGGGGTGAAGATCCACCCGCTGGAAGGAGACAGAGTGGCTCGGTTCCATCCCGTTGACGGATTTTATAAGACAGAACCATGGGTATGGTCTCAAGGGGAGGCCATGCATCTCAAAGCTAGTCTACAAATTCCGCATCTCGCTTCCATTTGCATTCAGTTAGCAGATGCTTTGGTCCAAAATAGCACATTACAAACACACGTCTATCAAGGAGTTAACTAGGCATAAGTGCAGCTGGCCGACCTTCCCATGAATGCCCTGGTGCAAGTGTAAGTGGTACTGGGGCGAGAGCTTTACAACCGTCTACTAAACAAAGCAAGAACATAAAGAGATGACTATTAAAATCAGCAGGCAAAGGGCAACACTAAGAGTATTCAGGGAACATAGGTTGGTGTAGGCTACTAGAGGTGTTCCGGGAATGGATGGATCTTGAGGCATTTCTTGAAGGTGGAGAGGGAATCTTCTGGTATTCCAGGGCTGTGCTGGGTTATTAGACAACTCTCTGCTCCCATGTGAAGAGTCGTGCGGGAACCTGTGAAATGGCTGCAAAATCCTGCCAGATCTGTGCCCATAGTAACGCTTCCAGTCACCCATCCCATACGGCCTCGTGGTAATCTGCTACTCACAAAGACAGTCTTCGGAACTCTGGTGATTTCAATGACTGACCTCCAAATGACCCAAATGGGATCTGTATGGGTCTCCAGTGGCTTCTAATGAGTGGACCCTTTGATGTAGACGGCCCTCGACAGGTTTTGACCTCTGGCATTACACTGGTCATGCTTTAATGGTCCATCATATTTGTACGGCTTTTTCCTGAAACGCTAACTTCCCCATGTAAGGTAACGATGGATTATTTCCAGAGACCTGAAAGATTTATTTGACAATTTGTGGATGCCCATTAGTCTGTGCAGTGATTTGAGATTTGTAACAATTAACACTATCGGATGCACAAAACGAGATATTATAATTATCCATCTGTGTAATTTCAAACCTTCTAACAGTATATGCCTGAAGGTCACGGTACAAACTCATTGATCATCATGAAAAATTAAGAAAATATCTGTGCAATTTTGGCTTTCACCACACAGGTTCTAATCTTGCCACCCTTTGAGGGTCTAGTAAAGCTTCTCCACAGGTACACAAAGCAAAGTTCTTCTCCTTCAACTATAAGACACTTAATCTGTGACAACAAGACCCAACCCCAGCTGTGTGTGAATGGGTTTTGCAGTAGGGTTTGGCTTTCGGCTGACCAGCACAGCAGAGATCGTGATCTGGGAGGGGGACACAGGTTTCAACGACCATGGGACCACTGTGCTAATGAAGCCCGATGTGGAATACAAAGCCCAGAAGAAATATCTATCTTGTACCTTTTGTGGCCTTTATGAACTGTTTACATTGATATGGAGAAAGATGACATTTCTGAGGGGATTAGCTAACAGGCGTTTATGTAAAAGCCAAATGGTAGTGGGGGACCCTAAATCCACCAGTTCCCATCAGCCCCCCCCCCCCCCCCCCCCCCCCCCGCAACACC
>JAODJW010000094.1:9184134-9196767 GCA_026777045.1 Hyperopisus bebe
GAAGCTACACCCCCCCCCCCCCCACACACACACACACACACACCCCCCAAGCCCCAGCAGTATCACTGGCCGGCATCTTTCTGCATGTGATCACCTCGATATCAGACACGGGGTCTGCGCGGAGCCCCAGCGAATACCCTTCCTCATAGTGAGTCATCAGGCGCCTCTGCAGTTCCCATCATCCCGTCTCCTCGCTGACGCTCGTCGGCCGTCTAGTGTCTGCCTGCTTTACTGGGGGAGCAGAAGACATGAAGGGTGGCGGCTGACAGAAGTGACGCCCATCAGCAGAAATGCAGACATCGAGAGTGCAGACGGGACCGTTTCCTACTGCCTGCCAGCTGGAGGCGAAACTAAACACCCCCGCAAAGGTCATGCAATATAGACAGAGCTGCAAGCCTGCAGAATAAACATACTGCAAGAATGAACATTCTACCATTATTGTTGTTTTCTGCACATCATGTGTTTTTTCCCCCCACATTATTCTATACATGGATTTGTAAGCAAAACAGGCAAGAGCACTATATTTTGGCAGGGTGTTCAAAGAAGCAGGAGGAGATGATATTTATGATATTGCTCATGTGAGATACAGAACTGCCCTATTGTCCAGAACCACGTCAGGAAAGGTCTTATATAAAAACTGAGTGGAATGAATAATTTTAGAAAAGGTGGGTGGCAGATCACATCGGTGTCATTTTTGTGACGTTCTGGTTCAGTCACACTCACATATTGTGCGTAATGATGGCCTAATGTGAAAGGCAGCACAGTAATTATTCACCAAGCAACACACACATACATATTAGGTACTGGTATCTTTATGGGGGGTCTCTCCCTTCACTTCTATGGCCATAACCCTAATCTCAGCTATGACAAACTTAACCCTAACCCAGCCCTAATCTAAACCATGAGTAAACAAACAAAACAGAAGACTTCTGATGGGAAACTCGTAACATTTACATCACTTTTGTATTGCGATGGGTTCCCCCCCCCCCCTCCCCAATTATCCCAAATTTCCAAGGGCCCACAAAGTGATTATAGGAAGGTGAAAGGCACTGGGGTCACTTTAAGAAGGAGCAGGCCCTGCTCTGAGCATGCAAGCAGAGGGACAGAGAGGGGGCCACCTTCACGGCGAGAGGCCCCTGCCCCAGCTGGAAGACCACCTCCAGAGTGCTGACCATCAGCACCGGGGTTTCAGCGGTCTAGGGTATTGGCAGTGCGAGAAGGGGGGGGGGGGTTATAAAAAGCAGCATTGTTTTTACTCGCTTCCAAGCACGCAGCCTGACAAAGCAAGGCCCTTCATTTCTCAGGAATATGCTAATATGCACCATTTTCCGCTTCGCCGAAGAGTTTGAGGTTTTTTTCCAAGTGAAGGGGGACAAAAAGAGCTTTTGACATGTAAATGGTCTGGGAAGCACGGCCCCAGCACCATAGCTGCCACTGTATTCTAACGGGCAGCCAAGTTAAACCAACACCAGGGAGCACTTAAGCAGCACACCGAACTGCTCTGCTACCTGTTTACATTTCCACAGGTTGAGGGTTCGAGGGTTTTAATTAGCATTTTTACCATTCTCAAGACCATGCCAGCTAACATAAACATTCATCCATTCAGTTTCCCCTTAACCTGAGATTAGGGATGGCTGACAAAGCCACCTTATATTTCCTTCCTGAGAGCCATTTTGAATTATGTTGCTGGGAACTCATGGGATGGGGGGGGGGGGTGCCCATTAGCATCATGCATAATTAGGATGATGCCCATCCCGTGTAGGGTAGAAGGTGGATATTACGTTGTGCTGGTGCGTCACGGGGCACAACAGCTTAACCAGCAAGTCACCTGGGCATCGTAGAATCTCGGGGGGCGGGGGCAAACACCACTGGAGCAGGAATCTGAGGTTGCCTGGGATCAGCGACCACAGCTCCTGCATGCTGTGCTGCAAACTGCCCTTGCATTATGATGTCACTAGCATAAAATTATGCATATCCTGCTCATGCTGACTATAAATACGGGACAAACACATGGCAGACGTGCACAACGATTTTATAAACGGATGATCTGAGTCACATGAAGGACATCTATTTTAATACAGGAATGAAATGTAAATTAAATATATTTGCATATTTCCACAGTTAAAATATAGCCAACCCTTAGAGTCATCTTCGTGACTGTTGTTCAGTTTCTGGAAAAAAAAATAAAAAATATGCCTAAGTGGGCCGCCTGTAAAATGAAGGAACACTCCAGTTCTTGAGAATCACAGACAAACTTTATATAAACCACAAGGCAGACAGTGTTTCCGTACAATTATTTATTGTAAATGGTGTGAATGTCAGACACAGCCAGGTGGCAAAGGTGAAGTGTTCACTGGCGTGCATTAGGTCCACCCGAGGCCAGTCGTCAGTCTTTGACACGGTAACGTCAGAACGGAAACAAATCGGAAATGAAATCCGGAAAAAAACAAAGAAAACGGTGAAGCATGCAGACAGACGGATGAAATGCATCAGACAGACAGTCAGACAGACCCAGTGGGAGACAGTGGCGCACTGGCCAGCTGCAGGAGCAGGCCTGTGCCAACAAGCAGAGGCCTGGACAAGAGACGGCCAGCAGGGGCTGCATTAATGTGTGAACAGGGCTTTACAGAAAGGCAAGGCCCAGTGGAAGACGTGATCAGAAAGTTCGTAAATTATAATAATAATAATAATAATAATAATAATGTTAATTAAACAATAGTATTAATACTGAAAACCAAAAAAATAACTGAGCTGTATCAGTGTCATGCAATGTAGATAAAAAAAATCAAATAAATTAAAAATTGACCCACATATAAACAACACAGAAAAATGTGTTTGTGACGTGCTGCATCTCCCATTGTAGCTTATTAATAGCTATCGTACTCTACAGCTATGCTCTTTAGCGGTGAATCTGCGGGGGCCACTGTCAGTATGCTCTATAAATATACACTATTTACAGGGTATACAGCATCATCCGCATTTCAGAGCGGGCACTCTGCCACGGTGCAGGTATTTTGATTTGTATGGCCTTTCATTCTGGTGTGAAGAGTAAAGAGAAACCAGGAGGCTTGTCTGAGGTCGAAGAGTCTTTAGGTCATCGCAGGTCCTTTAAGCAGAAAGGAGGGATGATCTCAGGCGAAAATAGATCCCAGAGAAACCAGAAGCAGCAGCTCAGTCTGCATTTCTCTCGCATATTTATTTAAATATAAAACAATCTATACTCTGCTAATTCGTTTACATCAAAGGGGTGACAGGATTAGGACGGGAGGGGTTTTCCTTATTGGCAGGAAGGGAGTGGCCAAAGAGCGTCACATGCTCCCATGCGACCAATCACCGCTGCTTGAGGAGCACTCTGTACATAGCAAAGCCCAGCACAGCGAACACAGTGGCCCCGATGCTCGCCCTGAGCCAGAAGTTGGAGCTCTTCAGGTCAGCCTGGGTCACATGTCTGTCCCGAGAAGAGAGGGGGAAAAAAAAAATACGTCACTGACATGACATTTAGAACAGGACAGGAACCAAACAAACAAACAAAAGAGTGTTAAGCACAACGTGTCACAGTTCAAACCAGTTACATCAAATAAACCAACTGGTCAAAACTGCCACCGTGCAAAGGGCCACGGCGACCTCCCCCCCCCCCAAAGCAAACTGGCCACCTCGCTAGCTTACAAAACAAAACAGATGATACCCCCACAGAGTGCCACAGGAGCGAGACGGGCTCAAGCGCACGCAAGAGGCAAAGCAAAAAGAAAAAGCTTACGGCCGACCACACGAGCCGCAGGGAGTGTGGAGAGAGGTGACGGCTGCCTGCGGGGGGTGTTAGGGGAGGCACTGCGATCCGATTGTGCGAACGTCACTCAGCACAATCCCATGGGGAGACGGAACACGCAGCGCTGCGTTATCCAGGTGGGGACGAGGGAGCGACGGGTGGGATCACATATGCAGAGTCCTATACGGATCGACGCCTGACGCGCTATTAGTTTAACACAAAAGACTGACAAGGGGAGGAAACCGAAGACCGCAAAATGCAAATTCAGCGAGATCTGCGTCTGCGTGGTGGGTCTGGGCCTTGCATTTCTGGGGCAATTATGTATCCCAGTGCTGTCTAGGTGTCCCTGCTGTAATCTCTTCTGGGGTGCACCAAGCCTCTCCCAAAGCCAGCCTCCGATACTGCCATCAGCAGGTCAACAGATGGCCCCTCTCACAGGAGGCCTCTTTTGCATGGATGATGTCAAGCATGGTAAGAATCTGATCTCATCATCATCGGCTAGCGGCAAAGCACCCTACTTGAGGTTACAGTGCTGAACACTTAGGCCCCGCTGGCAGGTAAAATAGGATACTGAGCCTACAGCGCCCTCTGGTGTTGATTTAGGATACAGCATCAATTCTGAGTCTACCCTAAGACAGCACACCTTAAAGCAGAGTTCCCCAAATCCGGTCCCGCACAGCCAGAATCTAACACAGTTTGCAGATTTCCCTGCTTAAACAGCTACTTAAGCTGGTAATTAGCTGATTAAGATGTATTTGAGCAGGGAAATCTGCAAAGTGCCCTCCAGCACTGGAATTCACGAACCCAGCCTTAAAGGGGAAAAAAGTATTCTACTACTACTACTAATAATAATATGCTAACAAATTATTCTACAAAAATGAATAAACATGCTGAGCACCAGAGAAACAAACAAAAAAAAAAACATCGACAAGCTTTGTTATTCTGTAACATTGTTAGACTTCGCCAAATAAATCATCTGCTCAGGTATTCAAATTCAAAATAACTTTATTTGTCCCCGAGGGTCATGGTCATTAACAATAACACAGAGGCCCCTCTACCCTAAAGTACCGGTAACTTAAGTATCAGTCAAACGGCCAGCTTCTTCACACAGGCTTGCAAACCCACTTTTGCGCCATCCACCTGTAATGGCTGTCCAGACGCTGCCCAAGGCAGACCATCATTCAGCCACTGACCAAAATAAAAAGCCCTGAAGCAGCACATCGCTTTGAAAGCGCCCATAGCAGTTTTGCTTTCGACTGCGGCTTTAGCTGCGATACCCTGTCCTCTCTCGCCCAAAAACACCACCTGGCAGCTGTACCTGCGGAGAAGGCTGCAGAGTCCTATCCTAGGGGTGAAGTCTGGACAAGACCCGGGAAAAAATGAAGACAATGCGGGGGGGGGGGTCACGGCGCCCTACGAGAGCCTCAGCAGCAGTGACAGCAGCAGGACCTCAACATGAATGCGGGACACCTCAGAGGTCAAGCTGTGGGAACCACAGGGATCAGAATCTGCCCAGGGCAAACGTGGAACTAGCCCCCAAGGAGACGAGAGGGACGGCGCAGACACGGGGGGACACTGCAGACAGGGCTGAGGGACGTGAGGAGCAGCAAGTCAGCAGACAGACATGACGATGGACTTTCAGCTGCGTCGGTGAAGGGGTGGCACACAAAACGAAATAAAATACAATGCAACATAAAGAATGGGCTGTTTGGCATTTTTATGTGCGCATTTTAGTATCCGACAAAAAATGTTCAAACCATCAAGAGGATCTTGGGTGCTAGAATGTAAAGAGTACACAATTATATTTCAAAGAATTCATTTTTAGTACTTCAGACAACTCTGCAATGCCTAGATAATTTCAGGCAGTCAATTTAGTGAGTAATATTTCAATTCCTTTGCCGAATGATTTAAAGCATTTCATAAATTGGAAGAAAATTGCATTGATAAATGCTTCAGAAACTAAACACGCACCATGAAGGCACAGATCAGAAAATCGTTGAGGAAAACCAATTAATACCTCCAGGTTAAACATCATGGTTAATTTCACAGTGTTTTAATCACAAGCATCTTAAGCCTTGTGGGTTTGAACAATAGATGAGTTGAAACACCTAAACCGTGGAAACGTCATAGAGACAAAGCATCTACTGCTCACAGAAATGAATAAACACCAAATGTCAGACACGGGTCTGTTTTTCACACTAGGCCCAATGAAAGCTGCAACTTTATGAGGTTTCCAAGGTTCTCAGAATTGAAGTTAGCTAGATAGAGGCATAACCACAATGAATAAGGTAATCCCCCCCCCAGCCCTCAAATGGGAGGTGGCACTGGTGTACATTTCCACACTGCATATGCACCAAGTGTTTACACTGTGAACTAGGAACAAAACAAATAAGCCACTCATGCAGTAAATATCAGAGACAGAGACATGGCTTTCTTGCAGCATCTCGACATGAGCAGTGCGCTCGTAGCTGGAAGCAATGCTCATCCCTCAAGGCTTCACGAGAGAGGAGACTAATAGGCCATCTCACAGAGGACATCATGTTAGGGACCATCAGGCGATGGCCGAGGGCCACAGGGAGATGCAGCAGAAGGCTCTGGGGCCCCATGTGAAAAATGAGCATTAGCGTCCAGCCAGAACCACTACCAGCCACTACCTGAGAAAAACCACTGCTCAGGGTATCGTGAAAGAGGGAATGAGCTGCCAACAGTGGGTCTGGGTGTATGTTTATGGAAAAACAATGTGGAATAAATGACTAAAAAAGTTATACATATAAATGGATGCATTTATCTTGGTCTGAGAGCCCATGATGGACACTCAGTAGGACAGTGCTTCCCAACCCAGTCCTCGGGGAACCCCGGACAGTCCACATTTTTGCTTCCTCTCAGCTCCCAACACACCTGTACCAGGTATTTGGTGTTCCTGATTGGCTGGGAGGGAGCAAAAAACGTGGACTGTCCGGGATTCCCCGAGAACTGGGTTGGGAAACACTGCACAAGGATACATCCTGAGAACACTCACACGTATGTAATTTTTTACAGACAAATTTCATACACATTTCTGTGCTAGACTATTAAAAAAACATGCACCCACAAAAGACAACAATGCCTGCAAGTAAGACACTTCACAGGAAAGAAGCATGTTGGATTTTAAATTTGTCATGTTTTTCAGAATCGAATAAAATTGAGAGGTCTGGAAACCTGTTCAGATAGGGTCTGTGAATATGCAGTGGAAAAATGAGGGGATGACAGAGTAAAAGGAGGAAAGTGAATGAAAGAAACATGACACGAGGCACAGAGATGTTGCTAAAGCCCTCCTCTATGGGGGGAGGGGAGGGGGAAATATGGGACAGCGCCCCCTGGTGCTGGAAGGAAATAAGGACCTGTTGAGTAGAGCAGTGTAGAGTTTGGTCTTTACAGACTGCAGCAACTCTGAGTTGAGGAGGTTCTGACAGATGCAAAAGGTGCACCTGTTGCAGGTGCACATGCAGCGTAACCGGGCGTGGCTGCGGAGACACACATACAGAGGAAGAGCAGGTCAAGACCGGCACACAGGAAGTTCGCAGCCCAGAACCACCCTTCACAAACAGTCCCCGCCCACCACCATCACTTGAACGATAAGCACCACGGGGTATAAAGATAGAAACTAGAGAGCTCAGCCGCTGCTAGTTAAGCTCAGTAACCCCTCTCACTACCCACAAATGGTAAACACGTGCATGCTAATTCCCACTGACCACAGTCCTAAAAACACCCTCCTGTGTCGATGCAGGATTAAATGACACAGCAGTACCTTGATAATTTTTCACCTACCTGCCAAGCCCACACCTCAAACAAAATATAAAACATCATCAGCTCGAAGGAAACGGGGGGGGGGCATTGCAAGCATCCTGAGCCCAGAGAGAGAACAAAGGCAAGAGCAAAGCAGAGTTCAAGAAGCAAAATAAAAATGGAGGAGGGGGCCGGTGATTTAAAAAGGGCTGTTACACAAGCATATTACTGTAGCTCAGAATGAATACTCCTTCATATATTGGCCATTCATGTGATTTTATACTATTTAACTTATAAAAGTTGTTTTCTAATCACTTCCTGTAACTGACAAGCACCAAATTCAGGACCTATACTGTGGAATAAAGAGTGTATAATACATGACTATTTATGAAGGTAACAAAATGAGCACCCCAGTCTGATCTCCTGATTATCTGGTGGCACAAAGCAACACGAATGTTTGAACCCATATATCCCACAATCCTCTCTCAGCTAAGAATCAATTAAACACTCCTAAAACAACTCCGGCAGATGAAGGATGTTTTTGCCCAGAATTTTTCTTCCAATCAGAATTTGGAATTCAGTGTGATCACACTATTGCTGGATTGGTCTGGGTTGGGGGCCTATATGACATGCTTTCAGGGGGCCCAAAATCTCTAGCAACTGCCCTTCCCTGTTCTGCCTACAGCTCTGTAGACATCCAGCCGGCGGCTGAGACCACCGCTGAGCGATGAAAGAGAATCCCAGCAGTCTGACCTTCTCAGGCAGACTGTGAGCCCGTCACAGAGAGAAGGACTTTATCATCTATTTTTAGTCGTCCTTCAAAATTTCTAACGTAATTCCTTTTTCCCTTTTACAAAAAACAGGCAATATGTGGAAAAAAATCAGCACATCAAGCAGCAGCATAAACAGTTCTCCCTATTTTTAGGCAGCATTTCCTCAGCCTAAGCAAACAAGCAACTTTCACTATTTATGTTGGATTTGCATTGCAGATGTGCAGCTTTTCCAAATGAGAAAATTCGTATGACAAGGGGGAATTGACTTTGTAAATTAAAATCACACACAGGCCAAATTGTCACGGCCGCATGCGTCGGTTCAAAGCCAGCACAACTCCGACCAGTGAGATGGCCGACTGGAAAGCTGAAACGAATCAGCCTTGCAGTTTATGTATTGCAAAACGACATTTATAGCTTTCATATGCTTATCCACAAAAGAATTGTGAAGATACTGAGAAATATACAGTCAGTCCAGTGACAATGCAACTAAAGAAAAATGTCATGTTCATTAAAATCGTGTGCGAAAATATACATATAATGTGTATATATAAAAAACAGGGTTAGGGCAATATGACTCCAAAACTTAGCAACTTACAGTAAACAAAATGATTTAAATAAAACCAGTCACCAAAATTTTAATATATGGATTTTAAATAAGAAATAATAATACATTAATAAGTTATATCGTAAACATCTCCTATACTGTAGGTCTTATGAGTCTCACGAGAATTGACCCGCAACCGCTTCAACCGAACGTGCCCAAGTCACTCACTTGTCGATTGCTGAGAGTTTAGAGTAGTGAGCTACATGCACACAAATGTAACGGGTCACGGTACGCAGAGGGGCATGCGGTAACGTGGCTGCAGACCGTCAACAAAAAGCAAATTAAGTGGATTTTAAGGTATAATAATAATATAATATAATATAATATAATATAATATAATATAATATAATATAATATAATATAATATAATATAAGGCCCTGACCTGTGCAATGCATGCATGCACAAAAAATTTAATTCTTTTAGATTTGACAACTGGTCGACTGATTCCATGAAATTAATGGGTTCAAAAAGAATGATTTATTCACGAAATGGACATCACCATTATTCACTTGGATGGCTATTTTTGCAGGAAGTAGTGTTTCTCTCTAAGACCACATACCATTGTAATTCGCATAGTGCTTTTCTCTCCGACTGAACACTGCACAGATATAAATGCAATTCTGAGTTGTATTAGACTTGGGTCCTAATATATCAACTGTGTAAGAACATATTCCCGGTGTGATATCACGCATTGTAGCAGGACTGAATGTATTTAGATTTCCTAATATTGGCCTACAATACACATTTGCACATGCATATATAAAATGAGATTAAATGATAAAACATTACATGTTTAACCTGCCATTTATATGTAAAGTAGTGTTTTCTATGTCAGGCCCAGAATGAGTGGGTAACTTGGCTGATGATAATCTGAGCCTCACCCACTGACCTCCTTATTACAAAGAAGAGACATACCTTAGAGTCAAAGATGATCCTACTCTACCCAACTCACAAAGAGCCACATACCAAGGAGCCAAAACGAGGACTCAAGATGCACCGCAATACTGCAGAAAGGTCACCGATGGTGAGACACAATAGAAAGGGGGCAAACAGACAGACTAACAGACAGATAAGCAAATGCAAGGATGGGAGGGTGAGAAAACCACCAGAGCCATGAAGGGGTTCTGGGAGAATTCAGGGGCTGGAGGGTCGCTGAAGGTAAAGAGGCCCACAGGCCAGAACTCACGGGTACATAGCCATGGTGGTCAGTTTGGTGAAGATGTCTTTGCTGGGGGCGTCGGCCGTGTTGCATGTGAAGGCCTGCGGCGATGGGATCTTGTGCCTCTTGCAGAACTCCAGCGGCGGCACGCTGTAGAACTGCTTGGCCTCATGCAGGTCTGACTTGGCCGCGACGACCATGCACGGCGTCCTGCTGTCCATGAAGTACCTCTACAGGAGGCAGGAGGAGATGGCTCACCACGGGAGCTCTCAGAAAGCTGCCCCAACTCACCAGATCATCAACGGTCTAGTGCCTCTATTGCACACAACATGTACTTTAGCTCTCTGTTACTCAGGAGCAGGTCCCTTAATCCAGAGAAACTTCTGTAATTCACAAATGTTAATTTACTCGTTGGTACAGATGGAAGAAATCAGGATCATATAAGCAGCATCAGCATCACACAGTAACACTCAGCTTCAGTTGGGTTTATCATGAGTTTGGATGTTACACCATTATAGGCTTTGGTGCAGACAGACAGCCTTCACACTAGGAAAACACAACACACTACCTGTGTGACTGCAGCGTGTACAAAAGCACCAACCCAACCCAACAGTAAAAGACCAACATTAAGTAGGGCTGAAAACGTACCTTGAAGATCCTAGCGCAGTATTCAAAGGAGTTGGGGTTGCTGACGTCATAGACCATGCAGACAACATCACAGGTGAGTTCGGCGTCCGAGAGGAACTCCGAGTTTGGGATGACCTCATGCAGCTGCAGGAGCACATGAAAAATGGAAATAACCGCAAATAATCCTCCGTTAAAGGATAGCTACATCCGAGGTCAGGAAAAAAACAATTAAATAAAGAAAAATGACAAAATTATAGAAGAATCTTAAATGAACATCTTCACAGAAATTCTCCTTAGACCAGTACCTGCACCTGCTCCTAAAGTGAAACATGAACACACTTAGACCATCTCACCAGCAAGTATTTCTCCTGTCCATAGACGTATGTAGTGCTAATGGCATAATAGGACCTGTGATCTTCTCGAATCGTCTTCTGGCGCTGGAGAAGAGAGGAAAACAATCCCACACTTTAATAGGAAAACTACAAATGAATAGACAGCAAGCAGCTACATAATAAATGTGTGGGACTTGCTGCACCAGCTTTCCTAAAATACTCCAAGCCTCTAGCTACCGTGTCTTGACCTACAGCAGGCCAGAGCTGTAGGAGACGTACCAGGAGGTTCCTGCCTAGGAAGGCCTGGAGGAAGCCGCTCTTCCCACTGTCGGTGGCGCCGAAGACATTGCAGCGGAAGACATTGCGTTGCGTCTGCTTCTTCTGCAGGTCTATCTTCTTGTCGCGCGTAACTGTGTTCGCACACAGGGGGGCGACATTGGACGCGCTGTTCGGTTAAATGCCACAGACATACCTAAAGCGGCTCTTAGATTTCACATAAGCATGCCTCAGGGCGCTCCAATCCCCCATAAATATTAAATAGGGAATCTGATCTTCCTCAGGTGACTCTCAGTCAGCCAGATTCGCCTCCGTAGAGGAAGGTGACATTGTGTCTGTTTAGAAGTTAATTTATGTCCCAAAGGGTTTCTGTACCCCATATCTCTGCCATTGCCAGCTCTCTGAAGTCTAAATTTAGTTATTACTGAACAATCCACCATAGAGCACAAAAAACATCGGAAAGCTGTTTTTGTAAAGCTGCTTTGGTTCTTAAGGCACTAACTGGCAAATTTATAAATAAAGACACCCTTTGAATATAACAGAAGATACTGACAGGTAACCCAGCAGGAAAATGCAGGGAGACAGAAGCATTTAAAAAGACAGCGATATGAAAACTCATTTCTGTCATCACCATGACAACACAGCCCCCCTCCCACCTGTGATGGCAGCTGCCTGGGATTCCTGCTCACAGATGATGGAGAAACCCAAGTAACCCAGGTACTCTAGGCAGCGCTGCACGTCTAGGTATGTTGTCAGCCTGAGGAGGAGAGCGGAAGACAAAGCGGCTGCTGCATCGCGCCCTTAGCGGCTCTGGCGTGAAGAAGCACCACCTCAGGGAACACGTGTGATGTTCTGAACATCTGCCCTGCGGGGGGCTGCTGGAGTCATACTCACGTCCACTGCGACAGGTAGCCCTGGTAGGTGATCCAGCCCTGCTCGTTCGTACACACTGTCGTGTTGACGTCTGGCCCCCACGGCATATAGGGGAAGACTTTGAAAAGGTCCTTCAGCTCCTCTGGGGACAGGGCACAGTCCCTGTCCTGGGATAGATAGCACAGAGCCAGAAGAACAGAAATCAGGTGTCTCGATGCGGCACCTTGAAGGCTAGAGAAGTGCAGGGAATGGACATTGGCTTGGGATCTTTGCGACCGGGATCAAAGGGAGCAGTAGTGATCCGGCTGAGAGTAAGGCTGAGAGTAAGGCTGAGAGTAAGGCTGGTAGGCTAATTAGACTAACAGAGTGAATTTCATTACGCTAAACAATGTCGTGCAAGTC
Source organism: Hyperopisus bebe (assembly GCA_026777045.1). NCBI lineage: Eukaryota > Metazoa > Chordata > Actinopteri > Osteoglossiformes > Mormyridae > Hyperopisus > Hyperopisus bebe. The sequence goes on from JAODJW010000094.1 coordinate 9,196,713, forward strand.
AATTTGAATATTTAGGTTATTTAAATGTGTTTATTGTGCTTATGTGATTATTAGA
>JAODJW010000094.1:9196867-9208105 GCA_026777045.1 Hyperopisus bebe
GCTAAACAATGTCGTGCAAGTCAATTTGAATATTTAGGTTATTTAAATGTGTTTATTGTGCTTATGTGATTATTAGAAATCTAATGACTCATTGAGACAATCTATATATAATAAAATCACTGCCAGCCCAGTGAACAAACATACATCCACCAATAACTGATGTACCTACCACCCCTCTCACCCTGCACTCAGAAAAAGTGCTAATGATAAAGCTGAATTACACCTATATTTTATGCTAACTGGCCAACAGTTTCAGAAGAGCTGCTGATAAAAATTAAGTATATTTAATTCTAATGTCCTTGCTGATTTTTGTCTAGTGATTACAAAAACAAAAGTAATATACATTTTTGGGATTAACGTAAGGTAAGAGGACTTAAACCTCTGAGCACAAGTAAGACGACAGGTATATGGGCATACGGACCAAAAGGCAGACGTTGTCACCTTGTCATGTTTGTCAAAGACGCTCTGGAGGAAAAGGTAAGCATTGTGGTTGAGCTCAGTAGTACAATCCAGGGGTATTTTTAACCTGAGGGGTCAAAAAACAAGCACGGCAGTTAGACATGAATAAATAAACAGCTGGGTACCAACCAATTAATGGAACAAGACTGCGTTCTTCAAGGACACCTGCAAGCACCATGTCATTACAGCCACCTCCAGCCAAAGGGTTAGGCTACACTCTCTGAGCATGGTTACGCCTCACAAACCCTAAGATGGTAAATCACGTTGCACAGAAAAGACGAGAAGATGACGACGTCTTATCATTAACACCCAAACCGTTCTTGCAGCATCGGTTGGGCTTGGCGCATAAGACCAGAGAGCGAACGCCAGTGTTTGCATCAGCCGAAAGGGGCCAGGAAGACTCACGGGGGGAAGAGATAGTCCTGGGTGAGCTCCAGATCGTCGTCGTAGCCAAATCGGCGCAAAACCGTCCAGGTCGTCTCATGTCTGCCCCTCTGGATGAAGAGCGTGTGAAGAAACAGGAAGCCTGCGGGGACACACCATCACCATGGCGTCTAAGTGGAACCCAAGACAAACGTCCATCCAATCACATGTATCTACATCCCCAAACGGAGAACAATATGAATTTGTCCAGCCATCAGTGGAGCTGCATTCTAATGTAAATATCCTAATGAAGAACTGAAAGGCATAGAGGAAGGGCTGGTCTCTGTGTGGAGTCACCTTTCAGCGTGAGGCCATTATCACGCACTCCGTCCGTCATGTTCTTCCTCACCACATTCTTCACGTCCTCCAGCGCTTGTGGCGCCAAGGGTGTGTTGAAACATGTCCTCTGCGAAACACACAATGACTCCCAGCTGACAAACACACCACAGGACGCCGCCCTACACCGGGATAACGCCTGAACATCTACAGTAGTTCTGCCCAAAAGAACATAATTAGAAATAAGCGATCTGATCTGAAACGGGAGATGTTTTTCTCTGCATTAAATGACCAATATTTTGCATTAATTCTGCACACAGTAACTAAACTAAGGCTTTTTAAAACAAATTAACTGTTGAATGAATTACACATAATCACAGACATGAATTTAAATGACATGCGATTCATATTGACCAGACGAATTTATAATAATTTGCAGGCGTACAAATAACTGAAAATTATTTAATGCACTGAAGATTGATTGTTAATTTAGGGATATCATTCCGACTTCCAAGTTGCCTTACCTGGAAAAAATTAAGCTCATTATCATTGAGGATGCCATCATTGTCCAGGTCAGACACTTTGAAGATGCGCGTTAGGGCCTTGACACAAGACGGCTTAATCTGCCAAAAACGAATGTGCTCAGCTACCATGGTTACACACAACTTTAAATTATGCAAAAATAATTAATTATAAAAAATTATAATAAAAAGCCATGTGCAATTACAGAAACTATTATTGCTAAAACCGGTTAGAAAGACACCATAATTACTGAATCAAGAGCCTACAATTGGCTGAGACTATGCATACATAGCAATGCAAAAACAGTCAATGTAAGTTAGAGAAATGAGCAGGAGATTTCAGGACTATGTCTGTCACTGCGACACTGGAAATGTGCACACCTCCTTCTCCTCTGGACAGTAAAGCGGCCCAGTTGGGTGTAGCACGGCCTTCTGGGCATAGTAGAAAAGCTCAGAGATGTTCTTCAGGTTCTTTGCAGAGCACTACAAACAGAGATAGGCATTACTCTGCAAGCAAACACAGAGTAACTAATAATGCAGTTGATCGGGGCAAAACAACAGGTAATGTGTCATGGATCTCCCTTTCTGCCTTTCAGAAACACCCCCAGCTAATCAGCCCCACTGACAATGCATGAGCGTGTCTGCCTGGGATTGCGGTATTAATGCGATTCTACTAAATGTCCTGAAGTTACCCTGAAGCTGTGACTCGAAAGTGAGCAGTGACTGTGTTGGTGTCTCTGACCGCACACACACACCCAAACATACACAGCGCCCCCCCCCTCCCCCCCACCAAAGATACACAAACACGCCCACCTCCACGCACGTCTCGATCTCGCTGTACTGGTTCATGATGGGCAGGATGGTCTCCATGCTGCTGTGCTCCACCAGGTCTGACTTGTTCCCCACCAGGATCAGGGGCACCCTGTCTCCAGACACACAGAGCTGCTGCATGAAAACATCTGAAGTGGTATCTCACACAGACCCTCCACAGCTTACTCTTTCAGTCAGCCCATAAGAAAATGACACCACAAATCTTCCAGAGGAGCTCTAGAGTCTCTTCCATCTATCTATCCTTTTTCTATAACCACTTTGAATGCAAGCTTGCAGTCCGCCTGGGGAAACACAGGGTACAAAACAGTGGACAGTCCAGTCCAACACTAAGGAGTCTGTTCTCGATATTATTAAAGTAACCACAAAGTCAAGACTAATGGAACTTTGCGCCAACACAAGACGTTTATGAGCTCGTAGATTCAAGCACGGCATCAACTGAGAGATATAAACGGCTTCAGGATTTCCTTCCCTAAGGCTGTCAGTCTCCATACATTCACCCTGGCCTCACTACTGAACTTATCAATGTCATTTGTTTAAAGAGCCCTTCCCAGCATGGCTGAATCATAGCACTTTACCCACACATATAAAAACACACTGGCAAACAGCTTTGCATGTTGACATGTACAGTAAGTTCACATTAGTCCTGCCTTTGACATCCTGTCTAGGTTAAGGTATCCATGATAGCAGTCACGTAGCACCAACCCTGCCCCCCCCCCCACCACCACCACCACAATCTCCTCTTACAGGCATCCCATGCAGCCCTTAAAGGGGACAAGGCCCTAACCCCAGGATCCTCACAGCGTCCACGTGATGATCGCAGTGCCACACACCTGCTATCCTTGTCTGTCCTGTCATTTATGAGGGGAATCCAATGGCTTGTCACCTGCAGAAACGCAAACGTAAAACACCATCAGCAGAGATATTCAGGCTGAAGCAAACAGCACACAATCTTTACCTCAGGCCAAGAGCCAGGAATATATAACTGTAATTAAAGACTACAGAGAATCTACTGTCAACCAAGGACTTTCCAGAAGCGCTACACCTACCTTCTCTATGGATTTCTTGTTGTTGACAGAATACACTATGCAAATTACATTAGCCTGCAATAAAAACAGACTGTCAGCATTATCCATGTAAACATACACTGGTCATGCATGCTAAGGGAAAATTTATGTGTTATTGGTCATACATATTTTCTTTATCTTCATTCAACCGTTAGCTAAGCTGGTAAGAATTGAAATGTATTACTAATTAGTGTTGGAATGTGCACCAGGTGGCTCGATCTTATATGCTGATCTAGGCAAGGCCATTAGACAAAAGGATAATCACACCTGAAGCCACAAGTGGTAGTCATGGCAACAATCTTACCTTTGATATCTCCTGGAACAACTGTTCATCGGACTGTTCTGCCTCTGCAGAGGATAAGTCAGTATTTAATGGCTGCTACTTTACTGCCACTATTTTCATGCCGTTAATTCAGGGTTAAAAGTGTGGACAGCAGCTGAGAGTACCTGAGTAGTCTACTATGTGAGTGGGCACTCTCTCCGGTGTGACATCAGCGGGAATGGTAATCTCTTCTGCACGTAGTGGAACCTGTTTAACAGAAACCAAGGCGAATAAGGCACAGCTAGGGAGATCTGCACTCCGCCTATAAGATGCAATAAAGTGCAACAGCAAAGCTGCATGGACAAATGATTACAGCACCAGTTAATATAGAGGTTTGCGCTTGAGTGAATTCATTCAAATCTCCCAGCCCGGAACCACGGAACGTGGCGGTATCTTGTGCTTTCTGGAAATGAATCACGTGTAAACAGGAAATGAACATCAAGACAAGAAAAACTAGGTGGACATTCGAGAGCTCGGAGCAAAATTACTGCTACCCATTTTTTTAAATTATATTAAATTCACATTTAATTCTGTGTTTTTTTCCCGTGGAAAAAAAAATTGTCTAACATCAGGGTATCGGCCCTTTGGGAAAATTTAATGATTTGCCTGTCCATTCTCAATAACCAAAAATCTGCAATAATACAACTGCACACTGCTGTTAATACAAAAGAAGTTGAGTGATGATATTATGCCAAATAAGCTGTCAGTAGGCAGCACTGTGGCCTTACTTGTACAGTCGGGGATTGGCCGCCATGTTTGCAGGGACCAAAAACATGCAGTGAGATGAACTGGTGTCTCAGTGACCTTTATATGTATGCAAGTTTGCATACTGAGATGGACTGACATCCCATCCATGGTGTCATCTGCCTGGTGCCCTACGCTGGTCCAACCCAAGACACTGTACTGAAAAATCAGTTAGAGGACCGATGGCAAAAATAATAATACTAATACTGCTACTAATAGTAATAATAATCATCATCTACAACAGTATAGGAAAGAGTTTGACATTGGGGGGATAGAACTTAATTTAAATGCAAAGGTCAATTTATTGAAGGGAATTAATGAAGCCAAATTAAATATGGGGGGGGGTTGAGTCTCCATACCTCATCTGGGAATTCCTCGCTCACCAATGACATGATCAAGGAAGTCTTCCCCACTTTGGCTGTTAAAACAGAATGAGTCCAGTTTAAATTACAGGCACTGCACTGCTGAACAGCTACAGCTGTACCTTTGAAGCTGCCCAGGACACAGGGACACTCGCAACGGCTTCCTGGCAAGACGCATCAATAAACTGGAAAAGCAGCTGCACGCCTGCAGGAGCAGTGGGACAGCTGGTGTATGCAGTCACCCACTCGGCCTGTCATACGGCCACTGAGCAGATCCAGTGCAGGAGGAGAGCTGCAGCCCACAGGAGGAATTTAACATGAAACCTTTCTCAAAATGGCTTCCAAAGACGTGTCTAACAATATAAATGACTGTCTCACAATTAATTCTACATCTATTTACTTAGCATATGCTCTTATCCAGAGTGACGCAAAACTGAGAAAGCGGGGTCAGCCAGTCCCCGGAGAAATTGGGGTTAAGGGCCTCGCTAAATACCACTGATATAAGTAGTTTTTATTAGAAGTTTATTAAAACCTAAAAACAAGTTCGCTTTTTGATATCTATATCAATAAAATGTTTCAAGGCCAATTTATTATTTTTTTCAGCAGAAGAAATATGTAGGCCACTAAGCACTGGAACCAAAGCACTGAAGACAGAAATAGTTCCAGCTTCACCAACTGTGAGACATGCCAAAGACAAAAAAATCTCAGTGTGAAAAAAGAGAGGCGGTATCTACAAGTATGATTACATTTCAAATGTTTAACTACACCCACCGGATGACAACCGCAAACACTGGCAGGTCACGGTAACCGGCTAATACTGTAATATAGTTTCATCTGAGTTTAAAAACTATGATTATTCTACCCATTTTCATCCAAGTAACGACTGTTGTTTTTCGTGTAATATGATGATTAAATTCACAAAGTCACTTAATTGGAAGGTTAACTAGTTAAACTCATCCAAAAGGCACGTCAGAATTTCTATGTGATGGTTGATCGTTTCACCCCCTACTTAATTATTGCACCCAGCATAGCAGACATATTTGTCCAGACTCGAAACATGTCGCGACTTACACAGCAGTTTAACACTGAAACGTGCTGTTACTGTAACAGTGTTGTAAAACACTGGCGATCCGCTGTGGTCCGGCAGTCATTTAGGACTAGTGACCCGTAGAGATGTAATTACCCAGGGAAACTACTTTATGGTACCTTTCATGGCCAGCTAACTTGCTAATTAAAATGTTAATATGTTTAACATTGTACTGGCCAGCAAATAACGTGATCCGCACGAATCTGCTAGATTACTAGGCTGACTCCAATAAATAATTTATCTCACTGCTAGGCTTAGGTGCAGCTAACGTCCAGGGACATCCGGCTAGCCGGTTAGCATGATACATGATCAGCATCACACAGCGAGTGTGTTCACTGATTAGCTAAGACATTTTCCAGAAACTTCATGCTATAACATTAACTTACGTTCTCCCACAAGTAATATCCTGACGTCCTTCCTCATTGTCCCCGGGTAGGTATTATATGCAGATTAAAAAGCCCAAGTTCGTTTACTCAATGTCATCTAGGACTGTCATGCGGTGCAGGGGTTTAGCCCAGCTAGTATTTAGCCGGCAAAAAAAAACTAAGGCGTGCGGAGGTCACTTCCTCTACACGGCGACAGTAAAGTGTTGGCGCCTTTTACGGTTGTTTGATTTTTGTAATAAAAACTTATCGTAATAATACGCCGATTTTACGACTTGTACAGTTACCTATTACGATGCTAATTCAGGTATGCATTACACTAAGCGCTCTTGGCGGCGACATGGGTTACAGCGTGTAAGGTTGTCATGTTTTGACATCGGGCGGTACCTCCCCGCTTGGCGATACGCGCTCGCGCCACCTCCCACTGACCCCACGTGCATGGAAAGGAAGCGCGAAGGGACAAACTTTTCCAAACCATACCGAGTGCGCGAAACAGCCGGTGTGAAGTTGGGTTTCGTAGGCTGGAGATGTAGCCAGAAACCCAGATGAACGAAATCAACATATATTGATTGTAATTTACTTGTGAAATAAACAGGCGACGACATTCCAGGCTTTGGAGCTTTCTTTTGAGTTGTTTAGACTATACATATCTTTAGACTGTGGGAGGAGAAAACCCGCGTCAGGCGGTGAGAACATTTGAACTCTACATAAATTATTGGAAATCCAATTAACATTACAGTTTATTGAATTAAAAACACGAGATTAAAAACAACCTACTGAATTGTTTGACTAAATGCAAAAAATCACTCTTGTTCCCATCTTTCATTTCCTGTTTTCCTGAAATAACCAAATTATCTCTGTCGCCCTCAAACTTCCTTGCGTTACTTCGATGTGTTTTTTAGAGCACAGCCATTAACCCCAAGACTTATTTCTTAATGTATTATACTGAACACCACCTGATCATGTCCTGGACCGACATATTGCAGTTAACTGATCCGTTTCTTTTTTTCCTTGGCAGCTCGAAATAATATACAGACATCACAGCGTAAGAGTATGTGTTCTTGTCGACAGTTCCCCTAATAGATGATTCTGTTCGACATCCACACCAGAATTAGTTAGCTGAGCAGTTTTCGTCACTTAAATTTTGGTCAAAGTGCCCAAACCATCACTAAGATCACGGCATGGTAATCCTACCTAAAACTTTCACATATGACCAAAGCATGATATGATGTTTAATGCTTAAATAAAACTAATTACACATAGAGTACTGCATGGTAGAACTAACGATCTTATAATAGGCGAAAACTAAAAGCTGGCTCTTTCATGGATCAATCTTGTTCTGCAAGTTACTGTATTTAACTAGAGTACTGGACATTTACAAAAGTTAACACGTACAGTACATCCTGACTCCACATGTGATCTCATTTCATTACCTGCATTTACTGCCGTAAGCTATACTGTTGTGCATTTAAATAAACTTTGATGATTTGATTTGAAATGAAGACAGTGACCACAGCAAATATGTAGTTTTACCCTTTGTTTTATAAAATGACTACACTGGCATTATGTATATGACCATTATAGTTATCAAATAAATACCATTTGACGGTATCACTTAATTAGAACATACAGTATCATCACCCTAAGTATTTTTTAATCGTGTTTCTCAAAGACACCACTTTTACCTAAGGTCCAGTGAAAGCCAGGCAGTTTCCACGCTGCAACCCATACAACCAGAAGGCAGGCCTCACTGGTTCCTGGAAATGAACCAAGACACTGTGCAACAGCATGATATCATTATCATGCGTGCTGTAGAAGGACAGCTGTCCGTCATCCATGTCAAGCAAGACTGTGATTCTGCTGGGACGGGCATGGTCCAGATGCTGCTTTGTATTGTTGTGCCAGTAGCTCAGCCTTCGGCTGGTCCACTCCAGACACCAGGAGGCAGCAGTGCGCCCCAAACGGTCATCACGGCCCAGGTTGGAGTACGCCACACCGATGGCCCAGCCCACGCTGTTAGTGGAATCCACATGCCAGTAGTGTGTGCCACCCGTGAACTCTTGCTCCGCCATGACCTGACAGATTGAGAAGCGGTGCTGCTGTGACTGAGCCAGCCTCTTGGGTCCTCGCACCTCTGCCTTGCGGTTGCCCTCAAAGAATGCCAGATCCCCGTGCCCAAGAAGAGGACTGAATGTCAGCTGCTCATAGCCTAGAGGACAGAGTACAGAAAAACTTCAGTTTCCATGGGATCCAGGAATTAGAGAACAGAATGGGGGGGGGGCACATTGCCACATATTAAAAATCCAAGTTTCAACCCCCCTCAAAATTATCTTCGGCCACCCACCCCCATCTACGGAGGGGGACCCTCCAACTTGCCAATATTTACCCATGCCCATGGAACCTATTTGTAGGATTGCCAGACCACCCCCCCCCCATAAGCCTGGGGGGGGTCCTATTTGTTACCCTCGTCATTGGAGAGGCAGGCGAACCGGACACAGAGAAAGGTGAATCTTGCTCCATAACTTAAGAGCCAGATCACTGTTTCTGAACTCCCCCCTTCACATACGCAGAACAAACTTACTGTACAATTCTCCACTGAGTACAGGAGCATGTTCCCTGCCTCATACCTCCCCTGAAGCACCTACACCCTCCCCCTTTACAAAGTATGCTACTCGTGTCAGTACTTACATCCTGCAAGCATGTCTACCGGGTCTGCCTCTCCCACGGCAGCCACAGGCATCTCAGATACATTCTGCTCTTCGCTGAATGTCACCGCTGCACTGTTTTCTGAAAATTTGTTATGTCATATTCAATACTGCATCATCGGCAAATACGACAATGACTTCTTATAGAATATTACACTCTTTTGAAGAAACTCTCCTCTTGTGTTCTTTGCAATATAGTTATAACATTCTCATGTAAATGTATTAATTTAAATGTGTTTATTTCGCTGACACTTTCGTTCAAAGTAACATAAGAGTTTGTAAAGCTTTGGATCAGAGAGCAGGGTAGCTGGCATGCAAAGCCCCTGAAGAAGGTAAAGTTAAGGGTCTTGCACAATGGCTCAGGAGTAATATGCTGGCCACAGAGTTCAAACCCACGACCTACTGGACATGTGGTCAAATCCCAGTCCTATTTAAATTCAAGGGTAACTCTTACAGTCAGCATGGGGTTATGATTTCTGTTTAGGTAGGACAGGATGGCCGAGTTGTCGTTTTGGAGGGAAATGAGAAGTGTTTCATTACCTGAAAATATAAAATATAATGCTAACACGACAGTGTACCTTCTGGTTGTTCTCTGTACACTGGGAAAGTGCTGCCAGTGGAATCCAGTGTGCTTTTTATGTCCTGGACCAGACTAGTACTGGGGACTGATTCCACTGGGACATCAAGCTTGGTTTCTTGTCCATCACAGGAAATATGTGGCTATGAAAAGGATACAGAATCCTGTTAATTACAGGGGGTCCAAGAACATATGCAAACTTTTTTTTCAACAACAAATATTAATCAGGAAAAGAAACAAACATCAGTCATTCTATTTCACTTATTCAATTAGAGTCATAGTGATTATGAGAGTATCAGGAATTTCAGCATAAGGTGAATTCCGACCATCATGACAGCGCAGCGATATAGCGCCTCTAGTGGCAGATGTTGCGGCTATCCTACACTGTCCTTTAAACTTACTGACCAAGACGAACTTCCACCCATCGGTTTTCTGCGTTCTTATTCTGGACAAGGCAACCTTATTTACCAGTTTTCCTTACTTTGCACTGACGTTAAGATGTTAAAAAAGCTATATATGTACAGTTTATCTATTGTCTATATCTCTATTTAATTGAATTACAAGAACGTAAGTGGAAGAAGAAGTAAACAAAAAACTTACCACACTGTGTTCGTTTTTTGATAAAATATCCTGCCAGCTCTGTCGGCCCAAAACATCTACAATCTTGCAAAGTGTGATATTTCTCTGTGGTTTGTAATCCGAGCGAAAGGATTCTCTACACTCTGGGCACTTTTTTTCCGCATTTCGTCCAAGATGAGTTGTCAAACATTTTTCACAATAGTTATGTCTGCCGCAAAACGATGTCACGGGATCTAGAAAGATCTTCAAGCAAATACAACACTCCAGATGTTTGGCTAAAGCCTTGAGCATTTCACACTCCTCGAACGCCATAGCCTCGTAAAGCAACGATATAAACAGCCGCGAAAACGAAAGTGACGGTGCCGCTGACGGGCTTCTTCTAGTTCCGTCGCAAAACGAAGCGTTAGCGGCGCGCTATTAGGTAAACGCGTATTATGAAAACAAGAAAATACAATAACGCTTTGTAATCTCGCCAGCGGGAGACACGCACAAAATCAATATTCAAATGCCTTCATTAATAAACAACAGGAAAGGCATACTTTTGAACATGTAGTACAAAAAGCGGGTATGCCTGTCAAAATCCACACAATTTTCTCGAAATACTAAAGGAAAGGAAAATCTTTGCAAAAGTAATTTTATTCTTCATAATAAATGAATCAGTAAAATACAACCTGACTGAATACTGAACAAATTAACATTCACATAATTCACTGGAGCTTTATGTGCACTCAGCAAGAGCATTTTCACACCTTTATCAGGGACAGGTAGGCTATACCTAATGCCAAGTATGTCTGGATTATTTTGTGAATAGAAAAAGGGATAAAATCTCTTTGGGAGGTAGGGGCCTGAGTTTGAATGGTCCTAATTTTGGACTTTAATACTGCAAGTAGGCCTACAGACAAGTA
>JAODJW010000094.1:9208205-9225223 GCA_026777045.1 Hyperopisus bebe
CTTTGGGAGGTAGGGGCCTGAGTTTGAATGGTCCTAATTTTGGACTTTAATACTGCAAGTAGGCCTACAGACAAGTATATACATGAACTGAGGGTCAGTTTTCTACGAGACCAGGTGGGTATCTCCTGCTTCTCCTGTCCTTTACAAAATGCACCTTATTCAATATTAAAGCCATTTATTGTCATATGCGCAGAGGGTCAGTGGGCTAAGTTTCTATGGTCAGAAGATCGCCGGGTTGAGCCCCTGCCCCAGCAGACCAGTCACATGTCTGTGGCCCTTGAGCAAGGCCCTTAATTACCCCCCAGCTCCAGGAGTGCTGCACATTACCTGACCCTGCACTGTGACCCCCTAAGCTATGGAGAGCAAGGTGGGGTCGATGAAGAGAAGCAATTCGAGTACATGTACTGGTGTAAATTGCAAATAGAGGATTTATCACAATTTTTTTTTTCACTCCGAATGCTGCAAAAAGAAAAGGAAAAACAGAAAACAATATTTTAAATGATTGTGGTTATCATCTTCACCTCCAACAGCCTTCAACTGCAACAATGCAACATGAAAAAAAACCCCACGATGATTCAGTGACAAACTTTTCCTTTATTTTCCTGACATTTTCTTACATGGATAATGTCTTTGCCACATAAATTATGAAATTATTAAAGGTAGAATATAAACATTGCAGAGTTGCCTTTCATATGAAGAGCCTGCTTCAACATAAAATTAATATTACAGGTCAATTAACAAATTAACAAATAAAAATGATGGTGGATAAATAGACTTAGTTAGAATTTTATTTTTTTACCATCTAAGTCACCCTGTGCATTTGATAAACGTCTGCATAGGTTCATGTGGATATTGCGCCCCCTGCCTTCAGATGGGATATAGCACACTATACAAAGAAACATCTTCACCTTGCCCTCACATATGAAGATAAACTGCTGATCCTGTGTATCCATGATTACATCCACACTTCCACTTTTTCCCCTGTGTCCCAGAACTGGTTCTCCTAAAATCAGGAGTAAATCTGCTGTACTTTGCATTTGGATTATGTTACATTTATATTTGTAGTGTATGTCTTTAAAAAGCTTTACAGTGTTTACATTAAAAATATAATCCTGTAGTAAAAAGACAAAAATAATACTGCTCGAGTATATTTTAAAGTAAAAGAGCACATTTATTCATTTTTTGTTTGGTTTCCATTTTATATTGCCATGTGGAAAGATTTGTGAACGAAATATGTTTTGTGAACGTAATATGTATAGTACTTTTAAAGGGTTCATATGAAAAGACTGTAATAAAACTAATAATTATTCTATTTTTTCATTCACAATGGTTGCGTGTGTTGCTAATGCATAATTACAGAGTAATTGTGCCATTTACTGATTGAAAAGAACTACAAAATATAACTTTTGTTTTGATGATTCTTCAAAAACGTTTTACAAGTAACGCAAGCATGAGGTGTAAAAGGGTTAAATAATACCGTAGCTACACATAAAGAACTGAGAGGACTGATAAAATGGGAATAACTAAGAACTGGTCCTTTAAGGTTCAATCTTGTACTGCAAGTTACTGCTTTTAATTAGAATACTGGAAACTTAGTAAAGTTCGTGTAGTACCTTGACTCAGTTGAAAGGATCTGACAGTGACCACAGCAAATCTGTATAGTTTCATCCTTTTTTGAAAGAATAAATATTAAATTTATATAGCACTTTTCAAAATACCCAAGGCCTTTACAGAACCAATGGGGAGCCACACAGTAGCTAAGGTGATAGCAGAGAATTCATCAGTTAGACATAGAAGATCAGGACGCCAGATCTGAAAGGGCCACAACGGGCAACTTCAGCCAAGACATGGGAGTACCACCCCTACTCTGTCACAAGATACCCAAGGATCCTTTATGACCTCAGGACTTCAGTTCCATATCACATCTGAAGGATGGCATCATTTGTACAGCACAGTGTCCCTGTTACTTACTGTGGCATTGGGGTCCACACAGACCACAGGATGGGTTTATCCTCTAGGCCACACCAACATCTCTTCCAGCAGCAACCCATCCAAATACTGGCCAGGCCCAAACCTGCTTAGCTTCAGGCTAACTAGCTGGTCTGGACAGAATATGATATGGCAGCTGACTAAATAACTCCTTTTATAAAATAACTATAATGACAATGTGTAGGCGAGTATGATTGCAACAGCTACCAAATGCAATTTAATGTTGTCTCTTAATCAGAACATAGTTTCACCACTACTAAATACTCTTAATCTAGTTTTTCTTTGACACCACTTTTACCTAAGGTCCAGTGAAAGCCAGGCTGTTTCCACGCTGCAACTCATACAACTAAAAGGCAGCCACTGGTTCCTGGAAATGGACCGAGACACTGTACAGCAGCACAGTACCATGTAAGACAGCTGTCCGTCATCCATGTCAAGCGAGACTGTGATTGTGCTGGGACGGGCATGGTCCAGATGCTGCTTTGTACTGTTGTGCCAGTAGCTCAGCCTTCGGCTGGTCCACTCCAGACACCAGGAGGCAGCAGTGCGCCCCAAACGGTCATCGCGGCCCAGGTTGGCGTACGCCACACCGATGGCCCAGCCCACGCTGTTAGTGGAATCCACATGCCAGTAGTTTGTGCCACCCGTGAACTCTCCTTCCGCCATGACCTGACAGATTGAGAAGCACTCCTGATGATACAGCCTCTTGCATTATTGCACCTTCACCCTGCGATTGTCCTCAAAGCCAGATCCCCGTGCCCAAAAAGAGGACCGAATTCAGCCACTGAAAACCTACAGCACAGAAAGTACAGAAAAAGAGCAGCTGATTTTCAAATGTCCCATCAAATTATGGTTAATAATTTGACTAAACGAAAATTCATTATATAAAACACTATGTTTTCAACTGTTTCCAGTTGTTTCAAATTTGTTTTTAATATCATTTGATTCAATTTTAAAAATATACATTAAATTATTTCTAGTGGGTCTAGTTTGATTAGTATTATTTGACAAAAGTATTACAACACCTTTACTTAACCGATTAACCTGAATGACGCATCACTTTCTTGGTGTTCCAAGCACTAAATAAAACACATTCTGAAATCTGGAGAGCCTGGTCTCCCCAAGTTCTGGGAACTTGAAAGGACAACACATCATCTAGATGCAGCTGTATGTGTTTTTATACTATATATAAAATTTGGCTATCCATTATACTTTAAAATAGATGGAAAGGTCAGGTACAGACAGTATTAATTCAGACCAGTATTTTGCTTCCAACCAGTTGAGTATAAAGAACCACAGTCATGGAGTTACTCAACTGGTTGGTTGAAACAAAATCTTGGTCTGGATTTGTACTTTCTGAACCTGAACTTCCCACCTCTCTAAACATCCATCCATCCACCTTCTATCTGCTTATATGGGAGAAGACAACTTATTTTTCAGTTTCCATTACATTGCATTTTTTTACTTTTGCATTATTTTAAAACACTCTCTCTCTCTCTCATACACACACACACACACACACACACACACACACACAGTCTATCTATTGTCTATATCTCTATTTAATTGAATTACAAGAACATAAGTGGAAGAAGAACGCTGGGTTCGTTTTTTTTGTTTTTTTGTTTGTTTTTTTTTATAAACTATCCTGCCAGTTCTGTCGGCCCAAAACATCTACAGTTTTGCAAAGTGTGATGTTTCTCTGTGGTGTGTAACCCGAGTAAAAGGATTCCCTACACTCTGGGCACTTTTTCTCCGCATTTTGTCCAAGATGAGTTGGCAAACATTTTTCACAATAGTTATGTCACGGGATCTAGAAAGATCTTCAAGCAAATACAACACTCCAGATGTTTGGCGAAAACCTTGAGCATTTCACACTCCTCGAACGCCATAGCCTTATAAAGCAATGACATAAACAGCCGCGAAAGAGAAACTGACGGTGCTGCTGACGGGCTTCTCGTTCTACTTTCTGTTAAGTAAATTCAAATTCAAACAGAATCATCCCATGTTTATCGACACTTTGCTATGACCTGCAGTAACATGTACAAAATCAATACTGAAAGGAATTCATTAATACCAACAGAAAACACATGGTTTTGGGCATTTAATATAAAAAGCTGACATTCCACTTAAAAATACAAATCTTATTATTTGAAAATAATAGGAAAAAGTAATGTTATTCTTCATTTTCAAGTGAAATACAACCCAACTGAATACTGAATAAATCAATATTCACACTGTTCACTGGAGGTTACTCAGAAAGAGCATTTTCAACAGGGACAAGCAGGCTATATCTAATGCCAAGTATGTCTGGATTATTTCACAAACAGAAAAAGGGATAAAATCTGATAGTGAGGTGCGGGCCTGCATTTGAATGGTCCTCATTGTAGATGTTAGTACTGCAAACTGGCCTACAGACAAGCATACACTCAAACTGCAGGTCAGTATTCTTTCATGAATCTCAGCACCACAAGTAGAACGTAAGGCATCCATGAATATTACAGATGGGCTTCAAATGGCACTGATCCAGAACTAATCCCACTGTGCGACACCATGGAGCGTGCTGCTTCCGAGTGTGCGGAGAGGTAAACCGAGACCAGGTGGGTATCTCTTCTGTCTCCTGTCCTTTACAAATGCACCTTATTTCAAATGACTGTAGTTATCGTCTTCTCCTCAAGCTGGCTTCCGCTGTAATGATGCAACACCGAATTAGACAAAAAAAAAAAACATGATTCCATGACAAACATTCATTAAAGGCAGAATAATTATTATGAACAGTGCAGATCTGTTTTTTATATGAAGGGCCAGCTACAACATTACAAATTATATTACAGATTAAGTGTAACAAATCTGAGTAAATTTAAGGATGGTGTGGAAATTGCGCCCCCTGCCTTCACACGTGATATAGCGCACTGTACAATAAGAGTCTCATCCACCTGTCCGGCTCCTAAACCGGCAGCGATTGCAGCTCCTTACTGGCATAGTCCTGGGGAAGCATGGGCCGAGCGATGACCTTCTGGAAGGCCGCGACCCACTCCTTCTGCTCTCGCTCCTGCTCACACATGAAGACAAACTGCCGGTCCGGCGTATCCATGGTCACCCCGCACTTCCACTTGTTCCCCCGCGTGCCTCTGGGTAGGCACTCCTTCACTGAGTAGCCGTGACTCTCTGAACCGATGAATATAACGCCCAGTTCTACAGCATCCTTCAGCCAAACACACATGACAAACACACATGCGCGTGTTAGCATAGCGACACTTGAAGATACTCACGGAGACTTGTACTCAGAGGCGGACATTTCAGGTCCAGAAAGTAAAAATCCAAACCAGGATTTTGTTTCAACCAACCAGTTGAGCATAAAGTGTCACAGTCACAGAGTAGTGAATTATTTGGTTGAAACAAAATCCTGGTTTGGATTTTTACTTTCTGGACCTGAAATATCCACCTCTGCTTGTACTTATCTACATCCTACCGACATCAGTGCAAATCCGACAGACGTGGTTTAACTTCCTTATTGTGCATTTGAGTTTTAAATATAAATGTGAGGAACAAGCAACCGAATTCACAAAAAAAAAAAATTATGCAGAAGATGCTTTAACAATGAAAGTTCAGACACACCATTTCAACGATGCTGAAATTCCAATTAATCGGTAAAAGAAAAAAATGCAAAATTCTGACAATGTAACACTGGAAATTCATTTTAATGGAAGTTTATCTCATTTGGCCAGTTCAGTAAGACGGCAGTAATCTAAGCTTAAATTAAGGTCACTGGAAAGGTGGCATTACCGTGAAACAGTAAACTGGAGTATAATATTTCCATTGCATTCAAAGGAGGGTCACATGCATTCAGCTTTTATTTTCATACCAGTGGAGTTTTGAAATAGAGCAGCTTTCTGTCGTTAGAGTTCAGAATGAACCATCTCTTCTTGAACAGCTCCCAGTGCTGTCCGGTAGAAACACAGAAAGGGAATCAGGCAACAGGAAAAAGAGTAAAGAAACAAGTTTACATTGAAAGGCTATGCAATAAATACCAGGAGAGGTTGTGCTATGGGGCAATTTATTTGCTATTTAAATCCTATATCCAGTGTAGGGTGGCAGAGAGTCTGGAGTCTATTCAATGCAGACAGGGGACACTCTGGATGGGATGCCAGTCCATTACACACCATGGGCAATTTAGAGATGCCAGTTTACCTATAACCGCATGTCTTTGAAATGGAGCGGGAAACCAGAGGTGGAAAGTTCAGGTGCTGAAAGTACAAATCCAGACCAAGGTTTTGTTTCAACCAACCAGCTGAGTATAAAGAGTGAGTCACAGTCAGAGAGTACTCACCTGATTGGTTGAAGCAAAACCTTGGTCTGGATTTGTACTGTCAGCACCTGAACTTTCCACCTCTGCAGGAAACATGGAGTTCCAGTGTGCAAAGGAACATAGAAGTGAGACAGGTAATAGATAAGAAGAATACAGCTGTCTGGAACCAACCCCTCTCTAAGTGCTGCTAGCCCAAGCTCCCAATGATTCAGCAGAAATGGGTGCAAGATAACTGTGAAAAGAGCTGTTTAAAAGCCTCACATTTGTAACCAGAATTCTATAAACCTGCCGTTCAGTGGCCAAACTCACAGACAACATACAAGCAACACATCCCAAGAGAGAACTATAATATATAAAACCACGCAGTCAAGCAAAGCGCTTTGTAATGAAACACATCAGCGGTAGTCAGTAAGCCTACAAGGTTCAGAAACCATACCGAAATAGGTGAACTACCCACCATCGGCCCAGTTTTCTCCATATAACCTTCTTTTTGGTAACTTCGAGTTAGCAGGGGTACAAGCTTTGAAAAAAAGAGAAAAAAACAACTGGGTACAATATCCATCCATTCATTCCTGTAACCGCTTATCCTCTTCAGGGATGCAGGGGGTCTGAAGCCTGTCCTGGAAGCTAAGGGCGCACAGCAGGGAACAACCCATGGCAGGGCGCCCACACACCACCAAAATATATCTGTGCAATTGACCCATGTGCTGGCAAAACAGTATTTGCTTTCCATAAAAAGGACACGTAATTCTTGTTTTTTTTTTTGTGAAATCACTAATGTCTGAAGTTCATATACATTATTCATGCCACTTTAAAATATGGCCGCCTTTTGCCACTTATAAATTGTAGTAACTAATTAAGAAGTGACTATTTTAATGGTGTTAATAATTGTCCATTAATGGTTTTCAAAGTGTTCAGCCTAATTAATAACCTAATCGTCAACCATTCAAAAACCCTTTATAAGGGTAGTCTTACTGTAAAGTGGTGCCGCGTTATTCATGTATATATTATTAAATTACAGAGAACAGGAAAACAATACTGAATCCTTTTACCAGTTAAGTACCTTAATGGGAAGACATAATTACCATTCATACTGGCAAGGAAGCAAACAATCCAAAGCCTTTAATTACATCAGATGACCCCAGTAGAGTTGCTTACCTCACTTTCATTGGCTCCAGGAAAGGCCATTTTCAGAAAAGCAAACCGAGCGGCTCGTATTGCGTTGAACCAGGAAACAATCTCCTAGACAGTGAGGCATTTTTTTTACACAACTGTAAAAGTCACAACCTCTTCCTAACCACTATGACACATTTCTTGCTTTGCTGGAGGTGTTCACTTGGGTTTCAGCTTACCTGCCCATTGTCATGGTACACAAACAAGTTCCTGGTGTGGTCTTCCTGGACGTAGGTGATCTGGAGTCCATGCATGTGACCAATCTTCTCTGGTTGGAAGACGGCATTCAGATCTTTTACAGCAATAACTGCTTTAGGCATCTTGGATTGCTGCGGGTGAAATATGTCTCTCTTCAAAAGACTGCACGTTGCCTGTCAGTGGTGACTATGAATGAGTATACTCACATCATCTTTAGTGAAGTACTTCAGGGTGAAGTCCTTCTGAGAGAGGAGGAACCTCCTTTTCAAGAAGTGTTTGTTGTCCTTGCCCTTCTTCCATAAAGACCCTTCATAGACTTCTGGAAAAAGAACCCAGGAAAGTCTTATCTACAGCTCAGAGGGTGCTGATGTACAAAGTCTCTAACATTCACCTTGCTTGTCAACTTGGTAGACAGATACTGAGGATATAAGAATATCTGAAGGTAAAATATTCATAAGATAATGTGTCACTCAAATTGCACCTGCTTTGGGCTCCTGACGCTACATGCAAACCAGTATGAGTCTTAAGAGTCACCTTTTTGGTGTGAAAGCTGCAGCTAACTATACCTACAAATGTCTAGGTGGCAAAGCTACATGCCACTCGGTAGAGGATTCGCAGTTCCTCCAGAACTAATATTTACATTTATTTAGTGGATGCTTTTATCCAAAGCAAAGTGCATCAAAGAAAGCAGTGCCGGCCAGCCCTGGCAGCAATTGGGGTTAAGGGCTTTGCAGTGCCGGCCAGCCCCGGCAGCAATAGGGGTTAAGGGCTTTGCAGTGCCGGCCAGCCCCGGCAGCAATAGGGGTTAAGGGCTTTGCAGTGCCGGCCAGCCCTGGCAGCAACAGGTGTTAAGGGCTTTGCTCAAGGCTACAGTGATGAAATTATTCAGAGAGCCACAGACTTTGAACCTGCAACCTTCCAATCATGGGTTTGGCATCCTGTCATGCTCAGCCACACTCTGCCCCAGTATAAAAAGATCAAAGGGCAGTACTTTCTAAGCCTGTCATTCATACCAAAATATACACCTGTAAAACAAAGGGGAAAAAAGCTTAAAAATAAGTAAACTTCATGGACTACACATGGGTATGGATTCTGGGGACTGGGTTTGTGTACCAGCAGCATAGGTCCGCTGGAAGGGCGTGCTCTCTGCAGTGAACTCCCTCCGCTCATACTTGGCCCTAATCCACTGCTCTTTCAGAACTCTGAGGTGAAAGAGAGAGAGAAAGAGGGAGGGAAGAAGAGAAAGAATTATTACTATGGTAATTTTCTCTACCTAAAAAAAATGAAAAAATCTCCAAATACACATATAAAACAAGTGATGGCTAAAGAAAAACCTATTTAACGTTATTGCTGTCAACTAATGCAATATAAATGCAACTTTTGCATTAAAAAACAATATATTTAAGTAACTTTTCAGCTTTTTACAGGAAACTTTACTGATTCACTTAAACCCAAGTTTTGATTAATTTTTTTCTAGTTTTCGTACATTGAAATTTTAAAGCACAATCACTGTAAAGTAAGTGTCTATGGTTGTAAACGAGTCAATGTCTGAATCATTTACTTTTCTGCATATTTTAATAGTGAATTTGATCAGATAATTTTGTTGTAGTAGGTTTTAGTCCAACAGAAAAGCCTGGCGATTCTTTATGTGATTAGTGTGCAGGTGGTGTGCAATCTTACTGTCCCACCCACCAAATGACTTGAGCCAAATAAAGGGATCAAGATAGTTTAGCTCCTTTGGCAAACAATTGGGTCTGATTTGGGCTGGCAATACCCAGTTTAAATATGAGTAATCTTGGCCCTTAGCGCTGAATGCACATGAGTGAATCATACCATGCCACTATCAAAGGAATTCTTTAAGACTTCAGGGGAAAAAGGTGTTGATGACTAATAGTTTGGAAAACTTCTGGGACTCTACTGAATCAGAGTCCAAAAGCAATAGCAAACATTTTGTCCAAAAGTATAAGCTGAAGAGTAAGAAATATTAAAGTTTTCAACTAAGTTGGACAAAGTCCAGACTTGGCTTGGACAGTAGCTATTTTCATGTCATCGTACCTTCCAGATGCTACAGTGCAGTATGTTGTATTCT
Organism: Hyperopisus bebe; assembly: GCA_026777045.1. Taxonomy (NCBI): domain Eukaryota; kingdom Metazoa; phylum Chordata; class Actinopteri; order Osteoglossiformes; family Mormyridae; genus Hyperopisus; species Hyperopisus bebe. The sequence continues at coordinate 9,217,964 of JAODJW010000094.1, forward strand.
GATGGTATTTTCAAAAGCAACATTATTTTGAAATCTTGCCGATAAAATTCACAGAGAGGGGAGGAAACACACAAAACTTCAAAATACTGTAGTATACCCTTTTACAAGCCTAGTCTAAACCTAAACCCCACAAATTGGTATACCTTTAACCAAGCGGGTCATCGTAGGTAAACCACAAATGGACCAGTGGTTCAAAAGGTGCGACAGCACATAAAAACTGAAGAACGATCACAGAGATTATTCAGTCACACTTGGAGATTCCATACAGAGTTTAAGGGCCAGGTTATTTATTGTGATTAAGTGTTTCTTTACCAGCATAATCACATAAATATGACATGTCCCAAGTCAATCAGGTCATAACAGACAAAATATCAAAATTTTTGATAGAATTAAAAAATGAAAGCATGCAGCAAAGCAGACAGGAGGCAAGTACCAGCAGAATTAGAGTATTTTATAAATCAGAACTGAAAAAAATAGCTCCGTTTTAAAAACAATTTTAAGATTATTAAAATGCTTTGAAGTAAATATAACTGATGGCAACAACACTTCAGATTTTTTTAGTTCAGAAACCCCTTCAAATGTAAGAATATAGAATATAAAAAGACAGGTGAAAAACTGCATAGTCTGTAAAAGATAGTCTGATACACGATGTTCTTAAACAATTTGAATGCATTTTTAGGTTTCTAGTACAATGAATCGGGCAAAATTTCCTGTTAGGAAATCTGGGTATTTCTCCTTCGTACCAAAAACAATGTGGCACGTTAAGACCCGGGGGCGGGGGGTGGGGGGCTTGCTTGCCATTACACGACTTCCCTTATTCTGTGGCTGTTTGTTTCCTTCATTGTCTTACATGCTTCCTTTATCATGTTACGCTGAAGTCACCAAAGTGAGCCTTAGAAAACAAGCAGGAAAACATGCAAATGTGCTACTGGCCTTCTGGATAATTCCTGCTCAGATGAAGAGCTTCCCATAGCTTCTTGGACGGAGTGAGGTTTTGTGGCACTAATGAAGACACTGACTTTTAACGTCAGCCATGCCTGAAGATAAGGGAAAGATGTCTGCCATGTTACACTACTCACGTGCAATCCTGATGCTGGGGCGTATAGTAGAAGACCGGGACTGAGGCCTCATAGATGTTTCTGGCTGCAGCATTGCCGTTAGCTTTCATGAACTGCACAACCAGACGGGCAGAAAGTTAACTGAAATGTGCCTCTGACTGGCCCATGCTGTCCACTCATACTGGTCTCCCGCTGGCGCAGTGGACAGAAGCTTCGCACAGCTTTAGATAACAGGCCCTTTCCAGAACATCCCAAAAAGTTGCTCATCAACAATATAGATCCCAGAATGCAATGGCTTGCAGTCACCATAAGAGTGCTGTGAAGATGGTTCCGATCAGCAAAATATTTTGACTGAAACTTCAGTCTGTAGGTCGAGAATCATGGGTGTCGCCACATTTATACTTGTGAAGGTGTGTACATTTCGACAGTTAACATCCAAACAACATACAAAAAGATGCATTTCATTTAATTCCCAATCAAAAGGTTTTCTTGCAGCCAAGTTCACAGCACACCATTAACTATATAGGTTTGTACATAGAGGTCCTACAAGCCCCTTGCACATACAAGGGAACAGGAAGAAACCCAATGACATTCATAATGGTAGTAATAATATAGTAACATGCATGAAAAATGGTGTGCTTATGTTTCTCCTGCATTGGAAATGCAAGTTCTGCTGATACTTAAATATCTGCAAAGAGAATGACAATGATGTCCTATCGACAGAAATCAAACCATAAAGATATGAGGCACATGTTAAAGGGTTTATCGCTATATTTTTCATTCTTTCTCGAGTATGTGAGGATACACAATAATGGACAACAGAAATATTCCCTGGGACTGCACATTCATCGGCTGGGTTATAGCTGTGAACTGTTTTTGTATTCCTTTAAAAAATAAAAAAACAACATTTTCACCAGGGTATTTTAAAATCTGGAGGAAATCTGCTGCACTTATCTTTTGGATTGCTTGTGTTGCATTGACATTTACAGTGTTTGCTTGTAAAATGCCTTAAGACTGATTTTCATCTGAGGTTTCATCAATATATTATGAACAGTGCTATTAAAGGGATATTATGAAAAGACAGTAATAGAGTTATAATAGTTGCCCTATTCTTATTTACAATGGTTGTGTGCACATCATCTATCATTTCAATTTAACTAGTAGAGCAAAAGTATGTACTAAAAAAATTAAGCACTAAGACATGTTCTATTTTGATAATTTTGCTCTGTTTTCATAATGCAGTATGGAGTAAAATGACACAGTAAGCCACAAGGTACTGCAGTTTACTGCTATACAATATACATACATGTTCTTTTACATTACTGTGCCATTGTGAAGCCCTGGTATCCTCATTTATACATCCAACACTTGTTTGACTGTAGCTTGGCAATCAGTGTATGGTGATCGTAAGAGGAACAGAACTTGTTCTTCTGATGAACAAAAAAAAGAGGAAACGCATCTTTTTGCATAGAAATACCCACGTAATACGTAAAAGCGCAAATGTCATGACGTGTACATCCCCAGCATTGCAGAAAGGGACTATTTGCCACGGCGGATGTTTTGGTTTTGGCTTGTTGTGGGCATGGGATACTGACTGCAGCTGTGACACCCCTGCTAGAAAAGGACCCCACCTCTACCAGGTCATCGTCCCAGTTGTCCAGGCGTATGGATTTGATGCGACTGATGGAAGGCATGTTGCGGTGGGTCCCGGAGCAGTTCAGACACACGAAAATGCCAAGCTTGAAAGATGCCCAGTCCGGGTCTACCATGAGATTAAAATGCACAGGTTTTAAAAAAACTTAATTTCCCAAGCAGTAAGTTAATTTTACACGAATATGGTTGGTTATTTGATTATCAGTTACCCACATTTTTTATGTCTAACTTCAGGATGAGTATTACCAGCATTATTGGTATTCTATAGTGATAACATACACACCAAATCAGCCAAAATACGCAACTGAGAAACTTTATCTCAGACATGAAGAAATTTCTCAACCTTGCAGACACACAGTAACCAACACAAGTTCATTCTTGCTGTTCAAGTGTTATTTGTTGGCTGGCAAGTCTGAAGTTCATTTCAACCTTTTGGAAATTCATCACCTCAAAGAGCCAGTCCTCCTCACATAATGTAACACACCTTTATGATATTCCTGCCTACATCAGAGAAAATCACTCTGCAAGCGGAGTTGTGAAAAAGATCTTCTATATCCCAACCTGAGCAACTCCTAATAATAATTACCACAATTAGCTTGAAAAACTCCACTTTTCATCTGTGCATCGCCACTGCAAGCTGCAACTGTCTCACTGCATTAGCATAACCACAGAAAGACAATAAAAATCCTTGATCCTTGGTGTTCTCAAGAGCTGTTGGTAACTGATTACCGACTGTGATTATCGTCAGTGGTGACTGTACCCTTTCACAATGACCAATTCTGCAGGTTTCTTCTCTGCTTTGACCTCCCAAATGAGACACGTTTCCCACCAAGTTCAATACGCTTATACTGATATATACCAGACCTCCCCACTGACAGCACAATGTTACCTTCAAGGCCACAACAGATTTAACCCAATAAAACCACTTGTTTTCATCATGGGGACACCAAAATGACCCCTGTCAAAAGGGCTGAACGTCTCAATATTGTACATTTTTGCCAACCCATCCTTAGGAGTCTGAAAAGGCCAGCTTTTTTCTAAATCTTTTCAAGAAAGGTTTTTCATCGGACGTCTCCACTGCATCTGAACCAACTTCAAATATATGTATTTCGCTACACAATACTTTTTAACACGTGTATAACACACGGTTCCTCTTCTCCTATGTACATATATTACACTAATTTGACTTTGGCTAAACACGCATATTATTTAATGCAAGCAAATAATTAAGTCACGGTAATTATAAGTAAATCTGGTGCACAACCCTATATATATACAAGTAAAATTCCCACAGGATATCCCACACTCACCCGGAGCGCCACAGTCTGCGCATCGGCTGTTGTTGGGAAGTTTCACCAGTTCCAGTAAAATATTTTTATTTCGGTCCCAGTTAGCCATAAGTATAATATAGTCCTTTCATTCGTTAACTAACTTCCTATGGAACAGACTTCGGTCATTGTCATTTTAAGTGTATTGACCGCACACCCATATTTTATTATAGTAGTTGTACACATACGTGCTGAAAATAGTCGAATTTGTAAACCGATCAGTTGTATCACAGCCACCAAAGTTTTGCGTGTGACGAATTCAGGACCGCTTTATCAAAAAGGCTGTGTGACACGCCAATTACTGTTAAGCACGCCTCTGGTTTAAAAAGAAAGAAACAAACAAGGAAAGGGGAAGTGAAATGCGCGTTGCCAGATATCACATAGGTAGCATATTTAGGGAAAACAGTGTGGTTGTACACTATTATTAATAAGTGGGAGAGGAGTACAGCTTTACAACAGTCATTTTTTTGAAAATGAACAAAATCCTGCTTGTCACAGGAAGGCGATTTCGAAGCAAAAACTTAGAACTATTGTTATTTGTATTTTTCTGTAGATAATTGGCACTATTTTATTAAACGAACTTAAACTGCCATATTCGCTTCAGATTTGTGATATAAGAGTAATCATGTGAAGTGGCGGAGGATATTTTATTTGGTTTCAATCAGCTATTAATATTTAAAAACGCTACTGGAGAAGAACTCCGTCTGCTTGTTTCATCTAATGTGCGCCGATAGGAAGACCTGCGGAAACAACTTGCCCCGGAACGAATGTTTGATCGTCGTCGTGTGCACGTCGGTTAGTTAAAAAAGGATGCGTTCAAGCTGAAATTTGTTTTATACATAAGTGGATATTATTGTCAAGTAGAAAGACAATGTGGGTCGTTCGCTATCTATTGTCTACCGCAGTTCAAAGAGGTAAATATCGTGTAAACGTATTTATTTGAAAAATATACAAGTAGCGAAATTTGGAGACTGATATAATTGGTGCTATGATGCTTGTGTAACAAGTTTATATTCTTGTTGATTCTGGTATTGTATTTTAATTTATTCGTAGGGCACCCTGGTTTATTGCGACGCCCCTTGGGCTCCCTTCCTGAGCGATATCATAGATATCTCCACTGCACGTGTTGCTGGAGTAGCCGCATTTCAATAGCAGACATCGACTCGACAGTGTGTAAGGATGAACCTAAGTCTCTGGATGACTGCTACACCCCGGAGCAGAGGGCTGCCATTCTGCAACTTCTCAACTCGGCGTCAGAGGACGAGCTGGCTGGTGTAAAACTCCTGAGAGGTCAAAAAGCAATTAATATAGTGGAGTATAGGAACAGGAATGGACCATTCAGGGACCTTGAAAGCATTGTAAATGTGCCACTACTGAAGCACAAGACTGCTACGGTTGTGTTCAACTCTATCATCTGTCCCCAAGAGAAAAAAGATAAAAGGAAACCAAAAGTTCAGATTGTGAAGTTCATCAGGCCTGAAGTTGACCGAAGTGCTTTAAAGGTGAATTGTTTACTGTAACTATGTTGACTTAGAACACATCAAACTTATGCTTAATAGTGTGACGTGCATCTTACAGGAGGCCAACTCTGTTGTGTCCATCATATGTGGCACCAATAAGATTGCCTGGGCACATGTGGACCGTGCTCTAACTGTGCTGAACTGGCAGCAGGAGGACTGTCCTAATTTTATGCGAGGAGCATACATGGCCTCAGCATACTTGGAAGACGTAAGTAAGACACGTCTCATACATTGTCATCCATTCATTTTTCATAACCGCCTGTCCAGTTGAGGGTTGCAGTGAGCCTCTCCCAGACAGCAGAGAGCACTATGTAGGGGACATCCTGGATGGGAAGGTGCTTTCTCACACACGTACACACTATGGGAAACTTAGACACCCCAATTCACCTAATCATATGTATTTGAACTGAGGGAACTGGAGTACCTATAGGAAATCCCATGGAAACTGGGAGAACTGGGGGCTAGTTCAGAAAGTACAATTAAAACCTAAAACAGTTTGTTGAAGGGTAACTCTGATATGGGTTGAGGGACATGGATACATTTCCTCTTTGTGATTTTTAACATTTTTTTTTTTACAACTTCATGTCTTTCTATAGTAATAATTTGTGCCATACCTTGTTTGAGCCCATGGCCCTGGAACATGCAGTCTTGCCTCCAATCCTTTTGCTTATTCACTGTCATCTAGTTACTTAGAGATGAATCTGCATTAACGTTAGATTGACGGCATCCTTGTGTGTTGCCCTTCAGGTGACCACAGTGGTTTCGCGAATGCCAGCGGCAGATTTGTTTGTGGTGGAGAAGCCGGGAATCTCACTGCAGAACACCTCCCTGTATCCCGTGATGGCCCACCTACGCACGGTAGAGGCCATGCTGTTTGCCCTGCTGGGGGCGCCAGGAGAACCCGGTGCTACACCCAAGGTCGTCAACATGATGCGTGTGGCAGTGGGGCGGCACTTTGGGCTGATGGTGGGCGAGGCACGAACAAGTGGGGCGCGCACTGTCCGTGACATGATGACAGACTCTGCCACTCGCAAGGCCCCCCGCGTCACATTCCCCCACGAGCTGCTGGTGCGGTACAGGAACGCCTTCCAGGTGGGAACGCGCAACCGCGGTGAGGAGCTGTGTGACGCCCTACTGCAGGCTGTGGCCTTCTATGAGCTACTCAGCGAGTAGGGTGGGAACAAGAACTTCTCAAGTGCCACACGGACTCTCTTCCTGCATTCTGCAGTTCCAGTGCTCATGACTGTGCACACATCCTGACTTACATTGGCAGAGAATCCCACACTTCGATCCAGTAATAGACCGGTCACTGCAGTGGAAGACTCAGCATCTCAGCAAGCACTTGCTCTGAGCTTATGGAGGGGACTAATTTAATATGACATCTTTGAATTACTTTTCAGTCCCATCAGAGCACTTCAGTCTACATCTGACTGCTCTCACTTACTTCAGAGTTTCTACTGGTAGTATAAATGATGACGATTCCTTGCATGGACTGAGACTTCCTAGATTCCTCTGCAGACTTCTGTTGCTGAAGTTTTGTGTTTTACCATGTTTTACCCAAAATCAAGTCTAGACTTGCCAATAAAGGCCACACCTCATTCTTACAGTGTTCTATATTGGGAAGATTTAAAAAGTTTACAGAACAAAAAGCATCATAATATGGAATTTATTTGTGGTTGGGGGGGGGGGGGGGGGGGGGTT
>JAODJW010000094.1:9225323-9244633 GCA_026777045.1 Hyperopisus bebe
GTCATTCCACCTTATGAGCTCTCCAAGGCCAAGTTATACATTAAAACAGCAAATAATGATTCAATAGTATATGTACCACAGACTGAATCTAGTGTCTGAAAATGTACCAAACATGATTGTACAGAAACATTCATAACATAAATGTAAATTTATTTCTTTAAAACCTTTTCAAAATCTAAAGCATAGTACAAAAATACATGTTGACAAATGGTTAGCTGCTTTAAAATGTACAAACTCACAGCAATGAAACAAGACGTATAAAATATTCTCCTTAAGCTACTACACAGTTTGTGACCGAGCACCAGAGGCCTGGAAGATGTATCCCTCTCAGGGGAAGTCCTCTGCCAGGTGCTGAACTGTGCTCCTGGGGAGGTTAAGATGAATGCCATCTAGGTAGTGCAAGAACCTAGAGAGAGAATTAATAAAACAGCTGAACTACACACGTCCCATCCCATACACCCTGATGTCAGACATTGGCGAGAAATGATTGTCATTAGGCAAGTTTCCACCCAAGGGATGTGCAAAAACATTTTAACGCTAAAAAGTGGGCCATGGAAACATTACTGCTAAAAGTTTCCAAATGTCGACAAACCTTTTCCATTTATTTTTAGCGGATAAAGTCTTTGTCGACACTTTACATTTAGTGAAACTATGGTAGAAACTTTATTTTATATGAGTAACGCTGCATTTATGCAAAAGTTCTGACAGGTGACTGGACTTTTGTCGTACATCTTTTGTACAGCCAACACAAACATGCAAACCGCGTAAATACAGCAGGGGGACGACCTCTGTCCTCATTCGGTGACACCGAATGTTTCTCCCACTACTCTATAGGCGAAACTTATTTTCCCCGGATATTAACGTAATTTTTATCGCTAACATTTATGGAAACGCAGTGATCACAAACTTCGCTAAAGCTCTTGACGCACATTTTGTTGTCACTAAGAATACATGCATCTGGTGGATGGAAACCATTATTGTGAAAGTGTTAGAGGGATTTTCTGGTTGTCACATTTTCCATCTCGCTCTCCTAGAAGCAGTCACACATATACACATGAGTGTGTGACTGCCTAGAGCCATTTATCTAGGCCCCCTAGAGCAGCTATTGGAGTTAAGAACCTTCAAAACAGTGACCTTCTGGACACAGCCAGAGTCCTAATCCACAGAGCCACACCACCCAACGTCCCAACTACCTTCTAAAATTTTTAAAGAAAACACCTAATAATGATAGATGTTCTGATTACAATCTAAGAATCAGATCCCTGACCGAGAGGAAGTGTTTAAGAGAATCTCGACAGTCCAAACGAATTACTGTGCCCGAGATTAGCTTTTCATAATTTTACAAAAGATTTTCAATCCCTACATATACCAAAAAAGGTAAAACATGAGGAAGTGGGCAGGGGAGTTTGGAGTGGCGACTGCACGGATAGGGGGTGGGGGCATGAAAACAAAAGGTTCAAGTACTGAAGTGCCAAAAAGCAGAAGGGCAGATGCTCACTGCACTGACCATGGAACCCATTGTTATTTTACACAGTCACTGAACTGGCATCTCAGGGTGTCCAAAATGCAGTGCCAAGGTGTACAGCATGTCAGCCAAGTTTGTTAAAATGAAATGAAAAACGTACTGCAATAGAATCACCAGAAGATATTAACCCCACACCTGGTAAATGGTTTTGAATGTTGCTGTCATTCTGTCAGTAGAAATTATAAACAATGTATACACTGTCACCACAGCGACACCGGTTTGACTCGTGCACTTGGGTCAGTGCTCGTGTGGCACCACAGCGGCGTTCCTCACCTGCGCTTGACTTTCCCCTGCTCTTTCAGCCTCTCCGACCTGCAGATGGTGCGGAGCATGGGCAGGTAATCCATGGCTGCGGCAGGCTTATTACCCAGAATGCCAAACATTCGGCTGGAGACTGCCCTCAGGACCTCAGAGCGCTTCTTGGCCACACTACAGTAAAAGGGAAGAGAGATTTAAGCCCCCCTCAACTTAATTCTTTACTTTTAGTAAAAAAGCACTTCCTTTTTCAGCAGTCTGGAGCCAGAACCGTCTTTAGATCACAACTACCTACTTCACTCTATACACGAGGTGTGATTGTGTGATTTTTCCTCAACCATCAGTTTACTCACCTTGGCTCACAGGATCCAGTGTGACCAAGGCTAAAGCCCCGTCTATGTGGGGCCACAGGCAAGCTGAGCCTCCCCAAGACCTTCTCCCTCGCCTCCTGCTCTAGCTCCTGGGCGTCCGTCCACACCCGCTCGACTCCCGCCCGGCATTGCTGGAAGCTCACAGCCTCCACGGAGGCCCTGATCTCCGCCACGCTCCTTCCCTCAACACCAACTACAGGCTCTGTCCTTGGTTCGTCCGTCAGGCCGTTCTTCACTCCAGCCCCCGTCCAGCTGAGAGCTCCCCCCCGCACGGTGCTCTCCAGTTCTGTGGGAGCCAGCGCGGAGTCCAGGAAGGACATGTGATCCAGGAATCCAGCCAGGGAGTCCAGACAGCTGGATACTAGTTCATCAGCCTTCTGTTCTGATGGCGAGCGCTCCGCCCTTGTCCTAGCCCTTAAATACTTCGGAGCCTCTTCTCTGCTAGCCTCTAACCGGGACGTTTCCTCCGAATTTGAAGCTGCCTTTTGAGAGGGCTTACAAAGCGAGAGGAAACCGTCATCAGAGTCCACGTCCGACACAACGGCATCTTGGCCCGAGTGGACCTTCTTCCTCCTGCTGCTGCTGCTGGAGACCTTCACAGGGCTGTCGTCACTCAGCAGTTCGTCGACCCACGGGTGCCGTCGGCTCGGCCCTGCCTCCTCTTGTGGCGCCGGAATGGGTGTCTCTAGATGACTGGGGGCACGGCTTCTCAAGGTACCGGTTGGCAGGGGCAGAAGGTGCTCCATGTTGGAGTAAAGGAGGTCTACTCCCCTTCCCCAGCTATCTGATAGCACCTCCCAGAATCTTTGGCTCTCTGGTTCAGTAGACGACTTGCACTGTGTAAATAAAAATTCAAGGATGAAGTTACTCATCTACTTGGAAAGATCAATACATGTTCAGACCACGTTCAGTCCTTGAGGATGTTGAGTCAGCACGAGTAAAATAAGTTTCTGACCAGCCATGAGGAACTCCTAGCTTTAACTCTACACCAATGTCATGCTTAATTTCCCAGGAATGAGATGGATGGCCCACCTTGCACAGGTGCTGGAGGTCCAGTGCAGGTTCGACGTTTAAAAGGCCCAGCAGGCTTTCGGTGCAGCTGGTGTCACAGGGAGGCAGGTCAGCTGGTGGGTCTACATTCGTGGCCGGTCCTTCTTTATCCACAGTCGAACCAGAATCACCTGGAACTGGAAAACAAAGGGGAAAAAGGTATTCCACTGGGAGGGGGAAATTAAACAGGAAATGCAGCTTTGAACCCAGCACTGGGCAGGATCACCATGTGCTGTCAATCATCTACAGGAACCAATAAAACAGAAGTGAGACTAAACCAAGTGACGACTGAGCGTGGGTGGGGCTTTGGGGCTTCTCTCTCCCAACACTAAGCTTTATCCCTCAGTAGAGGCCCTGGCACAGCACAAGGGACCAGTACCTGCGGTTTCGGGGGGTGGAGCCAGGAACGGCCGTGGGGCCGGATGCCCCCCACCACTGCGCACCCAGAACTGCAGTTGCAGCAGGCTCTGCCGCACGTCGCAGCCCGTCCAGTGCAGCAGGGAGGACAGGTCGCCGGCATCGGTCCGCACGTTCTCCGCCAGGCACACCAGCTGCAGGTAGGTTCCAACGTTCACCTGAAACCAACATAAATGGTCGGCAGGTTTTGCCTCAAGGTTTCCCCATGACTCATTTCCCATACCACACTGTGCAAGCACGTCAGACAACTGACCGCTGATGGAGTTTCGAAATGGATTTCCTCAAACTGTCCATCAAACATGATGCTAAACGTAGGATCTACAAAAAAGAAAATGTTACTATGTTTAAATGTTCCAACTGGCACACTGAGGGGAAAAAAAAAACAGTGATCAAGTCTAACACCTGCTTACCGCTGGTAGTCAGGATCACAGGCCTCTTGGTTGTAGTCATAAATGTTTTGATAGCAGCAAGGAATCCTGAATCATCTTCAAATATGACATCAACCTAGGCGAACGGCACAGAGTAAAGCTGTACTATGTGGTTAATGTACACTGAATACACCAAGTCATCTTTAGTCTGCCTGTTTTCTTTCTGCTAGTGACATAGGGCAGCAGCACAGCGCCCTCTGCTGGTTACCTCCTCAAACAGAATGAGCGAGGTGGCTGTTTTCTTGCTCTGCTCCTCTGCTGTAGGCTCCTTCTTGGACGCCGCTGGCTTGCTGAACGAAATCCCCTCTTTTGCTTTCCCGGCAACCCGAGCACGAGCGTCTGTAGGATAGAGGTGGTGTCTCAACACAACGAGCGGGAATTCAACACCCACCAGACACGCTCTACAAGTCAGGTCACTCACTCCGTGGACACACTGCCTGACTGTCAGGGTTCTTGCCCTTGGGTCTGGCCATCTTGAAGAAATCGGCCAGTGTGGTGGGAGCCAGACCGCCCCTTTTGGATGCTGCACCCCTGGGGGACTGGGGAGGTTTTCTGGGAGAGGAGACCACCTTTCTGGGAGAGTTCATCTTCCCTGCAAGTGGACAAGAGCAGAACAGCTGCACTTATGACCATTAAAATCTCTTCCAGCGAAGATAAAAAATAAAATCAACGAGGGGAACCAAATAGGCCCAGATGAAGAGAAAGACTTGGTGAAGACGTGGGAGTCACAAGCAGACGACGACTCACTCGGGGATGTGCCGCATCGGACGGACCCGGCACTGGAGCTGTTGAAGAAAGACGGCTTGAAGATCCCAGTCCCCTGGATGTCCACCTGGTGGGACTGGGTGGCCTCCTTTAGCTGGGACAGGATCTGACGGCCACTGCGCTCGGAGGAGGCGTTCACTTCAAACACCTGTAAGCACCATCACACGCAGTGAGGTTAACGGTCCGTCTGTGCCGACGCCAAAGCCGTTCATTAGCGGATATCCTTCATATCTGCCTGCAGAGCTGGATTAGTCTACAGGGCGGAGAGGCCTGTGGTCGGCACCTTGAAGCCCAGCTCCTGAGCGCAGGCGTACACCGCCGCAGTCTTGCCCACTCCCGAGGGGCCCGTGATCAGTAGTGTGTTACACAACTGCTCCTCGCCCGGTTCCTCCTCCCCGCGGAAATCGCCGGAGTCCCAGGAGTCTGATGTTTTAAAGAGACAGTCATTGGATTTCCTACGTTTTGCACATTTGCGCAGACACACCTCACATTGGACCCATTCCCCAAAAAGACAGGAGCTCACCGCTGCTGTCATCCTCCTGTTTCCTCTCCTTCTGATTCCTCCTCTCCTCCCGGGCCGCCCTCAGCTTCCAGTCCTTTAACCAGCTGATCAGTGACAGAGGCAGGAAACGGTCACATGCATTATTCCCTAACCCGGTGTTTCCCAACACAGTCCACGTTTTTGCTCCCCCTCAGACAGTCCACAGCTTTGTTGCTTCCCACCTCCCGGTACGGACCGGGTTGAGAAACACTGCCCTAGTCCATCGGAATGCCAGGAGATTTAAGAGTAATACATTACTCATTACAGGTTTGCTTCCTAAACCACATCAGGTAACCATGCAATTCAGCTTCTAAACGTTTCAGACAGACTTTGCCAATCGGCTATATGTGATGAGGACAAACAGGATTCTGAAGGCCTCCTCGGGTTCATGGCCCCCCACCTGTGCAGTTTTTTTACTGCGGCGGAATTCCCGATGACCTCACTGGAGTGCTGCGGCTGGTATTTCTCCGTCCACAGCACATCCTCCTTCACACAGCCTACATGCCAGAGAGAACCGCACGACTGATTAATCAGGTGGGTTAAAACATAAAAAAGTGAACATGGGTGGCAGACAAAAGTCTCAGCCTCTTAAATCAATAAGTACATTACAAGAGTAACAGCAATACCTCCTTTCCCAGAATTCCCTGGTGGTTCTGGTGTATCAAGCACAATTACAGGGCCATTTTCAGCAGGTGTGTTTCCATCATCCTTCCTCTGCCGCTGAGCTCGACTCAGCCGGCTTCTCCCCGGCAGCTCTGAGGACGCCCCAGAACTCTCGCTCACAGCGGGGGGACTGTCCTCAATCACGATGGGCTGCCCCCTGCTGGACCGCCGCCGCTTGGACAGCCCCTCTCCTCCTTCTTCCTCCACCCTGTGCTTCCTCTTTTTGCTGGCGGCCTTGGAGGGGGCAGGAACACTGGTAGCGGTCGGGCTTTCGTCCGAGTCTGAGGAGGACAGTCAGACAGACAGAGTTTACCTGATTTTATTTATGGGTCTGCCGAAAAAAATAAATAAAGATTGTTCGAGTGCAGACAACATTTAGTAATACTGCACAAAAGAAAAAGCAGAAGAAAACAGGGGCCCACATGATTAATTGTCCATCACACCTCCCAGCCACTGGGGGCACCATAAATTCACCTGAGGCCATGCATTGTAGCAGATGGTTGGCACGCTTTTTCAGGAACCAGGTAAAGAACTTCCGGACTGGGAATAGAGGGTTGGATGCCCTGACTTCCTCGAGCAGACATCTGCGGACCTGCTCTGACAAATCCTCCCTCCAGCCGGGGCTCTGGAATACAGGGCCAATCATTAAAAACTGGATGCCACCGACGGCAGCACTCCACTGAACACACCAGTGAAATCCAGTGCTTTAAGATGTCATAATCTAGGTTTGCCCATACAAAACTAAACCACGTATATACAACAGAAGGGTCACCCACTCCGGTCCCCCTACAGAACAGAGATGAGCCTCACCTGGTCTTTGTGGGCTCTCAGTGCAGGCAGGGTCTTGGTGGAACCAAGCTGTCCAAGCGACAGAACGGGTTTGGGGGGCTCCAGACAAGAGGTTTCTAGGTGTTTTAGCAATGCTGACCCAGGCCACGGCAGACTCCAAATCGCACAATCTAAGGCAGGGTCAATGGGAAACAGAAGACATTTATAGGTGTTCTGCAGGCACAGCACGGAGTCTGACTGGTGACGTTCCCCGGTGTTCCGGCTCACCCTGAGGCTTCTGCCGCACGTGGACCACGGCCTGGAAAGAGGCGCAGGCTGCAGAGTAGGCTTCCCGACTGGCTGCACTCCTGGCGATCTGCTTCTTGAAGGATTCTGGGAGGCCACTCTTCAGGAACTCCCTGCGGGCTTTGAACTGCACGTCGTCCTGCGAGTTCTCTGAGCCTTCTCGACTGCGGGGTTCAGGTAGGGAACGGTAGGGAGTTGCGAGAGAAATCAGATAAAGCCAATCATAGCTAAAGAGAGTAGATAAGCACAAATATGTGTACAGACTGCGCAGATTAAGGTTAAAACATCTTTCTGAAGAAGGGTTTTGCATTTTTAGGAAGCAAGCGAGAGCATTCATCATTTACCTGCTATCGTCAAAAATTGAGATGACCGCCGATGGCTTCTGTCCTTTTTTCATGAGAAATACGGGTGCCACTTTGGAAGCTTTCAATGGAAAAGTGGTTACTTTTATATAAATGGTACAATACGTTTACTGAACATTAGAAGAGATATTACATGCAGCAGGAATCAGGTACCTGCACAGCCCCGAGCCTCCTTGCCACCAGGGGCAGCCTTTCCCAGCACTTCCTTCACAGCCCGCAGCTGTTTTTCACCTTCGGCCTTTGCCTGGGCAGCCGGGACAGGCTCCTCCTCATCGCCTTCCAGACACACCACGGAGTCCTGGGAACACAAAGAGCGGCCCTCACCTCAAGCATCACCCCGCCTTCACATATTCCTAAGGTTGCCATTTTTCAAAATATTTATTAGCGCTGCATTTAATAAACCGGTTTTCATGAAATCATCAAAAGTATTTGCAGGTCCGAAGGGTGCTGCCATCTTGGTAATACTGCTCCTCACCCTTCCAGTGGTTGTGAGCAGGTGTGGTTTGTAAGTGTCATAGTTTACATACCTCATCCTCACAGTAGATGGTCTTCAGGTCCCGATTTCTCAGGGAGCGCCGTACGGAGCCTTTGTCGTCCACTTCAACCATCTTTTTATTCTGCTGGAGAGCTCGAGCTTTCTGGAGCAGCTTTTTGGCCTGTTTTCTGCTCTTGGATGCACCAGCCTTTCAAATTAACAAGGCAGTCAATAAGTGGAGCATTTCATGGTTTTATAAACAATTTATCTGTATAAAAAAATTACCTTAGTAGCTACAGGACTTAATATTTCACAGTCACTTCCATCAGCAGATTTAGGTTCAGAGTCCATGAACACACGCTGGATTCTCATCCTGAAAGCAGCAATTACAAATGACAATAAGCTTATGAAAAAGCAGAACAAGTGTGTGAATATCTTATTTACTTTCTATGCAGGGATCCTCAATATATAGAGCTGGATATTGTACTAAAGACACTTGACAGCACATTGAAGAAAACAGCAAAGCTTCAAGTTACAACCCTGTCCTTGGCAATCATTATGCCAGCTCTTACTCAGCTTAGAAATGTTCATGACATAATAATGAGAAAGCAAACTCAGACTTACCTGATGGGGCTTCCTTTGTCATCTGGAGGTGAAAGCATCTCAGCCTTGTACATATTGCGAATGAGCCGGTGTGTCTTAGGCGTGACCGCCGGTGAAGAGTCCCCCTGAGAGGCTGTCTCAGGCTGCCGCTGCTCTTGTAGTCTCTCTCGGCTCCTGGTTATGGGAGCCTGTATGGTTACCTTCTGCTCCGGGGTCATTTGCTGGGGACGGCCCCTGGTGGACCTTCGCATCGGTGTGATCCCAGCAGGCGTGTTACTGCCATCGCCAGCTGGGTCGAGCCGATCGTCCTTTTGTTCAGTTCCCACCGATGGCTTCTCCTCTAGAACTGGGACAGGTGAAGGTTCTTCTGCGTTCTTCCTGCCTGCTCTCCTGAGCCTGCTGGCTCCCTTCCTCCCCGACCTGCCTGGCTTCTCATCTCCCACCGGCTTGGATGTAGAAGTCTGGCCTTCTTCCTCATTTGTAGCCTCCACACTGGTCGGTGGTTCTTCCTGGACCTCAGCAACTCTTTCCACTGCCGTCTCCTGTCTGCCAGGACCCTTTTTGGGTTTGCTAGTTTTGCCGCTTTCTTGGCCAGGCTGCCTGAAGGCATTCATGAACTGCTTTCTTTCAGCCTGACTGCATTTGGGGGGGGCACCAGGCTCAATGACAGCCAGCTCCAGATCCTCCTCACGTAGGACCACATTGGACTTCCGCCTGGGAGCTGGAAGGGACTCACACTTTTCCTGTGGGGAGCTTGAACCTTCCACCTTCCTGTTATCATGCTCTAGTGTCTGCCTCCTAGTGAATATGGATGCAAGCCTCTTCTTGGTGTTCTTTACCAGCTCGGGTGCATTGGAGACAGGGTGGACTTCTGCCTGAATTGTAAGGGTACGTGGGGACACTTGTTGCGGATCGCCCTGAGCAGAAGCAGCCACAGACTGCACCTGTGCATCTTTTTCATTGTCCTTAGGACTGGCAGCATCCTCTTCAATCTGACTCTGAAGGAAGTCCTCAAACGAGATTGTAATGGTTCCACCATTCAGACCAGCAGTGTTATCCACCTCCGTGTTGACGTCACATGACCTAGGAGACTGAACCCCAGCTTCTCCATCGCTCATCTTGCCACATTCCTCCCGAGCCTCTAAAGAGCAGCCTGAACTGCCCCTCGGTTTCTTCTTCACCGAGGGCCTTCTTCTAGTAGTCTCTTGGAGGCACTTTTTGGGATGCTTATCAGTCGCTGCTGAGCTCTCCATGGGGGGGCTCTTTTCTCCACCAAAGGCCTCCGAGCTGACCTGAGCCAGGAGGGCCGCAGTCTCGCTGCCCAGGAGGACCGGAGCCGTCCCTGCTTCATCTAGTGGCGCCGTCCCGATGTTGGAACAGCTGGATTCCGAAAGTGCGATGACCTCCATGCAGTCGCCCTGTGCCTGTCTGCTGAAAGCAAGCGCCTTGCCTGGCTTCCGGCTCTTCCTGAGCCTCTGGGCCTTGGCTGGCTTTGTCGGGGTTTCTGTGTGGCCAATAGCCTCCCGCTGGTTCTGCCCATTCTCCTTGCTCTGCTCAGACATGCTGCTCTTCTGCAAAGCAGGTGGGGTCTTTTTGAAATAATCTGTGATGCAGTTGGACTTAGGGGGTGAGAACACCTTCTCTGTAGCCTTTGGCATGGGCTGAAAGTAGTTAGTAATTGGTTTAACGGCAGTAATATCTCCATCTTTTCTTTGTTTCTTGCAGGGCTGTTAAAATCAAAGCAAAGAAATTCTGAGAAGTGTTTTTCATTTGTTGTAAGAATATATGCTTTTAAAAAGCTAATGTAATATAATTTAAGTGTTTGGAAGAATATCCCAATGCTTTATAAAACGATTCCTTTTTAGAAGAATTTGAACACAAAATACAAAAAGTAGAAACCATATCGCAGTGTCAAAAATGCCGAAGGAGTACCTGCGTGTCAAAATCTTCAATTACAGACGCCATAGCAACGGCCCCAGCCATACCGCTTCTGAAACACACCCCAGAATAAATAAGTGTTAATGAATTCTGCTGGAAAGAAAAAAAAAAACAGCTTAGACCAAAAAAATAACTTCACTGTTTGTACATAAATATTCAATACGTGAACAAGCGCATATTCCGATTGTTTGTTTACTACTACGGACGCAATCATGCCAGTATCAAGTTTACAGAGCAAACTAGCATTAACTGTATTAGTAGGCGTGCGTCTGAAAGGGAAAAGTAAGTGTGAGGTTATGAAAGAAAAACATTAGACTTACCAATTTTGCAAACGGAATGCAAGTGCTATGACAGCTACACAGTAAGAAACCGAACTGTATCAGCTATACATTTTCATTTCCCAAAGACAGCAAAGAACCAAGTCACAAACTTTTAGCCGCCTATTGTTATACGACTGACCTTCAGGTAACATGCGGACTAACCAAAAATTTAGCAAGTTGGCAGGCAAGGAATTGCTTCGCTCATACTGCACAATGTCGCCGGCTAAATCTAAAATTCATTATAAAAACATAAATAAGCAACTGCTCACGGACAGTCGTCTAGACAGGCGCGTTAGCTATAGCTGACAGAAAAGAACCGGCAAAACAAGACGTGTAGGTGTCAACTCGACAGACAATGCGCACTAAAACATGTCGTCACATAAAATATACCCATTTACAGAAAGATAAGAGAGTTTAGAAAAACGATATTTCAAACACAATTCAAAAAGAGCGCCTATTACTACCGCTCTCTAGTATCTACTCGCACAAATGGCGCCAAATACCGGTGACCTTTGGCGCAGCGGGCTCCGCCAATCAGCGATCCGCACTACCGTGAGGTCATAGGCATGCTGTAGGTTACTTTAAAAACACTTCAAATTTCTCTAAATTGTTCCGTGCCGCTAGCGGTTTTCTGCATCTGTATTCCCAAGTGCAAGTGTTTTTTTTTTTTGTAAATGGATGTCTTGAGTAATTGTTTAACGAAATTGTGAGTGATCAGATCGTACCTTTGGGTATAAACATTCCCAGGGCCTTCTTTTCACCATGTAGCATTCAAAACCGGAACTACAGTCCGCCCATTGCTTGTTTTGGTGGAATATCATCAGTAATATTTATGGTATATATATGGTCATTCATCTATCTATCATTCTTCTAACTGCTTACCCTGGTTGGGGTCGCGGGTAGCAGGGCGTGCACCCTGGATGGGATATCAATAAATGGGTTAATAATTTAAATATCGTACATTTTCAGGTTTGTTTATGCTTAATCAAAAGGTGCCGCTAAAAGCATATGCATGTCCCTGACAGGCTCCAAAATACGCAGTATGTAATCAGCCCAGCTGCATATTACACACGTATCATAACGTCTGACCTGTCCATCAAAATTGGAAAAATATTATTCAATATCGTGACTTTTTTGATGATGCAGCCTGCCGCATATATTTAGTTAATTTACTGATGGTTAAGAATAAGTTTCGATTGTTGTTATGGTAAACTGGATTCTTCCCGTAATTTTGTAATCATAATCTTATCAAACGTTTAAGAAAAGTCTAAAACACATTTCATAACATACTGCTTTGAGTTGTGTTACATTGTATCTTTTTTGTAATGTCTGAAGTTCTTCAACACTTTTCCAGCCTGCAAGGACAGTTGTCGTAAAGGTCCACGCCCCTGATTTATGTGCCTAATTCTGATTGGCTGGGTCGGCAGGGACGCCACGCGAAGACCCGTGGGCGTTCAGACGATTGGGTGTCGCTGAAGTTAAGCGACAGTTGTGGTTTAGCGATGAAGTACAACATTTGGACTAGGAGGGGACCACGACTTCTAACGCTTTAAAACTCGCAGCATGAGTTGGGACTGAGTTCGCCCCAGGTAATTGTACGCTTAAAAATAATATAATTTCATAAGTAGACCTTTGAAATGAAATAGCTTATTATGCATACGTTTTGTGAAAATCCTCGGATCATCTAAAAGGAAACTTTTGCAATGGTGATGATACCTAGTTGTAATCGGATGGTACCTACCAGTGGTTAGGTGAAGCTCGCTATCTAAACAGTCAAGCGGATTCCTAATCGTAAAAAGTAAGTGTACGGTTGTTTGTTTTCTCGGCAAGCTGAGGTACATCACGTGCGATGTAGGGACGTTCCTTTAGGTTCATTTTTTCACGGGTATGGGCATGTTCGATGTTGAGCAAAACATCTAGATACAGCCTGCATTTAGCTAGCCAAAAGCCCCTAGAAGGACAGAATGGCGAACACCCCTAGGTTTACGGAGAAACAGGTACTACATGCTGTCGGACTTAAGATGAATTTGTACATATGTATTCTGTATTCTGATTAATTTAGGCAGGTTTTAAATCTCTGGATTTTTCGATGTGGCGTTTTTCAGATGCGTAGGCACAAGTGGTTAATGTACTGTATGTAATGTTACAAATAAAGTCTTTGAAAAATTAGATAGGTCCAGTTTATCAATGCATATGTATCCACTGCATGCTACAGTATCTGTATTTCACCTATGCCTAGCATTATCTTAATATCTGTAAAAAAAACCTCTCTTTCACAATTACAAAGGTTCGTCGTTGGAAAAACAACCCATTCTTGCCATGATTAGATAAAGTTAATCTCGACGGTAGCTTCCGTTTTGCACACACGCGCTGTCATCGATGGTCATTTCTTGCGCTTCGCAATCAACATTTCTGTCATTTAACAACTGTCTAAATTTGCTTTTAGTCTTTTCAAAACTAGGTATTAATAGACGGCATGATGAGTCCTGATGAGAGCAAGGTCATTTAAATGTAGTTATTATTATTCATGTTGGGCTAATAAAACGACGAAGCCAACGAAGACTCATTAAATTAACGCAGTTGCTGTGCAGTGAGGGCAGAATACCGTGTTGTTTTATAGCCATTTAAGATACTGTTGTGGTCTGGTAGCATGTTTTCTAGATGCTGCAAGTGCTTTTACTGGATTTTTCTGCTCAGCGTGTAATTACTGTCTTCTGTAATCCTGCCGTTTGGAATGATTGTGATGTATATGCAGAATGGGAACCATTTTGGATGAGTGGGTAAATGTTAGACCACTTTATTCGATACATTATTACACTTAACTTTCAAAACTTAACTGGTGTTTGATTTAATTATTGTGCAATGTGACGGTTTTCTCTTAGATGTTTGCTCCTCCTAACTCTTACTTTCAAATCCTCTTTTAGTGTTACAGTACCGCAGTTCTTTTGCCTTATTTAATCAATCAAAAATTCGTTTTTTTAGCCTTGTCGAAATGTGATTATAGTCTCACAAAATTAATCCCATTAGGCTAAGAGTTCGTGCTCTAAGTTAGCAGCAGTATATCCCAGTAATGCGCGTCTAAAAAGCAGAGTTCATTACTTTGTCTCTCGGTATTTGCTGCTTTGTGCTCTTTGCGTACCCCCTAAATGTAATGTGTGTACAATTATTAAGACTGCTTTGTACTGTAAAGCATTCTGGTAAAAAACAATCTGTGCCTGGCACAGCCAAAGATAGCTTTGGGCATGGAGTGCCTTTGTACATAAAGTCACCTCATGTGTCCAAGGTCTCGTTTGCCGGCGACCCACGGTATGCGCTGGCGTAATGTGGCTGCCATGAGACGGGACTGCTCTGGTGCCATGCGCCGGCTGGCATGTGCCACCCACCCCCAGCGGCATGCGGTTCGGGAGCAGGGAAGACTGACGTCACTACTTTGAAGATGTTGATGATAACACTGGGTTGGGGGGGGATTCCTTGGGACAAAAGCAGTGGAACTGTTCTCTGAGCGTAGTTAGACTGATATTTCAGTCACCCGTGTTGGGGGGAGGGGGGGGGGCAAGGATTCACCCTAGTTTTCTGTGTGTCAGGCTCTGCACTAAATCTAGCTTATTTCACCATTTCGCAAGTGACCTCATTCCTACACAGTAACAAGGGTTCTGCAGGATGGCTACGCCTGGTAAAGAACTGGCAACTGCTGAACCAGAGTGCAAGCCTTGCTTATCCTTATAAAAACAAGGGAGCAAAATATATGATTAAGCACTAAAATATACGATTGGCACCAAAATATATGATTAAGCTCTACAGAGATATTGCTGTTCAGATGCAATTATTTGGGGTCTAACCTGACTGGTTTGGCTGGGAACACATAGATTGGTGTCAGGGGCAGATCTTACCGCCCTTCTTCATGTGCCCCATGGGATTTTGCAGGGCTAGTGCAGAAAGACATAAATGCTTGTGGTTTATGTGTAAAAATTCAAGTTATGCATGTTGGTTCAGTAGGTGGCTACATGCCAGACTCATTGTTGCCGTGTTTTGAGCAGAATGATGCTTACATTCATTTCTGAGAGCTAGGAGTGGCAGTTAATCCATCAGGCCCCATGGACTCGCTCAAAGAATAATGGGAGGGTTTGAGGCTGGCGAACCAGCTTAGTCTGCCACAGGCGCAATGCTGTCCGGAAGCGTCCAGAAGCTTCCGGAAGTGGTTTCGGTGTTTTTCGGCTCAGACTGTCAGCTCTTCCTGCCACTTGCTGCCTTGTAAGGTAATTGTGAAAGTCTGCCACAGTGTTCAGACCACGTTTCTCACACCCTTTTCTCTTTTTTAAAATCCTTTTATGTGTTTGTTGCATGATTTGCCATGCTTTAATTTAAAGGCACCCTTAATTTAACTGCTAGCTGAGCCGTACGGTGGGGGGGGGGGTCATTTTAGCATACAAGGGGTACGCATTGGGCCTATGAGCCATTGGGGTATGAGCTGTGGATCCCGCTGACCCGCCCCCCCCCCAGTGTGAACCATACTGGAGGCTGTGTACTGACTGAGAAGTGTATGTGTCGTGTGCAGCGAACCTAATGCATGAAGAGAGAGCAGCTAGAAAATAGTGAAATGGAATCGTGTTCTGCTGTCGTTAAAATGCTGCAACAAAGCAGGTGGTTCCCAACAGAAACCGTGTACGCATTTTACAGATACTCTCTGTGGTGAAAAAACGGACGACAGCCGAATTAGGAGTGTGTCATCACTGTTCGTCATTGATTTGCGGTTTTTATTGGCGTTTTGGGGGCAGTTTTAATGCACTGAGGTACAGACAAGCATTTAGGGAGAAGTTTGACTCATGCTCTGCAGTCATCTGGGGAGACGTTTGCAAGATTTAGACGCTTGCTCCGGGGTGCATTTCCCAAACAATGCCAGAGGTCAGTATTGACAATACATCATAGTATGTTCGTTTGAACTAACTAACATCTGAAGTATGACTGTTTCCCAAAACCATTTTACTTTGTTGGTACCACAGTATTTTGAACTACGGTAGCTCCAGCATTGATTGGTCTGACTCTCACGAAGAGCAAAAACTCACTTTGTAATAAATAAACTTCGCAATAATATTCATACACTTCTTTTAATAAATCTTTTCGTCACTTGAAATCTTTTTCATAATTTTTTTTTGTTTCGATATTACATCATTAATGTATTGTCAGTCATATAACAGCAATAATAATATTAAAAAGTCAAAAATATCAATAGTGTCATACTAATAATGTAATACTTATAGCGCGCTTCTTGTAGAGATAAAAAATAGAACTATTGGCTTTTAGGCTACAATGCATTTAGTGAAATCAGCTCCATCTATAATTACGTTTATTTTTATCTTAATCACGCTATGATCCAGTCCTGTGCATGCAGCCTACTAATGCCTCAGTGAGAGTCATGACTATGACACCTACTATGATATACCAGATTCCTCGCCTAGCAGGCCATGGGTTTGTATCCAAGCAGCGGTGTGTATTTTTCATATTGCAATGGAATGACTTAGTGATTAAAAAGCAACTCATTATTTTTAGCCATTAATTTGCCCACGTTTTTTTCTTATTTAGTACTATGTGTACATAAGCACTGAATGATGAATCGTTCCAGCATCACCATTGCGATGTGCGTGTGCGTAATAATCATATTGCATTTGTCGGCACTGCTTTGTGTCTGTTGACACAACTCGCCACAACACCACCAAATTACTAGACACACTCTGTTTGTTATCTATCGTTAGATAAGTTCTATTTGGCAGTAGTTTATTTTGGGTGATTTCATCTCCTTTTGGAAATTCATATTTGTCTATGTAATGAATTCTACCATATAGAACAAACAAGGCGGCTAAACAACATCCTCTCCAATC
Source organism: Hyperopisus bebe (assembly GCA_026777045.1). Classification (NCBI taxonomy): domain Eukaryota; kingdom Metazoa; phylum Chordata; class Actinopteri; order Osteoglossiformes; family Mormyridae; genus Hyperopisus; species Hyperopisus bebe. Next base: position 9,241,987 of record JAODJW010000094.1, read on the forward strand.
ATATCATACTCATGAACAGAGAGGTACAAAAAGTACTCTTACAACTACATTTTCAAAGCACTTCATATTATACATGCTTGTACAGCAAGATTATTCAATATTTTCATCTTACTTACCTGGTGATTACCCTCCTGCCACTGCATTTTCCAGCATTGATGATTGAAAGTGAGCTGCATAGTACACTTAATGAACTTATTGTTTGTGAAAATTCATTTGAACTGTGGTTTTGGGAAACACCTGTGTTGTTTAATGATGTATCTATCGTACTATGTAAGTTCACAGTGTCGTTACATACGTAGTTCGAACTATGGTTTCGGGAAACACCTGGGTTGCATTTGCATAGTTCGAACCACGCAAGTTGCTAACGTAGGAGGTGGCTGGGGAGAGGGTGGTCTGGGCATCTCTGCTATGGGTGCTTTTCCACCGTACTAAGTATGGTACTTTCGGTACTTTCGCTTTTCCATTGACTTCCGGTCGAGTACCAGTGCCAAAAGTTTCAGTACCTAAAGTGCTGAACCAGCTGGGGAACTTCTTTGGTACTTTGGGGTGGGACTTGAAATGCTTTCTTTGTCAACTCGTTCCAGATGGCATGACAAGAAATTAAAAAGTATTTTGTTGAATATAGTAATACAGCAGGCACGTAGCGTGCTGTCCTAGCGATGTGATTTTGTTGTAATAAATATTTATAACATATTTATAAACCAAAAAAGGAGTTCATAAATTTCTCAGAAACCCGTCTTCGAGTGATTTAAATGGCAAGGATGAGAATGATTATGATTATCTCGGAGAATGTATGCAGCGCTCATGCAAAAGCAGTGGAGGTAAAACTCTAAACCAATTTTTAAACGTATAAGAATCTATAAAAGGAATAATTATTGAAATTGCAAAGCTTGGTAAGTTTTTTTTAAAAAAATATTTTAGTAAAACTTTAACCCCTGCGCCATAACATCCGTACAGAATTGAAAGTAAGAAAACGCCTTATTTTAAGTTGACTAGCAATGTAAGAATTGCATGTGCATAACATGCCATGTTGGTATTAATATTACGCATTATCCAGCCCTATAATGTACTACAGTCAGTTTTCGAATCCAGTGGGGGAAAAAAAACCCACCTTGTGCTGTGATTTCATTCGGTACCAATTTTTACGCCAGTGGAAAACCAACACCTTGAAGTACCGTACTTCCGGAACTTTCTCAAAGTTGTGCGGTGGAAAACACCTTATGACTGCTGCCCCTTTGACTCAGACACAGATAAGCAGTGAAAGATGGATTAATGGACAGATGGGTCTTGAGGCATTCCTTGAAGGTCTGGTTCAGTAGCTCATTCCACCGTCGGCAAACCACACGAGAGACAATTAGATCGTAAACAATTAAAGAAACCACCCAAAAGTTGAATATGATTTTTGTTTCTATATAGGGCTTTATTTTTTAAAACAGCAGAATTTATTTGGGTTTTACTCTTCAGTACTGTGCAAAATAGTCATAAAAACCTGCATGAAAAACAATCATGATAAAATCATGGACTGTGATCCTGTCTGAAAAAAAATCGTGATGCAATATTTTTGCCGTGTTGCCCACCCCTACACTCCGGAGCGACGCTTTTCCCGTGGTGGAGGGAGATCCAAGCGGCGTTGGTTAGCTGTCAGAAGTGGGTGCGATGGGACAAGGGTCCTGAGGAGCCTTTTGATGGATCTGTAAGCCAGCACCAAGGACTTGAACGTGACGCGAGCGCCAATAGGGAGCCAGTAACGAGAGATGAGTATGGATGTGACATGAGAACGTTTAGGCTGAGATGCCCCGGTTGACTCCCTCCCCCTGCCTGTTCCTGCCGCTGCAGGGGAGCCGCAGCATGTCTATAGAAGTGGAGGTGCTGCTGCAGGAGGCGAAGGAGAACATCGAGGCAGCGCAGAACTACAGGGCCGAGCTGCAGCAGCGGCTGCACGGGCTGAGCCAGGCGCGAAAGCAGGTACGGCGTGGGGCAAACTGCAGCCCGGGGCCAGCGGCCTTTTTATAGAGGCTGCTGTGCATGCTGTCTCACCCTTCCCCCAGAACTTCCTCTCTTCCTCACGCCCGCCCTCTGCTTGTAAACACTGCTGTTACTTCCTGTTTCTTCGTGAGATACAAAGGGACGCCAGACCCGTCCCCCTTCTTCTCCGCCTTGCCTCTCTCTCTCTGTCTCTCTTTTAACCCTAACCCCCCCACCCCATGCCCTCCGATCCTCGTATTCGCTGGCTGGATGACTTTGGGCAGCGGTACCCTCTTACTCATTAACAGCTGTAACGCCATTAAATGAAACGACATCTCCTGGCCAATCTGGGTATCGCAGCACCATTAAGGCGCCGAATTCTGTGGATGAGGGATCCCTCTGAGCGACGGTAATCGCGACATGAAGTGCATCCCAAAGCCAGGCCCTTTCCCCACCTGTGGGTTACCATCTCTGCAGGACAGTGGTGATGTTTTGGATCTGATTGTGATTTTTGGTACACAAGCCGCGGCCCAAAAAGCCCAGCTGAGGGGTGGAGCCCCCTTTGGAAGCTTGTGGGACTCCCCGGGGCCACATCATGTCTGTGGAACGTCACACTTCTGGAATGTGGTTGATACTCCACAGCCCCCCCCCCCCCCCCCCCCCCCCCCCCCCCCCCAAAAGG
>JAODJW010000094.1:9247385-9261363 GCA_026777045.1 Hyperopisus bebe
AGATCGAGGAGCTGGTGGAGAGGCCAGGGGGCGTGCTGGTGCGCTGGTGCAAGGTGAGCCCCTGAATCGCTGGCCCTTGTGCCCCTCTGCCCGAGTCCTGACCCGTACACTGACAAACCGAGAGTCCCAGCCAAGTTGGAGCACAGAGAGTAAATATAAAAAGTCTGATCACGTTGGGATATGCTGGGCATTGTATTAACCACATAGGGGGGGTCTAGGATTTTTTTAAAGGTGGGGCTCATAAAAGAGGCCATAATTTATACAGGAGGACCAACCGTATCATTAGCAGTGTCATTAGCCAGTGACATGTTTTGAATCGGTGAGTGACACGAAAGGGGTTACTCAGGAGGCCAATCAGATTACAGCTGGGCCCAGTGCCCCTATAGCTCCGCCCCAATATTCGCCTTTGTAAACCTCGATGAAGATGAAGGGTGATGCTAAAGCTGATTCCCTGAAGGGGATTCTATGGGTGAGGCTCTTAACCTCTTTGGGTGAATTAGGAAGGTTAGATGTCTGTACAAGCAGGGAAACAAAGCATGAGGGAAAAACCAGCAGAGAGAAATCCAGCAGACTCTCTGATTCACCTACTGGGAAGAGAGAATAAAGGACTACCTGTGGTATCGAAGAGAAGAGTGTGTCCATGTGAAACATGCATGTTGCTGGGCCATTAATGGAAGCTGCTCCTGTCAGACTCGGTGCTTCTAGCAACATAGGCAGTCAGACTATCCAAGAACGACTGTGTTCTGCATTGGCTGCGGCTGGAAGAGCATGTAGGATATTAAGAGTCTTTATTACCAGTGATGGCCAAATGAAGCTTCATGAACCATTTGCTGTATTTTTTGACCCCACTAGATGGTGCTCTTAGTTTGCTCTGGGGCATGCTTTAAGCTCTTTTTTGAACAGAGAGCACAATCTAGTGGAGTCAGAAAAGACAGTAAACGGTTCATGAAGTTTCACTTGGCCATCACTGTTTATCACTCTGAAATCTGGGGCCCTGGTGAGCCTCAGGCCCATTGCAGGAAACACTGGGAGCATCTGACAGGAACTTTACTTTGAGCTGGTCTGATATGTATCTTGTTCATACGACTACATGACTGAACCTTGGGTGTGGCCACTCAGGTGGACGACGACTTCACGGTACAGGACTACCGGCTACAGTACCGCCGCGGAAACGCCAGCCAGTATGAGGACGCCTACATTGGCAAGGACAGCGAGTTCCTGGTGCTGCACCTGGACCCGCACATGGATCACCTGTTCCGTGTCTGCGCCCGGGGTGACGGCCGGGCAGAGTGGAGCCCCTGGAGTGTGCCGCAGACGGGCTACACCACGCTGGCACCACACGGTAACCCACCCTCATGTGTGCGGGAGCTATAGTAACAAGGGACACAGACGATAATTTAGCTAGCATTGCTAATTTCGCTAGCATTGCTAAGCTAGGCGCATATACGGGAGTTTGTGGACTGTGTTTCTTGGGGCTATACTACACACCTATCCTGTCATGTGAATGCTGTAGGCTTGTATTTATGTTGCGGTTTGTGAGGAATCGTGCTGTGACTTGGTATCTTACAGAATGGCGCCCCAACAGCGATGGCTACATTCTCAGCAGCCGCAGGAACATTGCCATGCGCAGTGACTCCCCATCCTCTGCCAGAGTCCTCTACTCCAGCTCTCCGACCTATTTTTGTGGACAGACACTCACATTCCAGTAAGCCCACCCCTCCCCTCAGTGACTCTCCCAGGGCTGATCTCACTTCTGTAAAAATCCATGAATATACATCCTTCAATCTCGCGTGTGATACAGGATCATGGCAGCTGGTCAGGTGCACAAGCAGGACAGCCTAGGGGTGTGTGTGGAGGACACGAATGGTGCCGAGTCCTTGCAGAAGGACAGAGCCGTCTGCATCTCCACCAATGGTAAGCTGACATGCCCCCCCCCCCCCCCACTTCACTAGCAAAAATGAGTGTATGATAGACCTTGTTTGTTTGCTTGTGTTAAGGTTTACCCATATTTTGTCAAACCTTTCTTCCATTTATTTTGTTAAAACTTAAACTTTCATTTTTATGGACACAGAAGCCTTCAAATTGCGCAAGGGCTTCAGACACCACCTTTGATTCTTGTTTTGATTCTGTTTTTTGTATTCTAGCCATTGAGTAAATACGTTTTTCATTGGTGTCAGTTATTTTCTCAGAATTTATGAATTTTAAGGTCATATTCAGAGCAAAATTAACTTAAAGTGGTCAATGGGCATCTTTTATAAATGGTGAGAAAATGTTATGTTCTTTCTTGAAGGTGCCGTTTTTGTGAATGGGAAAGAGATGACCAATCAACTGCCAGCCATCTCCCCTGGCTCGGCAGTGACCTTTGACATGGAAGTGGTTGGCCTGTTTCCAATGACCAACAACAATATGAATGATGGAGGGAACTGCAAGCTGAGGGTGACAATTGGTTCCGGGAACAGGGAGGTGGTGTTTGATTGGCTGCTGGACCAGGGGGTGGACTGCCTGTTCTTTGGCTGCTCCTTCGTCAACCCTGGATGGAAAGTCCTTGTCTTCTGATTTCCCTTCCATCCAGGTTAGGAGGGCCAGATAATGAGGAAGCCCAGTTTGCTGAATTGACCAGTCTTTTAAAAAATGATATACTTGCCTATTTTTTTTTTCTGTTTTCTTCAAAATTTGAGCCTCATGTTCTCTGCGGATAGTGTTGGGGTAAAGCTTCTGGGCTCAACCAGCGTAGATTCCTTCCAGGTCCACCATTCCAACAATTTAGAGAGATATGAAATCCAAGTGTAACAGCCGACTTACATCATAATTATTTGAAACTGAAAAGCTGTCCATATCAAATGATATCCTTGACTTTGAGTTGAAGCTCATGCTGGAGTAGGTGGCAACAGGTCGGAACGAAATGACCAGTGATCTGCGATGGAGAGAAAGCACAACGGACACAGGACTGACTTATGCCTTACAATCAGCTTTGTATGCCATTGTGCGGTCCAATGGCGTGAGCTGGCTTTGCTGAAACATACCATGTGAATGATTGTTTTCATTCATTCATGAATTCAGCCTTAAAACATACTGGGAGGACGAACAGTCTGGGAGGCCTAGTGCCTCTGGAGTATCTCGTGTGTGAATCTGTGGAATTTTCCGCAGAACTCCAATCTTTAAAATGTGACTTTCTGTGAATTATTCTGCAGAATAACTGTAAGTAAGGTTGAAAAATATCTTAGCATGGGCGGTTACCTGAGTAATAGGCTGATTTTGGTGCTCAGTGTAAGTACAGGAGTGGCAGGATTACCATGGATGACTGGATGAATGACATTTGTAGTTTTTTGTATTTTTTTTGTAGGTGTTTTTTTACAAGTTTGCTCGTGACTAACTGCATGCTGAACTTTGAAGCAAGGTCGATACTAAAGGGTACCTCCCTGGTAGTGGGTACAGACGCAGTATTACCTGTTCACCTTTCCTCTGATTAAAAGATAATTGCGTATTATCTTGTGTTGCCCCTTTATTGCTCTTGTAAACGACAGACCAGAGTTTGAATCGCAGAAGTTGCCAAGCAGGTCAGAAAACTGACATTTCGGGATGTGCGAGAAGCACCGCTTTACACTTCGCACACTATTGCTAACCATAAGAAAGAAATGGCCAGAGGTGGATAGTTCAGGTCCAGAAAGTATAAATCCAGGCTAAGGTTTTGTTTCAACCAACCAGTTGAGCATAAAGAGTCACAGTGATACAGTACTCAACTGGTTGGTTGAAACAAAATCTTGGCCTGGATTTGTACTTTCTGGACCTGAACTCTCCACCTCTGGTTTCCTGCTCCATTTCAAAGACATGAAATGTCTTGTGCCCTGTCTGCTGGATAATGGATCTAAATAGCAAACTGAAATGCACCCCAGCAGAGCCTCAACTGATATTTGATGCATAACCCATCCATCCATTTTCCAACCCGCTTATCCTTCTGGATCGCAGGGGGTCCAGAGCCTATCCCGGAAGCTACGGGCTTGATGCATAACCTTTGAATGTAAACTGAAAATGCAGAGTACTCAACTGGTTGGTCATCTGTAATAATCTGGAATTGCATAGACGACGTGAAGGGAAGGCTGACCTACACTGGCCTGGAAAAGAACTGATGGAAAACTGATGGACAGATGGGTATGTGAAGGCATTGTCTCATATACCCCATTTTCAACATTGTAAGAATGTCGCAAGCATGTTGCAGAAAAAGCCTAATGACAAGACAGAAACAGACCTTAAGATGTTACATAAGCCAAAGGAGGATAACTGGAAATAGCCCATGAAAAAATACAGAATGACAGACCATATTAGCAATTATCTCATAGGAGGCAGCAGTAACATTAAAATGAATATACTTGGCAATGCTGCTTGGTATGACACAAGACCAGTTAGCAAGGGCATAGATTTGGGTATGGGCAGGGCATTTGGGGCTGATTCGGTCCCTACCAATGTTAAAACCAATCCTAAGCCCTCGCCAGTTAGCTTTTGGTTATACTTTTTCACTGTTAAATGAAGGAACCACTACTGTGCAGTTACAGTAAGAAGAGAAGCAGGGATTGGTCCATGAGAGGCTATGAATACACAAACTTGCAGAGGCCTACAGTCAGCCATGTGGGATAGAGGAGTATTGTTCAGGCTAGATAGATTTCTCCAAAATTTATTACAATCTGCTTGGAAGAATGGAGGAGGCAGTGACTTAAGAGTAGTACCTGGAGCTCTATGAATGATGACCAAACACCCAGCAAAAAAGATCATTCTTGCAATCTCTCTACACATCAAATATTGTTCATTATGGACTGGATAAGCAAACACAGCAAAGGTATTCTGCATACACTTAGTACTCATCTGGATGAGACTTTTAGAGAGAGACCAAAGAGATTTAAAATGGGTCTCAAGGTTTCCTGGGTGTCCTATGGTGGGAATCAGTCTCTCTACATAAGGACTGCAGGAGGTCGTTGATGTTCCGAGCAGATGCTGGGCGAGAAGCGACTTCGTAAATTAGCATAGGTCATGAGCTGTGACATTGGTGCCTATGCTTTTAAACCAAATCATTTTGGAAAAGGTGATGCGGTTGCCTTAGACAATTCCACGTCATGGCTAGTTTGGAGACTATACCTTTCTGCAAAATCCGGCATTCTGGGGTGCAGGAACTTCATTTACAGGTCATAATTAGTATCTTAGCAACTTCCCCAACCTGCAAAGTTAAAGGTGTCAAAAGACCTGCTCTTTATGAATGGAACCCACCACCTGAATTAGGCTCATCAAGTGCATCGCATTTCTTAGAGCGGTGTTTCCCAACCCTGTCCTCAGGGAACCCCAGACAGTCCACGTTTTTGCTCCCTGCCAGCTCCCAGCCAATCAAGGACACAGAATACCTGGTACAGGTGCGCTGGGAGCTGAAAGGAAGCAAAAATGTGGACTGTCCAGGGTTCCCTGAGGACTGGGTTGGGAAACACCGTCTTGGAGAAATTTCACTCATGATGATCCATGCCGTTCATATGCATCTGCTCAGGCTCACCATCCCCAGTGACAGACTTTGGAAAGATCAAACCACTATTGCCGACAATAGTAAAAAAATCTTTTTATTTGATAAAAACATTTTCTGTAACTCCTTTATTACAAAATTCACAACTTGAACACGGTTTAACATTGGTTCACTCTCGCGGGCCCACGCAAGGAACGGAAATGTGCAAACAGTACTTCTGCAGCAGTGACAGCATAATCCATCCGCCTGCTGGGCAAGTAAGAGCCAGGAGTAAGAATCTCCTACAGGAACGACCGACACGTGCAGATTAAAGTGACAGTTGGGCATAATTAAAAAGGGGAAACAAGCAGCTGCAACTCAACCCTTTGGTCTGTAGAACTCCGATCATACCTCATACCCACCCCTCACACTCCCCATTAAAAAAAAAAAAAAAAAACCTATCATAATATCTGCATCCTATAAAAAGTAGAACATTTTTTTTTTACAATTAGTGATATTGGGGTTCCAAGATGTGTGACATATATAAATACATACACACACACACATACACGCTGTTTTTTTTTTTTGGCAGGAATGTGTAAAGAGGTGCCTGCATACAGCCGGAGAAGCTGATAACGCTGCAAAACACAGGAGTGCAGCAAACCAAAGGGCGTCTGCATGCTGGCTGAATGCTGCTTGCAGGGTGGAACGCAGAGGCGTTGGAACCCTTACTAATGAGAGGCCGAAGAACTCCAGGTTTCCATGGAGAAAAGTTATTTTGGGGGAAAAAAAAACCTGTAAACATTTGCATAAGTAAAAACGCACTGTTCCACTCAACAGTGGAAAAGTAATGAGTTCCTTCTGGTGCATCCAGTGATGAATTAGTTTGCCCGTATTCATTATAGTCAACAAGTCAGGTGTTCCAGTCCACAGTCCAGTCCCACCCCCCACCCCATTCCCACCATCCTTTCCACAGGAGAACAAAGGCTACAGAAAGCTGCTTCTAACTGTCCTCCAGCTAGGTCATACACCCACTGTGACCAGCATAAATCTACCTTTTTTTTTTTTTAAGATTTTGCATCTGATAATTCTATTCTGATTTAATATAGTTGTAACCCCCCCCCAAAAAAAGACACCTAGAATAAGGCAAGTGCTAAACATGATCACTTTTACACATACACATAACAGGGTTAAGTTAAAATGAAAATAACCTCATACCAAGTTTTTCCCCCCATTTTTAATACATTCTTGTGATGCTGACCTGACATATGATTTTCCTACAGGAATGTGGATTGGGATTGCAAAAATGCATGCTAATGCAGTCATGGGGAACCCATCTGCAAAAAGCTAAACAAAATTGGATTCTCTGACGCAATACAGCAGGCCAGAATTACAGCAGGATAACAGATAACTGATCTTAAGTCTTCTTTCAACTCCATCCCCCCCAACCCAACATTACCCAGCCCTACACATCAGTCTGAGGGGGCTGATCTCAAGAGCTTCTGGCACTTGCTGTGCTTCTGAGCTTCAGTGGGGCCGTTGATGCTGTTCTCTCCCACTCGTGGCGCCCCCTGGATTTCCTTCAGCCGGGCCATGGCCTTGTCGATGGTGCTGATACTGACCAGATTGAAGTCGTGCATGCTCACCATGTGCAGCAGAAAGTTGCGGCACAGGTTCCTGCGAGCGATCTGGACTCCGTATTTCTCCACGAACAACAAGCAGGCCTGATTCATCTGATTGTCCGCTATGAATCTGGCGGGTAAGAATTTGACAGTAGAGGGCTTGAACAGTGCTAAGACCATCGGACGTCTTTAAAACCAGACTGTCTAAGATGAGCAGGGGCATCACCAGAGATTTTGGGCCCCATGACAGCATGTGATACTGAGTGCCCAGCGCAGAACAATCCAATTATGTTCCTAATGTTTTAAAGTCCCTGTATACATTATATATATATACACACATCAATCATGAATACGAGTCGTGATACACACCCATGCTTCATAACGTGCAGATTCCACAGCTTCATCACTTCCTTCTCGCCTTCGTTAACATCCATAAATTCTTCGATTTGCTGTGAGAATAATTGGGACCAAGGTGAGAAACCACAGTTATGCTGGAACGGGAACCAGCTTTGCTCCACCCTAAGTCCACATGGGGCCGCAGCCTCCCCGGGCAGGAGCCAGCCTCACCGTCACTGTCTTCTCCCTGAGCCAGTCGGGGTCCCTCTCGTCCTCGCTGTCCACCTCCATCTCCTGGGGCCGCAGTGGCATGCAGCTGTCGCTGTGGAAGTAGAGCCGGTTGTGGCCGCTGATGTAGGTGCGCTGCTGCTCCACTTCGCCCTCCTCGGACTCCAGGAACTCAGACAGGCTGGGCTTCGAGCGCTTGGGCCTGAAGCAGAGACCGGGTCAGAAGGTTCCTCTCAAGACGCATGAAGACCTCTAGCACTAGTGATCTACATGCAGCTCCATTGTTAAAATAGATCACAAAAACGTGCACAAGTTTGCTTATAGGACGCTGGCTAAAAAGATTGCAATTTTAGCAAATTAAATTACTGTTCAAATTCTCAAAGACAAAGCCTTACTTATGGTATGCACAATATGCAGTGAGGCTCAGGTAATCACTACATAGATATAAAACAAGAAAAAAATAACCATATATTGTAATATAATTAATTATATAGCTATCTGTCAGCTGCCTGGAAAGTGCCATGCCACCAGGGGGCAGCAGGCTCACCTGCACACCAGCACATGTGTCACAGCGGTCCTCTTCACGGGGCCATTGCGGCTGAAGGCAAACCCCGGCTGGCTGTGGATATCCTGGGGGTTCCCCACGTAGGAGCCATCGTAGCACTCATTGACTGACACGTCTATCCGGGCTCCTTTAGGGTGAGGCTGGGAAAGGTGTGCCCGTTAGCGCAACCTTAGCACCAAAAGCCCTCCGTCATAGACTTTTAGGCGCGTCCTCCTTCCAACACCAAGTACAGGCAAACTTCAGTTCAAGCATCCTAAGTTCTAGTTGAAGAATATGCCTTTAAAGAACATAGAAGACACCAGTTTTGATCTGAGCCTGCCACATTATTTGGCCAATCACATCGTGCCTTCATGCTCCTCCTTACTGTTTATAGGCTAAGGCTGAAGAGCAACTAACCAATGAGGAGATCAGTAACACTGGAGGCAGATGAAAGGCTAATGGACTGTATCCATCCATGGGTCGATGAAGGCTCACACTGGTCTGTATCAGTCTAGAGATATGCAACTGTACTAAAAACGCAAGTATGACTTCCATAAAGCACAACAGAATACTGGCAGTGTAATATCCACAACTTCGCAGAATATAAGCCAAACTAAAAACAAACTCAGAAATGTCTAATGCAACTTCTCTCCCCAATGACCTGAATCCATTTACACTCACTTTGATCTTGCAAACCAAGACCCTCCTTTACACACGTCTGCGGCATTTGACGATGCAGACTTCTCCGTCTCAGAGGGAGACTCGAGAAGAGCTTCTAAATAGATAAAAATACTCGCAGAGCAGCCAGTGTTTCAGGACACGTTCTGAAAGCCCACAGCGACTGGCTTGCTGATGCTTTAATGGACATTATCAGTCTAAGTCCACAGTTGCCAGCCATTTTAAATAAGCTGCAATCATTTCAACGCAACCGATTACAACACGGCCACATTCGCCCCAAATTCCATGGAGGGCGTGAAACGTTGGCGATGGAAGACAGAAAAATCAATGTCCTGTACAACTTTGATGCCCTTCCATTTGTGCAGGACTACTACGGCTCAACAGAGAACGCCATTCAATGTCTATGGAGTACAGTTCAGCATTCTGGGCCTCTCCCTGAACATCGTGGATTTTAGCTGGCACCTAGGAGAAGGCATCTGAGTAAGCATCTCACTGCGCCGAGCACACTGGGTAATTTCACTTTCACTGGAACTTTTAATAAGGTAGGAAAACCGTTAATAGTGAAGCAGCGATTCTGCCCAGGCAGGACCCTCACCACATAGCTGAAGATAAAGCGGCTGTGGGACAATTTGAGGTGCTTGAGGAGGCTGTAGAGCCTGCGGCAGTTCAGCGTGCACCAGGGGCAGTGCAGGTCGTCCCGGGCCTCTGTCTGCTGCCTGCTGTTGTTGTTGTACAGGAACTGAGAAGGGACATTCCAAAAAGTGCTTAAGAAGGAGCAAACAGACAGGAGGAGGAGAGGGGGAGGAGAAAGAGCCATTCCAATGCAGGAAGATACCGCAACCACATGACAACTGCTGAAGAGAGCATGTCTGAGCACTTTGCAGTGACTACAGCAGAACTTCCAGTGCGGGTCTCCTCGGTTTGGCTCTATCCAGTTAAGACCAACTTAGAGCATTTGTGCAGAAGAAAGGGTGCCGTCATGAAGAGGAAGCAAATAAATAAACAAACAAACAAATCAATAAATAATCACAACTCGTGGTAAACATTCACCTGATAAAACACACGCAGCTTCTGCCGGGGTTCAACCAGTATCTGTTCCTTTCTTGTCTGGATATTTGTGCTGATTGAATCTTTAACTGCTAAAAACATAGCAGGCAAACGTTAGAATAAGCATTTTTTTCCTGGCACCCACTGCCACGGTAACACCACGCAATGCGGAGATCCGAGCAGGGGCCAGACACGCCGCCAGGTCTTACCAAGTGGGGCCGGCTTTGGCCCACTGGGCCTGCTCTCCATGGCACCGGCGTCCGAGTTACGGGTGGTCAGGGGCTTGGCCACGGGCGCGGTCGACTTGCTACTGACATCCCCAGTCCAGCGCAGGGTAAACTGCAGTGTGGGTCCCTGAGAGAGGGTCTCGAACGGAGGGAGCCGCTGTAGGACAAGCGCAACTTAACATTAATGTCATTATGCCGAAAAAGGGCATCTACAAATGTGACATGCCCCAGATGGCAGGGGGGGGTCTGAAGCCAATCACAATTGACAACATGGATCATCTGAACCCCTATCAGCATACAGTGCTGGTTAAAGCCGACATGGAGTCCCTAGCAAGCTTCGCCCCCCCCACCCCCAACTGGCACAAACCGTCCCAAACAAAGTGAAACTGCCCAGCTATGTCAGAGCCTCCTGAGAAGATGGCAGCCACCCAGGGCGCCCGTTGGGTTAACCAGCACTATCAGGAGAAGCACAAAAACCAAGAACCGAATGATGATTGATCTATGGAGTCTATGGCTACCACGTCACCGCAGGCATGTGGGGGAAAAAAAAGAAAACGTACAATGCAGCTGTTTTTTTTGGAAACCACTTTAACCGGAACACTAGACCTCTAAAGTATAGAAAAACCCTGAGGATTATTCCTGTTAACAGTACTTCTCTGATAAAATGCCAATATGAACAATGGGTTTTTACGTCAACATTTTCAGTGCTCGATTGCAGATTTGCCTACAGTGATATGTGAACATAATGCCCCTCTGTATTACAGGAGCTGCACAAACCTCTCAGGTCTGACGCCTACTGGCATTGTGGGGCAGGAACACGCAAACCAGCACCAGACTGGTCTGAGAGCTAAATAAGCAGCAAGCAAAACTCTCTCCTGTGGACGTACCTTCCCATCCAAAATGGTCTCCCAAGTAGCCCTTTTCTTGTTGATCGGACATTCGTCCACTTCCTGCATGGAGACCTCATACTCGCCGTCTAGTAGCTGTAAGCGTCTGCAAATGCCAAGAGACCATCCTTAACAGATACATCATAGGACTACATCAGGGTTCTTTATAGGTGCTACTTTGTGTATCATCACTCCCAATCAATGCACCCCCCCCAATCCTAAATGGAAAAGCACACAATTTTCAGCCTTGATCTAATCATTAACTTCTATAAAACTGAAGCAGATGACAAGGTTTTAACTGTCAACAAATCAAATATGTAGATGTGCCTAACAGCTTGTCTGAAATGTGTTTACTGTATATTATTTCAGTTACAAGTACCAAAATCACCCTTCCATTTTTTTTTCTTAGGGAAAAGGAAGATATTAATTTGTCTGTAAGCTGGCAGAAAACCTCACACATCAATATGCGCACAGCACCTGTTCTTGTCAAAGACTGTCATCTGTGCAATGAAGATGGTCTCTCCATCACCCCTGAGAGCATTTCTCGTTTTTCTGTTTGGAAGTTCTCCTAGAACATCTGCAGGTAAACCAGAGATATTTTTCACATAGATTTAAAACTCACTAGCGCTGCAGGATGGACACATCACTCAGGACTTAGCAGCACAAAGAAATAAGTGAGCACAAAACTCACCAATATTCCCATTGGGTTCTCCGCCGAGATGCCTTCGACCCGGCCGAGAAACCCTGAAGAGCAAGGAGTAGGACTTGACCATGTGACTGTTGTTAGGCTCAAACTCGTTGCTGGAAACCAGGAGAGAGGGGAAGGCGGCAGGTTTGGCTTGATTGCAGTCCGGGTTCAAAGGCACCTGCTTTTTTCCCGTAGGCACTTGTTTAACCGGGCAACTGACATCCTAGGACCACAAAGAGAAACTGAGACTAGACCATCAGAAATCAGCAAAGACGTACAACTCCTGGGTGTGTCGAGTTCAACACTGGGAATGGACAAAAGAATTCATGGTCCAAAGACCACTACTGCCTTGTTTTACAAAGAGCAATGTAACTGACACAGGTAGTTTGGGCAGGTGGATAAGAGAGGATGAACAATAAGTGCAGCAAGAATTCTAAAAACACCAAAATGTGTGCTGTGTGAATCAGCCTAAACATGGAAAGTGACATGGAAAGTGCCATGGAAAGTGACACTCCAGATTAGTAAATGAGCTTATCGGCAGCTGCTGCAGCACAGAACTGTCACAAAATACAGCGCACAGGTGAAATCTGAAAAGGTGGACAATGCAGGTGTGGGAGAAAGGAGGAGGAGATGACTGTCAGAAAAGTACATGTTCTCTTGACATCAGCATATGTGGCAGACAGACACAGAACTCGCCCGTTTCTCACCTTCCTTTTCTTGTGGCAAACTTTGACAAGTAGAACCTCTAAAGACACTGAATTTTGTTCGTTCTCTGAGTTTACAGATGGCTTTTCTGCAAGAGGAGAGGGCACACATGAGTAATAAAGAACTCAATAAAGCTAAAGTAAACCTTCTGTATGTACAGCAAATTGAATATTCAAGAGAGAATAACCCAAGTGACTGAAGTGGAGCATGAGAGATCATCACAAAGACCTACCGATTTTATGAAAGAATCCTGTAAAAGTAAGCTGTAGGTGTGAAGACAAGCTGTGGAGAGAATATATATTTATAAGAAACTAATCCCTGCCTTACAGAAACATGTCCACAACAATCAGCACCAAAAATGTCAGGATATCGTAGCTCCAACGAGACACACTTTTTACCTGTGTGACTCCTGTTCTCCCTTCATCTTCTCTACTTTAAGCAGCATCTCGTCTACTTTATACATCTTCCTGTAGAGAGGGGTAAACCTGGTAAACCACACAGGCACCTGAATGTATGCCCATTACAGCAGACCTTGCATAACACGATATCTGCACATTTACAGTAAGTACAGCAAAGTCAGGCACACACTGGTGAGTTAGAACAAGGCTGAGATGCCAAGACCACAGCTGTTCTGAGCAGATTCCGCACTCTGCAATTACACCAGAGCCTTATTTAGCACTGAACTTTTTCTCCCCCACCACAGACCCAGCCTCTCCCCAAGCGGCTAATATAAGGAACTAACTATGTATGGTACATCCTGGGGACCCACTATTTCCACTGTGACTGCAATAAATTTTATTGTGGATACTGCTGATGCAGCAGAGCTGTATATGAATAGCAAATGATGTTCAACTACCAAACAGAAAGAGGAGATAGCCCTGGGTAACAATCCAGGCTACAATAATGATCAGAATCCATGGGAACCCAGGGAAAGGCAGAGCACAGGTCTTACCGCAGCTCTGTGCATTTTCACTGCAGCTCCTGTTTCGAAGGACTGGGGCACAATGCTTAAAACATGAGAGAAGCGCAGAGCTCGTCTTTTCAACCATTAAATGCCCCTTTGAGAATACAGTGAGTAACTAAACGTGTTTGACACAAGTGAAAATGCTGATAAATAAATGTGTTAGAGCAGAAGGAAATTAACAAGTAACATAGCAAATGAATACGACAGAAACAAAAGGTACATCAAACTTATTTTATAGAAAACTGTCTATAGATTTTCCAGCAGCGTTATCATAAATAATCAGGTTTAGCTCTGCTTAACCAGATTTCAGGAAATTCTGTACTTGGGCTAGACTTTTGGCTA
The DNA here is from genome assembly GCA_026777045.1 of Hyperopisus bebe. Classification (NCBI taxonomy): domain Eukaryota; kingdom Metazoa; phylum Chordata; class Actinopteri; order Osteoglossiformes; family Mormyridae; genus Hyperopisus; species Hyperopisus bebe. The sequence continues at coordinate 9,261,130 of JAODJW010000094.1, forward strand.
GACTGGCTTTCAAATACATATTTAAAAAGGGATTTGTCACATTCGTTTGGTGTCTTTTAACAAAGACCTGCGGGGAACTGTTAGCATAGATTCCAAAACACATGGTGTCTCATGGTTTTTCCTCTCAGATTGTGCCCAAACTAAAGTTAAGGAGATTGAGGGGTAGGGAGAAGGAGCTGATGTTTTAGGTATGCATAACTGATAAATTTGCAGGTATGGGGGGGGGGGGGGATC
>JAODJW010000094.1:9262830-9273573 GCA_026777045.1 Hyperopisus bebe
TCAAACCCAGGTGTGAGGACTCTTCAGCCAATCAGTCCTCTAATTAGTAATCTAATTAGGGAGTTGCAGCAAAACCCCGCATACACACCAGCCCTTTGCGGATAAGACTGGGCACCCCTGCCATAGGCTGTGATTCCGAAACTCTACAGAACAGGCAAATCTGACACGTTTACAATCAGGCAAGCAGCCACATGACCAAATTACATCCAATAAACTCGCACACATATAAAGAGGATTATTGCATTATCTTCCACCGCTGAAAGGCAGCCACTTGGCAGAGCACAAGTGTCTAAAATTTCCTTCCGCAATGCAGATCACTGACCATCCTTAAAACATACTATACTAAGTGTAATTAGTAGGGCTGTAACAGTACATGAATTCATCATGTACAGTTCAGTAGATCACTTTCGGTTCATTACGCATAATAAAATTGCTTGATACAAGCAGAACCTAAATTCACAAGTAGATGTTCAACACAGAAAACATCAAGCTATATTGTGGCTGTGCATTATGTTTAGTGCTAGAGAGCTCAAAGACTCTCCCACATCACTTAAATCAGCAGTTTGGGAACATTTTTGGTTTCCAAATAAATTACACCAGCACTGGAGAGAGAGTGGCTGATAAGACCAAGGCTGTCTGTCGACTCTGTTATTCCCAACTCTGATATGTTGCTGGAAAGACAATCAACACGCTAACTTATTTGAGACATCATTATCTGAATGCCTCTATGGCTGGAGAAGGCAAAACCGGCCTCTGCAAATTAGCCTCCCCATGGCATTTAAGGCCTTTTGCCAGTAAACTCAGACTGTGCTAGAAAAAAATTATCACGGCTAGCTATGGGGGTATTTATCACTGCAGATATACGACCAGACTCGGTAACAGAGAACACTGGATTTAGACAGGATTCAGTTCATTAAAATTGATGATTTTGAAAGTTTACTTTTTATTTTATACATTTATTTTTGTAACGTGCAAATGAGCATCTCTTAAGATTTCTCATTCAGTCATGTAAAAATACGCAACTGATCCTAATTGCGCTTGTGTTTGCAGTTTAAATTACTTATAAACAAATTCTTTTTTTCCCCTGCAGTACTGGAATTGCTCCAAATCATTACCCCAAATCAGAGGTTTGTACCAAACTGTGAATTTTGTGTGCCCCTAGTAATTAGACAAGCACTTGATCGGGTCTCTTAACCCTTTCGGAGTTCTCCACTTTGACAATGAGCAGCCAAAGTTTTTTTCCATTGATTTTTATTATAAATACAGTGTGGAATCAGACAGATTTATATCATATGTACAAGGAAAATGCTTTAGCGTGTTTACTACAGAGGCGTATGGTAACAAGTATCCCAAAGAACACACAAGACATTGTTGTGCAAAACAAGAACATACAGGTCTTATAAAATGATGCAGTACATACAGAAGTATGGCATAAGAGGCAAGATGGAAACCATCATGTACGTACACAACACACATAATCACTGTAATAAATACATTCACAAGCATTGCCATTATTTTAAAAATATTTAACCCATCTTACCTTTTGGCATTTGATCTGGGGTTTCTAAGGGGCATATATGTGAGACTTCTGTGCAAGAATATAGGCTGAAATAAAGAAGTTTTTCACCAAGTTACTTCATGATATAGCAGTATGAAACAGCAACTAAAACATGGTTAATGTTCTTGTCACTTGCTCTCCAAAAATCGGTAATGTCAGATTATGTTATACAGACGGACATAACAGATGTCAGCAACTGGTGTGCCTTTATTTGCAGACACTACTTACTGCAATCAGGTTTCTTGTGCGAAGGAATCTGTAGATTTGGGTTGGTTCTGACAATAGAAAGTTGAAAAGGCAAAACACTGAGTGACTTTTGCTAATCAAATCTCCTTCCTATTATTAGCGCAAGTACAACTCAATGCAACAAAAATACAAGAGGCAAAAACTCTACTTCTGCAAAACTAATGGCAGATGCTGTAGTCTTTTACATTGTCTTTGCATTTGATCACAGGAAATGGTTCACCAGCAAGTCACTCACAGCAAGTGCAGCAAGTGATCAAAAGACACCTGCGTTCTACAATAACAAAATGAATCCGTAGCGTAGTGTTCTCCCCCCATTGCAATGGCAACAAATAAGTTACCGAACGTGCTGCGGACATGTTAGTACATCTTTATTGCAGGGGTGATATCTAATGTGCACGTGACACAGACGAGCTGCATGCAAGCGCACATGTGCATCCAAAATAATTACAGCCACATATAATAAATCTGTTGTTCGATACGGTTAAAATAACTACATGCACTTTCGCCGATACAAGGTGCAAAAGTCGTCGGCAACGTCCAACAACTTTATTTCTAACACTCACACTTCCAACATTCACAAAACGCAAGTAAACCGACTGCGCGTCACTGCCTTGATCCCACCCACCGATTCTTAATGCCATTTTAACATTGGTCTCTAATCCTCGTTAATGTCAAATTTAATTCCCTATATTTGGTTCATTCTAAACAGTAGATAGACTGGTCGCATAAGAACTTAATTACAATGCAATGGCAAAACTGAAGTTTTCATTCGGCATTGCTGAAGGCCAACATGAGCATAATAAGGTCTGTGATCTATTCAGTTAGTGAGGGTAACATATACACTTTGCACACAAACACCATCATATCCTGAGGATCATGGACGCCTAAGGAAGCCAAGTGTAAGCAACCACATAACTGATATCATCACCAAAGTAGAAAACTGGCTTAGGTACCTCACATCCACTAACTAAACTAGTTACACAGCGATCTGAAGTTGATACATTTTTTCATAATGGCCAAAGTACCGGCACAGTTTTTCGGTCCCTTTCCGTAGTGTTGACCCAGCGAATTCGATCAGCCGTTCTGGTGAGAGATGGCCACGACGCTCCGTACATACTCACTTTCGAAGGCCTGTAGGAACAGCTCGTGGTCGGCTTGGATCTCTTCCATCTTCGGCTTCTTCACCGAGGCCATCGCAACAACTGGGGACGGGCACACAATGCCGCCGCCTTTACAAACGGTACCGCGACCCTTGACAGGACCCGAACCCGAAACCGAACCGTGTACCTGGGCGAGCAATGCGACAACCCCACGGCGAAATCGCACCGGGATAATGTCCTTTTGCTAAACGAAGGTCGCTGTGAGCTTACTTTCAAAAGCCACACATTGATTTCTTTTAATAATTTAGACGGACAACTCAACGAGAGAAGTTGTGCGACTAATTAGCTACCCGTAAACATCCGTGTAAACAAAAAAACGAATATGGTACATGTATCAAACAGTCCGACTAAGCCTACGTATCGCCCTGTGTGAAATAAATTAAAGAATAAATTATAGAGATGACAGTAACACGGATCTTTCCTTTTCTCTAGCAAACTACCAGCCCACGACCCGGCTAACTGACGAAGTGCTGCCAAGGAGAAACCGTGAAGAATCAGAGGCGGCTTTGCTCGCTATAGTTATTTATACAAATATGTGAAATTCAGACACTGTCAATAAGGATTCTCCCAATTCCTCTATACCTGAAATGTAAGCCTTTGTTAGGATTTTCTTAGAATATGTAAGTACTTTTATATATATATATACGGGGATATTTACAAATAGACACGACCCGGCAAACACCTTCCCCACGCACTGCTACTTCAGTTTGACTGTTCTCAGTAGTGTACGCCGCCTGCAGCGCTACACAGCCCCGCTGGCCGCCCCGCCCGCCTCTGCCTCTACTTTTGGACGAATGGACGGGAGCTCCGGCGCTCCGGAAGCCATGATTGGTCGAGCGAGCGACGCGCAACTCTGACGTCAGAGCAAAGTTAGGTAGAGATGACAAATTGTCACGCGCGTCCCATTGCAGTTTAAACGATTTTGCGGGAAAAGATATTGCTGCTTGACTGGTGCCGAGGGGGTAGCGATTCTACTACGAGGCTTTGGAAATAATGGAGAGACGCCTATTTTATGCATTCGTCTTTTTGATAATTAAATGACATTAAACCCTTTTCTGGCAAAACGTTAGCCGAATCACAGAACCAATTTGTATTGTATTTAGTAATCGAACAAATTTTTGAGTGTCTGTTTTGTAAATTGACGGAATACAGGTCCGACAGGGGGTGATTTCCCCGTGGTAAAAAAAACAACGCCTAGGCGAGACATTCACCGACGAACTCAAAATATTGAATAAACGCCGTTCTTCCTAATAACCCAATGATGCAATTAATAAGATTTCTTGTAACGCATTACATTTGCAAAGATTCAAGAATTATGGTAAATAGGGTTAATATAAGTAATTGAAGATATTAGAAATTAAATACTTAGTAAAAACTGACCCGTGTGGGAGTTCTCTCAAGATAAATATTGTCAGAATGTGACTCTGGCAGTTTAACCAAAATAAAATACAAGAATAATGATATATCACAAAAAAAACTAGAACACCTACTTAGGGAAACGCAACCATAGAACACTATTACACAGAACGTGACCTCTTAGTTTTTCTAGAATTGTAAACGCAAGTCTCATGCTATAAAACAAATATGCATTTCTTATAGTATAGTAAATTATATTATATTATTACTGCTATAATATGGTACGATTCTGGATGGCTTTCATACCCTTTTATTCTATAATTTTAAATATTTTGAATATAGCGGGTCTGGTACAATTCAGGCGGTACATATAAAGTTAAGCCCCGTTTTCAGAACGGAATTATTACCTTGAGCACCGGAAGTTTGAGCTATCATAACTTCCACACATGTGTTCTGACTGGTACTGCGGATATCTGTAGTAGGTTCATTGATTTTGAAATAAAATCTTGATATTGTCTGCAATATTTGTTTGTAACCTATTACAGATATTTAGTAAAAAATGGCTGATATAGTTCAGCTACGGATAGAGGACCGGATACCTGGACTGGAACAACTTGAAAGAGTAGGGTTATTCACTAAAAAAGAAGTGAGGTAAGTCCGATTTCGCTTTTGGATTATTATTAATGTTCTTACGATTGATGTAATAAAATACAGTTTCGTGGCGTAATGCTTTTTTGTCAGAGCAGGCATTGTATATTAAACTTTCTTATTTCACGCTTCTTAGCTTTCCTGATGTGTATGCACAATACGTACCTACGTGTCCTCTGGTAGCAGCTTGCAAGTATATTTTACGTAAAAATGATGTTTATGTGCTGAAAATGCAGGTCAATGATTAAAAAGTCAACTGCTTTGGAGTATAAGCTGTACAGATCTGTACTAAGCAAAGAAGACTTCATCAGTTATATCCAGGTGGGTAGCCACGTAATCTGAGTTTACATGGCGAGGTACACCTGCATGTACAGTACTACGAATGTGTTTGGCAATATTTTTGTGTGTATTTACTGACAACATAGAAAATAATTTAAGATAATTATGCACCATATCTATATTAAAAAATTAATATAGTTAGAAATAAAACAGATTTGTTTATAGGTTTGTCTTACCTTAGTTGATTTTATTGTGCAGTGCTTTGTTTGACACCTACAGTATAAATAAAAATGACTTTGCTTGATTTGAATATGGAATGTTAAGTGAACAGCCATTTAGAAAGTGAAACAATTTTATTAAAATTATAAGTCAGTATTTTACAAGTAGCGCATCTTGGTCTTTATTCAGCAAACTGTAACATCAATCACTTGTTCTCTTTAGTACGAGATCAATGTCTTGGAGTTAATAAAGAAGAGAAGAGTGGTAAGTCAATTTATTTTATTTTTAGACCTAGAGAATTGCCATACACAAACTGTTCCTCACCATTTTTTTCTGAGAGTAGTGCTGCATTCAACAATAAGCTGTCCCAGATGAAGTTTGCAATGTGTAGTAAGTTTTTACTTAATGTATTTGGTACAGCTTTGAGGGCTGGGTTATGGCTTTATGTACAAAAAATTTGGAATCTCCCATAGGCTGGGGACTTTTAGGGTTGGATATTTATAATTTGATACAAACTATTAATGAGATATGTAAGCTGTCGATTTGGGGAAGCCATGTTCACATGTCTGTTACGCACGCTATTCCTACAGTTTGATATGAAGTGCATGTAAAGAAAAAGGATAAATTGCCAAATGCTCCAAAATGCAGAGCTGGGACGGAATCATTTAGGTTGAACAGACAGTCACTTATGATTATACACGTGTTTTGAAGCATTTTGTCAGACAGGGTCATCTTTTATTTTGTACTTGCATCCCATCAGCAGTCGTGTCTGTACATTAATCCCAGAGGTGGAAGTTTAGAAGTTCAGGTCCAGAAAGTACAAATCCAGACCAAGTTTTTGTTTCAGCCAACCAGCTGAGTACTCTGTGACTGTGACTCTTTATACACACCTGGTTGGTTGAAACAAATTCTTGGTCTGGATTTGTACTTTCTGGACCTGAACTTTCCACCTCTGGTTTATGCCCATGTCAGTTTAACTGGCACATGGTCACTCTTTGTCGTGCTTCTTTCACAACTCAACAATGGTGCATGTACCTCGTTTCAGGACCATGAGTGTCAGCTGTAGAATGCAGGTATTACTTTTCTGATTATGTGTCTCATGTTGTGGTAACTCAGCGCATAGGTTACAAGTTTAAAAGGGAGGATATCGAGTACCCCATCATTGAGAGGATAAACAGTGTCTTCAGACGGGCAACCGTGAAATGGAAGGTGAGGAGAGACAAGTTTTTTTTTTAAAATGATATTTTACAAATGAATTGGCTCTAATGGCATATTTAGTCAGATAAGTCGGCCTTTTTGCATGTTTAGCTAACGCTCGGCTCCTAGGAGACGGGTGGGGCTCAGGGGTGCTTCTACTGCTTAGCGCTTCAACCTAGCGAATGTGTTTTGCTCCTTTCACAGGAGGATGTGCAGCTTTGGTTTTCACATGTTGCATTCTGTAAGAAGTGGGTAAGTTATTCTATATCCCTATTATTCAAATCACGGTCCTCGAGGTCCGAGCCCTGCTGGTTTTCCAGCCTTCCTTTAACTGTGAGCCAGGTGTGAAGCCTCTGACCAATCAGAATCAGTAATTATTAAACTAACTACCTGGGAGAACTGAAAATAAGGCCTGGACTTGGAATCGAGGTCCAGATTTGAAGAACCCTGTTCTATATATTTCACTGTTACTGCTTCCTCTGATAAGTGTTGTGTGTTTCTTCCCTAATTAAAATGACTAACATGTTTGTTTTTTTTTTTTTTATAAAAAAAAAAACTAGAACACAAAGGCTCAGCTCAGCAGAGTGTTCGCCTCGATGTTGGCCATTCACCCGGACAAGCCAGGTAACACACATCCTGTCACTTAATGAGTGGAAACCCCCCCCCCACACAAAAAAGGAAAAATGATTGCAGTCTCGTCAGTACAGCTATGAGGACAAAACAAGGGCACCTGCTAAAGAAGTGATTCATGGCATTCTTAGTGAAAATCTACCATTAATGAAATGATTTATTGGATTAAAATGTTACATTGTCTGTGCAGCTGTACTCTATCTGTTTTCATGATCATGAACAATTTATCACCATCATTTTATAGTTCCTTATTTATTTTTATATAGATGTGTTGTATGTGGCATTATGTGTTTCTCCCATACATACCCAAAGCCTTATGGATCATGGCCGCCAAATGTGAGATGGAGGACAGGAACTCCTCGGAGACTGCCAGGAACCTTTTCCTGCGGGCCTTGCGTTTCCACCCTGAGAACAAGAAAATCTACCAGGAGGTCAGTAATGGATGGGGGTCCCCCGGGCTGCCCTTGCCCTGCTCTCATGGGCTGTAATTCTGCATTTTGTGAATTGAGCAGAAGGTCAGATCCTGAACCAGAAAGCAGCATGTCATGCACTATCACGTGCTGTGGTCATTTCTGCGGATTCGGCCTATTATTTGACTTATTGCCCTTTTTTTTTTTTTTTATCCAGTACTTCCGTATGGAGCTGATGCACGCAGAGAAGTTGAGGAAACAGCAGAAGGAGCTGGAGAACGCCAAGATGGACCTGGTGGGCGATGTTCTAGAACTACTTTCTGGCAACGATGAGTCATCTTACTTTGTCATTTAACGTAATCGAAACTATTGAGGAATCGGTTACAAGATGTGCAAGGAAAGCAGCTGTGTTGTAGATACACTTTAGAGCAGTGCTTCCCAATCCGGCCCTTGGGGAGCCACAGACGGTCCATGATTTTGTGAATGGGGGCGAGCGGCATTATGAGGTAGCCTTACTGTTCTCTCTCTGTCGGCCAGGGAGAGTACGAGTTCTCAGAAGAAATCCTGAGCGGGAAGTTGGCCGAGGTGGTGTGCAGAGAGGCCACCACTAAGATTAAAGGTACGATCTGTCACACCGTGGCCTGCCTCCCCTCATCAGACACGGCCCGGGTTAATGCGTCTGCCCGGCTCGCTGTCGCCAGGTGCCGAGTTTCTGCTGTCCCTGCTGAGAATCGCAGCCCTGTTCGACTTCACCCAGGAGCTGCAGGACGGCATCACCAGAGAGTAAGTCCTGCTCCGCTCGCGACATCCAATCAGAGCCTTCAAAATGCAGAGGTGGGCGCTGACCGGAACCGCGTTCAGCCTGCAGGAGAATTACGTGGAGGACTGTGTCACCTGGGACTACATGGCTAAGCGGGAGCTGGAGACCGGACTGGGGGCGGCGGCGGAGACGGAGCTGAGGAGCGCCAGTGGCAAGGCGACAGACGTGGCCAGGAGGGAGGAGAGGTGCTGCCAGGTCTATGAGGAGGGCTTGAAGAACCTCAACACAGGTGAGGTGATTTTAGAAGCTTTGACGTTCAGACAGTGGAGTCAGGGGATGCAACCACTTTGCCGCCTGCTGTCTGCTAATCTCCCTCGTGTTCCCCTGTCACACAGAGGCCATGTGGGCCTGTTACATCACTTTCTGTTTGGACCGGTTCAGGAGGAAGACCAATGTCTCCATGCTGAAGGAAAAGGTACCTGACCTTTCCTCCTGATTTCAGCCTTGCTGTGAGGTGGGGGAATTGGGGGTTACGGTTTAGTTCTGAGTTCTGAGGCAGAAGTGCAACTAGAGGAGTTGGGACCAAGACATCTGATTGGTTGGTCCCACCTCCTGTACTTGCTTGGATCCACCTCCTCTACAATCCGATTGGTTATCTCCCTGCACCAATCGTTTTCTTCTTCTGTCCTCAGAACATTTTTGTGTAAGTAAGACTCCCATGAGCGGTAAAGGCAGGGGGTGCATTTCCAGTGCACAGGAGCTTCATCTGGTTGTGTCTGTGTCCCTCAGAGGCAGGGCCGGTTGCTGGCAGTCCTTCAGCGAGCCCACGATGCCTCCCTGCTCTCCGAGGGCCTCCACAGGACTTGGGTAAGAGGCGAGAAGCCACCATGTGCACTGAGAGGAGGGCAAGAACACCCAGCTTGGTCGGCTTGACCGGGCCCCGTTTAGGGCACTGAGAGCTATGGAGAGTAGATGTATGTGGTAGAGACCTGTGGACAGATGCTTTTCATTATTAGCGTTAAGAGTTACCCCAGCATAGTGATAATCTGCTTCGGTCTGCAGAAAGCTGCCACACTTTGGTGCGTGTCCATGGTATGTTATATGAAGCACGATCTAGAATGGGTGCTGTGCCCAGAACGAACACTCCCTTTCCTGAGCTTCAAAGGACCAAAGCGGTGGCATGAACCATGAATGTCTCCCCCCCCCCCCCCACGGTGTCCAGCTGCAGGTCCTGATGTCGGCCGGGGACGCCGACGCCGCCGCTCGGGTTGCCGTGGCAGCCACGCAGCGCTTCAGCCAATCGGCGGAGGCCTGGAGCTCAAGCCTGCAGGCGCTGGTACAGCTGGGCCGTGCTGAGACAGGCGAGCTATTCCAGGAAGCCCTGAAACGCGTGACTCCCAAGGTAAAGCTCCTCAGCAGTGCTGTAACTGGGGCAGCTCTCTGAGATGATTACTTTTGTTCTGTTGCTGGCCTGCCCTCGTTTAAATGCATTTATATGTGTGCTGGATGTTCCCTGTCTGAATTAAAGGACGAACAGGTTTGATGGTTTTTATGTTGTTTACATTGAGTGAATGGCTTCAAATCCATGGCGGGTTTAGCCGCGTTCCCCGGTCAGACGTCCCTGATGTAATGACACGCTCTCCCCGCCGTGTGTCAGGGAATGCAGTACTCCGATCCCTGCTGACACAAAGAGGCTCCTGAGTCTGGGTTGTTGATCTGAGTCAGCTGCTGATTGGCTGCCCCGTCGCCCGGCCTGATTGGCCATTCGTGCACGCTGTCATTCCGTCACCCGAGGGCACGATTGCCTGGGGGGCAGGGATGCTTTAACGTATCACCTGCTTCACGCTCTGATTTCCCAGGAGAGTCTGCCGCTGTGGCTGCTCCGGGTGGAATGGAGCACAGCAGCCCAGAGCCCCGAGGAGACGGAAGCTGTGTTCCAGGTACCGCTGTCTGAGGCCAGCCTGTGCTGACCTGCGTCACCACAGTGATTCTTAGCATGTGCTCTCCTTAAGCCTACAGGAGGTCTGAGCAGGCAAAGGCAATACTAACCCTATATTTATGCACCATAACTCTGAAAAGACATACCTTAACCCTATACAGATGTACACTGACCTAATATAAATCTTTTGATCATTTGGCCATGTTATGCTTAATTAAGTCTGATTGTTAATATCACTGTACAAGTTAAGCTCACCTGTTATAGGGGCATTCACAGTCTTCAGGTATATGACATATTTTACTCTTTGATAAGACCTCGGGGTTGACAGTAAACGCTGTTTT
>JAODJW010000094.1:9294455-9306934 GCA_026777045.1 Hyperopisus bebe
CAGATCCGCACATGTCCCAGTCTTATGATGCCTATTTCTGAGCCACGTGCTCTTCTGTATAAACCATGCATTGGCCTGCAACATCTAGTGGTTGAATCCAGGGAGCTTAGCCTTTTAAAAATGGCTGCCAAGCATCTACATATGGATCATTGTTTTAATACAGTTTTTTTTTGGTCCAGTTATGCTGTTGAAAACTCAGTTTTGTAACATGTATAATCTTGTCTCCCCTGATGCAGAGCGTAGGTTAAAGTATGACCTGCCGGAGGCTTAAAAATTGGCCATTTAAAACGCTCTTTGTTGAGTGGAATTGACAATATTGCATTAAATGACTTTGTAAACCTACGTCCTTTGGGTTTCCAACATATTTGTTTTCCTGTACTTTTTTTTTGTTTTTATTTTTCCTGGTTAAGCTTTAATAACCATTAAGGTGCCAAGACAGACACAGTGGGCACAATTGTTGGAGAGAAGGTGAGCGATTCTTGTACCTGCAACAATTAGCTGTTAATAAAGATTGTCTGTATCTTAAAAAAAAGGTATTATAGATGTATTGATAAACATTACAGTCCTATGAACTAATTAAGTTTTGTTACCTTAGTTGAACAATGTAGATTTCTAATTAAAAAGTTCTATGGGCAGGGTTAGAGTTTTTAGAGTTTTCCTTGGGTTGAGAACAGCCGACGCATCTTGGAATGAGTCGTTCATGTACCCAGATTTTCTCAAGCAGCGAAAGCCAGATGTGGCAGAGCCTCTCGTTTGGGATTCTGCTGCTATGGCGATAACCTGGACGATGCCTTTGGGATGCCAGTGAGCCCAATCAGCTTTTTGTCAGCCAAGCAACAGTGTGAAATGACATTTTAGGAGTGGATCTGGCACTAGATGAAAGTTGGTCTAAGTTGTTGACGTTGTAGTTTAATGATCAGTAAGCATCCAGTTGACTGAATAATCAGTAAAGTGCATTAAAACAGATAAATGGATAAATCATTCGCTAAATTATGTGTTAAAAGCTACTACACATCGTTTCATGTACCTTAGACACCTAAGCAGGTCCTGTGTTGACTTCATTAAAGTCTTCATCTCCATCTTTGAAGATCTGGCCAGTAGCACCAACATTTTCACAGTGCAAACTTTTCCTTGACCTTTTTAGCTCAAGTGCCATAAGCTAATGTACACTTTTTAATGCAAAGGAGTTTCACCATCTTGTTTGCCCGTTCAATCTTGAAACATTCTCAGCACAAAGCAGCTTAAGGCAGCAGATGTAACGCACACACAATGAGGGGAGCTGTGATTAGTATCTCTACCACATCTGAGGCACAGAGCTGGCTTTCCAGTCAGGCTGGCCATAGCTCTGGGGTGCCCCTGTTCCTAGTACCCATGCATTACTGCCAGTGGTGGACGACAATGTCTCCTCAAGAGAATGCAGGTGAGGAGTATGACCAGGCCAGCAATCAGTAGCATAATAAAAAAGTGTAAGTTGGTGTATGAATGCGTTCCTCCACATACTGATATTTAGTGATGGCATTTTCCAGTGCATAAACACGTTCCTCCACATACTGACATTTGGTGATGGCATTTTCCAGTGCATAAACACGTTCTTCCACATACTGACATTTGGGACATTTGGTGATTTCATTCCCCAGTGTCTTAAGGTGTTTCTGAAAGGTGTCAGTTTTATTCTGGTGTTTAGACTCTTTGAAGACGTTAAAAAAGTCAAATGACAACTTGAAAACTTCAATGCACGTGTATTGGATCAGGAAGACCCATCTTGGGAGCCAGCTTTCCTAGGGACACAGCTGCATTTGATACCCAGCAGGACCCCTCAGCTCTGCTCGTCCTGGAGGGAGGGAGAGGGAGAGGGAGAGAGAGAGAGAGAGAGAGAGAGGGAGAGAGGGAGAGAGAAAGAGAGAGAGAGAGAGGGAGAGAGAGAGAGAGAGATACATGTGGCATGGGAATAAAGAAACTTCTGGGGTTCAAAGGCTCACTGACTGTCTATGGCCCCCCTCCCCCAAGGCCATGCTGGCATCATGACGTGATGTAGAAGAATGAGACACCATAAAACATTTCAAAACTTTACCCACCTTCAATGTGACCTATAACCTGTATAACTCAAATGAAAAACAAATAGAACTACTAACCACTCAAAGTATAATTCCTGGTTGGGCCACAGGAGCTGATCAGTAATCAAATTGATTGGGTGGCTCCAGGTATATGTGTGTGTGTGTGTGTGTGGGGGGGGGGTTGGTAGATGAAGTTTAGATAGGTTTGTTTTTGGTTCAGTATTATTTCTTTGGTAATTATTGTAAACCGTATAAGTCAATTAGTCAATTATGTTTTGTACATTATGTATAGGTAGACAGGATTTTATTATTTAACAGGTTGATAGGGGGTTATAGCATAAAAACAGGTTTGGAAGACAGTGTAGGGAGAGAGCACTGTACTGCCGCTGTTAAAGGCTGGAGCTCACAAGGCCTGACCGCCTTTCTTTACAATAGCCTGGATCTTGGCACTCTCTGCTCTTTTCATCATTCCATGCACACCAATATTGCCTGGTCATCCTGCCCATTATGGTTCACCACCCAAAACCCTGCATGCAGTAATTAAGGAGCAATATTAATAACAAAAGTTAACAGAAGCCTTTCTGCCCCAGCAGCTCTGTCCTAAACTCACCAAAACACACAAAACCACAGAGCTGATAACGAAACATATGTAACATATGGTTAAAATACAGCGACAAGCACTTCAGTACAAAATAGTTCCTTATCTCTATTAAAAAAGTAAATTACAGCTACTTGTTATTATAGTTACAATTAAATGAGGATGTATCCTCTTTTCTGCTTATTACAAATGTCTTTTAAAAGCTCAATGGAGCATCTGCAAATGCTTTATAACAGAGGCTAAACCAATGTCATGATCATTCCATTCAGTTATGGTCACACGACGGATCTTAAAATGATGTAATTATTCATTAAGGTCACTTAAAATTACTCTTCAGTAAAACCAAAAAGGTGCTTAATACATTTCCACCCAAAAAAGCCTTCATTACAAAGCATAAGGTTGCCATGGACTCAACTAGTACTTGCACACAGACTTTTTGAAGGGCAGGTGCTCGAACAGGGGGTGTGGCTGACCCATGCTTTTTGCCACCTGGGGGGAGGAGATCGATGGGCAGTGCACCCTCGGTAAATTTTCACAATCAGAATAGACCTCCCAAGGTGAATCTTCGCGATTGGGGCAGGGGGGCTGCTTCTGGAAATTTTGTGTGATCGTCGGATGTTGGAAAAAGGGCACTTGGAACATCAAAAGGGGGGGGGGGGGACACACATTCATTCATTAAAACAAAAGGGGCAGGCGCTCAAGCACCCCCAGTCCCCTCCCTACACATGCTTGGATTCAACTAGGCATAACTGCATCTAGACTGAGCTTTCAATGTATGCTCATGTGCATGTTGTACAAAGCAAGAGCTACTTAACACGTCCCTAACAAAGCAGGAGCCTAATAAGACAGCCATTCAACTCAACAGGGAAAGTGCAGTGCAAAGAGCATTCAGGGATCATAAGGCTAGCAGAGGTGTTCCCAGAACGGACAGGTCTTAAGGCCTTTCTTGAGCCTCATGTATTGTTATTTTCACTCAACTTAAGTTTATTTACGATATACTATTTGTATTACATATTCTGGGAGAAAAAGTTTACAATTAATCAATCAATCAATCAATCAATTACAGTAAATACAGCAATTAAGGAGCAATTTTAATAACATAAGTTAACGGAAGCCTTTCTGCCACAGAAGCTCTGTCCTAAACTCACCAACATACACAAAACCTCAAAACGAGGTGATCACAAAACATATGTAACGTATGGTTAAAATACAGTGACAAAAACTTCAGTGCAAAATAGTTCCTTATCTCTATTAAAAAAGTAAGTCACAGCTACTTATTACTATAGTTACAATTAAATGACGATGTGGCCCCATTTCTGCTTATTATAAATGTCTTTTAAAAACAAGCATCTGCAAATGCTTTATAACAGAAGCTAAAACCAATGTTATGATCATTCCATTCAGTTATGCTCACACGATGGATCTTAAAATTATGTAATTATTAATTAAGGTCACTTAAAATTACTTTCCAGTAAGATCAGAAAGGTATAACTACACCATATACCCTTCCAGGATACAATTTACAGTCAAACTTATTGATAAACATTACAGTCCTATGAACAAATTAAGTTTTGTTACCTTAGTTGAACAATGTAGATTTCTAACTAAAAAGTTCTTTGGGCAGGGTTAGAGTTTTTAGAGTTTTCCTTGGGTTGAGAACAGCTGACACATCTTGGAATGAGTCAAAGTTCATATACCCTGATTTTCTCAAGCAGCGAAAGCCAGATGTGCCGGAGCCTCTTGTTTGGGTTCTGCTGCTATGGCGATAACCTGGACGATGCCCTTGGGATGCTAGTGAGGCCAATCAACTTTTTGTCAGCCGAGCAACAGTGTGAAAGGACATTTTAGGAGCTGTAACTGGCACTAGATGAAAGTTGGTCTGAGTTGTTGACGTTGTAGTTTAATGATCTCAATTAGTAAGCATCCAGTTGACTGAATAATCAGTAAAGTGCATTAAAAATAGATAAATGGATAAATAATTTGCTAAATTATGTTAAATGCTAATACACGTGGCTTCATGTACCTTAGACACCTAAGCAGGTCCTGTGTTGACTTCATTAAAGTCTTCATCTCCATCTTTGAAAATGTTGGTGCTAATGGCCAGATCTTCACAGTGCAAACTTTTCCTTGACCTTTTTAGCTCAAGTGCCATAAGCTAATGTACACTTTTTAATGCAAAGGAGTTTCACCATCTTGTTTGCCCGTTCAATCTTGAAACATTCTCAGCACAAAGCAGCTTAAGGCAGCAGATGTAACGCACACACAATGAGGGGAGCTGTGATTAGTATCTCTTCCGCATGTGAGGCACAGAGCTGGCTTTCCAGTCACATGGGCCATAGCTCTGGGGTGCCCCTGTTCCTGGTACCCATGCATCACCGCCAGTGGTGGACGTCAATGTTTCCTCAAGAAAATGTAGGTGACGAGTATGACCAGGCCAGCAGTCAGCACCCCAATAACACACTGATGGATGGTGATGACATTCTCTAATGCATGGATGCGTTCCTCCATGGCGCTGGTGTGCAGGTAGTCGTAGATAGAGGCACCGATGCTCCACACAGCCCAGACGGCATCAACCACAGCCTTCATGGTGGGAGAGACCATCGAGGGGGCCAGCTGACCTTGGGACACAGCTGCATTAGATACACAGCAGGACCACTCAGCTCTGCTCTTCCTAAAGAGAAAGGCACATGTGGCTCGATCACACAGGTGAAATGGAAGACAGGGATGCCCTTATATGTATTTAGGAAGTCTCCTCCTACCACACTAAAGCTAACTTTAGTCAGTCAAATCCATAACCCAGATACTTAACCCCTGGATCACTGATTTAGTTCAGACTGCTTCACACTGACCACCTGTGACATCCCAAAGCAGTCATCTTACCATTTACAGGGTGCACACTTAATATGGCATTAGCGCAGCTGCGAACCGTATGTTGTACGGTGCAGATCGGAGAATGGACGTGCAGAACAAAGCTTTATCAGCTGACAGCCTGGACTCGCTTCGGCGTCAACTTTCTCTGAATTGCGCTGTAAAACACGTCGTCATAAATATTATATGTAGAATTTGGAATTATGACGATTAATGTTTTTCATATGTGTGAATGGAATAGTAGAAACAGGAAACAAATTAGACAGCTAGAAGCGAAATGGAGTTTGTTTGAACTGGCCTGAAAATATTGTTTGCAGTAGCAGCCATTCACAATGGCGAACAACGGAACTCACTCTCTCAACGGATCATACTGACACACGCAATTAGTTATTGACATAATCGAGAACGGGTGTTCAGACATACCGGGCCATGCCTTTCATTGGGATTAACCCAAATCTGATAAAGTCAGTCACTATGTTCCCACGCGTCTTGATTTTTCTTGAATAGAAATATATTGAATGCGTCTAAAATTCACCTGACCCACTTT
The DNA here is from genome assembly GCA_026777045.1 of Hyperopisus bebe. Lineage (NCBI taxonomy): Eukaryota > Metazoa > Chordata > Actinopteri > Osteoglossiformes > Mormyridae > Hyperopisus > Hyperopisus bebe. Next base: position 9,300,523 of record JAODJW010000094.1, read on the forward strand.
GCATTAGGCACTGGTAGCTTATAGCAAGGTGCCATACGGATTTGTGCTCAGCTGCTACACACAAACAGACGCACAAAATGGTCATTAGGCGGCTCCCTCACTAGCAACAGTGTGACTAACGACAGCAGGGCTAGCTAACTGTGACGGAGGGGGACCGACCACTGACCATGCTTACCTCAGCGCAAAAACAGCAGGACGCCGCACACATCTGCCCGCATATTCTTACTTGTTTGTTTCACGCAAAGAGAAGTATTTCCAGCTGCCGGTTCTGTCTGGGCGTTTCGCGTGTCACGATCACGTGCCACGTAGCCGACGTCATCACGTAAAGTAGGGCGCGCCACCGATTCGAAATCAGTGTTTCCCTCACGCGCTTTGGTTTCTTGCGTTTTAACAAAGCCAGGTGACTGGTCGCTCCTAATACTTTATATGTATAATACCTTTTCAGTGAGCATGTCCAGATAGATTTTCACGATTTTCACGATTTTACCAGCCTTTAAAAATACATTTCGACAGCATTTACACGTGTTAGTTTTAAGTCACCGTCGCCGTCATCCAAGTGGATGAAATTATGATTTACAATGACACGCTGCCTGTGGAAATTAAATTGCTAGATTTTTTCACAACATTGTTCGCCATGTTTCGGTATATTTATCAACATCTAAAACGTAGTGAGTTAGTGCATCACCAAAAATACGCATAAAGACACTAACACAGATTTAAGTAAAGAAATACATTTGACAATATCATTCAAACAAATTAGAAAATACGAAAATCGTAGGCGTAAATACAAAATCAATTAAAGGGAATACAAACACATCACATTCAGTTCTGCATGTGTCCCGTCCCTTTATCTAACCAAATATAAGCTTAAATGGTGTTTTTAGTTATGGACATGCTAACCCAGTATTGGATTAGTGGTCATGGTAAATCCCGCATTCCTGTGCTGGATAAAACGGAAGATGGATGGATGAATGATTATGAAAGATTCATTAATGAATGAATTTCATTTATGGAGTTCTGTATGGTTCCTTGCTTACGTTTCACACATTTTACAGCTCCATAATTTAGGATTTGAATCTTTATACATACTTGATCTCCCTAATCGAGAAGGGTGGCGCCAGTAGGCGCGGTGGCCAAGTGGTAAGGCGTCGGTCTCGTAAACCGAAGATCACGGGTTCGAACCCCGTCCGTGCCTTATATGGTGTGAAGTTAATAGCCAACCTTTTAAGCGGACAACAAGCGAGTATCCTGCTGCGGTGGTAAGGAGACCCATGATATACAGTACGCTCTGGTTTGCACATAAACTGATTTCACCGTGTCACCTAAGTCTAATGTCTTCTAGGGTTTAATCACGACGTCTTAATAATCACAATATTATTAAATATGGCCTCACTATTTATATTTTAACACAGATATGATGAGTTATTAATATTTGCTTTGTCTTAAAATGCACTTTTTAGAGTAATCCCGTTTTATTCAATTGTTATAATCTCTGGTTAAGCAAATGAAAATACTTTTTTACTGTTTTTTTTTTTCATCAGACAACTTCACCGTTATCTTCTACAATTTTCCTATTTTTCCAGCTTGTGTACTTCCTTGTTTTCACCACTAGGAGACACTTCTTAACAATTGTGCACAAATTTACGCTGAATTAGCTAAATAGTCCTAGACATTTTGCCACAAGCCGCAGAACTGGTATAATTCATTACACACACTGTGGCTTCGTCACTAGCGCTAATCTCGTATCATGAGGATTTGTGGGTTCGAATCCCATATCACATCCGCTTTGACTGCGTGGTGCTAACATATTCTTCCGGTTTCTCTCGCGAAGAATTGCCCATACTGTAGACCATGGATTCGCATTCCGTTCAGGTTATGCCCATGCTTTGTCGCTGTACTTATTGGGATAGGCTCCAACAAATCTGACTAAGATAAACATCGAAAATGGACAGTCTTACTTCTTGAACACACGTAAGGGCAATAAGAAACTTAGAGGACTCGTAATCTGAGGATTACCTGTTTAACGTACTGTTTAAGGAGGGTACATGTGGATAGTTTAGCAAGTTACTTAAACTGAATTAGTCTTGTAAACGACTAACCCGTTTAAATTGGCAACAGTGTCAGGTATTCAAATAAATGCACCACTCAAATAATCACTTTCTGTAGCCATTTGTTTATTAAAAGCAAGTTTTTATTTCTTCCAATAATGTGACATTCTCCTTGTTGTCAAAAACGCGCTTTTAGATTATCTATTTTTCTGTGGTAGGAAATGCATGTGCCGAGAAACTTTAATAATTATGTTTTGTTTCTATATCAACTACGAAGAAATAAACAAAAGCCTGTAGCGCCTCAGTTTTCCTTTTGGTGGCAATAGCAATCTAACAATCATCCGGACTCGCCGAAAAACCTTACTGGCGTGCATAAAATAGCCAGCTTGATACCTTGAAGAATTCCATTTTAGGGAGGTCCCGAGATTTGCTCGAGCGTCCTGAAAAGAGAGAGCAACCACTCATATCGCCGTTGTCCCTCAATGAGGAGCAGTCAGTGTAAGCGGGTCTGTCTGTCGGACCATGACAGTCTTAGGACCGTCCACTAACGCACGAGGTCGCCCTGCCTAAAAGGCTATCAAGACTTTAGGGATACACGTATAGATATTTACAGAAGACATTGTCATGGGTGAAGCGTATTAAAGAAAGAAAGCAATTTACCCTCGAGGATCATCATATCAATATCGGGTTCGCTGAAGATCACATCTTGTCACAACGGAGTCACTGGTCAAGATCAACTTCATATTTCACAGCCATCGTGGTACTTTGTAGTGTCATCATCTGTGATTTGTCTCATGTTGGGACGACGACCATTTAATGCTTCAAGAACATCAGTCTTCAGACCAAGCACATAGGATATATTGGAAGGTAAAATAATTCGTCATCTCAGTTATGCATGTACTCACCAAATAACGTATGAGGTCCTACATGTAACATAAACCTTGTTACAGCGCACCCAGCAGGTTAACTTTTAAAGACGCAGGAATTTCTAAAATTAATTTGTGCCCGTGCTTCTTATACCAGGTCTATTTTTACTCCTTTATACTTCGGAACTATGAAAAGCATGGCTTATAACGACATATTCATAATCAAACGTGGTGCCATTTAATCACTGACCCCATACCATTATTCGGTAGGAAATGTATTTAATATGAGCCATGGATACTAGCCTGCCCCGTTTTGTGTGCCCGAGGCTGGGTCTTTGCGGGCAAGGTGAGCGATATGTTCTTTCAACTGGCCTACAAAGTCCCAGTTTTTGGCTCACGTGACCGCGAATGAGGATTCTTTTACACTGGCACAAGAAACATTTAAATGTCACGTTGTTTTAACATTAGAGGTGTAGATACTCGTTTTTTTTTTGCTCTCGTTATCGGGTAGGTGGGTCAGGATCCACATCAGTGGGATGCAAGGATCTATACACGATCACGCCGCCCGCAGAGACGCACATGTTTGCAAATGAATTGAAATTTAATAATTACACAACGGGGGTTATAACCCTTCGGCGCGTGCACTGCAAGATCCCTCCTACACTTCCAAATGGTGATCGTTTGCCACGATTGTTTCAGCATGCTGGTATGATGATACACAGAGAAATAAATGTAAAAACAAGTTTTCAGCAATGTTTGAAAAACGAGAGATTGGCGAACCCATAAAAAACACTTGTAATAGGTTAAATTACTTGTAGCTCCTATAGTCAAAATGTTTAAAGATGTTGGAAGCTTGCCGTAAAGCAATACAAAATAAATAACATACGCCTTCCTTTCCAAAACTATTTCCTTCAGGCTACATGATATGCGTTCATTAAGTCTCACGATTAAGCTTTGACATTATAATCCTGGCTCCTCGATCCCCGTAACACATTTGTCTTCGTTTAGGTAACGGATCGCGCGCTTCAGTTGTTCAGGTGCCAGACACAATCCTGGAATGGCCCCTTCTCTGGAAATGCTCCTGGATAATGTGCAGATACATAAAATTTCCCATGCTGCTTTAAGTCGGAGGCCCTGACAATATGCGCAGAAAAGAGAGAAGCATAGTGTCAGCGGTGAGCCCAAAATCAAAGGATATTCAACAGAGAAAATTTAACTAACTCTCTCCGGGCCGTTTAAAACTGATCTTATTTTGTCGAATTTATCAATTTATTCGTCGTGTTAAAAAGTATGTGGTTTGGTGATATATTTAAATGTAGAATTAACAATTACGGTCTCTTTATTTGTGCCTTCTGACCGTTCTTCAAGAGATTCTGACGGCTGTAAAACATAGTAAAATTCATTGTGGCAAAAACTAAGTAATGCATAAAAATACATTTAGACCTATATAAGCCAGCAGAAACTGATTACTTATGCAATTTAGTTTTTTAAGTTTTCAGTGTCATTGATCAAATAGCTAACAATTTAATTTAACAGCAAAGCTGACAATATTGTGTTTTTAGTTATTAACATCATATGAAAAACAATATTTATACATGATATTCCATTTAACAGTGACAAAACTAGAAGTTAGTGTGAATCAGTGGAACAAAGAAATTGTTAATGGTAAGAATGGTGTTTTTTCTCAAGGCCGAGGAATCGAATGTTACTCCTTTTGATTTTGTAATGTCAAATTCCAACTTAAGCAGTACATAATATCAACCACATCTTAATATACTGATGGTTAATAAAAATATTTTTTTTTGTGAGAAACTTTACTTAGCATGATTGAAGAAGGAGTAGGCCAAAATATTTCAATAGGGTAGTGGGTGGCGGCGAGTGAAATACTTTATATATAAACTATGAAAAACAGCTTATTTTTGTAAGTTTAGAGCCTGCATATAATGCATATTGCATGCATGACAAGGCATCTCTTCACAGATTTCAATTTAATAAATAATTTAATAAAAATAAAGTGCATTTCAGCTCAAAATATGTAAATTATGCCGAAAAACAATCCAGAAATACATTCACCGACCATAAAGGACAGTTTAAGGATACAAAAAGAGTTGCAAAGGCCTTTCATGGTATTATAGCCTGAAGTTCGTAGGGTGAAACATTTTTATAAGAACCATTATGGCCAAAAAACATCAATGAACCATGACGATCAAAAAGCCATCTCTGCATTTTGTGGCTGGCGTGTTTCAGGTTCACCCCAGGGTTACACATAATCCTTCCAAGTAAGAACATGGGGTTTAGCGTTCTAATCAGATGTATGTGACATGAAATGTTACTTATATTACAATTACTATAAATACTGTATTATTAATAACATATTTGTATTTTCCACGAGACATAACAGTGTAAAGCATATTGAAAGAGTAATAATTAACTAAAAGGTGAATTAGCATTAAAAGATAAATGACAGCACATGATTAGAATGAGTATTATGTATACACATATATACAGTACACTTCATTCATCATAATGAAAACCTGAACTAACCCTAAATAATACAACATTCCCCACTGAACACGATACATAAATCTTCTGTGTAAACTATTTTAAAAATATATCTGCATGTGTACTTATGGAAAGATGCGAGAATTAGGAAGACAGACATGTGAAAAGAGGAAATAAGATAATTGAAACAAGAAAATTAAGAAATCGAGATAAGAAGGGCTGTTTGAAAGACGGTGCGCGATTGGAGGTCCAGGGCTCTCAAACGCGACAGTGTGGTTAACACAATAGAGAATTTTGTGACACAAGGATTCTGGGACATACACCAAGCAAGCCGATTTCGTGTGTGATACTGAACAGTGTGCAGGCTTTTCTGCCAAATCTTCCTCAATGGAATGATACATTATTTTAAGTCCAATCAGCCTCATGTGAACAATAACTAAGCCGGGCCTGGTTCCTGTGCTCTCACTCTTCCAGGTTTTATAGTGAGGGCAGTGGTGACAGTCAGCTGGGGATCAGGTAGAGAAGCTCATGTTCTACTTACTATCTTAGGAGAGTAAAAGAGTATGAATGGCAAAGTAGCCTCACTCCAGTGACATCACTCTTCTAAAAGGCGTTATATATGAGGCAATGATATACCGAACAACCAATTAAACTGTTTTGAAGTTGTACATTAACTCCAAAGGCACAAACCTATAGACACAGAAAGCCTCTCTGTTTCAAAGAATGCGTGGTGAACTCATTCACCCCTTTTAAAATGTCTGCGCAAATCCCAATAAAATCCCTCGTTTTTCAGCGTGCAATTTATAAACCCTGGCATGTACGCTTCATGAGAGTGAATCCCCCCGCGCCCCTCTTAATTTAACTTCACGATTGTTGGAAGCCCGACAGCTCACTCTGGTAGGTTCCAGCTGCCAGAAGCTGGGAATGGGATTTCATCCCCCCCCGCCTCGACACCCCCCCCCCCACACACTTTCCAGCTCTCTTCTCTGTTCTCTG
>JAODJW010000094.1:9320715-9344125 GCA_026777045.1 Hyperopisus bebe
GCAATTCAGCCAATCATGTCCCTGAGCGCAAACTGTACAGCAGCAATTCAGCCAATGTTGTCCCAGAGCGCAAACTGCACAGCAGCAATTCAGCCAATGCCGTCCCAGCACGCTAAATAACATCATTTTGTGAGAAGGTGAATAGAAATGCCACAAAAGTGCATTACTGCAGCACACACGGTGCAAAACCAGTTCATCAAGTTCAGCTTCAGGGGTGAGAGGGTGTCATTCTGTAGTCGTCTGCTGTCAGTGCAATTAGAAAGGAAGCAACTGCTAACAGGTGCTAAAGAGGCTGAGGAAGACACATTCCCAGGAAGCTGAAAGCTGGCAAGGTCTGGCTACCATCAAACTAAGACCAGCTACGTAATTATTTCCAAAGTAAATGCAGGCTAACATCCCTTAATAATACATATATTGTATGAATATTATGAATTTTGCACATTTTAATATCAGGAAATTATTTAAGGTTTGCACCAGATACCATTCAATGAGACAGATCATAATGCACTGTGGTCCGTCAGTCCCTCTTAGGAAGGAGATAACACAGACATGCTGGAACTTTAAAAGGTTGCGGTACTTTTTAAATGGTGGTGGAATCTGGTGCATCTCGGATTTCAAGCAGGAGGTGAACTATGGACTGCATAAGTCAACTCAAGAAGGGCAACTTTCAGAATAGGGAGACGATATTGTCTCCCACGCATTTCAAACGCTGGAAATTAATGTCCTCAATAAGTGAAACGCAACTCATGTAAAGGAATGTATCCATCTGAATGCCAGATAAAGAAAGATTAAGTAACAGACAGAAAGCATCACACTCACACAGTCGGTTTTGTAGACGTATGAAGGAACGTCGGAGCTCATCTATGCAAAGAGACCAGGTCTGACGTACAGAAAAACAAGACGTGGGTGGAAGCTGAAAGATTCTGCTATGACCTGAAGACAGGAAACCAACCACAACGCTGGGATGCTACCAGATCAACAAACAGTGGGCAAGCTCTGCTATTTAAGCTATATATTCAGGGATTGACATAACTGGTACGCAACTACGAATTCGCCTTTAAAAGCGATACTTGCGGGGATCGATTGTTGTAACAACGTGAACGCGTACGTATTTTATGTGCATTTGCGCCGATATGACAAGAAATGATCGTGTATTTTAACCTTTATATGCTAATCCGTACTTCAGTTGCTGTATATACGTTAAAATGCACGATCATTTCTTGTCATATCAGCGTGTCATTAAAGGTGAATGCGTACTTGCGTACCAGTTGTCAATCCCTGTATATATATTTAAATACCAAATATTCTATTTTTGTCCAAAAACACTGTACGTAACAAACTCCCCAAACTGAATAGATCTTAATGCAGCACATAATAACAAAGCAAGTAAAGGTATCTATGATCAAGGCGAGAGCTGACAGAAAGCTGGATGTCACCGTTACTGGTTGCCATGTCTTATACTGGGTATCAAACCTGCTGATGCCCCCCCCGTGCCAATCACCCATCTGGACCACGAGGCCCAACAACAAAAAAAAATCTGCCCTGAGGTTTGCACAGCATGACCGGCAAACAGCAGGGTGCCCCTGTGCGGGCTCCTTTCAAAGCCTTTTCAAAGCTTACACTGCATCGAGACACATCCAGCAGTACTGAGCAGTTGCAATACTGAGTGAATGTTAAGCAATTATTTTATATGTTATTTGCAGAAAAGGCACAAAAAACAAAGACTCATAGTAGGTGTTTACAGCTATATGAAAAAAGGAGACGACCAGCAAATATTCCACATGACGAGCAGCCCGGAACCATTTCACTTCCTTTTTTCCTTCCTGCATGTCTATTGTTTCTAATAAAAAGATAATATGTACAATAAGCAATCTGATTAAGAAAAAGTGGCAGTGACCTCATATACAGCTCTGGAAAAAATTGAGACCACAGCAAAATATTCAGTTTCACTCATTTCTCAGTTTATGGGTATGTGACTGTGTAAAATATGCAGTTTTTTTACAAACTCCAGCCTGCCTCTTCCCTGCATCTCATTAATGAAGGGCTTCTTCCTTGCTTTGTGGGTCTTCAGTCCTGCTTCTAGGAGCCTGTTATGAATTGTCCTAGCAGGTCACTTCCCACCATTTAATGTTTCCCCATTCTTTTTAAAGGTCACTTAAGGTCATCCTCTGATTTATGAAGCATTGCCAGATAAGTTGACAATCAACTCTGGCATTAGAAAGCTGCGTCTGCCCTCTACCTGGCTGGATTTTGGTCATTCCCATGGTCTCCTGCTTCACTTTGCTCTTCTGTACTGCTGTCATAGCAATTTCGAACCTGGAAGCAGCCTGCTGCTCAGTGTAGCCTTCTGCCAGCAGAACCAGGATTAAACCAGGATTTAGAAATGCTGATTTTTTTAAAAAAAATATGGTGGTCTCTTCATTTTTTCCAAAGCTGTACCTTCACCTCCGCTGAGAATCTTCTTTGGGCCTAGAGCTCCTCTGAGTCACCATTGAAAGCAACTGATGAAAAAGCACTATTTAAATCACTTTCGAATTTGTCATGCGAAACCGCCAGTCATATAGATGCATTGCTTAAACAAGTAAACAATTTGACAGAAAGCAGTCAAGTCATGAACAAAGAGTATATTTATATTTCACAGTTATAGTCTACATTCTCTTCCTGAATTATGTAATTTATGCTGACCTTTATTCATTAATCCCCTTATAACATTTCTGAGAATGACCTCTAACCCTTGATTTCCCCTGATAAATGATTTGACCAATATTAAAGAAAATCTAGAATTTCTTAGCACTGACTCACAATTTAATGATTCTCTTGCAGGAAAACACAGATATATGACTGAACTCCAAACAAAGACCATACAGTAGTGAGTTGAATTGAAATGAGGAAAAAAATTAAACCAGGTTCCTCCAAAATAACGTTTTAATGCCAGTTGTTGGACCAATGATATTTTGGATTAAAATACAGGCCTATTCCTTGATTCTCATTTTAAACCATAGTGTGTCTCTGAACTTGTTGCCAATGCAGGAGGAACAACAGCAATGAAGGCAAGATCTGGGAGCCTAACTGAGTGCCTTTACAGTAGGAGCTGAACAGCCCCAAAAGTGGACCCATACCTGGGCTACTGGAAGGTCTCCAGCTCGAAATGACTAAATCTGTCTATCAGAGATGTGCAGATCTCACTCAGGCAAGGTTTTCCCTGTGCCAGGAAGACAAACGTGACATCAGTGTTGAAAGGAGGCAGCAGTTTAAAATGCTGTACACAACAGTGGCCCCAAGCAATAGGAAGCTTGTGGAACAGGGGGCACTGGGTAACGAAGCATTTTGCAAGAGCAGGACAACCACACTCTAAGTATCCCAGCTGTTCTGCTCTGTAACCCACAGTTATTGCCAGAGCTACTCCAATCTGTCCCCTTTTTTGCCACCCCCACCCCCACCCCCACCCACAAAAGCAACTGAGTGCCTCTGGACAAACGTTTTCTTCCTAACGTCCGGCATGGACAGCATACGTTTCTGCCAGCGTCCCAGAATAGTGGCCTTACCGCACTTGGGTCAGATGGTTTTGAAATACACGACAAATGCCGCGTTGTGTTTATAGTTCAAGTGGTTGAAGAGGGCCGGCACGAGGGGACCTGACACACCTCGGAGCACCGCGCGGATACAAGGAGAAGGAGAAGCCCCTTCAGCGGTGGGAGAGGGGAGGACGGGACTAGAAAACACCTGTGCTCTCTCCCCAGGAGACTCAACAAGAGTCCTCCAGCCCCACTGTAGCTAAATATAGAACTCTACGGAGAGGGTTATTATTCTGACACACACATGATGGTTAGAGGGTAGTATCAAATTGAATTTTGTGTTGTTCCAATGGTCCACCCAGCTGCTGCCAGTGAATATGATCTGGCTAGTAAAAACCAACAAGAGCCATTTAAGGACAACGTATTTTAGTTATCTGTACTCAGTGCCTAAATAATGAAACTAATAACACGTCGATAAGATTATTACGAAGTTTAAATGTGTTTGGAAAGTAAGCTGAGGTTAACAGAATATTGGTGTTTTCTTAGATGTGAGGAGGCCAGGTTTTGAAGTGAAGCGGCATCAGATTCCATTACTGATGGCTTACAGGATGGAAGGACATGCCTAACATTGCTGGAACTAAATGCTGACTCTTAACCACATTAACCCCCCCACCCCCCAACCCCCCGTAGACTCAGGCTGCCGTTAAGGCGGTGAGTCACGGCAGCATTAAACCGGACCCGTTCAAAGCCGCTGAATCTGCCTGCCCCTGCCACCCACTCTGCGTTCGCCCCCTCCAGGATAACCAGATCAATATGGCTGCTGGAGCCAGGCTGGGGCGCCCATTTCCATCCGGACCTTACCTCCTGGCCCGCCATGAGACCTCCACCCTGCCCTTGCTCCCTCCCACACCCCAGCAACCGCTGCCATGTGAATGTGTAAACACACCGAACTCATTTCCCACAGAAACTCTGGCTTTCTGGTTTCTGCTAGTCGATGCACGCTTCCGAATTGCACCTGGTTCCCTCCCCAAACGGCCTGCCTTCTCCACAACACCCCACCTACATGGCCTATATGCCACCTACTCCGGCCCCCCATGACTTGCAGAGGCCTCTATAAGCAGTTTCTACATAAAAGACGACATCCATCTTCCAACCGCTGATCCAGAACAGGGCTACACAAGGGGCTGGTTCTTACCCTAGGCAGGCAACACAGGACACAAGACTCCAGTAAACCTTGGACTGGATATCAGAGGCAAGCATGCCCCCCAATGAACCGCCGCAATGCACTAAGAAAAAACAAACATATTGTATACATAAGTCAAGCCCTTACTATAGCTATGAAAACTCACACTGCTATATGTGTGAAACAGCAGAAATCATTATGAGGCACAGATACTGTTACAATTATGAACTGAACAGGCGGCCGTAGGGAGACCTGTTCTGAAAGCCGGTTCAGATTCATCCTGAAAACCTCACTTGCTAGACAAGAAAAATCACTGCACACCCAAAACCCACAGGTGACAATTTTGTCACCCCCCCCCCCCGAAAACAACCACGCCCTCGCCTGACCTGTGATGATATTTACAGCTTAATAAGCATGTTAATTCCTCAGGGACATTGAGTAGTGCTGAAAGAGAAGGAAAGAAATTCACAGACACACACTTCAAATAACAATCTCAGTCGCCTGGTCACAAGACTCTTTGACTAGTGTGCCTGTGACCTCATTTGGAGGTAGAGCAGAAGTCTAGTCATCTTTGGAGAGCCTCATGACCTCTGACAGCTCATTCTGCTCCATTCACTCATTGTCAACTGCAGAGACACTCGAGGCAGGGGGCAGCTCTCTGATCTCTGAAGCATTTACTGGTAGAGCTTCAGTAGTGAGACATGCCCGCAAGACAGACACACACCCGGCACAGATACACATCCTTGCCAAAGGAGAGGAGCTTATGCACATATCACTACATGGATGGAAGGGCTTGCTTCTCTAGCGAGAGAGGCCAAAGCACTTGCTCCAAATGGGCTTCTCAGGTATGCACTGTAAATGAAAGTCCCTTCCTAAAGGGTGGACCCAGTTTTCATCCCCAAATTAGCCATGCTGCAAGGTAAAGAGGCCTAGAGAAAGTGGATTGGGTAAGTTACACAACTGGGTCGCTGTTCTCCTCGCTGCTTCTCGGTGACACCACATGCCTATATGAATGTAGGAGGAAACGTTGCTGCTCAGTTAGACCAGCAAGCAGCTTGGCAGATGGACAGTAAGGGTGCATCCTTACTGACATATGTATGTACAGAACGTCATTAGAAGCCTACTACTCGACTATTACCGTAGTATGTACTGTAAGCATACATACTGCGGTTGTCATCTTGCATATTACATGACCCAGATATTTACGAATGATGTAGCTCGACTCCTGTGGACGTTGAAAACTATACATATTTGAGTCAAATTATGTAACTGGATAGTTTTGTACTTAAATCCTTACCAAGACAACAATTCCATTGCCATTTTGACACAAATCTCAGAGCAAGCAACATTCGTCGTCTCTGGTTGCAGTTCCAGTGGCTTTGTGGGATAGCCTAGCATCCATTAGTTGCATACTATAGTATTTCACAAAAGATAGTCATCCGGGAAGTGTTTGCCTACTGTCTCATCCATACTGAGGATTCAGACATGTTGCATACTATATAGCAAACAAATACTATATGATTTCAGAAACACTCTAAAAGTGTGGCTGGCATAACATCTATCAGAGGAAGTTCCACCTCTTCAGGATTATGTATCGTCTAATGAAACCAGACCGGAGACAAAAGCCTGGCTATTTCAAATTAGGAGAACATGGTGGCATCAAGAAATGCAGGGGTCACTAGGTTATCCAGGGGTGTGTTTTTGATGTGGCAGATCTGTAACTTGGCATTGCTTTCAGTGCACGGATCAAAAGGAGCCAGGCCCCTTGTGGTCGGATGTGGTTGCCGATGGCGGGCAGGCTGAACCCGCAGTGTCTGAACAGTGATGTTTGATGCTGAGCTCAGTAGATAGCTTCAAAAGGATGTCCCACTGGCGCAGGGGCACGAGGGATCGGCACAATATCCCCTGTGCTACCTGCTTATTTAAATACCCAGAGCAGTGTTCTCAGCTGGGTTCACACCAACCCCAACCCCTCCCCTCCCCCAACAGGGAGTCCAGTGCATGTTTCCAGTTCCGGACCAGTGACCAAATACTTCCAGCTCTAAACTGAAAAGTACCTCACTCTGCTAAATGATTTAATAGGCATGGCCAACTAAGCAATAAGTATAGGCAGTCCCCAGGTTAAGAATGCCTGAATTACGAACATCTCCTACTTATGAATGTACTGCCAAAAGCCTGTGATATTATACAATTTGGGCTGGATACAATGCTTTGTAATAAGAAACACACGCATTACTCTGTGACACTTGCGAAAACATTGCGTGGCTTTAGCGGTTTGTCGACTTGAGGTACAATACAGTACAATACAGTACCATATGTAGTTACTTTTATTGTTACTGTATTATTATTATGTATTGTATTTTTTTTTCCAATTTACCTGCAAATTTAACTTAAAGACAGACTCAGGGAATGGATTTTGTTCGTAACCAGGGGACCGGCCGTAGCAAAGTAATTTATTTTTCTTTTAAAACAAATAAAAATAAATCACTAGATTACTTTGGTTTCGGCACAAAGAGACCTTACCTCTCTTTATGAACGATCTATAAAATGTGAAAGTTAGTAAAGGTGACAAAAATATCCAAGGAAACATAATTTACTGAGAGGTAGTACCTCCCCACTCTCCCCCACACACATACACCCAAGTGCAGAGAGTTATGGTGACCATTACTCTGTTCCCCTCAGCCATTGGCTTCATCATCCTCTTCATTAAAGCCTTTGGGATGAAGGGGAGTGGAGTGGAGGAGAGGAGGCTAGTACGCTCAGGAAGCTGCACGAAAACAGAACTGACCGTATCACAAAGAGATATTCTGATGAAAAAAAAAAAAACACTTTAAACAAGCACAGTTGGATGTCTGAGGAAAGGTGAGTGGAACAAGGATTCCCGGGAAAGTCAGGACATCTTCTTGTGCTCCTGTTCTTACTGCTTATGGCAGCTGCGGGCTTCACAGCCTTAAGCAACTCAGGAGGCTGGAGGTTGGTGTGGTAAAGGTGAGACTGCAACATCAGGGTCTGCGCATACAAACGTACCACACACTTTGCTATGAGTGGGCGGTGGACAGCTTAATAAAACATATTCATGACTGATGTAATGTTTTTTGTCATAATGCCATATGAATATGGCTTCAAAACAACGTGTTTTTCCCAAGGCTTCAGCGCGAGACTCCAAACCAAGAACAGAAAGGCATTCCTGAACATGGTGCGGTTTCAGCTGACCAATCCACGAAAACAACGTGTTTTCATTAATGACTCGAATGCTGATCTGGTGAAGGAAAAACTAATTAACAGCGGTTATAATAATTAAAAGCTTAAACTCACTTTTAGCTTCCCTAACAAAAGATTCTCAGCGAACAGCATTAGCCAAAATTCCACTCAATCCCGTCTGCTGAGAAACCCGTTTCTGACTCATCGGAGAGAGGGAGAGCGAAGCAGCCACGCCTGGAGTTCCCCTTCTCTCTCTGACTCACCAGCAGCTGCACACCGGTTGTCGTGGCAAGAGGCTATATGGACAAAGGACATCCTCAAAAGCATCTCAGAAACAAGAGCTCGCACACTGGAGTGGTAATGACATATATATGAAAAGGTACTTCACACATACACTTTTCAATATGTAACATTTCATGCATATAAGTTCCAGAACAAAAGTGTAATACAACCAAAAAGCCTTCTAAGACATATACCGGAATCCTCAGTGTGAAATTGAGTGAAACGATCAGCTCATGACCGGATGTGCAATCAGATGCCACATGACCTCAAGGACCGAGTATTGAAGGTAACTAATGAGCTACACATACTTGCTATGCTAGTCAAGCCATGAAGGTAACCGCATAAAGGACTTAACAGTCCCCATGTAAGCTGAAGGATACGGACACACTGCCAGCTATGAGTGGATACTCTCGGTACTGCTAACAGGAGAATGCTGGAGGACGTCCAGGCACTAATCTCCTGCACCACCGGCTAAGTGTTGATGGAACACTCTTACAGCATGAGACCAGAGCATAAGATAGGATTATTTATCTATTAAAATGTGGCATGGCCATAACATCTTCAGACAGAAGTTGACCAGAAGTTCAGCATGCTTAATCTACAGTTAAAATAGGACATGAACAGGCATTCTACTGTACAGATTATAAATTTAGTGACTCGAGCAATTATAAGATTTTTCCCTAACTTTTTGAGTAAAATAAGAACCCCTATTTCTGAACTTAGCAAGGCAAATTGCATAAGGTAATGAAAGGCTCCGTGGTGCCTTGCCAAGCAAGAATACCTAGTTCTTTAGCTTGAAGCAATTTTCATTCAGAAGCTTTGTCACAGTAAATAAACGGCAGAAAAAGGCAGGTTTTGAACAGAAAGCCGTAGCAGGTAGCACAGTGGTTGAGGAACTTTCACATGACGCCAAGATGTTACTAGTACCATAAATGGCGCTGCCATTATGAACAGGATAAACTAATTCTGTAAAACTTTCCAGCTGTAAAAATCAATACACTTGGACCTCTGCAAGTGGTTTTGGATAAAAGCCCCCGCTAAGTGGCTAAATAACGCAACGTATCTGCTGAGCCTGAGGCCAGAGGGGGCCACAGAGGATGATTTAGGGGGGTAATCTATTTTCTGCCCTGAAAGTAACAGGAAACTCAACCCGTCTTTCCTGTGAAGGCTTTCCGACTTCCTGGAAATACTTCTGTGAAGAGGCCTTGCTCTGAACCTGGGGGTGGGGGCGCTAAGGGAAAAGAGGGGCCCGGAAGACCACATGGGCTTGGGGATCCATTTACAGTCTGGGCTCAAGCCTCAAACACTACCACCCGCTTCCAGGTACCCTGCTTCTTGTACATGTAAATTATTTGTGGCATTCAGCAGTCAAGCAACACTTAACGTTACTGCTTTGAGGGTTCCATTACAAAAAAAGAAGGGAGATACAACGACTTTCTTGTATGACGCTACTAAGAGATGTCACGCAAGGAGCTAGGCTTGCCGTGACTGATGCTCAGGTCCAACAAAGTGCAACCAAGTGACAAATTGGACTGGAAGGTTCAATTCCAATTAGCACATACCATTCGAAACAGGTCATTTTGGAAATATAGCTTTAATGGTAAGGATGACATAGCAGCAAAATACAGCAAACAGTATCTGAGATGTTAGTTTAGGGATAAGTGATGTTGTGTTAAATTAATGTGGGGGGGCCAAGGAAAAACACCACCTGCACAGGCAGGGTTGCTGCTAGAGATTTTGGACCCCAGTAAATTCCTCAGTTCTCTTCCCCAGTTCAGCAGAACTGATCAGATAATTACTAAGGAAAATGATCCCCGTTCACTCAATTCCTATTCAGCATTTCGACCAATCGCAATACAGTTCTGTGGAAAGCCGGCATGCCTGCAGGGTGATGGGGTGCTCTCAGTGCTTGGAAATAAAGCCTCCCTATTGGCTGCTGTCTAATCTGAGATGCTCCAGCTCAGGCAAAATCTGGAGCTCCATTTCAGACAAGATGACCTGGAACACTGCCAAGTCATTTTAGTTTCCCTACTTGCTCTGTGTTTTAGCGGGAGATGCCAACAGGTTTTCCTCCCCCACCTCAATTACAAATACACAGTTAATATACTGTAGTTACGAGGGGGAGACCCAACTCAACCTAGGGGAAGTAACTTCCACAACAAGATCTGAGCCATCTGTGAAGGACTAAACACATATCTGAGACACATACCACCACAACCCATATGAGTCCCCAGGACAGAATCCAGATTGCTTTGTATGAGATACTTGAAACTGACAGAATTAAACCCTTTAATTTATACCCATACACTAGAAAGGTGCAACTTAAACATTATGTCAGCAGTATGTGCATCGCAAGTTCCACCAGGAACAAACAATGCTGAATTCTAAAGAATCATGCTGTCTAACCAACAGTCATCAGTCCCAAGTATCAGACTGTTCCAGTTGAGATTTCTATCAGCTATACGCTCACACCACAGTGTGATATTTCTCTTAAATGGCCAGTTATGATACAGAGGCTTTGGTTGGTTGAGCAAACTAAACAATGGGTTGCCAGTAACCCAACATGGCAACTCTTCTCTACCAAATTCATTTGGCACCGCTACTGATAAACAAAATGATTATGAAGACCCTTCAGCTGGAAACCTCAACAGACAAACATGCAGAATATCAAAAATATATTGTAACGCCATCAGTTTGATCACCACTAAAACAGCACCCAGTCACAGACCTCTGTTACCAAGCAGGGTCAAGACAGAAGATAGCAGCCATAGGGTATCATAAAGAGTTGGGCCTTCGGCAAAAATTCTGCGCGGCAGAAATTAAAAAATGTCTAAAAAACCTTGGCTTCAGATAAACTGTGATAAAGCAGAGCAGAACTAGCGCTAAGCACATTCCTGGGTGGTGTGTTTGGCGGTGTGAGTGTGGGAGGGTGGCACGCTTATCGGACGCAAGGCACAGCTAGGAGGCGTGAGGCCCCCAGGCCTGCTGTGGCTGTGCTGGTGAAAGCCCACAGTCGGCAGCGGGACAGGAGCGTTAAACATCATATTTTTTGGAACATGGAAGGCAGGCCTTGAACACAGTACAGGAGACTTCATATTCATAGAAGGTTCCTCTGTGAAACAAGTACCCAGTCCTTGGTTAACTAAGCAGGGCTGCTCACCCTTTCAACAGAACAAAGGTGACATGGTCTGTGTGACCTCAGACATAGACATCTGAACCGTAGGAGACCTCAGATGTTGGTGTTTGCACAATGTTGTCTCAGACTCAGAACAGGGTTGCTCAAGAATGAGCCCAGCTCCCAAATTGGGGACGCACAGCATTACCCTCATCATTGCAAAGTCCCCTGAAGCATCAATGCTTTTTTAGTTCACTCCTTCTTGCACTTCTCTCCATAGCTTGTCAGGTCTGCTGGGGTCTCATTACAGGGAACTTTGACCTTGATACATGAGCGTTTGTATGTTAGACAGGCTTTAAAAAAAAAAAAAAAAAAAAAAACTGCTTGAAAGCAGATCAACAAGCACATCGTCATGAGGCCAGCTCTGTGGCACTTGTCCAGCAGTGCCTTCTGGTGGATAACTAACAACACTGCAGCTAAAAGAATCTGATAAGTGGAGACCAGGCCTGGAGTAGCCAATTGGGAGAATTCCAGGTGGGCCACTTAGCTGTTGTGCTGGTTGGAAACAAAATAATTTTACAACTTTAAAATTCTACATCAAATGCTTCAGAATGTTAACCAGTGAGTTCTCTCACACACAGACATACATATTTGTATTCATATCTTTGTGGAGACCATCTATTCATTTCTATAAGAAAAACCCTAATCCCAATGACAACCTTAACAACTACCCATCACTAACCTTAACCATAACCAAGCAAACAAAATACAGACGTTCCCCAGGTTAGGATGGGGTTACGTTCTGATAAATTTGTCGTAAGGCACAAATATCGTGAGACAAAAATGCATTTTAATAACAAACATCATACCCTAGCCTATAGCCTACCTTTAATCTGCTTAGAACACATACATTAGCCTACAGTCAGGCAAACCCATAAACACAAAGCCTCTCTTATAATAAAGTTATATAGCTCATGTCATTTATAGAATAATCATGCCCATAATAAAGTCAAAACATCATAACACGGACCATCATAACACTGAGAGCGTCTCTACAAAAATGTGTTTCTCAAAGTGTATCAAGATTTAGCAAAGTTCCTCCAGAATTGGCTCGTTTTGGGCATAAAACTCCTGGGCTGAAACTTAGTCCTAGTCCATGCCTGGTGGAAACAATGATTTGCCATCAAAGCTTTGTTGAATTCATCAAAGTTATAAGCTATAAAAGCTTTGCCAACACAAAATCAGAGTAACGGCAATTAAATCCAGCACAATACTCATCCATTCTGCACTTCTGAAATGTTGAGAACATTTATGCTAACTTATCAGTGCTGAATGTCTACTGTAGTTTTAAAGTATAAATTTGATTGATTCCTCCATGTTTCCGGCAACTCTTTCTCTGATCAGTGATACACCGATTTGAAACCCCGCTAAACAAATATACTAAAAAAAAATGTAAACACAAAACACAGGCCAAAGACAACTTAGGAAATCTTAAAGCTTCTAAACAGGCATCCTGGCCGACTTAGAAGCCCCCAGGCCAGGCTAGAAGCTGATGGCTTTGCACCAACAGCTCATTGTATTGTGGGTAATTAGGACACAGCCTGCCCAACCAGCAAGCCAACTGTATCTGCTTTACTCAGTCCTTACAGAGGGTCTGGCCTCGTGTGCAGCCCCATGCAAAATAAACTGCATTCCAATCAAAGATGGAACACTCCTCCATGTAAATACTCAGATCTTCTCTTCCAAATGACATAGTATTTGGCATATCCTACAGTCTGATGCCAGCTATCAGTCCTAACTAGTGTTCCTAACCAGTTTAAACCAGAGCCCCAGTTAATAATGGAGCTAAATCACTGAATGCTTTTGGTTGCGAGTAAAAGCCAGGACCCAGTGACTCAGGGCTGAGTCATATGGAAAGCTGTGCCTCTGTGAGAACAGAACCGACTGCCCCCTCCTGTACATTTTTCAGATAACAGGATGCGGCCGTCAGATAGGACGATGCGGCTAGAGGATCAGGGAGGCAGCTGGAAACCACAATTACTCAGCAAAAGCATAACATTTAAAATATTAAAAATAGACTGACCATTATTAACAGCAAGGGATGGAATTTTGTTCAATAGTGGAAACAAATTTGTATTTTACGCTAGGCTATTTACCCATTCCTCCATTTTCCATAAATGCTTATTTAGTACAGGGCTGTTATAGACCTGCACCAGGAAGCACAGGGCAAGAGGCAGTGGAACAACCTCGACGGGACGCTAGTCTTTTGTAGGGTTCACACTGACACACTATGAGCAATTTAGAAACAGTCATTCAACTATTTATTCAGACTGTTACGAGAAACCATAGTATGTACAGGAAACCCACGTCAACAAGCAAAATCCTGAGAAGATAAATGCACTTCTGTCATGTTTCTATAATGACTGAGTTTTTAAGAATCTAACAAAGCAAAGTAAAAATATAGTGATATTTCATATAAAATAATGGTCTGTGGCCTGTACTATGAAGCAGGGTTACTGGCTTATCAGAGTAACTTGTCGGATTTAAGGTACCACAGTTTAAATGGACTTCATATTCGTTCACTTACATTTTGCCCAGACTACCTTAAATCCGACAAGTAACCTCGCTTTGTAATACAGGCCCCCGGTCTCAGGTTCAGCAAAGTTCAAAAGATATTGAAGCCTTTAGCGCCACTGCATCCAGTACCCCATGATCTCTGGACCAGCCTGTTTCACGCTGGAGCTGGGTGCTACTCGGAAATACCAATGATCCACCCAATGTCCACCAGCCAGAGGACAGAATTCCAAAAGTGGCTTCCTATTCTCTTAACAACTCTGATCTAAATCTTGCTCTCTGAGAATGCAAGGGTTTTTTACTGAGACGCCAACCACAAGCTCTTGGCACCAGGCCTCTGGCAGCTACCGTGAATTCCAGAACACAGAGTATCATTACTGGGTTGGTCGCACTCGCACTTCTATGAACAGACTGTGGCGAAAGCCTTGTTTCCTCTGATGGTCCAGAACCACAGGGTAAAAGCCACCAGGTACAACAAAAGCTGGTTTTCCTCTATACCATGTGTACACCACATCTCCATTATTTCCTAAGCAAATGCACCACACAAATACAAGACTGGCAATGGGCACCATGTTAATGACGATGTATATTGTCTTCACATATTAAGAAATTACACCTACCTGTTAACTTATGTGTTCTAAAGTAAAACAGCAAACGTGGTGATATTAATTGCCATCTTATGACGTTCTTTCTAGGGCACCTAGCTTCATTTTTTGATGTTAAGTTCAAGTGCATTTATTACAAGGAATAATACATGTAAGATGACACTCTCTAAAGTTTAGTTTAACATATAAGCGTAAGATTAAAGGAATACCGATCCTTTCCCAAGGTGGTGCGTGATTTGGTGGGTAACCCCTGTATGTGAATAATATGGATTTGCTTTACAGATGGAATACAGAATGACTGTTGGATGTGAGAGGGGATTACTTTGCACTCCCATCTAGTGGAAGGACTCTACCTAGCAAAAGATACTCAAGCATCCCTGCACAGTAAATCACACAAACTCAACATAATCAGACACAGAACCCCAGCAAGCATTTAGTTTAATTCCACATACATTTTCATTGAAAAGACAACAAGGGAAAAGCAGGACTGTGGACTTTGCTAGTTCTCAACACTACTCTGAGGAAGTCATCATGGTTGTTTAGGGCACAACCCCAGTCCATAAGGAAAAAGAAAGAATACAACACACGTCTGCTTCCTGAACACAACTGCCTTCATTTGCTTATTTCAACACTTAAGCCTTTCTAAATAGTTAAAACATAAAACAAAACCGTACCAATGAGAAACTCAACTAAATCGTCTCATTTCCAGCTTGTTTCCAGTTATTCTTTAATCTTCAAAGAATAATTTGAGAAGAAATCAAAAACTATGATTTAAAACTTTGAAATGTAAGATTAATGCTAATGGTGGTGAGGGAAAAGAATGCAGATACCGTCTTATTCCTAAGCATCTGCAAATTGGCCTACTACTACATGAGTCCGCTGGCAGACCCTCTTTACTGGGGCTACGTGGTGCACAGCAGGGATATAAATCCCCTCCTTGAGGCTGTAGCATTGAACATGGATGGGGGCTTCCTGCACGGTATCTGGGCGGAACACATCTCCAGAATCTGCAGACACCAGGACAGAAGCAGCAAGGACACTTAGAATGCTTCGACGGTCACCAAATTTCAATAATCCACTGACTAAACGGTAGAGCAGACGGCGATGTAAGGTAGGGGTTCCCAACCGCAGGCTTGTGGACTAGTACTGATTCATGGCCAGTATTCCAGCAGGCCACAGAATGCTGGGGGTTTTGCAAAAGAGTTGGGTAATTTCCAAAAATAACCATATACAGCTCAGGAAAAAAAATCAAGAGACCACTGTACGATTTTTTGTTCAACTAATTTCTCAATTTATGTCTCTGTGAATAATAATAATTATAATTTTATATATGTATAGCAAACTGCAGCCTACTGTAGTTCTCAGTTTCTCATTCATGAAGGGCTTCTTCCATACTTTATGGGACTTCAGTCCTGTTTCTATGGGCCTGATGCAAACTCTCCTAGCAGTGCACTTTTCACCTGCACTTAATTTTTCCCATTCCTTTTGAAGGTCACTTGATGTCATCCTCCAATTCAAGAGAAACTGTCAAGTAAACTAACTGTCATCTCTGGCATTAGAAAGTTGCTTCTGCCCTCTACCTGGCTGGTTTCTGGTTGTTCCCATGGTCTCCTGCTTCACCTTGCTCTTCTGTACTGCTGTCTTAGCAATTTGAACCTGGAAGTAACCTTGCCTCTCAGCATAGCCTTCTGCCAGCTGAACCAGGATTAACCAGGATTTAGAAATGCTGTTTTTTTAAAAAATAAAAAATATATGGTGGTCTCATAATTCTTTCCAGAGTTGTATTTCCAATTTTTTCCCACCCCTTACATTTGTGAGTTCTGTTTGTATCTGAAAAAAGGAAATTGTTAAACTTATGAAATTCTGATTGATTCGCTGGTGGATCAAAAGGCTGGGAAACCCTAATGTAAATGAATGAGGAGACAAACATAGTAATGAAAAGGACCTGAAACCTGGCATTACAGGAAAGGAAGATGGAAATGGTCTTCATACTCATTTTTACATTCAGAATATGCAGAAATGTGGACATCTCAATAAAACAAGCATTGGCCTTAGCCACACTATGCTCACAAGATGTCTTCAGAACAGCTTTGTTTAAAACCTTCTTAGCTCATCAAGATCTAACAAGTCATTTATAGTACTTCTCACCATAAGGAGAAGACTCCTCTCTCTGCACCTTCTCTCCAGGTGACAAGGACTCCTTTATCTCCTCCTCCCAATTTTCCTCTTCTAAAGTACTCCATGTGTAATGATGCCTTCTCCCCCTCCTCTTCTGGGCCTTTATTTTTCTGACTGGGTGGGTCATGCCTATGGAGGCCCTTAGAAGGTTCACCTTCTGCAAAATCACGTTGCCTGCTTGTCTGGGTGTGAAAAAGTGTGTTGCAGCTCAAAGTTGACAAGGGAACCTTTTCTCCTTATATATCCAAAGCATTAGAAAATAGCACTGTAACTGTCTTATGATTGTATCCAACACCAGCTTAAGAGAATATCTTGCAAATGCACCTTGTCATGGAATGGTTTCCAATTTTGTTCTTCTCCTAAGATAGTGATCATTTTTACGACAAACCTTACGGACTATGGTTTTCACACTCACTGTGCGGCTCCCATTACTTATGAAAACTTCACCTATTTGTACAGCGGCATATTTTACTGGCAAGCATCAAGTTACAAGTCTACTTAACGATCAAATCATGATTCGCACCTTTATAGTTGTGTAATTAATTAAAATATCAGATACATCATTTTCGGTTCGGTATGCACAATGAAACGAATACATTGCTTGATACTGGCAAAGCGTAAATTCACAAGTAGATGTTCAACACTGAAAACATTAAACTATATTGTGGCTGTGTGTTGGTTAAGGCTAAAGGCTGGTTACAGTCAATCATACGCAGCAGTCTGAGGGGATTTTCGTTTCCCAATAAATTACACCAGCACTGGAGAGGGAGCCGTTTATAAGACCAAGACTAACTGTCGGCTATATTATACCGAAATGTGGAAACACATCCAACATGCTAATTCATTTGAGATGATCCAAGTACGACCGCAGCAAGGCAAAATAACCTCAGCAAGTCTCCCAGCAGCATTAAACTGAAAGACTAATAAAAAATAATTTCGAATCCAGGGATGTTTATCTAT
The DNA here is from genome assembly GCA_026777045.1 of Hyperopisus bebe. Classification (NCBI taxonomy): domain Eukaryota; kingdom Metazoa; phylum Chordata; class Actinopteri; order Osteoglossiformes; family Mormyridae; genus Hyperopisus; species Hyperopisus bebe. Next base: position 9,338,329 of record JAODJW010000094.1, read on the forward strand.
AAATATATATGGAGGTTTTAACAGTCCTAAACCAAACCGGTGTGCAGTCACCTACCGAAATGCCCGCCACGTTTTTTTCTGGGAATCGTTGGAACGTCAGAACGTTGTTGCTATAGTTACTGGTCACGAGACAAGACGATTCCATTAAGCCGCCAGTAGAGGGAGACTCGGTTTCGGGAATTGGTTTGGAAATGTCTGTTTTTCCAATTAGAAAGAATACAGTGCGTGGGCCTAGCGTGTGTAATCAATCCCTGAATAACTAAACAACACGGATAAAATAACGGAAAAGTCTCGTCAAGCACAATGGGTGTTAGATATACCTCTCAGGATACCAATTATGAGTTATTGACATTGCAACACGATTCACCTGAGTGCTTCAGTGAAAACACTAGGGACCACGTTGATTAAAAACGACTACTGCTAAAAGTGAGCTGGTTCGTCTCGTTTTACTGTTATGCACGCGAACAAGGAACGAGATTCCCGGATTTCTGGATCTTTTTCTTTGCAGCGAAAGGGAAGCGATTCTGCAGGGGAAGGAAACTGCATATCCACAACCTCCGAAGTGAAAAATACATTGAGGTTTATTAAGAGGCATCCAACGTTCAATTAAAATGCACTGAGAATTTAGAAAGAAAATATTCGTAGGTCTACAATTAAAGTAAAATTTTGAACAGGCAAATCGATTAAACGTTTTAAGTCGCCTGATTATATACATTTGTACAATAAACACTGAAGGCTATACACGCGTCTTAGTCATGCTAAAGCAGATCATTTTATTAACAGCATGAAATTGTATGGCCACAAGCACCTATAAAGAACTGCGTCAGAGAAGTAAAAAATTCTCTGGTATAAAAGGACAGTAGTCAAATAGTGCAGTAATAGCGGTAAATTAGCAAAGAAATAGCACTCTGGTTTGTGTGTGCAGTCAGTAATACTTCTACAAGCATTACAGTCTCCACAGTATTAAGGTAAGGGTTTATCTATTCCCGTTTTCCTCTCAATAACTATGCAAAGCGCATCCAACAGTGACCAGTTTTTCCCAAAACGCAAAAACGGGGCAGGCAGTTTCGTAGAACTGCTCTTGATCAATATAGGTAGTTTGCAAACCACATTTATTAACTGGTGTACCAATAGAAAATGCACTGGACTGGCGAAGAAAGAGGGAATTCAAGTGCCACCACCAAGAATTTGCTTTCACTGCAATAACATGTATCGCAGTTAATATTTTATACGTCATTTAGACATCTTTGGAGAGTTTTTGTAATATTCAGGGGAAGACATGACAAGTCCACTGCTATATATCAAAAGGACGTGGGATGAAATTTGCGGGGACAAACTGAAGACAAGCAGGGATTGCAGCTACTGACGGTATGGGGAAAAATATTGTCTTCTAGACAAAAATGCAACCAAAAAGGGGGAAAACAAATCTCAAATTACCGGGTTTTAGAACCAAGTAATATCAAAATATGTTGCTGCGAGTCTCGTATATGCATACAAGATGCTCTCATATTCCCCTTTTTCTAGTTAAAATAGTAAAAAATGTTTTTAAAAGTGTTTGGGTGGCACATGAATACAAGTAGAAACTTTAATGTACAATATTTACAAGTTATGAATTATGTTCACACATTATAAATGCATACTAAATGCGTATAAAAAGCTCTATGCAGCCAGATACAGAAAATTAGAAAATGTCACTTGAGGCACAAAAGCCCTAGAACATGCAGAATGACGCGTTTTGTGCAACATAGCAAAACTACAATGATTCACAGTAGATTATTAAATGTAACTATTACCCTTAAATTAAACCTTTTGAAATACGGTGATGCACAAAATGTCTCATCACAGTAAAAAAAAATAATTCAAACAAGGGAGCTGTTTGAGACTACAGTGAAATGTATGGTGATACATTCAGTGACATTTAGAGCACACTAATTTGCACCAACCCACACATGACCTTTATCCAACCTGCTAGCACAGAGTTTTAAATTTGTTTATTGCAGAATAATAGTTCTTAGCCTACAGAGTTTACTCCCCCAGATTATTCTGGAAAGAGGGATCACTCCCCAGATACCACTACAAACATGAAAAGTTTAAAATGTTTCAGACAAGCTTCCTGTAAATAATCCGTTTTCAAGTTTCCGTTCCAGAACATCATGTCCCCCTGTCCAGTTTTCCATACAAGAAAGCTCACGCCTTCCATCAGACTCAAATGTGGAAGGCCAACCACAGCCTACCAACAGCAGGGTGCACGTCATCTTACTTGGTGACCCTTGACCACGACATGCAGTCTTGCTACATTCTGGCAAATTCCCACTTGCTCCCACTCCAGGATGGCAGGTCTGGACTTAGCTTCCCTACCTGCCTAACAGGTACATGCTGAGCCACATCTGTCTATGCATCCCTAAGGTGCTTGACAGGAGCTACATCTTCATAGAAGGCCAAACCAACAGGCCCTCATGTGAGCGCACCGTGTGTAAGGGAGTAGCAGACAAAAGCAGACACTTTGTTCCCATTCAACCCGGAGTACAGAGTGCTGGGCTGCCATTCTCACATAAAAGTATCTGTCAGAACCTTCTGGAACAATACCACAAGAAAGACCAAAACAAGAATTATCCATGTTCCAGATTTAATGTATAGATCTGTGGGAAAATAAACATTCTTTTCTGCTTTTATATTATACATTGAAGACTTGTTACAAAATAAACTTTTTTTTCCTCATTCAAATAACTATTATTCAAGTCTGTTTTTAAATGTATGTACTGTAACAGTATACCCAAGTACTTGAATCTCTTAATTCTTCCCTCTATACAGTTAAGTCAACTGTTCTACATTCATCTGCTGGTAAATGTATAACTACTTTGTCTTACCACCCACACCAGTTCACAGGACATTCTGGTAACCTCAGCGGTTGTCCCCCCCCCCACTGAACCCAGGAAATTCATGCACAGGGAATAAATCACATAATGCCTCTTCTCAGATTTCACTGCCAGCATTCACATTCACAGGAGTAAAACCTCCAGCATTATCTCTGGGTGAGTCAAATGTTCCCTTGCTTAGGTCTGCTCAGAGCTTGTGCATGGTTACACCAGTCGTGCCTAAACCCAGAAGCACTACTGATGCGTGACGACCCAAGAATGGCTCACAAAGCAGATAGGAGCCTTCACAGTCACAATCCATTACTGCAGACTGCTGAATGAGCTTTTGCAGTATCCTTGGTGCTCAACTCAGGAAGCCAACAGCAACTAATGACTAATAAAGACATATCCAAACCATTCAAGACTGCCTTCTGGCTCCAAACAAACAAAACACTCTCAGAGTACTCTCTCCTTAAAGGATCCAGATCTGTTCATGTCTTGATGTTTCATTAATGCACACTTAATAATTTAAAAAATATATATCAAAGTGAGCCAGAGCAAGCATGCCTCTTTACAATCACTCAGCATCAAGTTCAATAACCAGTTAGAAGGGAATGGTCTTTGTCGATTGGTTATCCTGTGATAACCAATCACAGAAGGAACATGCGCAACATTGCATGTCTTGGGCCCTTTTTAGTATGACTAACAGCAGAGACTCATTTCTCCACCTCCTTCTGTTGCACTAAATGGCATCATAAGCCTGAGAACAGGCTGAAGAAGAAAAAAAAAAAACTTATTGAAACCGATTGCCTTCAGTCCTCTAACAGACCAGACTCCATCTTCCCCTCATGTACTCCTGTGCGGCTCCCTTTAATTCACTCTCCATATTTCTTCCTGCCCAGGAGCCATCCCATCTCACCCTGCATCTCCCCACGAGCACGACCACAGTCTGGGCACCATCCCAAATGCTATACAGCCCCATCTCACCAGACATGGGCTCTCTGCTGAGCTTCACCCTGATGCCAACACACACATGCATGTTCCAGTTTACCTCCTTACTTGACATTCAGAACTTGCTCTACTTCACATTCTAACCCTCCTCCGGCTTCAGACCATACCGTCTACAACCACTGTTTACCATTACCCATGTTTATATCTTTTCATTGTTTAAATTGTTTTCTTTTAAGCACAGGGCAGGTTCTCTTTTTACCATACCACTTACATACCCAGAGGTAGTATATATTTAAACTCAAAGATAATGCTTCTCATGATCCAGTCATACCAAATGCTTTTCCAGTAAATTCCCATAAAACTACAGCAGTGGTGACAACCAAATGGAACAAAAATGGGGAAAAGTGCATGAAAAACATTAACATATTTTTGTGATTCACAGATTTCAACAGTCCCAAAACTGTAAACACAAAACGACTCCGGTTCCAGTGGCTGCAACTGTGCAGTTTATACTCCCAGCCTGTTGGGGGCAGTGCCTGCTTATTGTGGCCCTCCCAACCAGTTCAGTCTAGTTTTTGATTTCCAAGATGGAAGGGTTGTGGTCCAGGATAGCCAAGATAATCTTGTCCATGTACTGCCTGAGGCGAAAATTGATCTCCTCCTGCTCCTTCAGGGCTTCCATCAACTGCCAAAGAGCATCACAGAATCAAGACTTGACATGAGACAACATATTCAAGAAAACATCACCCCCTTTTCATGAGCCTTTTAAAGCTAGACACACTCAAACCTGCCACAAGAACATTCACTCACCTCATCCCGAGAGGCATTGTCTATCTCAGCAGCCAATGACTGAGCTTTTGTCTGGGTCGCAAAGAGGTTCTTGGCCTCGTACAGGCTCAGGCTAAGAATCTGCCCATTAAGGTCTTCATTCTGATCCCGAAGCTTCTGGTTCTCCTGTAAAAACGGTGTGGAGGGACAACTCAGTCTGGGGTAAGGACAGGACTCAGATCAAGCTCTGCCTTGACATTCCCAACCCACAGGTGGACCTCCCACTGGATAACAACCTGTCCTTAAGCACTATCTTCTACTTAACCTCCTGCAGTGAATATCATTCAAGGCACCTAGCAGCAAGATTTGTAACCTGAAGGTTCCCAGTTCAAGTCCTAGAACAGCTTTGTTGTTGTACTCCTTAAAATAGTTACTTAAATAAAATGGCTTCTATAAAAACCTACTTCTGTATCGAGTGAAAAACGTTTTGGAAAGAAATACCGATACCTCTTTTTCACTATTGCTGTGTCAGTATGGGTGCTGGAGCTGACAGTGAGGTGGTTCGCAGGTGGTGCTCAAGTAGTACAACCCAAGAACTGGCCTATATTTCCACTGGTTAAAAACAACATCTAACAGATGGCGAGTACACACGATGGGTATGTAACATTTTTGAGTTCGTTAATATAATGTTTTCTGATGGAGAATGTTTAGGCTAATGCCAACTTAAGCTCTCGTTCATAGTTAGCTTTAGTCAAAACATTCTTTTAATGAAACATTAGCTAGCTACAGTACGCAGCATTACTAATTAATATTTATAACTGTGCAGACAATGCCGCCTGGAGTTTGGGCTTATCCACCAAGCCATTGATGGGACACAGTAGTCCCCAGATTCAATCATACGCAATTCATCAAAAACTTCAGTTTCTCCAGTTATTTGACTACATATACTCTCAGACATATATTGGTGCTTGCTGTCACAAATTTTTGTGTGTGTATCCATAAGGAAATATTCTGCAATCGCGCTTTGAAGGCTTCCTAGTGTGGGATTTAATAGAATTATAAAGTACATACAATGAATAGGGGAAAAGGAGAATATGGCTTACATGGCAAATTGAGGGAATGATTCTATAAGGCTGTAATTAATCAAAACGAGAACTGACTGAGGCGCCAGCAGGGCAAGGTGATCTAATCGGGACAGATAGAGGGAGCAGACAGAGAACGTA
>JAODJW010000094.1:9391793-9401941 GCA_026777045.1 Hyperopisus bebe
ATATACCTGTGGGTAGTGCAGTGACTTGTTACAGAGCACACTCACACACCATATATACCTGTGGGTAGTGCAGTGACCCATTGCAGAGCACATTCACACACCATATATACCTGCATGTTTTTTGACTGTGGGGGGGGGAGCCAGAGTACCTGGAGGAACCCCCATGAACAGAATGTTAACTCCACATATGGAACCAGAGCAGATACTCAAACCCTGGTGTACCAAGGTGTGAAGCAACAGTGCCAACCACTGCGTCACCATGCCCTCCCAACCCAGGTGGGTATATACCACTCCTAATATTTAACCAACATTTCTCCTGCTTCTCTCACTAAATTATTAAGACATTGTAATATATCTGACACTGTGCCTTTCCATAACACATGTGCAGATTGTATCCCATGTAACACTGCTGACTGACATACTACCATTGTGGCAGAATGCTCTGAGCTCACCTTAAACCCTTCACTGCGGCCTCTCGCACAGTGTCAGCGTGACAAACTGCATGCCCTTGTATACTCCTCCAAACCCTGCCTGGATATTTATACCAATGATTATTTTCCCCACTTAGTTACACATTGAATGTGGAAGTCCTCCTTCTCTGAGTCACACTTAACTTCTTTAAGACTTTACTGTAATATATCACATCAATCTAGAGTACACATTGACCTTAGTATTAAGTAGCTATTAAACAGAGCGTGTGAGTAGATCTTGTGAGGGTACGGCTACTTATAGTGTCTACCAAGGTTCAGGTACTGACCCACATCACTTCTGAACACTAAGGTGCAGTTTTCTGCACAGCTGATTGGTTGGTTTATGATTGGCAGTTTAAAAAATATAATTCAGCAAATGGAACACATAATAATGTTTCTTAAAATACTGGAAATCCACAAAATATCAAACTCATATCAAAATCATGTATTTCAAAAAATTTATCTTACCCAGTGGTGACAGACAATATGTTCCTTCAGAACATATTGTTGGGCAGTGGTGGCTTAATGGTTAGGGAAGCACACTTGTAATTGAAAGATTGCTAGTTTGAAACCCTGACCAGCAAGGCACCACTGAGGTACCCTGAGTGAGGTACTGCTCCCCGGGCGCTGAACTAGCTGCCCCCTGTTATGCCACATATGGGTTAAATGCAGAGGACACGTTTTGTTGTTGTGTGCTGTGGTGTGTCAACACTGATCACCTAAATTCTAAACATGACAGAGAGTATGCTTTCCGCAATTAGACAGTATAATCCATATGCTTTGTGTAAGGGTTACCTTTGCATAAAGGCATCATCTAAGGCTCTCACCTTTGATTGTGAAAACTCCATGACAGAAATCTTTGAAGTTGATCCTGCCTTGTGCATGGGGGTCCAAGTATTTTGCAAACTTTTTTACCTGAGGAAAGAGAAGACTTACTGTATATAAGATCTGACAACAGACTTATAGTGCTTGATGCTGAAGAAGATCAGAGCTTTAAGTATTAATCAACATGGCATGCTCATCAACTAACTCTGAGTGTCTGAAGTTTACATGTCTTTCAGTTCAATGGCTTTGATGGTCAAGATGCTCCATTTACACATATAAAACTATCCATTTGAAAGTCAAACGTGGCCAACAGTTGCCAGAGGTCACCAACTGTAATAACTCAGTGTTGATGTCTGCTGAGTGTCGGCTGAAAAATGTCAGACCCTGAGTCAGACCAGCTCCATCTGTAATGTATTGGAGCTTTTCATTTTATTTTGCTTGTATCGCTTTCAGTGCATTGATGAATGCACACGACCCCTGTAACTTCGTGTCCCTTTCCTGAGAGCAAAATAAGTAGGCTAGATTGCACCAGGGTTTTAAAGTCTTTGCTGAGTAAGTGCACTGTACAAACAAATAATATTCATAATCTCTCTGATCTCAGATTCAGCTCCCACATGAATATTCTATTTTGGAGAAGTAAAGCACATTCTGCATTAATTATGAGGCATCATGCTGGGACAGGCCTGTCCCACAGCCGTGAATCGGGCATCTCCCTCCTGCCGAAGTCCAAGGTCATCGGCAGAGAAACTGAGCTAGTGTGCTATAAAAAACGGACCTTTTTTTAGTGGCTCAGGGGCATCCCTGATAAACTGCTGAGGAGCTGACTTGGCGAGGTCCCTCACCTCCTGGCAACTAAACCTGCATAGGAAATTTATTTCTCTGCGAAGAATTTGGCTGCTCTCAAGTAAAGACCTCAAGAGATAAAAGGGAGACTTCCCAGTAACTTTCCGGGACGTTGAGGGATGACAGGTGTATTGAGATGCTATGGGTGTCTACTGAAGGACCAGCAGAAGATACAGACTGAGCTGCAGGATGGAAAGAAATCCGCCACCCTCGCAGTGACAGTGTCCACTGAGAGCATCCACTTTACTATTAAGCATCAAGGTCGCAGACATCCAAACATGCACAGATTAACCCAGGGACGTTCTCTGGCTATGCCAGAGGTCAAACCTGATTATTGAGGCCAACTACAAAAAAGAAATATTTTTTCCTTCCCTTCACAGTAACTTGCAATGGATAGAGCATTATGCTCTTTTACACCTGAAATATATTGTCTGAACCCTTAATAAGTGTTAATGAACAACAATTCAGATTGCCGAAGAAGCAAAATGATATTATATTATAATGGAAATGACCACCATACCACAACCTCCAATGGAATTCTCATGCCCTGCTCATGCTGATCCTCCTGTGTGCCACGCCCCCCTCACTACCTCGTGTGGAATCCCAGTGTCATCAGCTGTTTCTAGTTGTGTCTAATGGATCCTGTGTGTTTAAGTTAGAGTATGTTTCCCGAGTCTGGTCATTAATGTTGTGCTGTTTCCATAATGTATGTTCCTGAACATATCCTCCCAAAGTAAACCCCATATTCACCCTATTCCTCGATTCCTGCCACCAAGATGGCAACAGTAGGCAAGTACGACCCTTCTGAGATTAATTTTGTTCATTGATGTTGTTGTGTATTTGTCAATGTTGCTCATACCTCAGTTGTGAAAAACAAAAGCTACACATATCTGTCCAAAACCAACACAGTTTTCTCAAAAAGAATCCAACAGAGAACTTGCATAGCTGCCAAAGGTGAGGTGGTAGTTACCATCCATGGCTCCTGATTCAGAAATACCTTTCCAATGGTATCCGTTCTGCTTCAGAAGTGTAGGGGATACGTCAGAGCTCATTACTATTGGTGCTAAACACTAGGCTAGGAAAACATGAGGGAGACCACATTGGAGCGATCTCAAAAGTCTGACCCCTAATACTGCAGCCACACGGGATTATGGGAATGGGGTTTTAGAAGTGAGGGGAGTCCACGTTGGAAGTTGTTCAAAGCCAAATGATATGTTTATTCATACATCGATCTGTCAGATCTTGTTATCTGGAGTGCCTCAAAATTTACCTAAAGAGTAAAACAGAATTTTAGCACGTTGTACACATGGATCCCGTCACTGTAAAGCATCTCTGAGGTCTTGCATGTCTTGGGTTTTGTCTCTTACCGCTTTTAGGTTCTCTGCCTCCTGGAATCTTCAGCTCTTTGCTTTTGAATGTACCTTCTGATTCACCTCATCCTGGAGCCATTCATCCAGACAGCCCAAGTCCCTCTGGTTCCCTGTTTCCTGCAATGTTGGTCTCAGGGGCCAGGGGGCAGAAGACCTGGCGTGATGGATGGATGGCTCAGGTACAGGTTCTGTGACATACTTTGTTTTGTGAAGGCTAATAAATGTTTGAACCTATAAGCTCTGAGTCCAAGCTGTGACAGTCCGTTTATTATCCATAACTATGCATCAAATGTGAGGTTGAGCAAGCAAACACACAGGGTGGGACTTGATGGCTGAGGCCATGATGGTGAGGTGGCAGTATTAACTATTAAGCCAGCGTGCTTCTAATATAATTTGAAAAATTCTATACAATTCCTATAATCCTAAAACTATCCTAAAGACTAAAGAAACAGTTCAAGTGTTCAGGTTTTTTCTAGAATTCGGTTTCGTTAACTGTCACGACCCATACTTTGCATCCCCCAGTACGACCAGCAGGGGTCACTGCTGGTCCTCCGGATCCCTTCTGATTCTTTCCAGGTGTGTCTTTCTTGTGATCCCCAATCTTATTTTGCTAATCATCCTCACCTGCATCGTGTCAGCCCCTTATTAGTCCTGCATATATGTGCTTCCCAGTCCTGTGTTTCCAGTCTGGCCATTAAAGTCAGTTCCCTTGTTGCCTGTGTCCATCCTGATACTTGTCTTGCTGTTTTGACCCCTCACGGTCCTGTTTGTTTCCCTGTTGCTTTTTCAACCCCAATACTGCCAAGCCTTGTTTTTTTCGCCAAAAGCCCTCAAGTTCTTTGTTTCACACGTCACAATGCTAAAATAGCTACTTAATGCTAGTTGTCAACTTGGCCAATAGCAAATTCAGCGTCTTATATCAGAGCTCTGTTTCGAAAGGACAACGCAAAGTTTCCCAGTACTCTCAACATATATGAACCTGACAACAACATTTTCTATGACAATATCTGGTGAAGAGATTAATTTAATCTAATTATGTGTCTATGTTGTGTATGGCCTCATTTGCTTAAATTTGCAAATGCATTAAAACATTATTAATAAAACATTACTAGTTAAATAATCTATGCTGTATATTATACATAAATAATGCATAGGCCTATTTTTACTTTAAAGAGATTGTCACAGCATATGGGACTAAGAACTCAAAGGTGGGCGTTTAGAGAAAAAGGGGTTTTATTAACTGAACTGAACGGAAGCAGGGAAATAAATGAGACCACGAGGGGTCAAAACGAGAAGGCTAGCATGGGGAAGGACGTGGGCAGGCAGGAGGAGGGACATCAATGACCGGAGTGGGTCCTGACGAGACAAACAGGTACTGTAATGAGGTAGGTAGGTAACCATGTAGGTGATGAGGGGCAACAAGCAACAGGTGTGACTCATCAAGGCCCATCAGGGAGGAGAGAGGAGGGTCAGGCAGACATGACGAGCAGGACGTAACATAGATTGCTGCACATCCTTGGCCTCTCATGTGAAACATAATTTCCTTCCTTGCCTCACCCACAAAACATCATCAGATCAGCCGCTTGCTTCTCACACAGGGAAGCTGCAGATGAGTACACTCTGTGCTGTAGTATTTGCATCTGACGCTTCAGCCAGCAATTAGGCCCCGGGGTAGCATGCATAACAAGCAAACCTTAGTAATCCTCCAGCTAGAATTAGCACAAAAGGTGCAGGACGATTTAATAAGAAACACTCTCCGCAGCACAGACGTGTTAGGGTTTGCAAAACTAACTGAATTAATGCAAATCTCTCACCTACAAAACACTTGCATGAGAGAAAAAAAATGTCCAGTCACGGGCTCATTTTTGCTCAGATTTTGGGGCTCAGATTATTTACTGAAGTAATTACAGGGACTGCAGCTCAGTTGACCTGGGACTATAAATTAGGCATAAATCAGGCACTATGAAAAATACTTAACGAAAGCTTAGGGAGACCTAAGTTTGAAACCCCTAACTTCAACTGTGTATATGAGTTAAATAGGAGTATTTACTCAGAATCACAGCTCTGAACAGTTAACCTCTAATGAATAATCTGTAAAAAAATAATCATCTAAGTTAATTCATCAGGAGGCACGACTACATCTGATTAATTCTGCCCGGAAAAGACACTGTTACACAACTGTCATAACGAAAAGCCTTAAAGGACAACAGCACATTCTCAAACAAAAATTACATACAGAAGGCAAGTTCAGATTCTGAATTGCTTCATTAAAAAAATTAATGACAGTCAATCACCAGTGCTAATTAATGCAGAGTCAATGTGGCTGAAGTAAAATTTGAAACATGAAGGAACTCTGTGTATCCCCCGTTCTCTCCATCTCTTTGTTCATTTCCTCATCATCCATTTATCAGACTCTATATCCTTTTCCAGGAGGAAACAATGCAAGCCTTTGTTCCCCAACAGCCCAGTTTCGGTCAGGCTGGCACAGCACTGGGCATCCCATGCCGGTTCTCCACCTGCTAAATGAATCTCACAGGCTGCTGAGTCCTCTCACCTCTCCGCCTGAGTGCCTTGTTAATATCTCTGCTTGCTTGCCATTGGACACCTCTCTACACTGGCTGCGACATACTCAGCTGCTAAGCATGCCAAATTTCATTCTGACTCGGCTCCAGTCCAGTTATTGGCAAATCTGTGCTTAATTATAAAGGTTAGGCGTGCATACTGCGTGCCTCTGTCCTCAAGCTCATTTCGCTGAGTTGGGTGGTGCAGTGGTTAGCACAGTTGCCTCCCCCACTGGGACCTGGGTTTGAGTCTGTGCGTGTGGAGCTGTCAAGAGGAGTGTAACTCAGTCTCTGGCTCCATTATGCAACTCCTGTGAAGATCTGTAACTTCAGTATGATTGTGGTGAACAGCTTGCAAATAAAAATAACTATTATATAATAATCGTCTTAACTCTGATAAACACTATGCCAACAGCGCATACATTTTTTCGACCAGTTTCCTGGTTTTTAATGTGTTTTGTAAAATACAAAATTGGCACAAGTAACAAGATATAAAAAAAACTAAGGCTTTCAAATAACGTGAAATATTTAGCAGGGATGTGCATCTCCATCAGTGAAGCGGACGCACTGCACATCTCACCTCGATGCGTTGACAAAAAATCCAATGCAATATTAAAGAAACACAATGCCACTACTAATGCAATATGATATAATTCACCCCTATTGCGATGCAATGCGATTCAACATGATTTGATTCAACATAATGCAATTTAATTAACGGAATTTGATGTGATGCACAAGGTCTTATACTTGCAAAAAAAATCTTGCAAAGATAGGCCTACTAAAAAAACGCTCAAGGTAGAACATGCACCAAGCTACCAAGAGTTTGTATATTAAACTTCTGAAAGTTTATGACCCTAAAAGGTACTGGTTTCTAGGTTGATAGGAATAATTCCATCAGAAATGCATAGTCAATGGCGACCATGATACAACTAGTTTCCAAGTTGGGAGACGGTAGTTTTTTTCCGAAATTCTGCCATCACCACGTTAATGTTACCAGTGCTTGAAGTGGGGAAAAGCAGGTGCTGGTACTACGCTTGTTATTCAGTGCCAGGAGATATTGAGAGGTGTCAGTGGTGTGAAGAGAAAAAGACAGGTGCTGGTACTGCGTACCAGTGAGAACCGGCAACTTAAACCATGCAGTGAGTCTTACGGGCCTGTCCTCGACTATGGAATACTGAGTTAATACCGAGTTAAATGAGAAGCGATGGCTTGTTGCTACAGCAACCGTGTAAGAGTACACGATCGTCATCCTAGGGAACCGTACTTCAAGAAAGCAGCTTCCAGTATGACAAGCAAATTGTCAATTATCTATAATGAAAAATGTTATCAGGAATAGGATAAAAGATTTATAATAGACTTAATATGCATAAATCACTTAAGATGAACTATTTTCTGAAAAGCGAGTTATTGATATTGCTTTACGGTAGCTTATTAATAAAGCTTAGGCTTTACAGGTATTAAGCATATTTATTTAAATCATGTTACCCTAAAGTATAATTATATAAGTTGAGGTTTCTGGCAGATCCCGTGACTAAAACCATGAATTTCATTTAGTCTACAGTTCTAATGTAAACGCGGGATTTGACTGGTTTCCCCTAAAGTAACATTACATTCATTGACCTAGCAAAAAGTATCCTAATTATTTTAAGCAAAAAATGTATACCCAGTTTTAGTCATAAAGATTAAAAACTGAGTGATACTTATTTAATGTTCATACATGTTTCCATCCCATTTTTAACCAATCAAGTTCTATGATTGCTCTTACATAGTATAGCTTATTAGCTTCAATGCATAAAGTATATCGCAGAGAACGAGGTGTTATCCAAGTATTATCCTACCGATTTTTCTTTTATCAGTTTGTACACGGGGGGACCTTACCTCATCTCCCTGCCCGAACTGTAAACCGAGGTCTACTATATGCTCAGTCCTAACGTAGCCATCCCCGTCTTCATCACACACGTCGAACACCTCCCTAAGCTTCTTTAAAAACAGCACCCGCTGCTGCTCCGGAGTACCGTTTCCATCCATCCCTTTCTGGGGTCACTAAAAGCGGTACCGAAAGGACCCCAAGACCCGCGCAGCGGCGCCATCAGCGTCCCCACCGCTCTGCTGGAAATCGGAGCGCACGTGACGTCACCAGTATCATTCTATAAACGGAGAGCGCAGGCGGACGGGAGAGATGGATGTGTAGTGATGCGTTGGAAATAATTACATTAATTATTTAAGCAAACTTCTGCTACTCCGCTTTGTCGGTGTACTTTGCCCGTTTTACTTTACAAGAATAAGGAAGAAAATGAACGCGCAAAAATAGCCTATTCCTTGAGTATTTTAAATGAAAGGCATTACAGAAAGCAAAAAACTATTAGGAAGAAAACATTAATTTACATTAAATCAGTTATTAAATAGCCATAATGGAATGTAGATAGATCCTGTTTTTAAAGTTTAATTTAAAAGTCCAACGATCCCTCCCCTTCTGGATCACAAGGTTGAGCGGTTACAGCAATTTAAAAAATATGTGAGTATATCCGATATCCAATAAATGTCCGGATGCCGGATGCCAGTACCGCTAGTCGACAAACAAGGACGCGTGTTGCATATTTGTAGATACACCCAGTGCTTGAACTGAGCCGGTAGGGCTACCCTTTTTTCTTTCGATAATTCCAATTTAGACCCAACGACGCACTTTTCATAACAGGAATCTTTCTCATTCTTTACCAGTTCGACTATTTTCTCTGTTCGCTGACTGTAGTAGGGTTATAGGCCTATCCGATAAACTCTTCTTTCTGCTTGTTACCACAAACTTGGTAAAATCTGATAGCTTTCTTCAATGTTGTTAGGGATATTTTTGTGGGTAGTCGTGGCCGAGTGGTTAAGGCGATGGACTAGAAATCCATTGGGGTCTCCCCGCGCAGGTTCGAATCCTGCCGACTACGAAGAATCTTTTTAGGGGCGGATCACTAGGTTGACACGTTCTTCCGGTGATTGGAAGTAGAGTCCTGCGCGGGACTATTTTTTAAATCCCGCTGCCGCCCACTCCCGCTGAATTTCTGACCATTACCGCCCGCTCCTGCTGAATTTCTGACGATTCCTGCCCGCTCCCGCCCGCTGTCTCTGTTACTCCCGGCCGCTCCCGAAAAATACATTTATGAAGTAAAAAAAAATATGAAAATATATTTGTAAAGGGTGTGTGGAGTTTGGATGTTCTCCCGGTGTCGTCGTGGGGTTTCCTCCGGGTACTCCGGTTTCCCCCCACAATCCAAAGACATGCTGAGGCTGACTGGAGTTCCTAAATTGCCCATAGGTGTGCATGTGTGAGTGACTGGTGTATGAGTGTGCCCTGCGATGGGCTGGCCCCCCGTCCAGGGTTGTTCCCTGCCTCGTGCCCGTTGCTTCCGGTATAGGCTTCGGATCTCCCGCGACCCAGTAGGGTAAGCGGGTCGGAAAATGGATCGATGGATATTTATAAAATAAAAAAAATTATTTTAGTTTAGTGGCGCGCACTGGCTCTTTCACAGAGGATGTGAAACAATTAAGATCTCCACCCATTAACTAAATGCGCTCTCCACCCATTAACTGATATATCGCACGACGCAGTAAGTTTATATGCGTTGCATGTTTTATTTCATTAGAAAAAAAACTGAATAAATAAAAACAAATTCCTAGAAAATCTCAGCTTTCAATCGCAAATACAAATCTAACAGAATCTAAACCAGATGTGCAAAAAATATATATATATAAATAAATAATGTGCAAACATCATTTATTATTATGAACAAGAGCAGTTCAAAAACAGAAGAAAACCCTGAGACAAATTTCAAAGAAATTAAAACTTGCTGAACATCACAATTTAATACATTTTCTTATCTTACTCAAAATTGCTGTGCAGAAAGAGTATATTGCTGAGAGACTCATAGGTACACTCATAATGAACCGCGCAAGCTTTGACAGCGCAGGAACATAGCTGTCAAGTCTCCCGTTTTAGCCGGGAAACTACCGTAATTTACCCCTCTTTCCCGCCGTCCTCCCGTATTAGTATTTTCCCGTAAATATCCCGTATTATAATACCATTAAAAAAA
>JAODJW010000094.1:9446015-9483894 GCA_026777045.1 Hyperopisus bebe
GCCACAAAAACTACAGTCTTGCTTGTGCGTACAAACTGTATATACCCTTCAATGGACTGGCATCCCTTCCAGGGTGTACCTCAGCCATGTGTCCTACATCAGGGATGCTGATTCCTGCTCCTGGAGATCCACCACCCTGAAGTGCTTAGCTGGCATCTCAGTATTAGAGCCAACTTAGCTTCAACAAACTGTAGCTGAGTCTAATGCTGAGATGCTACCAAAGGGCCTGATTCTCTGTATCAGGTGTGTTAAATTAGGGCTGCAGCTAAGCTCTGCAGGGTGGTGGATCTCCAGGAGCAGGATTGGGCAGCCCTGTCCTATAGGGAGATGGGTTTATAATATCAATAACAAGAATAATAACCAACTTTCATAACCACAAACCAGTACAGGATTGCAACTGGTGACAATGTACCCAACTGTACACCCAAGACATCCCAGGATATAGGTTTTCATCACCACTAACCTGTCTAGCTGGTTATTGAAGAATAATAGAAAACTATGCAGAAAACAACCATCCCTCAGCACACATCTAAATTCTAATATATCTGGTTAAAAAATGGTAAACAGATAAAAAGCCTAACACTAATATCCCTGAAAATATTTTGATGGGAAGCTTCATAACATAATATGCAGGTATAGAAAATGGATGAATGGGTAAAGAAAATTACATCAGTGATTAAACGGCCAGAGAAAACAGGGGGCCTGGATTCTCAGATGGAATTCTCTAGGCGTCCAGTTTTAAAATTGACTTCAGTATGAAATGAATACGTACAATTTTAATTACATGATTACATATCCTACCCTAATTCTTACCGATCGCGTATTATTCAGAACGAATCGACAATGAACCGGCATCTGCATACGATTCCTAAGACTCCTGAGCAGCAGCCGGGTTTACCTTAGATCGCACAAGCTGGGCTGCGTGCCGCACTGTTGCTTGCACACCGCGCAGTAACTGCAGAGCGGCACATTGCCCCGGACCCAGTGGTGCGCCAGCGCACCATCCGCGCGCGGCGGGGCCGCGATCTCCTTGCACTGCAGGTTGCGGTCGGCCGCGCGCAGGCACTGCTCGTCTGCGCAGAGCCCGCAGCAGTCACAAAAAGCACCCTGCAGGATGTGCTGCGAGCACACGCAGCAATACGTCGGTTTGCTGAAGAGGTCGGTGTAGTGCCAGCCGTGTTTGCTTTTCCGGAATATTTCCCGTATGAGCGTCTTGCGTTTGGAGCGCTGTATACTGCACCACAGAGTAATGATCACCGGAGCTACCACTGCCAGGAACGTCCACCCCAGGAGTTGCCATTTGCCTTCGTCGAGTTGTTCGTTGTTTTCCTCCACCTCCATTAACCCGAATACCGTCTCCAGCAGACAGATGGCAATGTAGTAATTCGTGAATCAATGATTAAAGCTTATGAAAAACTGTTTTGCCCTTTCGCCGCGTTTTAATGTCCCGCGTAGGTGGAAACAGAACAGGCGCCGTCTTGCTGCATGACTCGGTATCTAGCCAACTGAATGAAAAGTGCACATTATCTCATAAGACAGGGTGGCACACGATCGAAGAACAGCCCACTTATAAGACAGTCCCAAACTGGTCCAAAAGTCACCCTTAAAACAGCAAAGGAGCTCCGCAGCATCGTGTTAACAGAAGCAGCTTCAGCTACTCAGACGTTACGCACATTGACTTCCCGTGCAATGCCAACGTTAAGCTAGACACGGTTAATAAACTGCACTACGTGCTTACAAAATAAAGCATATGAAATCGATAACCACTACTCAACAACAATTTCATTTTAAGACATCACTCTCTAAATATATATACTGACAAATACCGTTAACATAAAACCATAACGTGTCGTCATCTCAAAACACCAATAGACGGAAGCGGAAGCCGTGACGCGCTGCTTCTTGCTCCACGCCGTCATGCTTCAAACCAAAAGCACTGGCGACCTGAAGCGAGCTGTCATAAATAGCCTGGCTGTGTGTCATGCTGCCACCCTGTCATGTTTAACGCAGTCTTATAAGTATCACGTGACAGAGAGATAAGCGATGGGGCTTTGTTTGAGGACAGCAATTGAGATGCATATAATAAAAATGTAGGGGAGGAACGAAAAACAAACGACACCCTTAATGTTAGTATAAAGGGAAATGAGCATCTGCATGTGGAGGTATTCTTGTTAGATGTGAGAAAATACAACTCGACATTAAACGAATACAGACTGAATGAACGGAATGAAAACGCCCGTGATTCCCGACCTCGTTACATCAGTATACTGCTGATCTTAAAATTATGCGTGTTTTTTGGGAGGAACCTCGAAACTGGTTTAACAAAGTGAGGGTCTGCATGTAAATTTCAGCTTTACAGATCCAAACAAATGCATTCCGAAATAAACAATATCACAACACTTACTATTAGCAATTTATGCCGAGCCAGTTTTCATACTGAAAACAGATTGCTATACCTGCACACAAAAGCGTGCTCTCGCTCAGCAAGAAATACAGTGATACAGCCCCCAGGACTTGGAAGGGCTCACTGCAAAAGATACTGCCCCCTAGCGTCAGTAACCAGTACTACGTTTTCGCTCCTTGACATTTTACATCCCAGCTGACTCCAGATGCTGGGTCTTTAATTTTTTTCTTTCCACAAATGTTTGCACACGTCTCTCGCAATGTTAAATGCATAAACACTACCTACTGTGCCATTACTGAATGCGTATGTGGTACATTTTTATCCGAGCCATTAATTATATTGACTAACTGTAACCACAGAAATATTTACATATCGTATTGTATGTCAGCTGTGAGAAGCGAGTCATGCAAGCTGTCAACACTACCGCACAGGTATGAAACCGGTAAAGGCAAAATCTTTCAACAGCAAGGCAATGTTTTTGTAACAAAACATAGCAGGTCGAAAGAGCTGAGAAATCAGTTCATTTTTAGGTGGGAAGTTCAGCGGAGACGTTTGTGAAAGTTTTCCACATTGTATCATAAGAAAGTAAAAAAGTTGTTTTAGGGTTACATATTATTGCATATTTTACACAGAATTGGGTCCTGGGGCAAAAATGGACCATGCTCCCCGTTTCCAAATTCACACCTAGGTTTTGCCTGCTGCAGCAGTTGTATATGACGAAATTTAAGTAGCCTCCAAATACTGTACCCATCATGCACTGCAGTAGTTAGCAAATTCCAGTGTTTTTTTTTTTTTCGTTAAATACATGCCCCAACAACATAGTTTGACTGCAAAACTTTAAAAACAATTACGTTTCAAATTGTTTTAAGTATTGTACCAGAGGTGCTTTTGGCATTGGACAGAGGTCAGTATTAACAATCTGACCTGTCTGTGGCTACGCAGCCCCTAGTGCAGGGGTGTCAAACTCCAGTCCTGGGGGCCGGAGCCCTGTGTAGTTTAGTTCTTTCCCTGTTCCACCACAAATGATTCAGCTCAACAGCTATGTGGTAATTAGCACCAAGAAGTTGAATCAGGTGTGTTAAACGAGGGGAAACCAAAAACTGTGCAGGACTCCGGCCCCCCAGGATCGGAGTCTGACACCTGTGCCCTAGTGCAACAGGCTGAGATATACTGTGTTTTCTGACACCTTTCTGTCATTGCCAGCATTAATTTTTTCAGCAATTTGTGCTGCCATAGCTCTCCTGTGGGACCAGACCACATAGGCTAGCCTTCCCTCCCCACGCACACCAATGCCCATGACCCCATCACCAGTTCACGGGTTGCCCTTCCTTGGTCCACTTTGGTCGGTACTGACTACCACATACAAGTAACACCCCACAAGACCTGCCATTTCAGAGATGCTGTGACCCAGCCATCTAGCCATCGCAGTTTGGCTCTTGTAAAAGTCCCTCAGATCCTTACACTTGCCAATTTTCCTGCTCCCAACATATCAACTTCAAGAACTTACCTAATATATAATGGCACCCTTGACATGTGTCATTGTAACAAGATAATGAATTTTATTCACTTCCCTTGTCAGTGGTTTTTCGATGTTATGGCCGATCATTAGATGTCACCTTGCCTAGTGTTTTTGTAATCATAAGATCAGTAAGATGCCATATTTATGATTTTTTTTTGGTGATTAATTGTCATTGTTGACACACCACAGCGCACAACAAAGAAATGTGTTCTCTGCATTTAACCGATATGTGACACAGCAGGGGGGGAGGCTAATTCAGTGCCTGGGGACAGTACCTTGCTGGTTAGGGATTTGAACCTGCAATCTTTCAATTGCGAGTGCACTTACCTAACCACTGCCCACTAAAATTTCTCACCCCAGATGGGACTCGAACCCACAATCCCTGGCTTAGGAGGCCAGTGCCTTATCCATTAGGCCACTGAGGCTGGATAGACTGGATCTATTTGCTTTTAAGTCAAATGCTTTGTTTTGGAGATGAGCGAAATTGATATCCACGATAAACAGAGTAATTCCCACATAATTCTGGCCACAAATAAACCTGATGGACCTCTGCAAGCTTGACACGTGAGATGTTGCAAAGTAGCTCAGGCATTATCCTGATGCTTTAACAGTCCTGTCAAACTGAAATGTGATGTAACATGAGTATAAGTGACCCCTCACCTTCATGGGTCACTTAGGTGGCAGAGGTGAAAAGGCTTCTCTCAGTTTGCCTATTTGACTTGCTGATAATCCTTATACAGTAGGTAGTGACATTTATTTGTCATTCATATATGCAGTGATGTCTGCAGTGTAGGATTTTAATTAGTTTGTACTAATAGTAATAAGGCAAAGAAAATAAAATAGTCAAGAAACACATTGGTATAGCTATATAGTGACATAGTATATCTCAGATTCTATATCTTCTTTTAAGAATGAAAATAGTTTAATAGAATGTTATGAACTCAGTTATCATAGACAAATAATTTCTGTCAAAATGTATACACACGTTGATTGCCGAATCCACACTTTTGAACAAACACACTGTGCTCCGTTTCAGTATTGTCCAGCCTATCGTTATTCTCTCTCTCTCTCTCTCTCTCGCTCTCACTCTCTTTTTAACATTTTCTAAAGTTGCACTGTAGATTAAATGGTGTGAAAACAATGCATAAGCTTCCCCGTTGGACCCAGGAGTTTATGCGAAGTTTCCTCCTTGATTTGAACCCTTGCACGTCGTTTAGCTGTGTCGCTGCGCGCCTCGCACCATACACTGAGCCAGGTTCGTTTTCATAGCTCTTCTCAGGTTGGCCTTTCGGGTCACATGTTCCCCGAGCCCAGATCCCCGTGGAGATGGGGGAATGAATGGGCACTTTGTTGCTCCCCCAAAAACAACCTCTAATGGCATTCTGCTCTGAGACGGAGTGAATTCCTCTGAGAGGGGGGCCAGTCCCTAGGGACTGCATAAAAAAAATCTTTAACAGAAGAATAATGCTACAAATTTAGCATCCAAATATGCAACAAATGTATTTTTTCACCTAATTTAAAAACAGTAACAGTAAAAAATAAGAAGTGATTAGAAATGAACAGAGAAGGTGAGAAGCACAGACAGATCATAATAGATTAATTTCTCATAGTGTTTGAACAGCTGTAGGTTTGTGGATTTCCAGCAGATTTCTAATATTTTCTGCAGTGTGGTGTTCCGGCATAACGATTCTGTGCACAGATGTCAGTCTGAATCCCAGAAAGGCATCACCATCCCGACTTATTGTTTAAAACAGCTGGTCTATTAAAACAAAAACAGATAACATGAATGAACAATTAAGAGACCGCATCACAATTTTTTGATTTCGCAGCCTGATTCTTCCCTGTTTCTCATTAATAAAGAGCCTCTTCCTTGCTTTATGGGTCTTCAGTCCTACTTCTAGGAGCCTGATATGAACTGTACTTGCAATGCACTTCACACCATTTAATGTCTCCCGTTCTGTTTGAAGGTCACTTGAGGTCATCCTCCGATTAATGCAGCACTGCTAGGTAAGTTGACGGTCATCTCTGGCATTAGAAAGTCGCTTCTTCCTTCTACCTGACTGGTCTTTGGTTGTTCCCAGTGTCTCCTGCTTCACCTTGTTCTTGAGCACTGCTGTCTTAGAAATTTTGAACCTGGGGAAGCATCCTGTTGTTCAGCGTAGCCTCCTGCCAGCAGAATCAAGATTAAACCAGGATTTTAAATGCAGATTTGTTTAAAAAATAGAGTGATCTCTTATTTTTTTCATTGCTATATGTGTGATTAACCTCAGTGTACTTGACATTGACTTGTGTACCCTACTGGCCCAGGTGGTAAGTACAGGTTTGCTGCTCATGAGCACCCCCTATGGACTGGTCAGGGGCACTCATTTTTCCTGGTGCCAGCTGCAAACCGCATGTCACTCTTGATCCACAATACCTACCCTGAACTGTGCTCCTTGTCCTGTTGCCTGCAAAGGAGGGCAAATCAGCTTTAAATGTGATCACTCACATTTATCAATAATCTGAATTTTACAAATGCTTCCATCTGCCTCCGATATGCCATTATTACGCAGTTAATTATTACTATTTCTTTTCACCTTTTTTTGCTGTTCCATTCCACCAAAGCCACAGGGGAGGGGAGACCGGCCACCCAGAGCAGAGGGGGAAATTCAGGCCCTACTAACAAAATGTCACCTTGCCCCTCTGCCCAATTTGCCACATCCAAGGGCCCCTGTGAAGTGCTTGCCTCCCTGAATCTACCAGGGTATCCATGTCCTTACTGCAGCCCGGCTGGGGGCAGTATTTGAACACAACCCTGCTGCTAGCTTAAGGCTCCTAACAACAACTCACAACTGACTCACAGTACATACTAGACTTTGGCTTTAAAAAGAGATATTCCAGTCTGTTTGAAATTGATATTTTAAAAAGAATACATTTCATTAAAACGAAGCCATTTGGCAATTATTTGATGCTAATTTGGTTATCCTTTGATACAATTAGAGTTATTTATACCAGATACTGAATCATGACTGTGAGTCGTTCCAGTTTTAGACAAGTTTATTTTTTCACATTCTAATACTGGAAATTGGTGTGTATCTTAACTACTGGCATTAATAATGCATCATACTCTGAGTTTAAAACAGTATGAAATATTGCAGACAGATGTAAATAGGATTTCAGATGCTGTTGACAAAACCAGGGCAAATGCATGTTGACTGAACATTTATCTTTCTTATGTGCGTCGTGCTTGATAAATTGTCTTTGTCTATAGGGTAAAAGTGCAGAGTGAAGTTGATGGATGATACAACTGATCAGACAAAAAGTCCCTTGTTTTTTTGAATAGCATTTCTGTTGAAATGCAAACATATATAGCTAATCTTCACTCTCATTTCGGAAACACCATGTGTAATAAATGTATATCTAAATAACAACTAAGTTATTCTTATAATGAACAGATTACTTATGCGATAACAATTTTAACCCTTTATAATAAAAGCTGCTGGTGAGCGCCGCGGAACCGTTGTTCAAAAGCAAAAACAAAAAAAGTAACTGTATGCAAATATTTAGTGCGTATTTAAAGAAATGTAGTAAATGTAAGCGAAACATATAATAATATTGCGTGTATCTGAAAAACTCTGCGCTTGATTTTGTGAAGCCCAAAAAAATGTGCTTAAACAAATTATTGTTAAATAGCTGAATACATAATACCGGAATAAAAAGCGCACAGGAAATAGGCTACAAGGAAACAGAGCCGGTGTGGGAGGGGTGGCTAGGATCTGAGAGCCGTCATGACTGAGCGGTCAGCTATGAGGTCGTCCCTGACCTGCACTCGGGGTCAATATACTAATTCACTTCTCTTTCAGTAGTACAGCGGGACTTGTTTGTGCATTTCTGGCACGTCTCACTGTTATTCGAGTGTTTAAAAAATGGCGTCTCTGACTTTAGGCTTAACGCGGAAAAGAAGCGGCTAAACGTATAAGAAAAAGCACGCTGACATCAGACTTACCGCTGTAGCGATCGTCGAGCCGCATTTGTAGCATCAGACAAAATTAGAAACTTTAACCGATTTTTTTCCGACGGAAAACACGTGCATCGAACTAGGAAAACATGGAAACTTACTCGAAAGGTTATTTTATACAGCCTAATTTTAATATTATATGTGCCATATAGGGCAGTCTGTAACATCTGTCAAGTTAATACACTGTTCACTGCCTTTCACTTTCAAGACATTTTTCTTCTCATGAGAAAATGTGGTTATCACATTACAGCTTACTAAACGTTTACTAATATACTACGAATATAGTAAGTACAACGATATCAATTCGTTAACTCGACTTTGTGGGGACTCCTTTGGTGAAATAACATATTACCGTATATACGTGAATCCGAAAAAAATGCAGCAATATTTAAAAGCATTACTAAATCTGAATGCACTATTGTGTGCAGGCAGTATAAAAACATCCACTATAAATTATTAAATTGAAAGTAGGCCTCCTGTTCCGCTGACTGAAAATATATCATAGGACGGTATAGTGCACTAAGCTTAAAATAAATGATAGGAATTATATAAAAGCGAACAAAATATCGAGCAATATCTTTTTTTCTGATAGGCTTCGGACCCCCCGCGACCCAGAAGGATAAGCGGGTTGGAAAATGGATGGATGGATCTTTTTTCTGACATGAATAA
Source organism: Hyperopisus bebe (assembly GCA_026777045.1). Taxonomy (NCBI): domain Eukaryota; kingdom Metazoa; phylum Chordata; class Actinopteri; order Osteoglossiformes; family Mormyridae; genus Hyperopisus; species Hyperopisus bebe. The sequence goes on from JAODJW010000094.1 coordinate 9,454,605, forward strand.
TGTAGTTGATTACAGATTCTCCGTGAATGTCAGACATGACAACACTATTCCGAAGTAGAGAAAATAATATCTATGGAGAAAATTGTGGAAAAAGTAACAGATTAATCAGCTATACTATACGTACGTATTTGCGCTGAGGGCATTGCCGAGGAGATACAAAGGGCAGTTGGCGTATTTCACCATTGTTAAACTATGGTGGGTTTTGTTGCCGGAATTATTCAGAAACTGGGATTGAAGAGTCTATAGGGGTTTAAATAAAGTGATTTCGAGGGAGCTAAACTTTTTGGAATATACGTAATATGTAGTACTACACTTCTAAATGACTATAGCCATATAGCTGTAGGCCTAAGTGACGTCTTCAAGTATGGACAAGAGACAGAGGTGCAAAAATACTGGATGTTTAAAGGCGGGTAAGCAGTTGAACACCAATGTAGAAGAAGCACGTCAGTCCGCACACATCACTTTTTATACGGAAAATGCTCGAAACTAAATTTGACTAGTTGTCTAAACACTTGTTTAGGCTGTTACCAGGATTTCTTAACATGCTTTTGAATTTTTCTTGAAGATAAAAAGCTTCACTAGATCATTCATATACATAGGGACGCTTGTTGTACTTTTTTACTGATATAAATGCTAATGCTAAAAGTGTACCCTAAAATTTATATTGATACAAGCGGAGTACAGCGTATACTAAAAAAAATTGCTTATATATGTTCAAAAAATTTCGATTGCAATATAATGTTCTTGTTATTTTCTTTTCTGATTACGGCATGTATTTTTACGAATTTCATACGACAAAAATCCACATATCTACTGAATGTCAACTTTTAACGTGAAATTTAACATCTGTAACACTACAATAAATCTTAATTTCTAAAGTTGTTTTCATATTAATGCAACAAAGATACGATCAAAATTACTACGTAACAGAAAGATTGTAAATTTTAAATGTCAAATTCGGATCATTTGGACTAAACCCTTTTAAATGTTTCAGGAAGGTATTTTTTCCCGTGTTTCTGCAAGTACAGATATTATAAATACTGGGATCCATGTATGACAAAAGACAGCGCTTAGCTACTGAACAGTACTGTAAAAATGATTTTTTTTATCTCCATTTTTTTATGATCCAAGCATTTTTAAATATATACTAATACATCGCACACTTATGTAAATTAAGCAGATTTAATTATTTACTTACCCAAATTAATTTTCAGACCTATTAAGACTACAGAACTGACTTACTTGATATAAAAATCCTTCCTGACTTTCCTCCTTAATCTCTCAAGGATGAAAATCGATTAAACATCTTATCTTTCAATATAAATATAACCATTCATTAAGAAAAGGTAAATTATTTGGCTCCCTGCTCAAACAAGAAGGACGATAATCACCGCGTCCAGTGATCCATATAAATTTCACGTATAATGCCTGCTTCATTAATACCTAAGATTTCTGTTACCGATTGACAATTCGTGTAATTTTTAAAAAAAAATCTTTAATCACGCTTTCACTAGGCCAGAAAAATAGAGAAACTGTTGAAATCGAATAATAAACATTTTATCTAAAGTGAGGTCCAGGTGTCCACTTGCCGTAACAGGTGCAATGTAGTTACACCCTATATGGAGTTTCCTGGTTTTAAGGGTAATTTCCCGTATAATGGAGACTTCGATGTCGTTTACGCTTAATTTTCCAGCACGGGATCAGGGTTTACATTATTATCAATATTAGGCCAATAGAATGTCTAAAGAGTCTTTAAAAAGTTACATTTGTAAGAACTATGGGGTAATCCCCGATTGTCAGCTACATCACAATTTAATTTCAATTCCTATTTGAAATGAGCGTAATTATACAATACTGTCTTTCGCGTGCCGAATTTTTACCGAGTTTATTTACACAACAAACAAACTGAGAGTAAATATTAACATTTTTTGACGTCCCGAAAAGATAAGGAAAACACTAAAAAGTTTATTCGCACACATACATATACAAATACAAATGTCAACGTTGTGCTCAATAGTGTAAGAATAATAGTACTGACGCTTCGAAATGTGCACGCGAAAGGCAAATTGGTTCAAAATAACAGAAACAAATTTCCATTCTACCCACAGAATAAGGCATGAAAGTTACAAAGATTATACATAATTTCCTGCAACAGTTTACTTAATGCAGGTTTTACTTAAAAATTTATCAACCCCACAAAGAAAGTATTGCAATGATTTATATGCCAATGCATTTGAACCACGGAAGCAAGTTGACCAAGCGGGAAAGTGAATGTTATTTCCAACGTTAAATACATCCGAGTCAACAGCATTTCGATGAATGTCTTGATGTTACCAAACACACTCTGAAATTATTCAGAACATGAAGTTACTTAATTTTTCTGGCATCAGATAGAATTAATACTGTAATGTCGTTTTCATACCTATCTCGCTTCATCTTTATTATGTTGCAGTTAATACTGAGTGTAAATGTTATTTTTGGGCCTATTAAACAGGCAAAACGAAACAACTGGACAATTTCTGAAACTTTACTTAGACAGGAATCCATAAAAATGTTAAGCATTTTTTTTATGTATTCACCCTGTCCATTATGAAAAGTGCTGTTTCAATATTCCGCACTGGAAATTAAATAATAATTCCTCTGTAACTCAATCAAAATATATAAAATGTTTATGATTACACAATCAACTTTCACCTTTAAATTTCAGGAGTTGTTATATTTCCAAATTTTTGAAACATACACTAACTACAGTTAATGTATTTTATTCATGCAACCAAATGGTCTAAGTTAGGAGATGTTATATACTGTCTAGGGACTTTGTGTCTTTTAATCATTACATCTAGTCCCTCATTTGTACACACAAACTGACATGTAATAATTTCTGTACTGTTATATAGAAAAATTTAAATTGTTAAATGATTATTTTCAAAGAAAATAGTAAAGAAAGTCTTATGACGCAAGACAAGTAAGATTATACAATCATCTTTTATCTTTGAAGAATCCTTGGTCTGTAGAGCTCTCCTTTATTGTTACTGTCAAAAAGTTCGTTGTCACATCCGTCACCACAACTTTCTCCATGTTCTCCAAACATGGGCTCCAAGAATCTTCCTCAGCCTGTCCAAGAATCCTCATCACGGGGATTTTGGCAATGAGCGACGGCTGTTGCGATGCCAGGCGTTTCATCCTGGGATGGACGGAGGGCATGGCGTCTGGGCGCTCTGGAGTCCTGCAGCTCTGCATTTCCAGGCTTGCTTTGTGTGCATGCGAGCTCCTCTCAGACCCGAGGCGCTGCTGTGAGCTTCCACTAGGCGCAGCCCGCATCTGCACTTGAGAATAACCAGGATCTTCCTGGTGCCTCTGATGCAGGTTAATCACCCTCAGAGGCACTGTCTTCTCACTCTCCATAGGGGAGTGCTTCCTCATTTTGACCGGGAGATAAGTCATGTGTTCCTCGGACCTTCTCTTTGAATGCTCTGCTTCGCTGTACAGGTTGTCTTTGAAACGTATCTTGGGTTTAGGCCCTCTCTTCTTGGGCACAGAGACCAAGCCGTCTGAAACTGGCTTTGCCGGTATAGCGGGTCGGTGGTCCCGTGGTGACTCCTCAGGGCGGACGCGAACACTTTCCCCCCTGTTGACCGTGCTGGGGGGGAAAATCATGGGAACAATAGCACGAAGGCCCTCGCGGGCTCGCGGGGTGATGACGGGTTCTGGACTGGGAAATGACACCCGGATCCCCCTTGAGGCTTCACTGCGGAATTCATACATCTTAGCTTTCGCCTTAGCTTGAGCCTACGGGGGGGGGGGGGGGGGGGGGTTGAAGATAACAGCAAATGGTTACAAGATGAAAACAAATAACCAATTTATTAAACCATCCATTCCACCATCTTTCATAGAGGGTTGCAATGAGAATGGAGTGTGACCCAGAAACACAGCCTAGAGGATGCTGGTCCAAAATCATGTCAATCCCTTATCATAACATACACAGAAATCAATTAGTACAATGTTAAATTGTCACCATAAGTCGCAAGACATGCAGATGAATTTCTAAATGAGTGCATCCTCCATTAATCTTGCACCTAAGAAAATGTAATGCATTTACCTAAATTATAGGTATCATGTATTGTGAATTTCTGTATGACTGTAAGTTACACTAATTATTATTATGTGTGCTAAACTATACAAACACTCTTAAAACATGCCTGGCTCCGTGATGGGGCTTGCCCATCCAGTCATACACTTAGAACACCAAGGGTGGCTGGGTTAATGCCAACCAATTACAGATTTTTAAACAGTAAGCAAGCAAGCCAAAATATCTTTGAGACACATTTACACGCACCACCCCCAGTCTCTCCAGGGAGTCCAGTGGCCCACCCTACATATTTGAGCTGGAGCCAGCCTGCATGAGCCCATGGCATCACTTGCACAATATAAAGAACTTACACAAAGATTGCTGAGAGCTATATTACTTTAGTTCTTAGTTTAGATGTAGGATTGTGGCCTGCAATTTTGACAGTACTGCTGTAGCAATCTTCAGAAAAGGCTGTTAATGAACAGCCAATCTCAGGCGTCCTTCTTTTTCTTACTAGCAAAGTGTTGGTATTTCAGGTAGTTAATGTGAAACCGTCTTGCAGCTGGGTTGAACTGTCCAAGTCAAATATAACTGCGTGGAGAGCAGCTTAGCCTGTTTACATGCTACGTGCCTGACAGTAGATTTGACCATAGCACCATTTTGACAGATACACTTTTAGGTCACTATAACACAAACATTGCACTTACTCTTAGAAGGAAAGTCTTCGGTTTTGGTCCCCTCTTTTTAGGTCCAAACAGCTCCCGCTCCCGCTCTCTGTAACACCCGTATCATAAATATATTACGTATCCAACGGCAGCATACAAATACACGCTGGTGCCTGTGTGATTAATGCCGACTAGCTGGTTTAACAAACGTCTCTCCTACGCTGGCGTGAAGGCCTGCTACGGACAAGCTTACCTCTCTTCGAAAGCAGCGAAGAGACGAGAGTCCAGGATATTCTCCTCCGGCTCCCATGTGCTGTACCTACGGAGCGACAACAATACGCTGACAGGAGAGGCACTGCCGTATTCTGCGTCTCTGACAGGATATGTTGAGCAATTATTTGAAACCGACATCTAATTGCGCATATGTCTAATGTTAACGAGCTAGCAAAGGGTTAGTACAACAAAACCAGCAGGTCTGCCGCGACGTCGCAAGCTCGCTATAGTGACGTTTCCAAACGAGAGCCGCTAGCAGAGTATTTCGCTTGCGATGTCTGCGTGGTAGAAACTACTCACTTCGGAGACCATCCTTTCCATTTCACTAGATACTCCATTCGACCCTGCAAGTGTAACGAAAGGGAGAAAAATATACGTAGTTGGTGAAACGCTATTACCTCTGAATTCTGAAAAATAAGAAATACGTCGCTGGCTTTACATACTCTTCTTATTCGCCGTTTGATGATGGACTCAGCGGCGAACACCCTCTCCCCAACAGCCGACAACTCCATGTTTACTTCTATCTACCGTTAGATATTTATCCCCTCTCCACTCGATGCTGAATTCCAGACAACCCATAATACTCATATCCAGCAAAGACGTCATTACGTTTTAATGTGTTGCCTAGGCACGGTTGTCGGTGGAATCATTTAGAGGAAGCCCATTGGTCTATCTGTCGCTACGTGTTCAGGTTGCTAAGTTAAGGAGGAGGAGCTTCCCATTAAGAGGAAGAGAAGCTTGTGTTGCAAGAACACTATAGTCTCGAATAACTATTTAACTAGCTATGACTTTCATGCATAGCCTGTTCTTTCCAAGATAGCCGATCGAGCTGCTAGCTTGAAGGCTTAAGTATTATTATAAGTATTATTAATAAATACGTCACTTTGCGCAGTTCGTGTTAGCTCTTCGTGGCTGTTTGTATTTGCATATCTTTTATTTTCTTCCATGGGTGAGAGCTGTCTCTATTATTAATATTATCATTTATATTATACATCTTAATGAATTTACTCCAATAAAATTGTTACACACTACAGTATTTCGACTATTTAGCTACAACCACTGTGTATAACCGCAGTATATATTGATTATAATTTAGTGTAAATAAGGTAATTTAGAGAATATATACTATTTGTTTGCTTCAAGATTAAAACTAATCACCTCAGTCACCCAGTATCCGCTGTGAATCTGCTTTAAGCATCACAGATGTGCTTTTACACATCTGTGTAAGCACATCCTTACTTTTGTCTCTTTAGTTTTCATATGAGCTTTACTCTCATATTACCTGTTACAATGAACACATTTTTTCTCATTTATAGTAAAGATAAAGAAATTTACATTGAAATCCGCTTACTTTGTACGCCTCTATATTAATATATTTTCTCTTTTTTGAGTTTCTAAGTTACAAATGTAAGGTTAAAAGAAAAAAAAATCAGTCCTAGAATATATATATTCTAAAATTTATAAGGAAGTGATTTTCAATAGCAGGCCTAGAGATGTTTTACTTTTTCTGTGTATGATCAAATCTTAGCGTGAGAAATGTATAATACATTCGTTTGAGGTAATTTTTTTGTACTAAAATTTATAAGGGAAGCCTGTTGCTATGACATTTTATATATTTTTTATTTTATTATTACTAAATTAAAATAAATTAGATGAATATAAAGCCACAAAATAACCGACATAACGTAATTTCGTTTAGTTTTTTCGTAATGTTATGTAAATCAGATGATACATATCGGTTTTATTAAACATCCGTTATATTAATTTGGTTAAAAAAAAATTAAATTACTCATATTCCTTAAAATATTAATATAAGCCTATGTATCACATTGTTGTGGCCACTATTATTATTATTGTTATTAGTAGTAGTAGTAGTGATAATCAGCAGAAGTGCATTACATATACTGTGCGATTAATTCTTCAATAATATTAATTATGTCGGCTGTATAATTTATGCGGAATTCATTAACAATACCTCTTCACAGGCAATGGGAATATGAAGGACATCTGATATCATTTCATGTTCCCTTTTCAAGTCTTCTATCCGAAAAGTCCTTTATCCGATTAAGCAACCAAAATAAATTTTGTGAAATTACTGAAATGGTATTTTAAATTCAGTGTTTGTCGTATGTTACTTTCGACGTTTCTATTTTTATAGCATTTTTAGGAAGCGATGGGATAAACGTTTCTAATTCAATCAATTCCCCCTTCGGTTTTAAGATAAAAAATATTAATCAAAAATGTATATTAAAGTTTTCTAGTTAAGTTCCAAGATAAACGGTCGGAAAATATATGGCTGTATAGTTATCGAAATGAACAAAAACGTTTAGTGAGTTGTGGTATTCAGATTGTTAAGGAAATTTGTTGGCGATTGAGCTACGCAAAAGCAGGTGCAAAGGCCAAGCAAATACAGCACAGGTCTATTTCATTTTACGCTATTATGCTTAAACGGCATTAAGAGTAACTTACATAAGCCTATCGGAGTGCCGACATTACAGAAAAATACCGTCTTTTCGATATGTTCCAGAAGCCGCAAATTCGAGCATTTAAATTAGCACTATTAGCCTTTTGCTGCCGAACACAATCACACGACTAGATATCAGTCTGAAAGTTGAAATGGTCATAATTAAAAGTGCAAAATTCGTTAAAATATCAATAAAAGAGCTCTTTCGTAATGCCAGAATTATATAATAATTAGTAATTCTGTTTATAATTATAATTCTTACTAATTTTATGCATAATATGATAAATGCACCTTCACATTAAAGTATAACTGTAAGCTATTGCCTATACACACACGCACATGTATATATATATGTGTATGTACATATATATATATATATATATATATATATATATATATATATAGGCACAACGATATTATTAAGTAATCATTTGAGACAATCAAAAAAAGTTTTGAAAGATTGTTTATGTCTATTGCTACTATAAAAGTAACTTCACAAAGTACTTCTCTATACATCTTAGAGACGTTTTACACAATTATTCTGTTATTCGTTGATACAATTTATTTTTTCTTTCAGTAGGGATTCATCAACCCCGTTTCTTCTAGACAGGTATCAACGATATTGTTTTGTTCGGCGAAAGCGCTAGAAAACAGCTATCTGTGAACTCTAAAATACATGGGGTAGATGTCTAGGAATTAAACATTAGACTTAAATGACTTGGCTGTACATGTTCATTCGAAAATATAGCCGTCATTACTGTGAAATGTATGTGTGTAGCAGTCCAACAAAGACGTTACTGTCATACTCTAAATGTTGCTCCGTCCAAGTGTACTTCCCGCATTAAATTCGGCTTTACGACTGAAAAATAATGTTAAGTCGATGTTTAGAGAGGTCTGAATGATCAGACGGTTAACTGTGGAAGATAGAAACGCGATTGTTGACTCATTTCGAATAATATTGTGATGTAACTCATAAACTCATGAGACCAAACATAATATTATCCTTTTTAAAAAAATTGCCTATTTCCCTTTTAGCAGTAGTAACGCGCAATAGGCTGCTGAATTTGAACTTCGAATTTGAGAGCCAAAGGGGCGGGGGCTGATCTCGCCCAGAATACGCGTCGCCATTTCGCTTTATGTTGGTGTACCTCTCCTTTCATTAGAACATTCTTCTATTTTACAGTATAAACCGGAATTAAGTTATATATCTTTACAATATTAAGCGCTACCAATTAATTTATGCAGGGAAGCTTTCATATTCATCGATTATATTTTCACATATTAATTGTCAGCTCGGTAATTGCGAAGCATAAACATTTCGGTATTACCTTGAAAATGTGCATTAATAATGACAATAAAAGGAGGTAATCTAAAAAGAGCACGCACGGCAGAGATAATGGAAGGTTGGGTGTGTACGAAAGAGACAAAAGAATCGCTCATTGCGCCATTGCGGGTGTAGACAAATCGGATTTGGACATTAACCATTTGTTTCACGTTCTGTTACATTTCCGCGTTTACTGTATTCAACGTGTATCAATGGGATGTATAAAAACATTTGTATACATAGTGAAAAATATTAAACATGTAAACACAAAGCGCAAATGTATCAGCAGTCTTCAAAGGGAACAGCACGGGATTTAGTACAGCCCACGTAAATTTGCATGCAAGGGTTACACATTTTATCTATATAGTGCAGAGCCGATCTATTAGGTCTGCAGTGCGCATTGTGCAGCGCTGCTAAGAAGGAAAAAAGGATGCGGGATTCCTTTTATGGTGGTGTAAATGATTGGTCTCTGCGCGTCTGCACTGCAGCAACGTTACAGCCGTATAAGGGAGCACAGTCGACCTGTTAAAAGATTATTGGTTCGCTAGTATCTGGGCAACCGTCTTTACCGCGGGCAAAGAACTGCACGATGCGCAAAGCCAAATTACCGACGACGAAAAAAGCCTCACGCATGAGACAAAAACATTTGGTTTTATTATCTACTCAGCGTCACCACTATTGTTCGTTTATTTCTTTACATTACTTTTTTACATTTTTCTTTTTAAATTGTGCTAGTGTTGTATTTGAAAGCGATGCCATATAGAGAAAATTTATAGGAAATGACGTTAAGCGCATTATTTGTGAACTACACTATTCACAGGAACGATTTTAACTACCATGGATGTCAATTTAATACACATATTAAGAAAACAAAACTGAAAACTTGACTATAAAGATGTTTAAATTTTAAAATTAATTCTGATGCTATGTATTACATTTTATACATTATACCGCAGCCCCCTGTCTATGTATCTGCATCTTTTCAAGACATGTAATCCCATGTGCAGACAAGGCAACTTGTACGCTGTTGGAATGATATGTATCATAACCTTAAATAATATAGCCATTCATGGTTTTGACAGACTTACTACCATAGTGAAACATCAGAAATGTAAACATCACACCTTTGTTTTTACTATGGTCACATGCAAATGAAAGGCCTGCTTCATTGTTTTAGAATATTGCCTAGCTACAAAGTCAATTAACTAATAAACACGTTTAAATACCTTAATTATACATAGAATCTGGGGAACGTGTGGCGTGACTTCTACGTTCAGGCTGAAAATACCGTATACGTTTAAATAGTCAATTTCAAATTGAAAACCATTCAAATGTTTCTGAGTGGATAATAATGGACACGGCAGACTGTCAGCCTAACCTGATTTTGACGATATTAGTATTCGACTATAATCGAAATTAACATTAGGCCTCCCCAGACCAAAAATGAAATGCAGTTTTATGTAGACAGACAGCCACAGTGCCCTCAGCAGTTCAGGGCATGCAGGGAATTTGAACAGGTAGAAAGACAGAGTTTTCACATCCAGGCAGATTTTTCTGTTTTTTGAGACAAAAGCTTTACAGGATTATCAGTGTATACCAATGTAAAACCGCCTTAAGTAAATCAAGTAAACCATATCGATCAATAGAAGTGTTTGTTGTTTTGGCCTTTCCAGCCTAGCCAAACAGTTATCTAACTCAGTGTATGCAATAATTATAGATTCCGATTGGTCCTAAATGAAATCAGACTGACGCAGGTTGTCCCCTAATAGTTCACTGATATTCGTAGACCGCACACGTACGGCTGTGTTTAGCTGTAGTGCTACGTCAGTCATGAAAAGATCACTCAGTGGTTCATCTTGATTCGGGATCTAATCATTGAATTAGGTAAGACTAGAGTATGAAATGCATGTGGAAGATTTCTATGGTTAATATAAACCAAGCCGTTCCTTAAACTGGAGACAAAACAAGCACAAAAACATGTAATCTGCAACTTATTATCGGTGTGTCATAACTGACTGTCGAATGTTTAAATATTAAAAATGGATGCATGTGTTTTTATTTAAAGAACATGAATGACTATACCGCGCATTTCCGCAGGATAAGACAAATTGGGAACCGTGCTCTCCGGATTCTGAAGCCGCAATTCCTCAAATTAATACTTAATTAATCTTCTAATTGCTTTTCTTTTGCTCAGCTAAATTGCTTAACAGCTTTTTGATAACGCTGTCATCACCGTAAGTTACTGATTGGGTTTAACATTCAGTCATTTCAAAATAACACGTCTTAAGTCTACATTACTCTCTTATTGAAAACATTATATTCGTAAAACTACGGTCTCAAGTAACACTCTTTCAACGAGACAGACAGCCATTTTCTTTGGTCCGCTCGAAGAAACCTATCGAAAGCTGCCGTTTTCATGGGCTATATGAATTAGGAAATGGTCGATTCAAGTAAAGCGTAGTAGTTGTGAGGTGCAACGAATCTAGCGCTTAGTGCTTCGCGTTGCCAACTCCTCAAAAGGAGTCGTGATGAGTAAATTGTAAATATTAAGCTTTTCTCGTTTGTCACTATAATATATCAAACTAAATGTCCTTTTTTGTTTAGAGGAGGGTCTTCCAGTCTTAAAGACGGGCGACTGTATCCTTAGGAACAGCGCTTAATTAAGGAACTTTTGACCTGTATCCTGTTGTGTTCTTTCTCGGTTATTATCGGAAATATAATTCAGTGACATTTTCAGGTAGTCTGAAATTTCATCTCCTTTCTAAAAGAAATCAGACTTTATCTTGCTGTTAAAAGCATATTTGTATTAATGGTTTATAGTCTTTATATGTTCACAAGTCGCACAATTTAAAAAAAAATGCCCTGGTTATGAATGAATCATTTCGGGATTTACTCGAAGAAGCTGGCGAGGGTGAATCAGGTGTTCATTGAATCATAGGGTCTGATAATTGTAGGTTCACATCCCAAAAAGTGGTGTACAGCTTTCTCCTTCAGCAACGTGCTTGACCTCCAGTGCAATATCTTCTTGTACAAATCGACGGGGAAAAAGGTGATTTGGGGAACACCTCAAATATTACAATGATATAGGATTCGGTTTGATTAGATTACGTCATTTTGGGTTTGTGTATCTGATTATTTCCCATTCTCATCATACGCATATTGAGAAATAATTATTTGGCTTGTTTATATTCCGACCTTTCCCCTCAAGCTGGAAAGATAACAGAAATACTTATTGAAAATTGATCAGATGAAACATTCATAATTTATTGTCAGGACGGTGTAGGAGAAAGGTTGTCATGATATCATCGCCATTCGGTTGTTTGAGTCACTGGCATCTAGAAATTAAGAACTGAAGTGAAAGAAAATGGCCTTTAAAATTAACACTTTTCTGAGGTGGTCGTTGAAGTGATTCTTCTTCTCCAAAGTAATAACATTCACATTCACAAGCGCAGAACAAGGGTTTAAATGCTATTTTAAGTCATGTCGGTTTGGGGGGGGGGATGTAATGTTTTATTTGGTGACAGGTAGCCAATACCTAAATTCTGCACACAAAGTTTGTCGCAGATAGTAATGCACGCCAAGTAGCCTACTTCTCGGCAAACTCGCCATTTAACAACAAACTTTGAGACATAAAAGATTTCACACCTTTAAAAGTGCCTTTGTCTTGCTGATGTAAAATCTTAAGTTTATCGTACCCATACCTATAACAGGAACAGGAGATGAACAGGAGAGCAAGACTGCGCGAGAAAAGTTAGAAATCTGGCTATGTTAAACTCGTATTATTGGAGCAAGTAATCTAAATATATAATGCGCTGGTTTATTATTAATTCAGGAGAGTGTGTCCGTTTAACTTGAACCCCTCAGCGGAATTTCCAGTATTGAGGGTAAATTAAAATGCGCTGCATAACTGAGTCATTCGGGGATCTTCTCACTATAGCCTGGTCGTAGCGAATTGTAGTTTTTTTCTGTAGAGTGCTGTATATTCAACCACTGTGGGATCATCACGTTGTTTTACTCATTATCAAATCAGGAAACTTCGAAACGTTTCCAATCCACGTCACCTGAGTTCATCCATCAAAATATATAGACCACTGATGCAGCGGTGGTACCTGAAAAATAATACAGTATATGCCCTGTGTTCATGATCGTGATCGTGTTCTCGACGCCCCTGAAAGGTTACGGCCTGGATGGTAAGAGATGGATATTTAAAACAGAGATAAATAATCCTCTTTACCGGAGTTTACCGGAGAAAATGTGGCTTTGTATTTTAATTTTAAGTGACGAAAACCACGTAGTGGAAAGAGGGAGGGATAGTGATCAAATATCACGCGCTGGGGAACCACTATACTTTACACAGCCAGTTAAACATGTTGATTTCATAATTAATACGTACACGAGATGTTGCTTGAAAAGGTCACCAAGGGTGATTAAGTAATGAAACTAAATTTAAATTTAAAGGCAGCTTTAATGACACTATGAATTCAAGGGGAGGGTAAACGTATATTTTCAGAAGTATATTACGCTGCATAATATATAAAAAACATATCCAGTTTTTAAAGGTCTACAACCCTGTACGACAGGAAGTGAGATTAGCTCCCCAGCCCTTGTGAAAATGCAAATTACTTGCGGTTTCTTCTAGATTGAGCGAAGAAAGACTGCTGCAGATCTGTTTAATTCATGTCGGTGAAACGTACGATGCGCTATATAGAGAGAATAGGTACGTAAGCCGGTATTTCCTTCCTTGCTTTTTTATTGCAAAACATATCATAAAAGTCATCCAGTTCAGCCTTAACAAAACAAAGTGCTAATTTACCCCCTTTAAGCAGTTTCACTGTTTAAAACTGAGCAACTAAGTGCAAAAACAAAAACAAAAATATATATATGACAACTGACCTTTGAAAGATTACAACAGATTGAAAAAATGTTTTCGGTACACAGTGCATTGACTGTATACTTCCCAAAGGCAATTAAACTCAATTCAGAGACGAAAAAGCCACTGAAAAGCAAATTGAGTCAGAACGAACATAAAACTCATTTGGGAGAAACAGATGACAGATGACTCATAAGTACTTGAATTCCTGATAGGATGTCATGTTTGTTTTTTTTTTCGCAGTCAATTGGTGAGCTTTTCACTGAAAGTTATTTTAATGACGTTAGCAGTAAATCTAAATCAGTTAAAGTGCAAAAGCAGTTTGATCTAATGGTCATCATTACGAATATATCCTTGATCAACACCTGTCCTGATGCAACATTTGGAGGACAGTTTTGGTACCTTCTCTCAACAGAATTTAACACCACTTCAGCAACTACTGAAGTCATGATGTGTAACTGAAAAAGGCCCTTTTTTTTAGTCCAAGTTGCATACAAAGTCCATGGTACTGGCAAACTGCCATGCTTAACCAGCACTTATTCTGAAACAGAAAAATAACCACAACACTATGACAGAAGTGCCTTAATTTATTTTTAAAGTGATGCATCTTACAGATGCCAAACCATCTTTAAACTTTGATTCAGCAGAGGTTACATTCAAGGATCTTACATTATATCTATATACATTTACCAGGCATCTCTAAATAGGTTTTACAACCTGTTAAATTGTTATCACTGTAAGCAATCCCAGAATTAGTGAAGCATGTTCTTCATGAAGACCTTTTTCCTGGATAGTTTTAATAGTTTAGGTGACTGAGAAAAAAATGCTTAAGTTCATACTATTAACATCATTTATCTTTCACATCAACTCCTTGCCTACGCCAGAGAATGTTGCAATGTGTCTGTGTTCTGACAGCTAATTGGAACCAAGAACCCTTTCTATGCTTAGAGATCATGAAGAAAAGAAAATCCTACAATGTTTGGTGGCCATGGGAAATAACACTACTGAGCTGTACATCAGGCCATGACATTTGCATCTGACCACCTTCTGCACATGCATACGTACGTGACAATGTGTGACCTACATCACCCCCACTGAAGAAAGAGAAATGACACAAAAGACGTGCAGAAAGCACAGTCCTTTTTGATTTGACCAACTTCCAGAACAAGGCCTGTAAAGCAATAATCATCACCAAGGTCTAATGGAAGCCATATACAAAAAAATGCAAATACATAAAAAGTATATTCTGTACAAACGTAAGTGCTTATTTTATGATCCCTGATGCCCACTGATAACTACCAACTTAGCTTCATATTCCTTAATTAGAAATAAGGACATCATTAAGTATTAGAAGATCCAAATAATTGTTTGGTATATTCTCATTTGCAATAATGGTCAAACTCGTACCATTAGAATGTATTCTATCAAAAAAGAATTTTAAAGTAATTCATTTAAACCTACTGAGCAAATACATTCAAAATCATGAGGGCAACCCCTTACAGTTACCCCTGCAATGTCAGAGAGCTTCACAACATGTCTCAATAACGTTATCTACTTTCCTATCACAGATCAATTCCTCCACAAGTCAGTAGTCTTCCGTTTCTCTGTAGTCAGTATGTTAAACAGTGATGTATTCTTTAAATGTCACAGTAAGACAGTTTGCGGTGACGTCAGTAATAATGATATTCCCCAGGAAAGGTTTAAAACACGACTTGGGGTCCTCCGTCTCTGCTGCTGTTGTCGCTTTTGCCTGGTCCACAGGCATCAGGGATTTGGGGGGTGTACTTGCTTCTGCTCTGGGCTTCACACAGCTGAGATCGATCGGCTCCTCTGGAATGGAGTCTAGAAAGTCACAGTCTGGGCCCTTGCTACAGTGGAAGCTGCTGAGATTGAGGTCCATAGGCTTGGTCTGTGGCAACGAGGCCACAGAGCTGGGGGTACTGATGCTCCTGGAGCTGATAAACTTCTTGTACCTGCCCCTGTCCTCCAGGGGCTCAGAGAGTTGCCGCTTTAGGGAGGGGCTGGTGCTTCGGCCCGGCTGCTTAGTGCTATGGTCCAGTCGTGAGAGCACACCCATTTCAAAGGGCCAGGGGGTCAGGTTAGGCTTAGTAGTCAGCTGCAAAGGCTGATCCTGGGGAAGATCTGGCTGACTCCCAGACTGACTCCCAGACTCATCGCTTTTCTCCCCTTCTGTAACAATAGTATCCTCCTTGGCAGAATGTTCCTGTTCCACAGGAGACTGTGTGAGAGGCAACGGAGTGGCTGACATTTCAATTTTATTCTCCTTCAGGAGCCCATTGTCCTGGACCGGTTTCTTGACAAGTTTAATCTTGTCTAATACGCTCTCTGCACTGCTGTCTTCTGATAGCTTCGCATCGTTTTGTCTCTCTGCACTGTTAGGGTCTCCATTCTTAATCCGAGCTGACTGCATGCCGTTTTCCATGTACTTACTCATTACAATTACAATACGGCCATTTTTGTTTTTGTTCTTCACGATTTTCATCTTGCTGCTGATGCCATTGGGGACAACAGGCTCCTTGTTGTTTGAGGTGAGTGTTGGTTCACTGCCATTAAATTGCCCTGGCAACTTCTTCATGTCCTCTGTCAAACTGCTGATTTTGTTTAAGCTTATGTCCTTGTCACAAAGCCATTTCTCTTGCAGTGCTGAGGGCAGGTTCCATCCTTGACTGTTAGATTCTTGACCTTTGCCTTCTCTGGTTTTCTGGTACTGTAAATCATACATCTTAGGGTCCGGCTGATAGTGGTGATGCTTTTTGCTGTTGAGCTGATAATAAAATTTCTTCTTTCCATTTATCTGCTGCTCCACTTGGCTCTCCTTGCAGTTGGGCTGATACTGGTGGTGTTTCTTGCTGTTTAACTGGTACTGCTGTGTTTGGGATCTGTGTATTGGGATGGCATCGGATTTCTGTCGATTGTCTTCATCCAGGGAAGACCCCTGCAGTCCAGAGAGGATGCTGGATCTTCGTGCAAAGGCAGGTAGCTAGAACCACAGAAGAGGAGACAAATAAATGTATGTGAAAACCTAAATATGACCAGGAACTACATATTTCCCTCCAGTAAAATAAGTCAATCTTGCATAAATCAGAAAAATCTTATTTTATAGTTGTAGTTATTCCATCCAGCTCCTGATGTGCAAGTTCTTAGTTGACCAACTAAGAATGGCAAATAGATTTACAGCCTGACCATTAAACCGTCCAATCAGAAGGCTTGACACATTCTCCTGCTTCAGTACCTCATCCTTGTGACCCATGGCCACTCTCAGCAGACTTGTGCAAATTTGTGTTCCCATGACCTTAGCTCAAAGGAATTCCAATGGCCATGTCATGCTGGCTCCACACCACAAGTGCATGACAGTGAATCACACATTATGTGCAGTGTTCTGGGAGGGACGACTGAAGCTTTTCCAGTTACAAAGTCACACATGTCCTTAGCTTTGGACTAGAGGCACACATCATAAATTAAATTCATCTTTCAAACTTTGAACTATTAAAGAAATGGCAAAACCTTGGAGGAGAATGTTCAAAGACAAGTGTAAGGAACACAGTTGCTTATAAAAATGCTAGAGCAGTCCGAACAAACCTTTGCAGTAGATATGCATTAATGCAAATTTCTCAGTGTCAATATACTCAAAACAAGGCCAGATTGCAGGTAGATCCAAGCATACTGCAAATGAAGAACTGGAAACAGGGTCACTCACATCAGAAATCAGAGAAATGGTGCGACAGTTACCTGGACTAATAGGTGCTTGGGTTTGGGTCCCCGTTTGCGATATCCCAACAACTGCTCCTGTTTCTCCCTGTGAAAATGAATGTTAAATTCTGAGTCAACAGTATACAGTGACACCACAGCGTGCTATAAACTTTATACCACGATTGCAAAGGCACAAAAAAAGATGCTTATTTTGTTACATTCCTGCCAAAAGAGGTGCTGAAAAGGCCCACAATCATGGGTATGAATATGCAACAACATGACTAATGCGGATTTCCAGTGCTCATACTTCAGGAACAGGCTCTTCGCACGTGCTCCTGGTTCCAAGGTCCATTCTCTGTAGCAATCATTGCATTGTAGGCTTCCCTCATTGGTAAAAATGTCCACAGTTGCTGCTGAAACGAATATACCCCCTACACATAACAGCCTTTTCTGTCTCTTTACCATGACTTACAAATTTACATGTTGCCAATCTGGCATACAATAACCACAAACACCTTTAAACCAAGAACGAGGCCTAAATGTAAATATCTGTGTTTATAGAGTTTCAAGTCCTAATTTCCAGAAAAAAAGCAATCTAGCAATGTTGTTGTTTCTGCGAGATAATGAATGTATTTAATAAACAAATGTATTTCAGGGCAGATTCACTTTCTTAACAATGCATTTCCACTGACACACAATCAATGTTTGCCCCCTATTTTAGCATCCAAGCCTACAAGCCCGCTAAATCGAATTTAACGTGGCCTAAATTGCAATGGCAATGATTCCTCCTTCTATTCACACTGCTACACACGTTCAGCAGCACCATTTACACACCTTATACAGGGTGCCTACAATCGACCCCGCGTTATTAAAAATGCTATCGTGGTCATTGCTATTATTGCAAAAAACATCACACTTCTTATGTGCCTCGACAACGACTACGAATGCAGCCTTTGTGTATTGGAGCCCTCCGCGACACCACAGTCGTATATAACTCTACAAACTAACGAGCCGATTCAATACACTGATCGTGCGAGGGGGGAAAAAATCAATTAAAATCCATACTCCGCATCCCCTCCCCCTTCCAGCATGCCTCGCTCATACTACAGTTCTAATTAGAGTGACGACGAGTGTGTATATTTTCATAACACTGTATTTAAGCGACTATCAGGCTCCCCGGGGAGCAATACCATTAGCTAAAATAGAAGCTCCTTCGAAATAGACGTACGTGACGACGGGTACAGATAAAGGTACCGGTCAGCGCCTGCTGCAAGTTACTGCTAATGAGTAACCCGTCAGTATCCAGACGCTGGATGGACGCAACTAATGACGTAGAAAAGCCGGCTGAAACTTTCTGCTCCATAAAGCAACAGCACGTACGACTTATCTTAGGACGTAAAGTGAGGCGCACCCCCTATTACTGACGATCCGGCAATTAGACGCACATTGACATCCAGCCTCCGGCCCCTCGGCCATAGGATACTCTGCTATCGGGACCTGTCTTCAGACTTAAACTCCCAGGATAATTCCTCTCTGATGCCACATTTTGTGAGAAGCCTACAAGCGTTCCGAGTCAATTTATATGTTGATTATGAACCCAATTCCCTCCCTCCCCCTCTCTGCGCTCTCCATCTTTCCCCAAAGCGGTATAAATTGAAGGAAGGGCGAATGGAAAAAATACCACATGCGCTTTAAAGATGGGAAATTACTCCGATTAGACTGTTCGAAATTAAAACAGCACACATTTTCACATTTAACTCAGCACATTCTGATTATTCCGAACACAATTACGGGCAGAGTACTATTTAAGCAAACGTGCTTTACAAAGCGTTATTTTTAGCCATTTCATCCGGAAGCGCTGGATTATATTCGGGAAATAATAATAACGTCGTTGTTTATACATGTACCCGGTTAAATACACGTTACACACGTTAAGCATTTTAAGTCTCACACTGACATTCCTATCATCCTCTTAAGTCTTGTTGGTTTCTACACAAGCAGCCTTTGTTTCAAAATATCTAATCTGTCGAGGTCGTCAAAAGTTCCTGGTGTATAAATAATTGTAGAAACAATCTATTCTCCCGCGACCCTGAGCAGGATAAGCAGTTGGAAGATTAATGGGTGGATGGATGGATGAAAAAGTCTATTCTTTAAGAGACGGGCACAGTGAAGCAGGCAGCGCCTGTAATAGCGTCGAGCCCCTCCTCCCCTTTTGACTATATATGGTCGACATGTCAAGTCGAGGCGGGCTGTTTTTCCTCACCTGTTTTGGAAAGCGACTAGGAGTCGCGGGTCCAGGATGTTCTCTTCAGGTTCCCACGTGCTGTGTCTATTAAGAGCCGAACAGAACCATTTATTATCACAGCATTAGTAGGGCCTTTAGATCCCACGTATTTATGCTTTCTGTCAAGCGTCTGCTACAACATTATTTATGTAGGTGGCAGAGTAAGTTACTAAGTATACAAACATAGCCATCTACGGTTAAAAGAGTAACATTCCCAACTGTTAAAAAAATCAACACTAACGCGCCCTTGTGTTTACCCGTCAACCGCCATGTTTATTTTCCATTTAAACACCAATTATTAAATCGTTCTTCCTAAAGAAATCAATTCAACTGAAACAAGGGCAGCGTACAATTTGTAGAGTACAAACTGAACGAGCCGGGTAAGGCGACATTATTCACGTGTTCATTTTGATATCCCACGATGGAGAAAGCTATCAGAGGTTGTAAATAAAAAATATGCGAGGGGGGTGTTCACACATTCTCCATTCCCTAGCATAAATTAGTGATGGCATCTTTACATCGAGCCGCGCTCTTTCTCGCGCGCGCACACACACACACATACACACACACACCCTCTCTCATTATACGCGCACGCACAGAAAGGCACACAAGCGCGCGGACACACTCTGGTGTACACACACTGACACGTACGTATGTAAAGCCATACTATACGGAATACGTAGCACCGGTTTGGATACATATATGAGATGATATATGATTAAATCGACATGATAACGTGTGGATAAAAGTTTGACACTAAATATTGACGTACTTAGGAGACCACCCCCTCCACTTGACCAGGTATTCTGTTCTGCCCTGGAGAGAGAAAAAATAATCGACAACATAAGTTAATTACGCAGCTAGCTAGAGAACATTTCACCCGCTTCGAGCTGAGCGTACAAGGTTACAACTACAGCAGCTTAACACGAAGGCAGCGGCGACCGCGCTTCGTGCAGAACAACACAAGTGCCAGATCGCTTCTGTCGCTACCGATAATATTGACAGATCTACGTCTTATTAAGAGTTTTAGTGAGATACCTTTCTAGTCCGCTTCTTTTCGATGCTCTCCACCGCAAAGACGTGTTCTCCCGCGGCGGGTAGCTCCATTCTCGCCGCAGTGCACGGGTTTGCAAAAGACAGACTGCAGGAGGCTGTCACTTGGTGGCTTCGTTTGGTAATTTTCCTCTTATTTGAAGGGAAAAAACGAAGCCTCCCTCTTCTCTGTGTGCCCCTCTCTCACACGTTCGCTTTAGTTCCCGTTGGCATAGGCAGCGATACACGGTACGCACTCTAGTAGAAGCGGTGAAAAACAGTATATGCAAATAGCCCGTACTGTGACGTCAGCGCCACGAGGGGGGAGGCAGGGGCTGGGACGAGGTTTTATTCTCTTGGATGTAAGCGCGGAATTGAACTGCAAGAGGGAGCTATGGAAATAGCACTATTTCCCTCAAAACAACTTACTTTTTAAAATATACTTAGCATTACATGGGTAAAGAAGCATGGCTTCTTCTAGCAAGAAAAAAGTCGTTTCCAATTCCCGAGCGATCAATGGAAATAAATTAGTGTTGTACTAGTCAAATGAACATTATTTTAAGTATTACATTATACATTTAAGAAGTTAACTAACTTCCGTCTAATTCGACCAATGTTTGTTTTTTTTTTTAAATTCAGCTGCGGCTAAACAGTTTAAGGATCGTTCCTGTGCTATCGACTAAAAGTAGCTCATGCGAATTCCAAAGGTGCGGTTTTGCTTTTAATTCCCTCAAGTTAGCGACAACAGCTGGAAAATGTGAGGCAAAACATATCCTCGATGTTTTTACAGTAAACATGTAGAACAAGTGTTATCTTTATCTATAAAGATAAACAGGAATGGCAGTTTAAAAACGATAAATCGCACACATCTCTCTTGTATTCAAAAGAAACAAGCACGCATTTTTGCAATAAAATGAAACATAAATCGCAATTTCTTTTTGAAAAAAAAAAACAGTTTTTACATGGTGCTTGTAACAGAAATTTACTTTCAAACAGGAATAATTTGCCCATTGAATATTATGTAGTCTAATTAAACGTTCACCTGAGTGGGTACATTCACGTGGATGTCTGTGTGATCACATTCGGTTATTCTATTCCCGAAACCGAATACATTCTATATGTACAACAACTATACTTCTTAAGAACTCAGAAACATGATAATATAGAACCGTTTCTAAATAACTAAATAACTGCAGTAGAATGACTTATTCTGTGAATTACCACCAGCATGAGGGAGAAAATTTGAAAAATTTCCGACATATACGAACAGTGACGATTTTTTTTCGCAAGATGGTTAAAGGACATGAGGTACACCCATTCGTTATAAACTAAAGCACCGATATATAACTTATAAGACATAAATAGGAAAATATTTGAGATATATAGGCAATTTGACAATAGTAGACATGCAGTTGACTTCATTTCGGGGGAAGAGCTTTTGGAGTTTGTTTCCCTTGAGATATAATCACGTACATTTGTAGAAACGATACATAATCCATCGTCAATTTAACGCTTTCATTTAGTCCAAATCAAGACTATGCGGAATAATGCAGGTGAGTCTTTATAGTGTGTGTCAGATCTTGTATTTTGATCTGCCGAGCGCTGCTCTATCGATTCATTCTATTTTAATTGAAAGGTTCATTAAACCAAACGATTTGATAAAGCTTTACATGGTCTCCTAAGTAATGTATCAGGTGTCTAACGTTAATCGGTGGCACGTGGTTTAAAAAATATGTAGGTCACATCAGTGGGAGTTTAAACCCGGTGGCATTTCCCCCAGTGCGGTTATTAATGCCATCTGAATCCTGACGGGCACCAGCCGGCTGGTATATTGCTGGCAAGAGGCGAACAGCTCTGGCACATAATTGTAACACATTATGTATTCCACATAATAGCACACTTGGTCCACTATGTATCATGGACTATTAATCACGTTTTCCTTTATAGAACGATATAACGGGCATCAATGGAACCCTTCGGGACCTGTTACAATACTGTTACAGAACAACGTTATTGGCTTAAATCACTGGAAACACGCGCCGTCATGCCCAAACGTACACACACAATGTCACCTTGATCTTAAGTTAAAACGGCAATATGAATAGAAATAGATTAAATAGGTTTATTAGATTGGTATAAAACTCGCCTAGACCAAACATCTTTATTAAGAAAAATAGAACAGTTTGGACTGATTCTTTTATTGATACCTGACAAAGCAAAACTACAAAAAACCGTCCTCGTGCTTAAAAATGGTTTCGAGAATTTCAGCTATAAACGAGGTGTTATTCACTAAAATTCAGCACCAAAGGGGTTAAGCTAGAACATAGTCCTTGCAGGCGGCAAGTGCCAGCCTATAGCAAGCAAGCACGACTGCCTTCCCATATATGGTAATAAACACAAACCAGCCATAAAATATCAAACGAGACATTAATTAACTCATTTTAATCCGTTGGATATTGGTAGAACGTGTGTTTAGTTATATATTGTTGGATTTATATAAGTAAATTAGGAACAAGAAAGGTTAAGACACAAGATCGTGCGCCACTGTTCCTGGATTCTATTTTCTATGCAGTGAAGAAGAAAATCCGCCCAACTGTCGCAATGCAACAGCACGGAAGCTAATTTCCCCGTTTTCTTTATCAGACCGAGTTTGAACGACACAAAAAGCCGAAAAGACAGCATTCTGTCGATGTATTAGGTTTATGCACCTTGTCTCATCAAAATGTTTGTCGTAAAGTAAAATGGATCACCGCCCAAAATAAAACCCACCCGAAGAGCTATAATTTATCCAGTTGGTTACTATAATGTATTATATCAACTTTTTACAACAGATTTCTGTTTTTGGTTTATGCTTTGGATGAGGGAGATTCAGACATGTCGCTCAGCAAATAAAATAATCTACGCCGTCAACCATGTAGTGTTAAGATGGGATGTGTTTCTCACACTTGTGCTATCAGGTGAAATGCAGCTGCAGGGCGAAATTGAAATAAACATTGCAAAATTCCTCGGTGTAACTGGAACCAGTGTGAAGCAATACCGCGGAAGGGTGACACAGCAAAGCGTTATCTTTATATAATTCGCGGAACACTGTCAGGTGATACTGTTGTTTTCCCGCATCTTGAGTACATTCGTTTCCTAAACAGATTTACCCACAGCAACTCCATTTACATGTATTTAACATTTAAATATCTCCATTACTCATTGATTCGGACATGTGCATGGTTTGTCCCTATTTAATTCAGGCAGACATATTTGATTTTATGGATACTGCTGTGATTGGTTAATAAGGCATTTTGGTGCCAAATGGCGAAGGTAAAACTAATCATTTTAAATTCACATTTCAATTACACGTGACTGTAAGTTGTCAAGGCCACATCGTGAATAAATGTCAGCAATCTGCATATATTCAAAACATCAAAAGGCTTCCCCGAGGCTCTACAGAAATACTTCTGTCGGGAATGCCATGTGGAAGCGAAGCTGACGAATTGATTGGCATCACATTGGAACCCATCTGCGGCAACCCTCCTACTCTGCCGCCGCAGCTCCCTTCCACGGATGTATGTCGATCTGTCCTAATCATATTAACGCTCTCTCGTCGCCCATTTCAACACGTTAAGTCGCAGTAAGTCTTATTTCCTTCGACAGTTAAAAGTGCACAGCGCCTCTTATCTTTCATGGCGAACACTGTAATGTATTGGCACGAGTCACCATTTTGGAATAAAAAAGGGACTCGTACATTTCCCGTTGTCTGCGTTTGACCTTCAGTTGTGGCAAGAACCGGATTACGTCACACTCTATGCAAAACAGATGCAAATAGGAAACATTCTAATAACCGCTTTCTCTGTATCGCGAGATACCACGTTTAATGCTTTAGCTGATAGTAAATGAAAATGAACTGTAACATCTGGGTAGGAAGGCTAAACACAGGGGATGTAAGTGTGGCTACAACTTGTGTATGGCTGTGATTGTCACTATCAAAAACACGTGGCTTTCGGCAACAGCACCTTGTCCTTGCCCTTGGATTTCGTGGCAGCAACTCAGGGACACAAACCCTGGAGTATCTCTCACAGATAACAGTTGCCTCCTCAAGACTTGTTTTATGACATATGCATGTTGTGGGTGCTGGGCAAGGTAAATGCTTGACCTGCCTCTTGGATTCACCAGTCATATGCATTTCCTTCAGGCCAAAAAAATCCTTAATAATGACAATGATTAGAGAAGGAGATGAGTAAAATCATACCAGGAAATGACACAAAGTTTGAGATCACTAGCACCAAAGCTGCAAAATATAAATCAAAATTTTAAAAGTTTCAAACCTTTTCCAAAGATTTTAATTCCAGTTAAAAATAGTTTCTTGTTAAATAATCTTATCTGATATTTTTTATATTTTATGTGTTATGTAATGTTTATGAGTTAAGCTAGAGCAGTTTAGATGTAATATCTAAAACACACAGTTCCCAAGTCCAAAAGTCCAAATGGCTGCCTAGCACAACATGTGCTGCATTATAAGGAGATGCGGACCACGTGCTGTACCCACTTAAGGGCACGTCTGCTGTCCTGTGCATCAGAAGTTCCTTTGCCCAAGGTCTCTATTTCAAGGGACAGTTGCTGAATTGCATTTACATTTGCTCTCTGAGAAAGTTCATTTGAGGGTCATCCATATCCAGGACCATCAATGTACAGCTCTCCTAGGTCTATGCATTTCATCGTTTGCAGACAGAAACACACTTCAGTTGAAATATAAACTTTAATATATTCCCCCCAGCGTTCACCTTTACTTAATTCAAAAAGGTGATACAGAGTTAAAGGGCACTTTTGAAAAACTGATACTTTCTTTGCCCACAGCTTCCACTCACCCTTTAAGGAAAACTGGAAGTCAAACCTGAATATAATTAGAGATTAAATTTACCTGTTTATCTATTTACTTATAACATACAATAAGTGTTATTTATTAAAAATGTAATCACCCAGTTTACATTCTACCTTTCCAGTTGACCTAAATGTGTATTGAGATGTATCTTATGAGATTTCACTCTTGTATTTGATGTTGCTTGGCTGTGTCATGACGAATCTGAATATCTCTCGCACCATAATAGTTGTATATGCCTTTCAATACCACATCATCTGAGCAATAGTTTCAGTTCACATGCACTGAACACCCTGCATTGAACTAATGAATCATTCATGCATTCTCTAAATCTGCACCTGTGCTGCTATAGACAACTTCAGGATGTAGAGTTTAACAACAATTTTTAATTCATATGGTGTTCAAGTCCTCTTCCTTGCTCTTGTGTCCTGCCTCACATGTATTGCCGTAATCAAAGTCGTTGATATATTTATCGTACTAGCTGAGAAGACAATGGTAATAAGGAGCGGACAACAGGTGGAACAGGTAGAATGGGGCTCCATATTTGGAGGTTCACCTGCAAAATGACTTAGAAAAAACTACCAGACATAAGATGGATATGAAGAAGTTAATGCCTCCATATTTTATATTTTTTTTAAAGCCTAGCTTAATTAGTTAGCATGGCTGCCAGGAAACAGGAAGTAAATCAACATTCCATATTTCTCATTTACCGAGCTTAACATGTGGAAGAAAACTCAGACAAAAGGTCCATCCATCTACCCAGCAGAGCTCTGCAATAAGGAAATGTGGTGACGGTAAATAAAATAACGTGACATATCGTGTTATCTCTATGGGCACATTTTTGGAAATTAACTAAGATGCACATTCATTGTAGGGGAAATGCAAATGTAGCTCAGTGTAATTAAATAAACAGACACCATACCTTACAAATATTGGGTGGAAGCAGTTACAGGCGACACTAATTAAGTCACCTCCATCTATGAACCAAAGCTTGATCTGATACTAATTCATTTTTTCTTGGCTGATTTTCTCAGGTGCTGTTTCAAGTTTCTGGGGGTCACCATAAGACAGCAGTTATCAGGTCTCCATAGATTCTTAATGCTAGCAGCCCCCTCCCCCAAAGGCTATAAGGATATTCACAATCTTAATTTTATATTTTTACTTGGCCGACACGTTTATTTAGAGCAATGTACGATTGACAAGGCAGGGTCATACAGGACCTAAGGATTAAAGGTCTTACTCAGAGGCCCTGAAATGAAATCACTCTGCCGAACACGAAATTTGAACCGGTAACCTTCCAATCACAGGCACAGTGTAGTCTACTAACTCGCTACTCGTAATGTTACTCAGGTGTAGTGCTGGATTTGCTCCAGGGCCAGCATGCCTTTCGCTTCTTCTATTTCAGGTTTAGTACCGACCCAATAAGTTGCAGGAATTCATTATGCTGCTTACTTCTGCAATCAGTGTATCTGATTGCATGTCAGTCTTATCGACTGATGCCTCTTTTTGCATCTCTTGGTACACTATAAGCTTTAAACAGACAAGTTCCACTTCTCTATTCCATTATCTATCACTTAACCACATCACCCTGTGCCACAAAATTTGTAAACTGCAGGGGGAAGCCCAGTCTTCATCTCCTGAGAGACGATCAGTAGATAAAATCCACATCGGGGTTCCCCAGTTCCGGCTCAGCCTATAGCTGAATCAGGTGTGTTTCAGGAGGGATATCGCAGATATATGTGACAGACTGGCATTCCACCCAGCTCTCTCTTGCATCCTATACTTCCTGGGATAGGCTCCAGACACTTGTTTCCAGGACAAGCAGTTGGAAGATGGACAGAAATGCTAGTAAAAATAAAATAATAATAATAATGATAAAAAACATTATATTTTTTGCAAGGATTTAAGGTCAGCATTGGGAGCACACATGAAATACTAAGAACTGTAGCATTTCTTTATATATTAAATACATATTGCGTCAAACCGCATAAATTGCTGCTATTAGCAGTACCGTGTATGTATCGTGCATTCACGCGCTACCAGAAATGCGGTGTATTAATACCTTACCTAGCCATTAACTGCATTTATTAACACAATGACGCGAACAAATAACCAAATTACAGGTCAAAATCTGCAGGGAATGTAGAATAATTTAAACGCCAATTATTTTGTTGCATCGAAGATCGTCACCACAGATAAATAACGTATGTTAACGCTAGGCATACGTGGCTTTGCATTAGAAAGAAGACCTTTCTCTCCAGCGGAGCTCGTTCACGACAGAAATAGACTATTTAATGTGGCTGCATACGTCTGAGGAGCTGATGCAGACACCCCCGTCATGGTGACTCAACTCTCCCTGTGAAAGCTCGATTTAATTGCGAGGATCAAACACGTCAGTGGCAGGTAATATCGCATAATTATTGAACAACAGTGGCGCTACTCAGAGATTCATTGTGGAAAATTCTCCATTTGTATTTTCTGTTCTACGATGGTGACGCACGAATATTAACCGCTCTAGGCAGCGTAACAAAGACCGATCGATGCAAATCTCCCTGCATGTGCTTTTAAAGATGAATTAGAGTCTTAATGCGTCACGTCCAAACTCTTACAATTAACTGTAGTGATAAAGTTACACAACGCACACTGATTGCGGCCAAGCTCTGCAATTTGCACAGTGTGAATTGAAGATCGTAATAATATAGGCATTTAGATAGTGATTGGCATATGTACTTGGTCAGCTGTGGTAGAGCGACACAAATGGCTGAGGTACAAATGGCCTTAAAGGAAATAATTCTGAATTGTAACATACGTTGAATCTAAAAGGAACCACCAAGCTTGCTTTCGGAAATGGAGAATCCCATCATCCATTTGGTCGAGAGCTGAAGACACGCCATTTGTGAAGTCTGTCAGGGTTTGCTAGTGGCCTAGAGAGAAGATGATAAACAACTACACTGGCAGACAGAGCCAGCAGACTTGGGGTAGCAAAGACTGAATCGTAGGTTTATAGATGTCACGCTGATGCTTTCTCCCAGCATCTCCCATGATGACACCAATGGCCTCGGGATTGGAGAGTGCCAGTGTGGGCAGAG
Organism: Hyperopisus bebe; assembly: GCA_026777045.1. NCBI lineage: Eukaryota > Metazoa > Chordata > Actinopteri > Osteoglossiformes > Mormyridae > Hyperopisus > Hyperopisus bebe. The sequence continues at coordinate 9,483,253 of JAODJW010000094.1, forward strand.
TCTGTCGTTGCCTGGCGCTGATACACTGTAGGATGAGAGAAATAATTCACACCTGAGAAGCGACTTCCACTCCACTCTCCCGGACAAGTGCCTCGATTTGGTTCAACGTAGGGAGAAGGAAAATGAGGGGGGAGGGATGGGATTCTGGCAGAAATGTTAAGAGGAGCTTACAGGCGATCTGACAGAACTCAGCGGGTGGTTATTAAACGACGCCATATAGCTGCCCGTCTAATGCTCAGTCAGAAATGGACTAAGATAATTTGCCAACATGAGGATTGTGAGCCTGGCTACATGTTAATTTAATGGACATTTACCCAGAAAGCTTTGCCTGGAAATAACATCATTTGTTATGCATTCGGAAGATCTTCTTTGATCCTATTAGGACATTTTTGACAAAAATCATCCGGTTCTTGTAATAATCGTATGATAAACATTTACACTGTCCTACAACATGTTTACACTGGCGAGGATTGATGTAATTGTGGTTCTGCATTTGATGCCTCATGCCTGTAAGTGCCCCTCTCCCTAAGTGTCATTGTTGTGGAGGTCTGTAGAGGCAGGCACTTGCTATCCGTATGGGTTGCTGTGCTGGGAGATTCCACGTCATTCCCTCCCTGGAGCTAGAGAGGGGGGATGGGGGAT
>JAODJW010000094.1:9500996-9517089 GCA_026777045.1 Hyperopisus bebe
GTGGCGGCTGGGTGGGGGGGGGGGAGGTTGGTTGAGGGAGTCGGGGGGAGAGAAAAGAAGGCGCTTGGAGAGGAACAGCTGTCACTTGGCGTGAGCTAAAATGGCTAATTTCCGGGGAGGCTCCCCTGATGGGAAGCGTCTCTCGCATGAGCAGGTTCCTGTCGGGGGTCCACATCCCTGTCTGCCCCCCGCCTTCAGGGGACAGGAGTAGCTGCGCGTGGGCTCATGGCCCTGAATCAGAGACGGCAGAAAGCAAGCGTTAGCGGTTTAGCCACCAAGTTACCACTAGAGGTAAGCAAACGAGCAGATGCCAGCCGGCCGGGCGCACGTGTGCCCCAGCGTGCACCTGGAAGCGATAAACGACATGCCGTTGGACCGGCCTGACTAGCTCTCCCTGGTTTGGCCCTAAGTGGCTCTTCCCGGTAGCAGTTTTCACCCAGAGACTTATCCGAACAAAGGCTGGAGTGCTCAGTTACACCACGCTGCGCCCTCCTCACCTCCGCACGCCCATTGCTGACCCCCCCCCCCCCCCCCCCCCCCCCCCCCCCCCCCCCCGCCACATGTGCATGTGACTGTGGCTAGATGGAGAAGCAACCAGGTCCAAGTGGCACACCTCTATGAGGCACTGGCCGCTCCACGGGGCCGCGCACACGTGCGAAGCGGCGAGCCGGCTATCTGTCGGGTGGCGGACACAGCGAGCCTCGTCTGCCAACCTGCCAGTGCCAACAAAGCGAGCGGAATCACTGCTTTATTTGCCAGCTCACCGATTTGCCCTAATCCTTTTTTGTGTCGGAGGACCCTTACTACCGTTACCACGACGAAGGCGTGTATGCCAAGGAAACTACAGGCACCTGGTTTTGCGTGTTGTGACTCTTTGGCTGAGGTCACAGGTTTCCTTGACCTTTTCCTGACCGTGCCTTGCAGGCAGAATTACAAACATTGACTCATCAAAATGAAACACCCAGGGGAGGAACCCGCAACATCAGGCCATAAGTACAGGAACAGAAGCGGCCTCCTGCTTTTGGTTCCTCCTGGAGGTTGTATTCCTCAGCAGTGTTCACATTCCCCACGGGCCCTCGTCTGCGGTGAAGGCGGCCTGGTCGTCGGCATGCGAGGGGAGCGGTCCAGTGGCCCGCAAACAAAGACACATCACTTCCCCAAAACAAAAAGCATCTGGCCTGTATGACATAGCCCCATGTAAACACCGTCTTTCCTGTTTGGGGAGAAGCCACATGACACCAGAAACACAGCACGTTAACACCTGCCACAACCTGGAGGGCAGGAGGGCCAGCTTCCTCACTAATTAATTTTTTAAATTCCCCTACAGTTTAATAAAATGAACAGCATCAGTAATCCCATGTGGTTTCTCTACCCTGAATTTGACAAAGGCTGCATTTGAAATTGAACACATCACACTTTAGACTTATTCACAAATACAGAGCATACTATAGGGCAGGGGTCTCCAACTCCGGTCCTGGAGAGCTACTGTCCAGTAGGTTTTCTATCCTACCCGGCTTCTGATGAGCCACACTTGTTCTCAGGTAAATCCCAGGAGCTGGTGTGGGTCATCTGAAGCCAAGTGGGACAGAAGACCTACTGGATAGTAGCTCTCCAGGACCGGAGTTGGAGACCCCTGATCTAGGGTAACCCTTTACATTAACTGCACCTTCATAATGTATTCATTATGCATTCATAGAACATTCATAAGCAGCATGTAAGTATACCTTAACACCCTTCTCAACTTAACAGCTTTAATATACATTAATAACAAACATTATGTGATTACGTGATTGTAATGTTTGATATTATAGCGATGTATACTATTAATGTATGCTACACCTGTTAAAGTATGTTAGGAAGTTAATGTATACTTACATGCTGCTTATGAATGTTCTACAAATGTATTATAAAGGCATTATGAAGGTACAATTAATGTAAAGCTTTCTCCTGGAGTTTGTTAATCGCATTCAAGTGAGCATGGAATGAATTGAATGTTTAATTTTGACCTTTTTATGTCTCAAAAGTGCAGTCTGTTGTGTTGTGGTGAATTTGGATAGCTCCTTTGCAAACATTTATAACATCTCCAACATAAATTATATTAATCGATATATTAATTGTATTAATATGTTCTGTTTTTAAGGAATACAGGCACACTTGTAAACACACTTGCTTCACCAGTTTGCATATCTTTTTGTAACACGGTGACAATATAGAACAAAAGATACTGACAACTAAGCAAATATTAACCACGGAATACAAGAAGTAAACAATGAATAATCATAGTAATATATCATGATAATAAAACATACTTTATAACTTTAGTAGCAGGTTTACAACCATTTTCGCGTTTTGTTATCAATTGAGAATTGCACAAATTCTCTTTTAATACCAGGAAACAATGATGGACTCTGGGGGAATTACGTAATGCTGAAATACTGAAAAAAATCTTCACTGTTTACTTACAACTAATTTAATACCACTGGACTCATATTGATGAATTCTATAGATGATCCATCAATAAGAGCAAAACAATTATAATTACAATTCAAAAGGATGAACCCAGTGGTTTCAGTTTGACGATCACAAAATTTACTGTTATGCTTGTCTATGCTAAACTTCACCTTGAAACATCGCGGCCCTTTCTACGCCTGGAATTACTATACGGAATGGCTTTCAGTGTTGGTTGGACTGAGAAAGCCACAAGGTATTGGGCATGTGCGCCATAAACAATTGAAAAATAAATAATTGAAAAAAATCATGCATGTGTGCGTGTGTCTATGAAAAGGGTTCCCAAAAAAGGCTAATTGTGCCTCTGCGACATCAGCTGCTCCGTTAACCATATCGCCGCAGCAAACAAACACCACCCTTTACACCTGAGTGTCCTCAATCAATATGAAAAAAAAACTGGCCCTTTTAAAAATGATCTCTCCAGCCGCGTGCTTGATATGCCACGACGCTCTGCCGATGCCGCCGCCAGAACCTCCGTGGGCCTTATGGCGGGAGGCACGCCCAAGCATCCTTGTGAACATGCTTTCGGAGATGTTGTGTCTGGCATGCAGGAGGAGGAGGGGGAGGAGAAGGAAGGAGGGACCTCGTACCGCTAATTCGAAGCTGAACAGCTGGGCGAGACTGGCAGCAGGCCCAGCTGTGGTACCGTCGGTCCCACTGCTAGCACACTTGGCAGGGGCTGTGAGAGTCTGCTCAGTTTCCGCGCGCGCTGTCCCGCTGTTGCCCTGAAGGACGGCCCTGCTGTGCCCCAGACTGAGGGTACCCTACTCTCGTCCAGCCCGGTGAAGCTCACAGAGAGGGACAAGCTGATCTTGTGGCCTGTGTTTGTAATCTTCCCATAGCCGCGTGAACTACTATTTAAACAGCCTCATGTGTTTGTATTGTACTGCTTAGCAGATACCTTACAGTGACTTCTGTAGCTAGAACCTGTTTCTAAACATGTTTGAAGCATTTTATCCAATCCTAGATAAATTAGAAGTCTTTCTTAGATGTAGAAAAGCAGAGGCCAGAGAGGTACTCCAATAAACAGTAATGTGTGGATCGATGCTAAAATATAGATTCTTTCAATGTGAATGTTTTCAATACGAGAATTGATTCTAATGTTAAAATGTAAGTTTTTACTTGGTAATTTAAATGTTTATATTATTAAAGGGAGCAGGACATTAAATATTATTGGCTGGGGGTGGGGAGGGGAAGGGGCTCAGACACTAGGGAAACCACATTCCCCCCCCCCCCCCCAAACGCTTGCCAAGTTTTATTGTTAGGGTTGGGTCATGGAATATTTACTACAGTTATTCTGGGTTATGTTCCATGCCTTATGGTCCAATAGCTTGAACCGAGTGTCTTTTCCTTAAATGATACCTCACCAGTACAGACAGTTTGACTGCACAGGGTGAAGTGTGTGTCCAGAGTTTGGGCGACAGAATCCAGGCCAGAGTTGAGTTGCAGTCTGTTACCCGGCTTTTCGAAATACTGCATCTGGGTGAAAGATTTTTGCAGTCAAAGTCAGCACCAAAATGTGCACAGAGGTGACTTCCAGCTATAACTGGCAGTGTATGAGCGCAGCAGCTATCCTGAGTGCTTGGACACAGTACAGTAGGGTTCTTAAAACAACCATAACCGGCTGCCTTAAATAGTTAATCCCCTCACCTGTTTTAAAGTACATTCATCCTACCATCTTCCAACCACCTACTTATATAAAATATAAAATATAACATGATGCAAACATTAATTTATCTTCATTATGCATAATATTGAAAACAGATTTGAGGAAAAGAGTATATCGATGACATTTAAAAAGGTTCAAGAACATATATGTACAAAAACATTGAATCTCTCTCTCTCACACACACACACATTTCAGTTAAATGAAAACAGACCAAATCCACAGTGATTACGGACCAGAGAACATGGTTACTGTTCCAGTGATGGTTTTGTTGTAAAGCTCTGGGGAGGCACACAGGTGTGACAGCTCCCCTTGGTACTGTGTTATTAACAATGGTGGTAGTGGGGGGGGGGATTACTGAAAACTAAAATGAACCCCCCATCATTGTTATATTACTGCAATTCCTCAAATTAATCCTGTATTTTGAGGCTTCTTAATGTGCCTAAAGTCCAATTCACAAGTCCTTTCTGTGCATAAAATTTTCCACACGTAACTGAAAACTGCAAATGAGCGATTTAGGGGCTCTGCAGAACCGGGCTGGATTCAAATGAGCAATAAGCAGACATAAAAGAACACTGGAATATCATAGTCATCTACAACAGTTATCAGGTTATACATAGTTTTCTCAACACAGATCTGTAAGGACACAGAGCAATATAAAATGTAGACTGCAGTGGTAATTCCAGTTTGTTATGTTTGCTATGCATGACTACAGATCTTAAATTCTTTCTGTACTTTTGACATGCGGGAAATAGGCGTGATATTTGCGTACAATGGTCGCCGGTCGTGAATCGTGTGGTAAGGCGGCGCGCGCGCTGGGGGCGGGAGGCTGCTGAGGCGCGCGCCCGCGCTCTCACTTTGTTTACCTGCAGGTTCGCATGCGGGAGTTTTCGTTTTACTGGACGGTTCGGGGAAACTCATTAATATTCAAGAGAGAGGCGGTCCCCGATTGGCCGGTGAACGTGTTCTCATCCACACGTGCCACCCGTTTTTTGCTGCCAAAACTTTGGCTGATGGCGGTACGGCAGATTATGTAGAGTAGCGTTACTTCATTAAATGGTGTAGTATTTCTGCAAAAACATGTTGTCTCCTTAAATGGAAGCTTAGAATGTAGTGACCCCTTAGCCAAATTAGCTAACCGCTTACACTAGGTGTGGCTATTATATTATGAGACTGCTATTACGAGTTCTAGTTAGGCATTCACTGACCAATCAGATAGTGGTTCTCTCATGAATATTAATAAGCTTTCCCGAACCACCAGTAAAACGAATATTCGCTGCCCGTGGAGGCCGTGCGCTTGCGTCAGTCCCGCATCCTTGGACGCACGGTCCCCCGCTAAGGGATGACTGCCCGCCGGGGATGCTTAACCCCTTCCCGATGCTACGCGACGAGTTACATCATCCCATCTGCTTCAATGGGAAAGTTTTGCGGCATAACTCTCGTCAGTTTCATCATCTCCATCCCTCTTTTTAATTTGCAAATACAAGTACTACCGCTTGTGTGTGTAAATGATCTTCCTGTTGAGTGCCTGTCACCGGAAAGGAAACCTTATAAACGCTGTCAGGCGACCCCATAGAGGCCGACCGCAGATTTAAATACATATGAATAACGTCAGCCCATTTTAAGAGGCGTTGTAATTTATTTTAGTTCTGGCTAAAAGAAAAGTGCGTTCACCAGCTGAGGAATTCGGCATATACATCTTTTTTTTTCTAGCCAACCTAATTTTAGATAACGAATTAAACTTTTATATCAAACAGACTTGGCATAAGAAATTATTGATGCATCCCATCGACATGAATCAACTGAACTTTCAAGCAGAATGCCCCCTTAATGAGAAAACTGTAAAAAAAACAAAAGTTAAAATAAGTAAAATTAGTATTGAAGCAGTTGAATAAAGTGTTCTACTTTAGTTCATGTGTTGAGAACTCCTAGCTATCATGTTACCTCGGATTAGTTCTCATTTAGCCACAAGCAGATAATGTAGTGCCATTCATTCCAGTGTTTATATAAGTTTCTGATATATTGCCAATACATTAGGAGTGCAGGCAGAAATATCGCATACACCTGCCATATCACTTGACCAGAGTGAAACCACAGGTGACGGCTACGTTTTTGCCTGTACTCCCAGCGCACCCCTTCAGTCTTGACTTGCTGTCTTAGGGAAGGCAGTGCTTGCTATTGTTTCACAGAAAGACTGGATAATGATTTAGGTTTCTTCGAATTAACTCCGCTCTCCTCCGTACACAGCAGGGCAATCCATTGATCCGTTTTATCCCCTCTTCAAGCTGGACCATGGTGACAGAGCCTGTTCCAATAAGCCTCGGATAAAATGGCTCACCTGGGTAATACCTAATTCCACTGCAGATTACTCACCTTCCACGAGATACCTTTGTGGTTAATAGAAGCAGTAACGCCCACAAAACTACATTTTATATACTGATTATTTTTATTGTCCAAATCTATTTTCCAGAAACTACAATGACATTATTACAGGTAGAGTATTGAAATTGAGAATATAAAAAGCAATCAGTCTCAGATCAGTCAGTTTAACAATTTAATATCATGTAAGCTTTTGAAGGTCTTATAGAGCATATATGTACATAAAAAGTGGCGCTTCATCTGTTCATCAGTGTGTGTTGCTCAGATGAAGGCGGTGAGATACAGGAGGCGGGTTGAAGTAAACTGAAAATGTAGATGTCAGGCAAATATGCAGGTGGGGCATGGGTGTGAAGGCTTAATAACTGTGCTTTCCTGTTGGGATGGGGCGGTCAAATTTCTGTCATGGTTTACATACCGTATAATGCATGCTTTGTAAAAATAATAAATTTTTATTAACTTCAGTTCCTTTCAGTTCTTTTAAATGTGCCACTTTTGAACCACCCCTCCTTCTAGAAGCTGTATAATGAGTAGGGGTCAGAGTTAGCAGTTTCTCCCACTGCCATTACTGCCTGCATTGATTTAAGGGATACAAACGTATTTTTGTGCAGCCCCCACCCCCCAGGACAAATTAGACCCTCCCTCTCTGGTCCAAGACGGCCCTTTCAACCGCACCTGCCAATGAACATAAATCGCAGCCTGCCATACCTTCCTCAGAGTTAAGCCTCTCGTTGCCAAACGTGAAGTCGCCCACCCCCCTTCCTGGCCAACACGGCACACCAGTGCAACACTAAAGCTTATTGACCACCTTTCTGTGGCCATTACCACAGCGGGGCCCAGTGGCAGCTGCACCTTAGCAATTACCACCCACCCTCCCACCTCACTTTCCCCTAGAATCACCTGGCAGGAACTAAGGTGGTGACTGAAAACACAAGACAAAAATAATGCATAAAGTGCAACGGACGAAGGTGAATAAAAGTGCGTACGTTGCACAGATATGTAAATGACTGCTTGTCCTCACCTATGCCCTGCAGAAAATGTGCATATATTTTATTAATTGCGTCTCACTTCATATATAATATACAAAGATGGAGCGCATAGACGGAATCCATTGCCCTTCAGTGCGTCAAGGTTTTACCATCAGGTGACAACAGTAGGGCCGACAGGGAGGAGAATCCCTTTGTGATCAGATCACCAGCTGAGAGTAATGGCAGGAGAAAGGTACACGCTAGAGAAACAGACACTCGCACACAAAAGATTATGGCGTTCGGGAGAGGAGAACAAAAGCCGTGTGACTCTGGCATGTGGCGGGGTGGTGTTTGTGTGTGTGTGTGTGTGTGTGTGTGGGCTGGGGGCTGCTTCATTAACACATCAGGGCCCTGCACACTCCCTCCCCCCCCCTTGGCGAGACGAGAGGCCGGATGCCCACCCTAATGCTTCCTCTACATTCATCATCACCTCTGCTTGCTCCTGCTCCCGTAGCTTGGCCTGGTAATTGATAATTAAAGAGCAATAAACACAGCGGTCAATGTAATCTCACGGCGGGAGAGCCTGGGCGCACACAATCGGTCTGGGGGAGGGAAAAAAAGGGCTGTAATTCACCCACTAAGGCTCCCCAGGACAAACATGCACACACACCGGTTGTAACAGAAGAACAAGGAAATACCCAACTGCCAATACAGATCACCTCAACGGCAACGAAACCAACACATTTCTTAAATATTTTAAATAGCTTCTTGCTCCTGACACATCTACAGCTGAGCACACAATCGAAACCCTAACCACATCAATGTCAGAGATGACAGGCTATCAAAATATTCCATTTTCACCCTCACCATGTGACCACAAAGAGGCCCGTTTAATTCTCTGCGATGCATCACAACAGGAAGGCATGACAATGAGGGAGTAGAACACGATCCTCTTATAAAGGGTTCATTTCGTCCTGATTGGTCCACCACTGTCCATCCACAGGTATCTGCCTCTGTTCCCCTCTTCAGAGTCTCCCCAAAAATTTAAAATGTGGGGGGAAGCCAAAGACACGGTACACCTTATGTGGACTAAGGGAGCCCAAATGTGATCTGTAACCCTGACACAGAAGTCCAATCCACTAATGGCTAGTCTGATATCATCCATCCATCTATCCATCCATCCATCCATCCATTGTCAGGGTCACCATGGTGTTTCTATCAAAGTATGTACTTATCATGCTCTTGGAAGCCATGTGGCCATTAAATACCGAATCAATTCGGTGATAATGCAATGTAATCACATGCAGACTGGGCACACTGAATGACAAAGGTTTCTCCTCTGCTTAAAGGGTGTCCTTACATTATTACCCAGAAAAGGGGCAGCTGTCAAAGAGCCCTTGGCTGCCCCCCCAGTATGCAGGGACCTGGTGTCACCCACCCACCCGCTGGGCTTTGCCTGGTCGGCCAACGGTCACCGCGGCCCACAGATAAACACATTTTTTTACCGCTTTCTTCCAATGAGTAAGAAAAATTCCAGTGAATCCATCCTCAACAACAAATAACCAATATTTTAATTTCAATAACCACAATCCAGACTCCCCCCCTCCCCCCAGAGTGCCCACACACACTCACACACTCACATTCATACACAACAGAGCAGTTTCTGAGAAACACAGACGTTTCCGTGGGGTGGGGTGGGGTGGAAGACAGACAGGAGAGAAAATACAACTCTGGGGGTTCAGATGTTTGGGATGGAGTCACTTTAGTGAAGAACCCCCCCCCCCAGTGCCCTCCAGAGCACATGATGGAAATCACAGTTCTGTATCATCTCGCCATGACCAAGAAGGCTTACACTTCCTGATGCCTATCAGCTCTAATCAGAGAGGGAGACGGAGGGGGGAAGACAGGTGGGGGGTGAGTCTGCTCTCCATTCATTATATCATGCATTCTTTTATCAACCAGTAGACAATTCAGATAGCATTCGGGTATAAATGGCAGGAGCCATGGATCTCACACAGACACAGACACACAGACACAGACACACAGACACAGACACACAGACACACTCCTGATCCAAATCCATCCCACCCGCCCAGCCAACCGCAATCAGTATTAATCCCGATTTTAGGTCAGAGGTGACCTTCATGTTCAGACCCCAATTTCACACAACCTAAGGATTTTTATCCTTCTCAATGGGCTTCACTACCCGCCCCCCCCCAACTCTGCCTGCCAGCCTCTCGTGTGTTTCAGGTAATCTTCCTGAGCAGGCGTCTCGCTAATGGGTAAAGATGGTCTTTTCAGTAATAGATGTCATTTGGGGGAGATGGCACATTAAGGGAAAGGGGCTTCGAGTTACTATTGTTACATCTTAACAGCAATTTGTAGCTATACACCCCTGGAGTGGCACTCAAATGCACCCCAGAGACTCTGGTTTGTAAGCCCTGGCTTCTAACCCGCCCCCACCGCCAACCTCGAGGTGCCCACCTCACCACGCCGGCTACACTCACAGAAACCCAACTCCACCATTTTTTTTTTTTTATTGCTGAAGACGGATTAAATGGGAACTCGGACGGACGTTTCCATATAGATTTTCACTCATCCGTTCGCTGGCTATAACAGCTGCGAGGAGCACGGTTTATAGGATGTGCTGCAACCGTTAATTCATAGACAAAAAAATTTATAATAATACATCAAGCTAATAGGGGGTAAACAGAACCAAATTAAATGAAACAAGGCAGTAAATTAAACTGCTCACAGCTGTTGACCTGATAACATGCCAGTGCAATGGCAGCCGGAGTGGTGACTCTTTCCCAGTATGCTGCTCATTACAGCGGGGGTTGGGGGGGTAAAACCAGTTTCCGTTTCCCAGTCTCCCTCACGTGAAGTGACTACGGCGTATTCGTTAATACTGAACATCAGTGAGATCACCTGACACGCTGCTCAGCCCACCTGTTAAGATCCACGAAGCTCCGATTTCATATTTAAAGATCCAACTGCTTAAAGAGAAGATGGGACTTTAAACTTGAAATCGGAGCTTAAAAGCAAAACTGGGAATTTAAATTTGAAATCAGAGCTTTCGTGGATCTTAATCGTTGGGGTGAGGAATGTGTCGGTACCTAAATGATGTATATGAGTGATTTAAAGATATTTCCTATCCAGTCAACATTTAGGAACAATTACTGCCAACCCAGGACCAAGGTGGGAGGGAAAAACAGCCCCCCCCCAGTATAGATAAGAGAGCCCTTTATGAGAAGAAATTTGATAAGGAGGAAGAAGGAACAGCTCTGATGTTGCACCGTTAACTCACAGGGTTTCAGGCTTTTGCTGTCGAACAAGTTGACTTTCCTTCAGAATTTTTTATTGGAAGAAAACAAAAATCAAACCAAAACTGCGTCATTTCCCATGCAGATAAAAAAAAAAAAGCAAAGAACACAAAAAAGGTCAGTGAAAGGTGAGGATACTGCCACTCCGATTGCCGTGACCTTTTTGGGAAATGGGGGACCACATGTGTCCGGCATGGTTATGTAATGCACTTTTTTGAAATGCACACTAACCGGCTAAGAGATTAGGGCCGGCGTGTGGTCTTCTCCTCTCGGCATCTCAGCAACACCATTGGAGTCGCCCTGCTGGATCGGGGTGGGTGGGTGGAGGTTAGTGAAGATTGTCGAAGGCTTCCTCACGACAACATCCTGCAGCAGCCAGCCGCCTCCACAGCTGGACCGAGGCCCCGAGACAGACTGCCGGCCGATGTTCCCAAAACAGTGGATTTTAATAAGGTAGCACATTGCACCCTAACAAGGTCAAAAAATAATAATAAAAAAATGATCATACTGAATGTATGGGGAAGGAGTGGGGTAAAGGGGTGGGGTTAAGCAGGAGGAGAAAATGCTAATGTCCCCCTCCCCCGGCCCCCCCCCCCCCGTAGCAGAAGCACCGAGGCCTTGTTTTGCTGTCCCCTGGTCTGGTCCTAAGCACTTCCCGCTAACCACACTCAGGGCTGTTTGCGGAAGCTGAAGATCTCCCTTGTCTTGGAGCCCCTCTTGCCTTCAGGGGTCGGCGGGGGCTGTGGTGAGGGCGGGGGCTGCGGCGTGGCCGTGCCTCCGTACGGACAGCTCTGCGAGTCGGGGTGCTCGCCGGAACACTCCACTGCTGGGATGTAGCGACTGTCCCACATGCCCGGGCCGCACAATCTGCACAGGTCATGCAGGCTGCAAGGGATTCTGGGAAGGAGGCGGAATTGGTAAAGCAGGCTCCGAGCCTAAGAAACAGGGCGGAATGGGGATAAAAACAAAGAGCTCATTAGAAAAAAATTAAATAACATAATTAGTCCATGAAAATCCCCAAACAAATTTAAACTTAAATATATAATACAGAACTCGCTCTGTTGAGGCCAAATGTTTGCTGACCCCATTATAATAAATCTTTTGGAAAGAGTGGAGCAGAGAAAGAGCAAAGTCCCATTACCATCAATCACAAAGATAATTAACACTTTAAATCTGAAGGGTCTAGAAAAAAAAAAAGGCAGACAACTGAACAAATGTGCCCGTTTATAACGAGCCTTGTTACCACTTACAATGGGGTGCTTTTGTGTTTTAATACAGAGCAGTTATCCATCTACCTGCACTTAATTTGGAAATCAAGCCAGGATTCTTATGACTGAGGGATGTTCTAAAAATAACCCCAGAAGACAATGTCACATTTCTGGGGTGGTTCTGACCCCGGATTCTGGAGTGAAACTGTGCCAGTCCTCTGCATCTGCTCTGGGATCTTCTTTGCTTTTTTTTTTTAAATAAATAAAAATATTACATTAACGTGGCAATTACATTCAAATAAAAATTAAAAATAGGACTGAAACTGTGCATAAATGGGAGTGAAAGAAGAAAAACTGAGAAAACTACTTAAAAAAGACACACACACTCCCGTACTCATATGTCTGTGGGGACCGTCCATACCTTTCTATGGCCATAAACTTAATCCCAACAATGACAACCTTAACCCCTACCCAGGCCTAACCTTAACCATAAGTAACCAAACAAAATCTTTGGCATTTTTAGTCTTTTCATTGCAATCGCAGATTTTCATAAAACTGAGTTTCCCCTTGTGGGGACTAAAATAAAATGGTCCCCACAACGTCAGTATAACAGGTTTTTAATCACATTGTGTACACAGTGTAATGCACCTCAAAGTGCTGCAAAATAAAGACGCCATAATAAAATGACATAAAACCCCTATTTAAAAAATGCACCAATGCACAGACTTAATTAAAAGCCATACGCTCCGCTAAAACATCCCTGACCCCTGACCTTCCGCAGCACAAGCTCCCCGTTCATGTGCATGGAGAGGTTACTGAAGTGCAGGAGCATCTGGTCCGTGGCCAGCTGCTGCTCGACGACGTCGTCGCCGTAGAGCACGATGATGGCAACGCACAGGAATAGGTGGAAGTAGTCTGTCTGCGAGAGACGGGAAGGAGGAGGGCAAAAAACAAACAAAAATAAAAACCATCGTCTGATTCACACTTAACCATTGGTAGGGAAAGACACAAACAGGACCCTGACCTGCCAGTCCCCCGAGGACTTAGAAAACAAAAACAAAATACAAATATGTACTTCTGCACTGAACACAGACACCTCCTACGCATGTACGCAGCGATGCAGTTCCATGCAGACCTACGCAGTTACACCCATGAAGATGGGGGGCCCCACCTGGTAGTGTGCCCAGCAGGCCTCCCACATGCGCAGCGCCTCGGCGTCGGGGAACTCCCGCTTGAAACAGAGCAGCATCCAACGGTGGCAGAAAAGCAGCTGCATGCCGTCCTCACCCAGCTGCATCAAGTGCTGGTGGAAGCGCGGCAGCATCAGTCGCAGCAGCTCGCGCAGGTACATCTGCGGGTGGCGGGCGCATTGTCAGCTCTGACATGCTACAGTTTTGCAAATCATGGAAGCCATTTATAAGCACTGAAGTGTTGGTGAAGAAAGAGACAGCTCAGCAGCCAATGTCTTTAAAAAGGGGAGATATTGTGGATGAACAAGATTAAGACTTTGGCGGTGAGGCAGTACTTTTACAACTTAAAGTCCAACACGTTGATTTTGTATAACGATCATATCGTGATGCGATATCATGCAGTTCTACCGTCAAAGCAACGGACGGTACAAGTCAACGCTATACAGGCCATCAACGTTATAAGCTGTCAGAGCAACAAGCCACTTATGCTACAAGCCACTTATGCTACAGGCCATCGGTTCTACAGTCAGTTCTACAGGCCATCAAAGCAACAGACCGTCAATGGTACAGAGTGTCAACGCTACAATCCAACAATGCAACAGACTATTAGCTCTACACGCCATCAATATAAGGTACCCTGAATGTTACAGATCATCAACACTATGTAGACCATCTACAGACCATCAATGCTAAAAACCATCAATGTAAGCGACTGTCAACACTAAAGACTATCAACACTACACGCCATAAACTCTTTTCTTTATGACCCTCTTTTCAGCACCCTCTACACCAGCTGCCCGCCCTCCTGTCCTCACTAGCGATGGCCAAATGAAGCTTCACTTGGCTGCCACTAGTCCCCACTGGGCCTCACCAGCTGCTGCTCCATGTCCTCGTCACGGGGTGAGCTGATGAAGATGGTGTTCTCCATGAGGCCCACGAAGCACCAGAAGGTGTCGCTCTCGTCCTGCACCTCCGTTAGCAGTGGGGCCACCAGATCCGACATGCCCTGGCAGTAACCCATCTCTGGGTTGAACACGGCGTAGTTGAGCAGGATGCGTCTGCGGGAGGGCCATCAGAAACAAAGGACCGAGAAAAACACAGAAGAACGACATGGAATATATGCAAAGATATGGCCCGGCTAATGAGCTGTTGATGGGAAGGTCTGACCAGTGATCCAGGAGTGTGTTTATCAACAGCAGCAAGGCACTGAGACTGCCCATTCCACATCATAACGATGCTAATTCACATTACGACAAACATTTTGGTGAAAGACGCCCAGATGCCGACCTCATGCTCTCCACATTGGGGTTGTTCTCGCCCCTGAAGAAAAGGTTGCTGCGGTCGGTCCGCACCACGTCCTTGTCCACAGTGAACTGGACCTTCCGCCAGAACTCGCTGTGCTCCTCTGGGCTCATGGACAACCTGCGATTTATGGTGGAGGAAGTTGTCGTTGAGGCAGGGAGATGGAGGATTTAGGTGGCAGGTGGAGTTAGAGGTGGAGGGATGAGGAAGATGGGGGGGGGGAATGGGGGGGGGAGGAAAGGAGATGAAATGGGGGAAATAAAAGGGAGGAGGGGTAAAGAGAAGATAAGACGGAGCAAGCACATGAGAAAATCTTCCGGATGGTCTGAACCGCGCTGGAATGATGCAGATCAAAGGCTCTGGCTGCCGGCTGACAGGACAAAAGACGAGCTGAGACGCCCAAACCGGCAAGCACAACTTAATTACCAGCACCTATCCAACCTCCCACCCTGGCACCCAGAGCACCAGACTGACGCAACCCCACGCAATCACTCAGTCCCTGGGATCGAGAGCCTGCGCGTGTGTCCCCCACTACCCAGTCACGCACTCCTGGGAGGAGCTGGCTTTTTGAGGTCCCTACTGGCAATTTAAAGGACGCCTACATAGATGGGTAAGGGACCCGCCCTCTACTGTCCACACAGGGTACAGCCCTTAATATCGCTTGCTGATTATGAGCTGACCACACTGATCTTTCTCCGAGGGGGGTGAGGGATGACAATCTGCCACTGGACGTCCCGCCGTTAATGGCATGTTGCCAGGTCATTTACGGACCGGGTCTGCGCACGTCAGCGCAGTGACGCTCGGGCTCGGGTTAAGTGACTTTCCCCTCGTGAGTCCGCTTCTGGCTAACTCTGACGTCAGGGGGAGATAAGACGCTTGTGACAGAAGCAGTCAGACAGCGCGCCAGCTGCGTTTGACGATGACACAGTGTTTGGTCAGACAGCCAAGTCGTTTACTGGCACTTCACTGCACCTTATTAAACCGGCACAGTCACTATCTGCTGCCTCACTGAGTCACTGGACCCGAATAACAGTGTTTCAATCTTATTTCAATTTGCATGGGCAGTGCTGGATGCCGAAGTCAGTAAATACAAACTGAATGTCAGATCTGATGCAAAACCTTCAAAAACCTTGTAAGCTAACATTCAATCAAAGCACCCAGTGTCACCTAATCAGTATGACCACAAGAAGATTATCGCCCCTAAGGTGATCACATGCTGCACCACGGTGCAAAAACTCATACCACAGCATTTTTTCCACGTTCCAAAAAAACATTTTCATGTGTCATGCAGGATCAGGCAGCGTAAACAGGTAAGGGTGACAATTCATGCAGGTGAGGAAATTAGAACGGCCTTTTTCGGGGTGTCGAACGAGAACGTGAACAGAACTGAGTGAGTGATTCAGTGAAATGCACGTAAAGAACATTTAAAAGCAACTGAAAAACAAGGAAACCAGCAAAAAAAACATCTCAGCCATCATGAGGTCAAAACAAACCAGCCGCCTCCTTAGGGAACAGCTGCAGGGTAGCGTAGGCGGGAGAGGAACCCCATCCC
>JAODJW010000094.1:9529183-9540609 GCA_026777045.1 Hyperopisus bebe
GGGCAACCAGAAACACACATGGAGAGCATGACTCGAGACTAAAAGCCTGGACACCAAGGTGTGAGGCCATGGGTGTTGTAACCCCCCCAAATAATCAAAACAAGCCAATACAATCCCCAGGATCTCCATGGGTGGAGACCCCAACGCTCCTGTGGCAGTAGTGCCAGCCACGGGCCACCATGCTGGCCAAAAATCAGGGAAGGCCACCGTTCTACGGGACGCACTATTTGACAACCACCTAAATGTTTCCGAGCTCAAGGCAGCGTGTTTAACCCATGTGCCCCCCCCACCTACCTGGATGGTGCTCGGCCAATCCCGGCAGCGGCTCGCTGGGGTGCACGCACACGTTGTTCTTGGAGAAGATGATCTCCCCATCGAGCAGCCCCCTGGAGCCTCCTGTGCCGGAGCTGAAGGTCAGGAGATCGGAGGCCTTTGAGGAGGCGCGTCGCAGCAGCCGGCCCAGAGACATCTCCCCCAGCGCCCGGACGCTGTGCCCATTCTCTGGGGGGGGGCGGAGACACACGATCAGGTTCTCCCATCCCAGCTGCAAGGGCTCTTACAGGACATCCACAGAGCATGTGCTGATTTTACGCTATTCCCCAGCGCACTGTTCCGTTACCCTGACGCACTGGAGCATCCTGCCTTTTTATTAACTATATATAGAGTCTGACATCTGTGCTAGCTTTTGTAAAACAGAAAAAAAAAGCACACAGGCACCATCCAGAAGTGGTTTCACAGCCTGGAGGAACAGGATGCAATATGCCCCATGGAATGGGGGGTTAGATCGTCTTTGCAGTTGGGGGGAACGGGGCCGAGTTGGCTGGGAAAGACAGAGCCTGAGGTATTTATGAGGTGTGTCGCTATACGCTGCAACCGGGTGGCGCCAAGACCAGGAGCTGCTCCACCTTCAGCAAACACCACACGGAGGAAGCAGCTGCACGGATCCGTCCTCAGTACCGGCTCCCGTGTCGACATCCAGCTTTCCCTGTCGTCAGATCTCGGCAGCAAGTGTCTAACTTTCACTACCACCCCCCACCCCCTCAGCAAATCCCAAAAACTCCGCATTCCTTATCTTCATAACAAAGAAGCTCTTCCCTGCTTCTTGAACAGCGAAAGCTCCACCACTTCCTTCCTTCATGAGGAATTTGACTGGAAACCCCGTTTCGGAGACGGACGCGAGGAGCCCCTAGGTGTTTTAGCACGGAGGATTTCCCACATTACACCAGCACTTATGCACTAAGGACTGCATTCTTGTAATTACATAACTGAAGAGCCGCACATGGTTTTCATGTCGCTGAACTGGGACAGATCAGGTTGCAAATAAGCCATTCTGTGTCATGGACGGAGGATGTGACCACGACTGAAATACAGCGACTCTGCAGGAAACAGTCCTTTGGTTGGCTAACTCAGGACCAGTAATCCCAGTGCAGTAAAGCTGGTAGGAAGGATCTCCCAAAAACCACAACGCAAGTCCTACTGGAAACCACACCAGAGCAAACAGACGGTTCCACACAAATCCTCAGCAGAAAGATCCTGAACATGGGAAGATCCTGTTTCGACTAAAGAAAATGCAACTAAAAATATAACTCAATTGAAATTCTTTTGCACAGGATTGTCAACAAAGGACAAATGGACACAAAGGGGAGATTTGGGGGTAGGATTGTGACTCAAACTGCTGACAGCGAGTCAGGGTGTCATATTAATACAGCGGTTCTCTTGCCCCCCAATCATCTTGAAAAAAAGTCAGATGAATGGAAGCACAAAGACAAATCACACTTAATATATCGTTAAGTCAGTTCTGCCTTACAGCTATTACTGCAGTTATTTGAGGGAAAAAAACTGTTGTATGCTCACGCATACCCTCATAATCACATGCTGACATTATTTAGCAGTTTACTAAATGGCAGTTAGTCGTATTCTCTCCTCCCAGTCACACCGAGACCATGTGATATGCTGACATGCATGGCTCAAACACAGCTGTTTTTTCCCGACCAAAACTTCTTTCGTTTGCTGAAATCGCAAGACGAAGATGGGCACATCACAGGAAATGCCAGGGCGTTGGAGGCCAACAAACCAAATCCCAGGAAGTCTGACACAACTCTGACCATTGCTTAAGTCAGTGCTCTGCATTCTCACATTTCCGCATTAAATAATATTCATTAATATAACAACAGCAACAACAAACCATTATCCCCATAAAGGAATCTGAAATGTTTCAATATGGAACTCAGAGGTAATTTTACAGTTGCTTAGGAAATTAGTCACATAAACACAAGAACAACAATAGAGTTGATAAATAAACAAATATAAAACAAACCTATGGAACTGGACAAAGGACAAACGAACAAAGTTAAATGATCTGTAATGACAGCTGAAATTAATAAACATATATAAGCCGCTATCAAATGCCACGATGTACCCCAGAGATTAGCCAGCAAAATGACTGTCCAAGGTGAAACAACTTTACACCAGGAATGTGTGCTTTAGATGATAAACATTTTTGTTTTTTGCAGGGAGCCTGAATGATTGGCCTATATACTACTCACTGACCAGGACAGAGAAAAATGACTGATTGCATTTTAAGTGTTCACCCAAAGTGACTTGCAGTTTTACCAGGTTTTACATAAAGCAAGTCAAGCTGGATTCGATTCTCAAGGATACAAGAGTGGCTTCCTGCAGGAGGTTGTAAATTCTAGGTCACAAACGAGTGTCCTTCACCTTCTAACTATCTGCTGCCCTAGGAGTCTAACTGTCTGTACCAGTATTGCAGCCACAGCCAACAAGATATAAAATTACAGTGTTGAATTAAGTTTTTTTTCCCTAGTTAGTCTTTGCTTCCTGTCGCCTCGCAATGGCTGTTTGGAAGTGTTACCCGAATACACATCATTCTTCAAATTAATGCATGCAGCACATCATCTTACCAGTTCATATAGCTCCACTTGTGTAAGCAACAACACGTTTCTACAGGACAAAAAAAATGTACTATGGCGAATACTCAAATAATGATAAAACAGAATGTGCTTAGAGCCCTAGGAATTCCGCGACAGATATTGAATATGATATTCCACCGATCCACAAAAAACATTCCTCCGTTTCATTAACTGCACTCACCCAAGGTCTAACGGGTTGACTATGAAAATTAGAAAGACTACAGGAGAGATACCGGCCCGTTACCCTAGACAAGGAGCAGATTAAGTTTCTCATGCAGTGATGTTTCAGCTGGTGGCTAATCGGGGTATCAGTAACGCGCTGCCGTGACAGGGGAAGAGGAAACCGCCGATCATCCCAGCAGGCAACTACTGGCGATCAAGCCGATCTGCAAAGGACACAACCATCCATTTGATGTTAAAACACCCAAAGATACACTGTAGCCTTTACCTGTTTATCCCGCTAAGCCGCGCTCATTCAAACTGTCATCTTCCCCCTCCGTTTCCACATCCATATTAACTTCTATAAACATAAATAATGATTCAATAGCAGTGCGCAGACTTTTTAAATGCTATTATAGGTTCACGAATCCCTGTCCGCATAAACATGTTTTTTTTTCTCTATTCACCTGTGCAAGAACGAACAGCAGGCAAGCTCCTAAGCACATATACAAATAAAAGGCATACGAATTTAATCTCACCCTCTATGCCGCCCGCGATTATGGTCAGAGGCACTCATCCATCTTTAGCGTGAATCAGAGACCTGAATGTCAAAGTGGCTCGTAGTGTTTCTTTGTCAATAGTAATAATAATAATTACTATTATTAAACCGTAGCCGTACGTGTGTTTACCCGAGAGTCCCGCTACAACACGTTGCGGCGTCTCGCCTTTAGCCCCACCCACCAGGCCGCTGCTTCCGGGATGAAGGTCCGCTTCTCCGGCCGCCGGACGAGCGCCGGATCGACGCGGAACGAGCGGAAAGCAGCGGCCGCAGGCGTCCCGCCCGGCAGCGATCTGCGGCGAGGGCGTGATTCAGGCACC
Organism: Hyperopisus bebe; assembly: GCA_026777045.1. Taxonomy (NCBI): domain Eukaryota; kingdom Metazoa; phylum Chordata; class Actinopteri; order Osteoglossiformes; family Mormyridae; genus Hyperopisus; species Hyperopisus bebe. The sequence goes on from JAODJW010000094.1 coordinate 9,533,152, forward strand.
GCTGCTGCGCTTAGCGTGGAAACAGATGAAGGACCAGTCTTTGTGATCTAGATTCTTTTTATTGTCACTTGGCTGATCCTTTCACACAGTTGGGCGTTGATATTTTAATAATTATTTTGCTAATGAATAAAATTAAGCTTAAATGTTGAAGCTGCTTTCCAATTTAAGTCATTAAAAGAGTAATTCTTCCGAACATTTCCAGATTCCGCAGTTTAATGTATTTGCAACATATACAGTTTTACACAAAGTTAATAACATTTTAAATAGGTGCGCAATCTGTTAAATTTCAGATTTCAGCCATTAAATTTAAGCCGGGAGCAATTAACTCGCGTTTAGAAACGGTATATGGAATTGGATTACTTCATTAAATTGTGTTCAAAGAGTGTCTATTTCGCAATTCAAGTATAAAGCTGTGACCACAGACCAAATAGTGTTTAAGTATAATTCAAATGATTTTCGCTTTATATCATAATAGTTGCTGCATACATTTAATAAATTATTCAGGGTTATATATTTAATAATGTTTGGCAGCTCGTGGAAACATAATAATACGTAAAAACATACATACATACAATAAAAAGAATATTTGTTGGGTAATACAAAAATAACAATATTCCTAGTCAGTACAGGGCATAGAGAGTATGACAGTAGATGCACATTTATTTACAAGAGTTCTTACATTTTTAAGTACCATTTATTGTTTGATTGTGCAAACAGCTGCAGATACCACAGCACTTACATATGTGGTTTGAAAAGAGCTACTGTTGTCTGTTGCTTCCCTGTTTATGTAAAATCTCAAAAATATTGTTCATCCTGTTTCTATGTTCAACTGCACATCAATATATATGCACAAAGCAATATGATTTCTAATTAATTTTAAATAGAACATTAGTTTGATTCATGATATAAAGCCTTCAACTTTAATAGCTGATGTGCTTTAGATTGTTCTGGAGACTTGGGAGGAGTCCAAAACAGGATCAAGGCAAAATGGCGACCGGGACAGTCCAGGTGCTGGCGTGCACTCATTCCAAAAATAGCACAAGGCTTATTACACCTGAACTTGGTATTAAAACACGTTCCGTTTTTGTGTGTCCCCAAATACCACTGAATTTAAAGCTTTATGAAAGCTTTTGTTAAACATTGTTCTTTTAAACTATAACATGACTGTGTCCATCAAACTGACATAACCTAAGAACCTTACAGGTTTACGTTTCGCTGGGAAAAACCCAGCAAAGGAAACTTAAGAAGTAAAAAAAAAAATAGAGTCCAAGACACACACACATGCACACACAAGTATAAATAGTACAACACAATACTGAAATGTTTACTGATAAATGTGCTCAGTAAACAGTCATATAAAAGGGGTTCCTTCATACCAATTCCTGATTAACCTAAGTTGTCACCAGCAGCTGTAATGTAAAGATATGCTGGTGTGTTCCATTAATCTGTTCTTTTTTATTTTTGTTTTTTTACTCTGCCGTCCACATCTCCTGCCCCAGACAGGGGTGACCCCAGACTCGCTCTCTGCAATTTCATACCTGCACCCGACATCGAGACGGTACAAAGAACCAGCATTTCCAGCATTAAATACAGAGCTAAGGTCTGGGCAGGCTTCCCTCTGCCACCCTGATCTCCCTTCACAGTAGGTCCTGCTCGACCCACACGATCTTGTGCTGCTCCTCTTGGATGATGGCGCGCAGAATGGTCAGCAGGTTGGAGGTGCTGCTCCAGTTGTCTGGGGCCACGGTGCGGTACAGGCAGGGCAGCTTGTCCAGGAGGGTCTCCTCGCTGCGGTAGCATTCCAGTAGCTGCTCCTCAGTCATGCCCAGCTTGCTCCTGCAGTCACACAGGAGAATCCCGGCTGAGCGTTGCCAGGCGTGCCTCACCTGTCTGTACATCTGGCACCGTTTTGCTCCTCTTTGACTCCGTTTAGGGGTTTTTGCCAGGCTCAAAAGTGTTATGAAATTTGAAATCAATTACGGAGCTATGCACTTGGGAGTTTCCCATTGGCTTGTTCTGGAGATGTACTTCAAAGCTACTGATAAAGAATGTTAGGCCACAGTTTACTTACAGGTTACAATATTATAGCTGCTTTTAAAAGATAAGTTTAGCTCAGTGACAAAATACACTAAGCTACCAGAATATTTATAACATACTGAATGCTCTTTGTTGTTTCATTGCATTTGAACGTAACGTTATTTTGTGGCAACACTGTAGCTCACTGAGTTGCATTGCAGCTTCTCACTGTCAGGGATGCGAGTTCGATTGCCGTCCCTGGCTTTGCGTGCATGGCGCATCCTCTGCGTCATGCCCTGCGATAACCTTCAGGCTCATCCTAACACTGCCTTTGCATTAGCAGTTAAGGAAAATGGAAGGATGAATTTGAATTAGCTGCGATGGCTATCATAAGGATAAATAGTACGACTGGTGGGTGTCTTTGTACCTATAATCGGAAGGTCACCAGCTGGAGTCCTGCCCTCGGCAGAACACTCACATATCCGTGGGCCCTTGAGCAAGGCCCTTAACCCCCAGCTCCAGGGGAGGTACACGCTGGCTGACCCTGTGCGGTGACCCCCAAGCTATGGAGAGGAAGATGGGGTAGACCAGTGCTCTTCACTGAGTTTTAGACGAGCGCCACGCTTACCAGTATGGGGAGAGGTCCAGGGCCACCATGCACATTTTTAAAGCTGGTTAGCCGTAAGTTATTGATATTACTTCACTTGGTTATTAATAAACTACGTAGCTGCACGTCAACAGGATACTTTTCTTATTGTATTATTCATTCACATGGGGTGTTTCTCAACACACATACTTGGCTGCACTTGTGTTCTCATGCACCTGTTTGACGTCATCTTCCATTGCTGAAGACCAATTCCAATACTCAAGAATAGAAGTACAGAGGACGGTAAAAATATCCAGATGTCATTCTTGCCCAGCCCCAAATTCCTACGATGCATCGGTGGCATCCTCGCCAAACTAGGCCAATACCATGATTCACTGCGCCCCAAGTTCATTCTTGGGAATCAAGTTAACAAGACTGGTCTTGCCAAGTGCACAAGTACGATCAGAGTTGGGTAATTCAGGTCCAGAAAGTAAAAGTCCAGACCAAGATTTTGTTTCAACCAACCAGTCATAGGGTATTCAACTGGTTGGTTGAAACAAAATCCCGGTCTGGACTTTTACTCTCTAGACCTAAATTACCCAACTCTGAGTACAATCTTCGCATACTGAAAAACACCCACGGTCTCCTTGAACTCCCATATCGACAACCTCAGGTGGTACCTGAGTTTTCGGATGCTGCGCCCAGACAGGGCGATGAAGATGATGATGGGGAAGATCTCAGATCTGTGCAGGCGCCTGACACAGTCGAGTCCCAGGGGCAGCACGCAGTGGAGGCCCTGTGAGGACAGCACACACATGAGGGTCTGGTTAGTGCAGCTGGGGTCTAGGTCACGGGGACTGGGAGTGGGAGGATGTCAGCAGAACAGCAGGCACCTCAAACCGGCAGGAGGAAATGAGACTCTGAATCACATGAGCTTGGCATTATTGTGCACTGCCAGTAAGTGTGTGGTTTGACCCAGTTCCCATTAGTTACTCTGTCAGTTAAACAGAGCAGGGACTGACCACTCATAGTAACATCAATAAGAGCGACGAGGGACAATGAGCAGCGGGGAACAGGAGCTGATTAGAGCACTCTATATCAGTCAGACCTCAAATCATGACTAATAAAGCAGACACACCCCCAAGTGAAAACAAAGCCATAGAAAGAAAAAATATCACTACAAGGCTCTCTTTGAAGTCAGTGACTTTTCCTTTTATGTTGACAATGCCCGCACACGTGGACTGGCGCTCTGAATAGCAGAAACAGGTTTGTATCCTGTGGATCTCAGAAGCCAGGCATCATCAATCGAGCACCGCGCACGCCTTCCAGGGCACGCGGTAGCTGGCACAGGCCCACGCACCTGCTTGATCACTTTCTCGACACTCTGGAGGGTGTAGCAGTGGGAGGCCCCCTGCTCACAGTCTTCCAGGATCTCTGACTTCTGCATCCGTGCGGCGCACTCGCTGGCGCTCAGAAGTTCTGCAGGCGAGGGGAGAAAGTTGAGAGTCGACGGCCGGGAGGAGAGATGGAGGACGCTGATCAAAAACTTCATCCATAATGTACACTACTGACAGGTCGGTAGTGGTCAAATACAGAGGATGTAGCTTAAAGTTAAACGATTTAAAACAATTCAAGGAAAACTCATTAAACGTATTAGCTTGTAACACATCGTCAAACACCTTTCAGCTCCAAAAACTAGGTAATGCATACTCTTACTTCCAGTACAGAGTGGTGCACATTGCCAGCATTAATACAAGGGAACCACTGCATTTGAAAACAATTGAAAGTACAGTTTCATTACAGCCTGCATGACAAGTGAGGACAGGGCCAAGAATTCTTCAGTGCACACCGCTCCATGTAAATGAATGCAGAATAATTTGTTGCCTTAAAGTTGCCCACCAGGGGGCTCTCTTACATGTGACACTGATTACAATACAATGACACCTGTCCAGATGATTGGAACTTTAATGCGTGCTCTGCAGTTGTGATCTGAACTAGTAAACAGAATTACATCAAAGCAATAAGAGAAATTAATTTGTTATCCGGATACTTTTGACAGCTGTTCTATGACATATATGTGATTAAACATGATTGATTTAATTCTTTCTCTTATTTAATTATTATGAAATACGTGTTAGAAACATTGTTTTCTGGTACATCCTTATATTCTGACCTTAATGAACACTGGTACTGCTATTTCAGAATGAATAATATCAACATCAAATTGCTGCTGACAGTTATTAAAGAGTATATTTCAATTGTCTACAAACTGAAACGTAGCCTATGATAGTTTCTCCCCCAGATCACACTGATCTGTTCCTCTATCAGATTTCAAATTAAATTTGAAAAAAACCACTGGGAGGACAATTAAACCCCATCTCTGTTTTGTAATTCAACCAATCAGACATATGTGGAGAGATCATTTACACAAATGACGTCACTGTATGAAAATGCTCAGCTTTGCGCTGTTTCGCTGATGCTCTGATACACGCGAATGGCCGCTAGCTTCGGGCAGCACAGGCCTGGGTACCTGACACCATCCTCGTTACCTGGTTTGCATAACTGGAAGCCCCGGAGCTCTCCCAGTTTGTTGTTCAGGAGGAGGCCGTACACCGAGGGGAGGAGGAGGACAGGCCGAGAGGCCGGCGGGTGGTGAGGAGTGACGAGGGTGTAGGGCATGAGCGCGACGCAGCCCCGGGAGGTCACGCCGTTCCCTGTAGGATCACATGAGAACCGGCCGTTAACGTTTCACGTCTACGCCGCACTTAATAAGGGTTCCCCAGTTCCGGTGCCAGAAGGCGCAAATCCAACACAGTCCACAGATTTCCTCTGCTCAAATACACGTACTAAGCCTGGTAAGTAGCCGATTATGATGCGTTTGGGCAGGGAAACCTGCAAACTGTGTTTTATTGTGTCCCTCTAGGAGCTGGGGAACCCTGAACTAAATGCACGGCTGCTATACAAAGCTTCAGGCTTCTGTTTTCAAGTCAAATAAACACCACCGGTACCAGCATGTGCCCTGTAGTAACATTAGCATTTTATGAAATAATTAAGTAAAAGTAAGAAGTAATTCATTTAAAACATGTAGTTTTCTTGTACAAATAAATCAATACCAATGACTTCTGAAAGGTAAGGGTGGAAATTACAGTTGCTTTATTTACCAGAGCCTTTTATCTACATACAATTGAGTCCTTGGAGCATTTGGGGCTTAAGGGTCTTGCTCAAAGGGCCCAATGTTGAAATTATGGGATTTGAACCAGTGACCTTCCGATCACAGGTAGTGTCCAAATATGCTGAGTCACACCCCCCCCCCACATGTATTATATGCAAAATCTATCCAGTTGTTGTATCTTTCTTTCTTCTCCTGGTTTTACAGGGTTTTAATTCCTGCAGGATTCATTCCTACTGGACTGTGTTGACATCATGGTACTGGCTTTCTCTGCTTTAGTTACGCATTCCTTTATGCACGTTAATCATCAACATTTTTTAGATCGCCATGACCACAGGCATCAGTAAATCACCTGCAGGGGGCGCCTCTCACAGAGCCCTAAGGACCCACCTGTCCCCTCAGCCTCCTCAGAGTTATTCTCCTCTACAGACACCCATAGTGGGTTTCGCCCCAGTCGGCCCGTGCTGACGATCCGTACCGACTTCTGATTCGCCTGACCATTGCAGGGGTCCACCTAGCGGGGGGTGCACAGGGAAGTGGGGAATTATTAGAGAGCACCTCTCCATCGCATCAGTGAATGTTGTGTCTTGGTAATAACTCGCATTAGTGTCATCGCTTCTTACCCTCCGCAGTGATGTCTGCTGCAACGTCATGTCCTCGATCGCCCTTATCAGCAGCCGCTGAGCTCTAGAGTTAACGACAGATGTAATTTACTGTCTACATTTATACCTCACAATAAGGAACTACCACTTCATGTAGACACGCCGCCAACCGTGACCATGCTCAAGAGAAGACAAGAGAATCTTATCGGAAAAAGCAATCCCCTACTGCTGAATATAACAGGGTAAAACTGAGCCAGAGTTACTCGTTAACTTCAAACCTTGGTATACTGGGGTACGTTTCACTAAGCTGTGGTCGACAAGAGTGCATAATGCCATAAAATGCAAGGAAAACCTGGAGCAGACAGAATGAGCTCTCAGTGTGCATCCATAATAGTGCATAGTGGTCACCAACACGAGTGTGAGCTAACAATAGCCCACAGGCAACCAAGCAGTAGCCCGCATAACACTTACAAAAATCAAATAATTTTTACAGTTGTCAACCCTCCCCCCAGGTCGATAACTTTGATCATTGCTGTACCCCCTCCAAGTAGCCACCCCGCTTTATTTTCCTTGTAGAAGTAGCTGTCGCTATAAAAAAAAGGTCGGACACCCCTGGTATAGCGACTAAGGGTGCCCCTTCTGGAGACTTTGTGAATTGCAGATGGTCCAGTGTGGCAGCCCTGGAGAGACGATGGGACGTTGGCAGCAGCCTCACCTGTAGTAGTTGGGCAGGGTGCCGCTCTCCAGGTCCTTCAGGTTGCACGGCTGCACGTGACTAGCCTGCCAGGACCCGTCCATGCTGTGGGTATTGGTCACGTGCAGGATGTCGTTGCAGCGGATGGCCAGCGTGTACCCGGCTCCGCGCGGCAGGGCCATGTTGACGCGCACGTAAAAGGAGTCTCCTGAGGTCACCTCGCCACTCTGAAGCTGGACCAGCAGCTTCTCATAAGCTGGAAGCATGCAGTGTCAGAGCACACAGAGTTAAACTTCTACCCTCACTGCATAAATGCAGCTTCTCATAAGCTGGAAGCATGCAGTGTCAGAGCACACAGAGTTAAACTTCTACCCTCACTGCATAAATGCAG
>JAODJW010000094.1:9540709-9556308 GCA_026777045.1 Hyperopisus bebe
CTTCTCAGGTATGTGGCCTGACTTGAATGAATGATTAACTATGAATTCCTATCATATCCCATAACATAACAGCAAAATTAAAATAATTAACTGTTGGCAGCAATATGTCATTGTACTAATGACAGCATCACCAAACCATCACTCCTTACTACCCAACCCCCAAGCGGAATAAGACAAGAGGTTTGTGACTCACTGTCCTGATTGTACCGAACTGAGAGGTGGAAGAAGCCACGGACTTGACCCAGTGCCCACAGCGCTTCCTCCAGAGTAGAATCCTCCAGTACCATGCGTAATGAGTGTCGCCCCTGATCGTACTGCATCTGCAGGGGAGCGAGATGAAGGTTTCACTTTTTTCCCCATTTAGCAAAAAGATTGTCATCATCTTCAAAATTCAACAGACCAATGTCAACAGTCCGCCCATCTCCTAGATGCCAGCAACTAATCCCAATCCTATGGGTCTTTTGTAAGTGGATGAAGGATACAGTACTTAGTGCTGAGTCCTAAATGTCATTTGTAGAAACATGATTTCTCTTGCGAGTCTCTGATACACCTTCATATTGCTACCTTTTATTGCGACTGTAACTGGCTGATGCATTTCTCAAAATACGCTGCAATATCCAAGACAGCAGGTATTGCGATGCTTTCTGCCACAAATGCCCGAGTGCTTTGCTGGCTTTCAGCCTGCTGCCGGTCCCTGCTCTGCTGCGAGATCCAGGCTCACAGCCTGGTGGACAGTCACCCATCAACCGTTCACAGCAGAGTGCCCAAGGCTGAGTTAAGTGTAGCTCCCTGCTATTATAAGCACAACATATTCTAAGTACAGAGGGACCGGTGGAGCAACCGGGACTGCTTACTGTAATCTACAAGACACGTTGCTAAGCAGCCCTTTGCTTACGTCATACAGAAGTTTTCAAAACATGCTGCCAAGCAGCTTTTTGTTTATTAAATTAAACAATGTATACAACATACATGAAATACCAAGCAGCTTTTTGTTTAGAAATTGAAGTAGTCTACAAAACGTGGCGCCAAGCAGCTTTTTGTTTAGTAAATGAAACAGTCTAGAAAACACAGTGGCAAGCAGCTGTTTGTTTAGTGAATGAAGCAGTCTACAAAACGTGGCGCCAAGCAGCTTTTTATTTAGTAAATGAAACAGTCTAGAAAACACAGTGCCAAGCAGCTGTTTGTTTAGTGAATGAAGCAGTCTACAAAACACAGTGCCAAGCAGCTGCTTGTTTAGTGAATGAAGCAGTCTACAAAACGCGGTGCCAAGCAGCTTTTTATTTAGTAAATGAGTCTATGACATACAGTGCCAGTACTGTTAAGAACATAAGAAATTTACAAACGAGAAGAGGCCATTAGGCCCATCAAGCTCATTCGGGGAGAACTTAACTAATAGCTCAGAGTTGTTAAAATCTTATCTAGCTCCAATGTAAAGGGACCCAGGGATTTAGCTTGCACTGCATTGACATGTTCAGCAAATGAGTCTACAAAACCTGGTCCCAAGCAACTTCGTTTATTACGCAAATGGTGTAGTCTACAAAACACAGTTTTATCTGTTTTGTTTGTAATGGTTCTAAACAGCATTATCCTTACCTCCATGATCTGGGCTCCAGGCCTGAGACCCACATTCTGGGCTGGGGATCCCTCTTTGACCTCATGTATGAACACCCCTGTCTTGTTTCCACCAACCACCTGCAACTGACTGAGCAGATCCTCCCCCTGGAAGGAGATAGTCAGGCCATAGCCGGGGGTGCCGAGGCGCAGTGCCTTAGGCCGGGAACGAACCAGGAACGGCGGAGCTGTTTTCCTGTACCCAAAAAAAATGCACATAAGAAACAGGGAAAAAATATTCATAAATGGGCTTTATACTGAACAGTTGGCTTTTGGGGAGGGGGGGTGAGGGAATGAGGCTTTCAAATACAGAGAGAAAAGCATAGCAAAGCTGAGATGGAGGAAGGTCTCACCGGGTGGGGTTACTCTGGAGAGAAGACAAAGATGGAGGCGCTGCCACTTCATCCACTGTAACATACAAGATAGATAGAGGTGGACTTAAAGGGGTCCTATAATGCTTTTCTGGATTTTTCTTTTCCTTTAGTGTGTTATATAGTTGTATGTGCATGTCAATGGTCTGCAAAGGCCCAAAGTACATGCAAAGGGAATAACTATCACCACAAAAACCACTCTTCTCTAATCTGCCTGAAATGACTCGTCGGAATTCCAGGTCTTACTTCTGGGACGTGGTGAGGTCACCTCGTAACACAATCCTTATTGGCCGCCTACTTGCAAGGATCTGTCTGCAGACTGCAAGACAGGGGCGGAACGCAGGGGCCTTTCTAACTATTGAAAAAAATCAGGGGCTTAGTCAAGTTTATCTGAGGCTTGACATTTTTTCTTTTCGAAGGAAGGAAGGAAGGCATCAAGGATAAAATATTCGGGGCTAAGGCTAAAATATTCGGGGCTATAGCCCTGAGCAACTGGACCTAATGACGCCCATGGCATAACGTGTAGGACAAACTCACCAATTGGGAAACTGACCAATCAGAGCACACTGGGCTCATCGGGGTTGGGCTTAAAGCTCTAACAGAGCACTTCATAGTTATAAACAGAGTGAATAGAGATGTACAGTATGAGAAAAATAATGTGTTTTTGGGACACCGAAACATGTAAATCTATTTTAGAAGACACCAAAAAATAAAATTATGAACAGTGAAAATGAGCATAATAGGGCCCCTTTAAAAACCATACTGATGTTCATGGTCAGCACACACAGACACACACAAAGACGAATGTGCCTTTGTGAGCATGATGACTGCAGTCGAGGATCAAATGCAAAGAATGGTACCAGAGCCCATTACCTTTATGGATGATCTCAAAGTCGTTATCTGGATCTGAGACAGACGGGAGCGAGTCCCACATCCTGAAACTGTGACAGACAGACACAGAAACGGATAGTGGGCTCGTTAACACAGCAAGGCACAGCATGGCAGTGTTCTCATTTCAGGCTCCCTCTCAATCCAGCTCTCCCCTTTCTCGCATTTCTAGCCAGCAGCTCTGAAAGAACCGGAAAAGCTGGCTCCGGCGCCACTCGAGCATGACACAGAAGGGCTACTCCTGTCTGCTGCACCTCTGCCTACCTCCCAAAGAGGAATCTCTGCCAGGCGTAGGAAGGAGAAAGGGAAGTCAACCACATGATCTCCACCATAAGTGCTACGCACTGGGAAGTCTTACTGAAGTCCTTGGCCCGCCCTACTACATAATCTTGGCTCCAATTACCGTAGCTTATCTCCTGCTTGATTTCGTGAAAAACCACCCCCTCCCATCCCGACTTCCTCCCCCCAACCACTCACCTGTTGCTACAGCAATTCTGGTCAAGTTGCCTCCTGCGTAGCGACTCCAGGCTGGGGGGCTCGGCGGACTCAGAGCGAAAGCTGCTAAAGCTCTCTATGCTCTCCTGTTGGCACGAAAGAAACAGCGTCGCTGACCAAGGGCGAGGGGCTATCAGACCTGACAACTGCGACCCCGAAATCGAGGACGGCGTCCAATGCCGACGCTGAGATACTGGCTGATAAGCCTATGAGGATGAAGGCCAGTGGCCACTTTAGTAAACAAAGACCGCAGACAAGAGAAGAGCGCTAAAACTGACCGTGCTTCTCATGCTCTGTGGACAAATGGCCTTCATCCTGCGCAGGGCGGGGCGCGGACGAGGACTGAGCAAAGTCTCCTCAATGCTGGAGGAGAAGTTGGAATCCCAGCTGAACTTTCGGGGCTGCGCGCACACACACACACACACACACACACACACACACACACACACTTTAATTAAACACCATCTCTACCCAACGAATGCAGGACGGTTGCTCTAAGAGGCAAATGCCTCACCCTCTGCTTCTTCTGCTCCTCCTCTCTCTGGCAGCTCTGGGCGCGCAGGGTGAAGAGCTTCTCCTGGAGCTCCACCAGCTGCCCCCGAAGGGTGTCCTTCTCTGCCAGGTTGCGGGCAATTTGGGCCTGAGCCTCATCCCTCAACAGGTACGCCTGGGTTGGGGGTAATACAGCAAATATGAAGACCTTTCTTAAACATACTGAAATATATTATCCCACCCCCCGACCCCATTCAGTATATTTCTTTGTGAACAGTAAGCTAACCCTACTGCATGCTGAACAATACTAACATGGAGGCCTATCTTCACTCCTGCATTACTGCATGCTTTGAGACAGTAAGCACTAAATTAGGGGGTGGGAGTGTCTATTATGAAGGTTAGAGGGTCACATGTGGGTCATGACCCTGTGCATGTATTCAGAAGGTCGCTGGTTTAAATCCCATGATCAGCCAAGTGATTTCAGCACTGGGCCCCACATACTGACCCAGGGACTGTCTGATCCTGCTTTCTTAACCCTGAGTTGTTTTGAATAAATCACCTGCTAAATAAATAAATGTGAAAGATGTACTGAAGTCCGTGTCAAAATCTATTGGCTTAGTGACCATTAATCGAGCCAGATGTTTAAATTTAGGTCTAAGCACCTCCCTCAAGAGCAGATTCCCTGCCGAAACCTTCCCGCTCCTCGGCCTGACAGACCTGGTCTCTCTCCTCCTGCAGCTCATCCAGTTGGCTCTGTATCACCGTGCTCTTCTGCTGGTACATCTCACAGTCCAGGGACAGCTTCTTCACCTGCAAGGCCAGGCAGTCCTTCTCCTCCATGAGCTGCAAGTACACAGTGCGTGAGCACATGTACACGGGGGATGGAGTTTTAATCGGGCAAATCAGGAACACTGGTGAAACAAGCTCAAACTGGAAATGTTTTCCCACATTTTCATAAAAAATGGACAAGTTTTATTTAGCAATTTATTTAGGAGTATTATTTAGCGGCCACATATGTAATGAGTCACAGACACTAAATGAGGGGACGTGTCCAAATATGCTGGTGACACGGGCGTGATAACACGGCTGACAGTGCTGTCACCTGGTCCCTCTCCTGGACCAGCCTCTCGTGCTCCTCCTTCTCATGGTGCAGGAGCTCCACCAGCTTGGTGCGCCCGTCTCGCTCCTCCTCCAGGTCTTGTGCCAAGATGTCTTCCCGCGCCTGCATCCGAAGACAGAGAGAAGCTTAATCGGGAGCCCAAACGGAGCATGCGGAGATGTAGCCTTACGCACGCACGCACACACACAAACACACACGCACAAAATAAACATCAAAATAAATTGTTCCGCATCAAGTGTTTTTATTACAGTGTCTAATATCCTGGTTTCCATTCACGTGAGACATTATCGTTTCTTCTCAGAGCTGGTATTTATGGTCTGAAAGTCAATGGCGTAGGTGGACAGGACTGAAAGAGATAACTGCAGCCTTGTCTCGGTTTCCTGGCAGTTATGGGCAATAATTTACAATATGAGTCAGTCAGAACTACACACTTAAGTACAAATACTTTGTTACTGTACGTAAGTAAGATTTGTACTTTACTTGAATATTTTAAGTTGTTACAACTTTTACTTTGACTTTGCTACATTTCTGAACCAAATAATGACTTTTTACTCCTATATATTATGCAGGACCATCGTTAATCATCTAATAAAAAAATATACTATTGCATACAGCACACCCGAGTAAGGCTACATGAATCTAGGTAAAATTTTAATCTGAATTTTTTAACACAGAATCAAAATGGTGATTTTCTCTCATGATTCTTGAGGAATATATTTCTTTCTTTCTTATTTTGCATTACATGTTATCTTTATGATAATGAACAAACAATACGTAGAGATGCATGATAAATCAGTTAAAATATCAAAGTCACCATCTGATATTTAAACTTCATCAATACTCTAAATTAGCAGTACCAGAACTACTACTGAAATATCATTTTCCGAAGTGGAGGACAAGGATTCCAGTAGGGCTCAATCACCATTTCTAAGAGGTTTATAATTCATTATTATATCTGGCCCAGAAACATCTTTCCACTAATCTGTGGCAGCTCAGAACTGTTAACTGAATACAAAATATGCCACTGACTGAATTTAAAAGGATAGGTTGCTTTTTGTGGGTCAATTGATTTGAATACTTTTAAAACCAGGTATTTTTAGTTTTACTTGACCATTATTTACTGGATGACATTTACTTTTACTTCGGTGACATTTCTGTGTTGCATCTATACTTAAATACAAAAATTAAGTACTTTTTTCACCACTGCTCCAAACGCACACTGGGGGCGGGAACTGAACCCGAGGAACACTGGCCCGAGCTGAAAGCTGATTGGCCCACAGAATGCCCCTCCCCTGTCACTCACTAATTCGAAACACATCATTGGCTAAGGTTGAGCCCTCTGTATGAATTATGGGCCCTCTTATGCGCCCCCCCCCCACTTTAAAGAATCGCCTCTGAGCCCACAATACCGAAAGCCTACACCGGGGCTCTGCACCAGCCAAACAACAAACTCTCAACGGAGGTGACAGCAGCCTCACCGGACTGAACTTCTCGGCCTCCAGCAGCCGCTGCCGCAGGAAGCCGTTCTCCTCCCGCAGCTGCAGCATCTCGTTGGCGTTGTTTCTCTTCAGGGATTTCTTGTGGAAGTCCGTCTCAGTTTGGGCTTTGAGCAGCTGAAACTGCACCTCGTACATCTAACGGGGTGAGGAGGGAGTGAGTTATTCACACTGCATCATGACACGGCCTGCGATTCCAGGCTTCCGGATGAATCTGCTCTGACCTGCAGCTGGAGGTCCCGGCAGTGGATGTTGACGGCAGAGTTCTCCTGGATGGCGGCGGTGTAGCGCACATACAGGTCACACTTCTCGTCCTTAAGCTTGAGCAGGTCCAGCTGCAGGCTGGCCATGTGGCTGCGCACGCGTGCGTGTTCCTCCTGCAGCTGCTGCTGCTCCCCGGCCCGCCGCTGCGCCTGGGCAAGCTCGGCCTGTAGCTCGGCGCCGCGCATTGCCAGCGAGTCGACCTCGGCACGTGCTTCCTGCAGTTCACGCTGCATGCTAGTCACTGCGCGCACCAGGTACTCTGTCAGCTCCGAGTTCTTTATCAGGCCTAAGGGGGGGGACAGGCGTTCACTCAGTGTATCAGTGCATGCGTGTGAGTTTTATGTGCTTTGTCTGCACTGCACTGACTGCTCCCATTTGCACTTGTATCATTGCATCTTGTCGTATTTCCTAGCACAATCATTCCCTGTGTACTTCCTGTCTGCACCTTACTGTACTTCCTGTCTGTACCTTACTGTACTTCCTGCCTGGACCTTACTGTACTTCCTGTCTGCACCTTACTGTACTTCCTGTCTGTACCTTACTGTACTTCCTGTCTGCACCTTACTGTACTTCCTGCCTGGACCTTACTGTACTTCCTGTCTGCACCTTATTCTACGGCGCACCTCATGTATATTTTGAAAAGGACCATAATTTAGATTTAAATTCATAATTTATCTAAACATTTTTTGTATTCTTTATATAAGTGCTCAGTGGCATCGGAAGGAGTTTGACCGGCGGTGGGGATGGGAGAGCAATGGACGACCATGCAATAGTCACATCAGGAAAGGATGCAATATCAAAAGGAGTTTAAAATAATTTTAAATAATTTAAAAATGAGTAACACTGCCCTAACCCCCCCCCCCCACCACCACCACCACCATTTCTGACGCTCCTGTTTGTATATATTTTATTTGCATTTGGTTAGATACTAACTGCATTTGATGGGCTCCCCCCTTGTACTCAACATAATGACAAAGTTGAATCTTATCTAAAACATTCTCTTCCTGGGTATCAGAATGTAGGGGGAGGCCCTTACTGCTGAATCCCGAAGGCTCGATGGCGGGCTTGCGGCCGGTGATCTGCGTGTACAACTTGGGGAAGTGGATCATCAGGCTCTCCAGCAGGGCCATGGCGCCGTTGCGTCCTTGCATGCTCAGGATGTCGAGCATGTGGCCTGGCAGGGAAGGAGGGACGTGAGTCAGGAGGGACGGGTGTCCAAAGGAGGCCCTACCCCTGCTCCTCTGCTTTTGCTTATACTGTAGGACAAGCATCAGACACAGAATTTCCTTGCTAACCGACACACAGCCATAACTCTGTCACTGTCATCATCTAATAAATCACTCGTATACGTCAGTGAAGGCTATATCGGTAATCTCGCTGCAACTCCACACTGCCCCTCCCTGGTTACTCGTAGCCCCTGCGCCTCTCACTTGTCCTCAGGCTCCAGTTGGGGAACTTCACAAAGTTGAGGATCTCGTCTTCGTCCAGCTCATTGAGGACGCGGGCCTGCCGCAGGTACGGGATCAGTGTGCAGGGCTTCACGTTCTGCGAGATGCGGTAGCGGTGGTTGTTGATCATGTCCCACAGCTCCTCCTCCTCCATCTCCTTAAGATCCCGCTCGTCCGGCATGCCCTCCTCCATCTCTGCGAGCTCGGTGGGCACCTTGGCCCGCACACCCTGCCACGAAGAAAATGAAAGTCAAGTGTGGGGAGGCGCCAGTCATCACTCTCACCCACCCCTGCCCATGATCGAGCTCCGAAGGCAGCTCTTGCTTCATGCTGGTTCTGTCCGGCATCCATGGATCAGGGGGGCCCAGGAGGGCGAAAGCTCAGGTAATTTGTTTCTTGAAAAGAACCATTATCAGGATGTTTTGGATTAGCCCCTACCAGCAGAGAATTGCATTCTTTCATTGTTTAATAAGTCAATATACAGTCTCCTTAACTTTAAACGGCAAGTTCGAGATGATATTACTACTGTAACATACACCGATGCTTGGAAGAACTATCATTTCCACCGCCAGAGTCAGCGATAAGCACACCGCGATATAAAGAACTTGAGTCATTTTGAAACAACAGGGAAAGGAACGGTATATCAGTCGATACTAGACGAGCAGTAATTTCTAATTATGGGCCGTGGAAAGGGGGCAGCCAGGCCCAGCTACTTCTGCACTTATTTATTCTGATACTTTTATCTTAAGCAACATAAAGTGAATGGTTCAAATTCGCGCGTGCTGCCAGGGATTTGTACATAGACGCGACGTTATCACAGTGATTCATGAGTGATTCATCTCTCCCTGAGAGTTGCGGTTTCAAAACTATTAATTAAATGCATTTTTAGCCTGTACGTTTAATGTTACGTCATTGGCGGCATTAACCAAAATAGAAAAACAGCTTCCTCCTTCCGGGCAGTTCGGAATCAAAGTGGGGCTGTCCCCACGTCAACGGTCCGCGATCAGGCAAATGTCCTCTCTCTCATCCCGCGGTGTGCTGCCTCGTCTCTCGACTCACCTCTACAGCACTTTGTTTATTTGCACTATCCGCACAGCTACTCGTGGTGAGGCCATGCCTCTCGTCAGCTGTCATTTACAGCAGCACCTTTGTGTGAAACGCTGATCTACTCTTTATACATTGAAAAATTCAACAACAGTAGTAGATACATCGTTGGCACTTGCTCTGGATTGACTACAGTGTACAACTTTAAGAAAAAGGAAAACTATAAAAAGGATTGTAAAGAATGACAAATCCAGAATATGATCACTCGTCGAACAGCAGTGGTTGCAAACAAGCAGCATGACACTCGATTGAAATTATGCTTTTGTTGAGTAATGAAACGGTGCGTAATGTTCTCAAAAATATTTTTTAACTGATATAAGGTTAATTCATGCAGCATTCACAATGAGATCAGTCATCAAAACCAGGGGTGCAGCAATGCTGGTACGTGTCTGAGAAGCTCTCCAAATCACATCGTTTGAAAAACATCACTGTGTATGATCACTGATTTCACAGCGTCCCTCAAGACGGACCTGTCCGTACAAGACCCAGACATTAAATTATTTCGCACGTACCATAATATTTACAATTTGACAGCACGACAGCTGTCCACAGGTAGTAATAAACTCTTGTTGGTCCCTCGTTCGCAGAACAGGTTTATGGAGTGAAATCCAACACTGGTCATATGCAAGACGGTATGACGCACTAAAAAACATTAAACACACGGCTTTTTCTCCGGCATACAGTAAGTTAGATTAAAAACTTCCTACCGGGAGTTAATTTTCCGATTACTAAATCAAACACTTAGGTTGCCTAAGAAGGGGTGTGTTGGTAGACGTTTCCGCAAGCTCATAAAGTATAAACCATAATGAAAAATCAATGGTTACTTGGTAACCGACTTCACCCCACATGGTAAGATTAAAGTATAACCAAAGAACAACCAAAGGCGCAAAAGTGTGGACAACACAAGCAATTACATTGATCCTTTCTTGGCAAAACCAAGTGTTACTCACAAACACTGATACAAAATCGATAAATATGCACTTCACTGACAAGAAAGACAGGTGACGGCAAGGACTTGACAAAAATCAGTAAAACAGCCTATAGTTTAAGTGCAAACTCCAAAGCTTTCTCACCAAAACCAAATTTCTCACTTGGTTTATTAACACAAATTACAAGAGTTTCGATCAGGTTTATTCCTGAAGCAACGTAGAAGCTAAATTTTACAAGTCTCTCGGTAATACTGTTAATAGGAAAACGGATGAGACTTCTACAGTTTAAACATTAAAATTATATTTCAACTTCTTTAATTTCTTCCGACATTAGAAATAATGCAATCAATATCATGGCAGAAACAATCTTACCTCTTAGACTTACTTAACGAAAATATCTATCAGGCAAAGAGACGCAAAACTGTCACACTGCCGCGTTTCCCAAAATCTTGCACCTGAGCAATCGGTGTTTGTCAGAAAGAAACACTTGACTCGCCACTTAAGCACTCCGGCAGTTCTGCTTTTTAAAAATGCTGTAAATCCTAAGCACCGACCTCTCTGCACCAGTGACACAAGGTCTTCAGCCTGCCCGGATCATCCCCAGTGCTGCCTAAGAAGATGGTAGGAGTGGTTTAGCAAATACCTGCATAAACTGAGCGCGCGAGGGAATGTCTGGTTGTTGGGTATATGTACAGTATACACGCACACGCACACACACACACAGGCACACATATAGCCCTGCGATGAGTTGGCTCCCCATCCTGGGGGCCTATTTTAAAGAATGAAATCACGGATTGACAATTCAGGGCCCTTTTACATTTTACTATTTCTTTGACTACATAAATAAACGACATTTTCTATTAACACTGACACTTAATCTGATTTCTTAACGCCGTTCTCACACGGCTTCTTCACCGTTTGTTTCACCCGTCAGCACAGGGAACGCCCCTCGTACCTTTATAAATTACTCGCAGTGTTTTGACAGGTTACCGAGAAGTTTTTGCGTCTTCGGAGTTTCCAGTATGTTGCGCAAACGGCATAGCCTACTTACCGAATTTGGGTACGGTTTTGTTTACCTATTGAACAGGAAGGTTTTCTTTGAGCATTTCAGTCTAAGAACAACAACATTAATAATCCATCCATCCATTTTCTGAAGCAGGTGAATCCCTACTGGGGTCGTGGGGTGGACCGGAGCCTATCCCGGGAACAATGGGTGCAGGTGGGAACCAACCCTGGGCAGTCGCTAACACACCACCACTACCACCACCAACAACAACAACAATAATAATAATAATAACTATAATATTTTCTTAAATGAATGCGGGACGTGCAGAAGTGTAGGCCTACTCTGAAATATACTGTAGCACCTGGCAGACCGAGGCATCATAGCGGATAAACAAGACAAGACGACGTCACAGAGTTATTCTATAACTACATTCCGACATTACATGGCGCCGGAAGGCAGGGAGGTCAGACGCTGGACAATAAGGGACACACAAGGTGGGTAATTCACATGGCTAATGACATGCGAGAATCTCATGTAACAGGGCAAGGCCACATATGACAATCGGGAACACAACAAGTATTCACAATAAAAATTATATACAGGGGCTATTTACATGGTTGCTGGCGGTATAATACTAATATCATAAGAGGATTTGTCTTTCACTATGAGATACCCTCTGGCCAAAATGCTGTAATGGTACCAAGGTTGGATGAAGACCCACATGTGGTACCGCCAACTGGGAGGCAACAAAGGTCAAATGGATTTATTGGGGCCCAACCCTTCCCCCTTCAGGTATACCCACCAACTAACATTCTTGAAGACTATGCCCAGCAGGGGGCAGTGTACCAAACCTGGCAGTCAAGTCAAGTCAAGCAGGGTATATAACTAAGCTTGTAGTGTCACACTTCCATGATTTTTTCACGCCATGGATAATTATTAGTGTGATTATACTGCATCAAGCTCCTCAGTGGACTTGTGTGCCTGTATTGCTACACAGTCTAGTCATATTACTACATACAATGTGCAACTGAAAAATTCACTAAGGCGTATCCATCCACAGAGTTCATCACCCAACACCCATTTTCCTGGGGGCGAACATTTCAGGAAATGAAGTGGTAACTCTGCTCAGCCCAAGGAATTCTATGAGTTTGGGTGTTGACACATAATCACAGCTGATGTGCCTAACTTTGTCATCTATGCTGTGTCGAGAATTTGTCTCAATAATACGCACTGTTCCATGTACTCATTTCCGGGCAAATATAACACTTAAGAAAACGATTTCCTTTTTTTGTTTTAGTTTGAACATCACACCATAAAATGTAGTTCCGTAACTCAGGTTTGTTTATGGCCGAGGTATGGTACTGTAGGTAAATTCTTGTTCAAGGCCACTGTCAGGAAATATTTTGGTATGTCATCTTTTCACCTTCTGCAAAGGACAGTGAATGTGGGATTGTGCCGTGGCACAAAGGTGCAATGCAAGGTCATGACGTGGTGACTCTGCAAGTTATGTCACCAAAACCAGAATACCATTCTGAGATGCCCTACAGTCTAGGTCCCGGTGCTGCTGTAACCCAATCAGCTTCTTTATATTTCAAATTAAATTCCCTGTTTTCTATGACTGCATGGCCATGTATCATATAATGGCCGAAATCAGGAATACCTGCAGCGTAAAATAGGCAAAGTCAAAAGAAATCGGGGCACCAAAAATACAAAAAGACCGGCATTGGTGAATGAGTATAAGATTCGGATGCATTTTAAAATGCTGTATTCATCAGAAAGTATTACGATAATGTTTTTGGGAGAAAATGAATAAAAAGAGAAAATATTCCAGTTGGTGGGCAGAGGTGGCATCGTGAGTGTTACCACACACCAACATGATTCTGGGCTTTATTCCCAGTTCTCTCTGTGTGGATTATGTTTATATTACATTGTGGGGACCAAATGTTCCACACAATGTAAAGTGTTGCTCACAGAAATACTTGGAGAGTCCCCACAAAGACATAATTAAAAACCAGTGTGTGTGTGAGTGTGTGTGTGTGTGCATGCGTGTGGGCAGCTTCCACATTCTCCCTGTCTTGCAGCGGTTTCCTTCAGGTACTCTAGTTTCTTCCTGTAGCCCAAAGCATGCATCTAAGTGAATAGGTTTCTTTAAATTGCCCATAGTGTGTGCTTCACCAGTTCACTAGCGTCCTCTTCAGAGTGCCCCATACCTCATATCATATGCTTCATGCAATAGGCTCCGGGCTGACCGTACTGGGCAGGCAGCTGATCAAAATGAATGAATGGATGAATGGCTCGGGACTGAGGGTGATCCCTGTGGGTAGTTAATATTATAAGCAGGCTGACTGCAGTAAGCACTCCCAAGACCTCCAGAGCATCTCCAGTGTTTCCTAATCCGGTCCACAGGGACCTCCAAACAGTCCACATTTTTGCTATCTCCCAGCTCCCAGTAGGGAGCAGAAATGTGCAGCGTCTGGCAGGGAGCTGGGAGGGAGCAAAAACGTGGACTGTTTGGAAGCCCCTGAGGATCGGGTTGGGAAACACTGTTCCAGAAGCCTGACGTGAGTTAGGGATTTCCGATAGGGATGTTGATAATGGTGGATGCCTGGTAACCTGGGACACTGGGAATGCACTGTGAGCTTGTCAGGGATCATTTTAATGCTGTCACATGCAAGTGGCAAACTGGTGTCATCTAATGGGTCATGCAATATTCAGGGTTTGTATTTAGTCCCAATTCTTAATTATAAGAGATCGTAAGTGGATTTTAAATAATCTCATTCAGTGGTTCCAGAGTAAATGTGGATTAATGGAAGATGGCTTTTAGATCATCTGCAGTAATACCACTGACCTTTATAGCACTGCAGAATAACATATTTTTAATAATTAATAGAGAAAGACACAAGAGGGTAACATAGAACTCAGCAATGCAAAACAGTTCAACAAGTATTATTATCAATAGAGTAAGCCACAAGTACTCTTATCACGTGGAGCATAAACTCCTTCAAATATGGTCACATCCAACCATTTACATGAGTATAAAAATGAAACGAAGAGCTCAGCTGCACGAAAAACAAAACCAAAGGAAACCAAAAATCCAAATCAATGCAAATCAAGCCTTTACATTAATTTTTGCTGTCCAGAGTTTTTCCATTAAACGAGACGGAAAGCAATATAACAGTGATAAAAAAGCGAAAGAGTTTGGACAAGAAAAACGTGTTTGTATATCAGCTGTCAGCGCATCGGGTAGAAGTACCACTATACACAAATAACCACAGAGATACATATCTGATTACTCTCAGAGCTGCAGATGATGTCACACCTCAAAAATGAAAATCTACTCGTTGCTAAAAATAGTCCTGATGACTGCAAAAGTCACATGGAAAGACAGAGTCGCGTTATAGCTTTCTGGGTATTGGATAAAGAGCTCCATGAGTCTGATGACTTTCTCAGTGTCCCTTTAATTCTAAAATGAAATCAAAGTCCCTGATAGTCACAGTGATGCTGTTACTCCCCGCTGTTACTACAATGAACAGCAGTTTGCAGAACAGTGTACAGGCAGTGGATAGTCATCCCTGGCGGGGTCCTCACGCGGACTCCTGCGCTCCCTGTAGCTGGAAGCTCAAGACCAGGGAGAGGCGGTGCAGCGCCCCCTGGTGGTGGGGGAGCTCCTGGCGGACGCGGTGCAGAATGGTGCTGATGGTGTGGAGTCGCTCCTCCTGCCGCTGTATGGCTGGCTCTAGTGCCTCCTCGCTGGCAGACAGGCGGGTGTAGCGACCCTCCTGCACCGCCCGCAGCTGCTTGGCACGGCCCTGCAGTGTCACCAGCCTCGCCAGGTTCTGCAGCACATAATTTGTTTTGAGTGAGGCCGAGGCGCAAGGTTCAGATGACGTGAATGTGGTCAGTAGATATTGAACCAGACATTGGATACCGAGAGGGACATGCATCTGAGATGGCAGCGCACAGCAGTGACTGCTGGCACGGCCTGCCCACCTGCTCCTTGGTGTCCTGCAGCCTGCGCAGGTCTGCAGCCAGGGCGGCGCCGGTGTCCTGCAGCTGGCTTAGGTGCTGCTGCTTCTCCCTGAAACTGGCCCCCAGGTTCGCCTGGGTTTCCTGTAGATTTTTAACGATGCCGTCGCACTCCGCCGTTTGCTGGGAACACACAGGCGCACATGCTGTAGGTAACACCCTCACTTACCTAAATCAGAGATCAGCTGGTAGGTCTGTGTAAGATGTACAAATGCAGGGGTGTCCACCTCCAGTCCTGGGGGGCCAGAGCCCTGCACAGTTTTTGGGTTTATCCTCATTTAACACACCTGATTCAACTCCTTGTGCTAATTACCACACAGCTCTTGAGCTGAATCATTTGTGGTGGAAC
>JAODJW010000094.1:9584579-9607955 GCA_026777045.1 Hyperopisus bebe
ACTAAATGTAAGTGAACGAAGATAAAGGCCATTTAAACTGGGGTACTTTAAATCTGACCAGTTATCCAGCCAAGCAATAAATCTTGCTTATTGAAACAGGTCCTGGATGGGTTTCTGACTTGCTGTCTGGTCAACTTCATTTCATTTGGTAATATACAGCCATTCTTGCATTTCAGACATTCCAAAAAAAGTTGCTTCGGGGGCAGTTTAGGGCTAGTAATGTGGTAAAAATAATAATGTGATTTCAGACAGGTGATGTCAACAGGTGATTGTTATCGTGATTTGGTACAAAAGCAGTATCCACGAAAGGCTGAGTCTTTGAGGAGCAAAGATGGGCAGAGGATTTCCAGTTTGTCAACAAATGCATGAGAACATCATTGAAAATTATTCTTTGTTCCTCAAAGAAAGATTGGAAGAGATTTGCATGTATCTCCCTTGACAGTGCATAATATCATGAACCGATTTAAGGGATATGGAGGAATTTCAGGGCGCAAGCCTAAGCTGAACACCTGTGATCTCCAACCTCTCAGACAGCACTGCATCAAGAACCGTCATTCATCAATAGCTGATATAACCACATGGGCAAGGGATTTCTTTGGCAAACCTTTGTCAAGCCCTACAATATGGAGCTACAGTCACAACTTACAACTTTACTGTACAAAAAAGAAGTCTTATGTTAACCATGTCCAGAAGCGGCACCGACTTCTCTGGGCTCTGAGGCATCTGGGACGGACCTTCGCACAGCAGAAATGTGTATTGTGGTCAGAGGAATCAGTATTCCAGATCTTTTTTGGAAGAAACGGACATTATGTGTTCTGGACCAAAGATGAAAAAGACCATCTGGTCTGTTATAAGCAAAAAATGCAAAAGCCGGGGTTTGGGGTTGTGTTAGTGCCCTTGGCAAAGGTCATTTATATTTCTGTGATGGCGCCATTAATGCAGAAAAGTACATTGAGATTTTAAAGCAACATACGCTGCTGCCAAGACATCTTTTCCTGGGATAAGCAGGGATTTTTCAACACGACAATGCAAAACCACATTCTGCAGGCATTACAAAGGCACGGCAGCAGAAGAAGAGGGTGCGGATGCTGGACTGGCCTGCCTGCAGTCCTGATGACATGAAAAATGTGGCAATGACGACCCCATATTGTTGCACACCGTCAGACATGTTTGCAGGAAGAACGGGACAAAATAACACCTGAAATGCTTCATCGATTGGTATCCTCAGTGCCAAAACATCTTTTAAGTGGCAACATTACAAAGTGGTAAATGCTTTTTTGGCTTGAAATGCAGGAATGCATGTATATTAACAAATGAAATTAAGTTGACCAGACAAAACATGAAATATCTTGGGTTCATACTGTCTGTAATGAAATAAAAGTCAAGGTAAATTTAAGAATCACTGTGTTTTTTTTCTTTGTATTTTCCATACCAACTTTTTCTGATTTGGGGTTGTAAATAAAAAGGAAAATGTCCACTGTTAAAATAATCATTAGCCAATACTAAGAAAAGTAAATAATGCAAGCAGATTAAAAAAATCCATTCCATTCTGTAACCTGACTGAAATGACATTTAAATACACATATGCTTGCAGTCCAGCATAAACTATTAAGTATTTAAATTGGCTAAGATAAATGAGATTCGTATGCCAATGATAGGATGTTAACATGATGAATTGGTTAATAAACTAACCAGAATCCAATATTTTAATCAACATTTTAACATATCACCCAAACTTCTCAGTCAAATAAACAGCAGACACTTTTGAGTAAGAGAAGTTTCCTGTTTATTAGGTCTGTTTGAACAGTGGTTCTGCATATGCAAAGGAGAAAAGCCCCCCACTTACAAATCAATATACATTTTGTACCTTTTTTTGTGAGTGATTTCCCTACATGAAGTTTGAACTCGCCAGATGCTTCTCATTAGCTCATCTCTCTGTTCCCTGTTAGCTCGACTCTTATCAATCTTGCTTCCTTTTCATGGTTCCTGTTACAAGGGCCTCTCAGTTTTGTCCGTAAAGCTCCTAAAATTTCCTACAAGGCCCTCACCTGCTCACAGCTTCACACACCACTTGTATCACTGCACAAAAGATACGAGCAAAAGCACCCCGGCAATACCTTCTGTACTGATGTGATTGGTGAATGGTGTTTGGTAGAAGAAAATCGGTTGCACACTAAACTGCTCACTACAAAGTCTGTGGATTGTTTTCAGTCATGATTTCTGGTAAGAGACATTGCCGTTGATTTTTTTCAAATGCATTTTTCTGGTGCTTTACAGAAGCCCGACATTTCTACGCCCGATATCTTCAAAACTAGGCAACTCCCAGTAGAACAACCCAAATGGATAGATAGCACTAAAGCCCCTCTAAAACATATCTTTTGGTGTGAACTGCCCCTTTAAACTAATTAGCATTTTGCTTCAGGCACTCTGTGTAGTAATGAATGTTAACTAGCTACACTTCCGGCCATGACTTTCTTTCTGTTGACTAGCGAAATTTATTTTACTACTTTCTGGGTAGCGACCTCTTGCATCATTAAAAATGGCCGAGGCTGCTCATTGGTGGGAACACTGGCTGGGCTGCCAGTGGGCAGTGCTGGCCTTCTTGCAACTTGCAATGCAACTCCTGCGATGCAACTTGTAACTCCTTCGATATATTTGCGGGAGATGGAAAAAGAATTAAATTAAGTACTGCTCAAATATTTTTTTTTTGTTATTTTATCAAGCTATTATTTATGCTCATGAGTGAATAGAAAGTTACATAAAATTTTTCACCAAATAAAAAAAAAACAGGTTACTATTTGGAGCCCACCACTGGCAGATCCCAATGCAGGGCCACCGCTATCTTAAGATTCAGCTTGGGCGAGCAAGCAACTGGCAGGAGTTCTGGCTCACCCCCATCCAGGACAACTGCATCATGGGCATGGATCTCCTTATCAGTCAGCGAGCCATCCTCGACCTGTGGTGGAACACCCTGGCCCTGTGAGTTAACAGTCACTTTAATTACCAAGATGCTCCTCAGCCCACGACGACCCGTCACGACATCGACATGGGTGGTGCTTGCCCCATCTGCCTCCGTGCCCTGTGACTACTGTTGGAAAAGAAGATTGCTGTTGAGCAGAAGGTGTGGGAGATGCTGGCTTCTGGACTCACTGAGTTGTCCTCTAGTCCGTGAGTCGCCACTGCCGTTCTAGTCAAGAAGAATAACAGCACCTGATGGTTCTGCGTGGACTACTGTAGGCTTAACGCGGTCACCGAGGTCAACTCCTATCATCTGCCATGTATTGAAAGAGTCTTGGATACCTTAGCCAGCTTGTGGGGGTTCAGTTCATTGGAGCTCCTCAGCAGCTGCTTGAAGGTGGACCTGACTCCCAAGGCCTGGGAGAAGACGGGCTTCACCCTGGGGTGTGGCCTGTGGCAGTTCTGCTATGCCCCCCTGACCTTCGAGAGGTTGATGGAGCGGGTGCTTGAGGGCATCCCAGAAAGCTGTTGCTGCATCAACTTGGGCGATCTACTTGTCCACACCCACACTTTCAATGATACAGCAGCCAACCTGCACCTGTTGTTCTTGGCCATCCAGTGGGTGAATCTCCAGCTGAACCTGCTGAAGTGCAGCGTCCTGCATAGGGTGGTCATGGGTCATGTAGTCAGTGAGAAAAGCACTGAGATGGCCCCAGAGAAGGTCAATTTATTATTATTATTCTGTGGTATATTTACCATCCTTGTCATTTTTCCTAATTTCACCACTGTCATTGTGAGAATTTGCACATAAGTTTTTCCACATACCTGATGTCTTCGAAGTGTCAGGTGATATGACAAATAATTGATATAATTTGACACAGTATTATTGGAAGTCAAAGCAACTTTATTGAGCAGTAGTGGTGCTTAGAGGGTACCTGTTAAAGGGGGACATTTGCAAGGGGCACATGGAGAAATTTGGCTAATTACCTGCCCACTGGTTGTGGTATGGAAAAGCTTGACAGGTTCAGGCCACATACTGCCTTTCAGATCAATATAGCACTTTGGGACAGACCCAGCCCCCTCACCCCAACTGCCTCTCCCCAAGTATTTTAAAGCTTTCACTTTTGTTCCAGGTAACATGTTGGATTAGATTGACAAGCAAATAAACAGGCTTCGATACATGAGAGATTGTTTGCACAGACCACTTACTGGCCAGTGGCGGAGCCAGAGGGGTGTCCGGGCTGGCACTGGACATCCCTGACATCCGATTGGCCACCCCGGGTGCCACCCCAAAATTTTATTTGCCGCTGGCAGTTCCTGATGCTGATCGACATCTCCTTTGTCTAAAGAAGTTTTTGAATTTTGCCGGAAACGCTGCTCAAGCTATTTTCAAATCAAAGACAAGAGTATGGTTTCAAGGTAAGACGAGTAATAAAACATCATATTTGAAATACGTTTTATAGTTTATTACTAGGTTTGTTTGCTGAGTAACGTTTATTATCCGTTATGTAGGTTAACGAGGCGCTGACGACATCAGTTAACTTAATGAGATTAGAGAGATCAATTCGCACTTTAGACAGTTAACGCTATACTTCATCTGTGCTAGTATTACATGCA
Source organism: Hyperopisus bebe (assembly GCA_026777045.1). Classification (NCBI taxonomy): domain Eukaryota; kingdom Metazoa; phylum Chordata; class Actinopteri; order Osteoglossiformes; family Mormyridae; genus Hyperopisus; species Hyperopisus bebe. The sequence goes on from JAODJW010000094.1 coordinate 9,589,155, forward strand.
CATACCATGTATGTAAGTTATTATATTTAATTTACCATGCTCAAATATTTTGCTAATATCGGGAAGTAATGTTAGGCTAGCTGTGTGTGAGTTAAATTCAGTTGAAATGGAATAGCCAGTTCATATAATTTCTTCAGAATAATGTTATTTAGATCGGTTGCTGATTTTAATGTGCAGATATGATAATGGATATTTTTAATTAGCATAAATATGTTTCTAACTGAATCAGATGTAACTAGACTGTAATATTTTTGCACAGGGTCAATTAAACATGAAAAGAAAGGGCGAGATATCAGACTATAAACAGGCAGACCAGGTTCAGACAGACTCTACCCTTTGCACTGGATCCCACAGCAGCTCCATACCTAAGACTAGTCAGAGTCAGTGTGGTCAGACACAAATTCAAGGAGACCTGAAGTCTGACCACACTGACTCTGACTTTATAAGGTTTCTGGAACCTTATAAAGAGGTGTTTCATGAGTCATTTCGACTTTGTAAAAATTCTCTTATTACACCAGTGAGTAATTCAACTTGCGAGAGAAGCTTCTCTGCGTTAAAACGTATTAAAACCCACCTTAGGACAACAATGTCTGATGACAGGTTAAGTCACCTAGGGATTCTCAGTGTTGAGTCAAGGAGGGCATGCTCCCTCAACATGGATGAATTCGTGAAACGTTTTGCCAGTTCTCATCAGAACTGCAGAATTATGTTTTAAACATACCTAGGATAAGTTTGTAACTGATGACACTAAAACTGTGTTTTTGTTTTTCTTTTCAAATCCAGGTCTGTTTGATGTCTGCTACAGTATGTCTAATTGCTGTGTTTTTTGTTTGGTTGTTTTTTCTTTATGCTAATGTTTTTGTAAATGAACTCAGCATTGTTTTTGCAAATAAAACTTTTGAATTCCTTAATTTATCATTTCAACTTTATGAGTACAGTGAGTGTGTGTGTGGACCCCCTGAAATAGCAGTGGCCACCCCATGTAAAAAAATTGTAGCTCCGCCACTGTTACTGGCTGCAGCCTCATACTCACGTCTGCCGCCCTCCCACCCCCAGCCATAACACGACAGAGTAAAAGTCAAGTACGACCTGATCTATACTTACACATACACTACCCATTAATTTTTTTATTTCTATTTATTTCCTTAAAATTCTAGTTTCACGATATTTTGTTTGTGTACTACATACTTAATTTTTTTTTTTGCAATTTATTTACTTGTTTGCACTGTGTGTACTATCTTTGCTTTTTGTGTTTGATTTACATGATTGCTTATGTGCACCTTACATACCTTGCTGTGGTATGTGATGACCCCCCCCCCCCCCAGTACCTTATCTTATTGGCCTGTTTCTGGGATTCAGGGAAATGGTGTGCTGTGGTGGTTCAGTGTGTAGCACTGTTGTATCTGGCTGTCTGAAGCAGGGCTACACCTAGGCGTTGCCTATTATTCCCAGGTTGCATGGGTTTCCTCCCCCAGTCTAAAGCCGGTATCTCAAAATGCACAAAAAATGTGATTGTGTTTGAATACAGTGGGTGAACAAAATAAAATAGACACCATATGTAAAAGAACTTTTTCTCAAAGATATTATGAGGCAACTAACAGGGTTTCAATGAGGCTAAATAATCAGTAACTAAATTGCAGGTGGTTTGGGCTAAAAAGTATTTAATGTATCAAGGAGAACAGTCTCAAAAAACATGACAGCACGTGCCAGACAGACAAAATTAGCATCAGCAATGAGGAACAGTGATCACATATCGAAACTCACAGGCAGGGTTAGATAGACAGTTAATTCATTGAATAGTTGCTAAACACCACAGGGGTAGAACTTTAAAAAATGACGACAGAACTGAATCAGTTACTTTGTGATCCAGCCTCAGCAAACACTGCATGTTGTGAGTCACAAGTTGGAGTTTGAGAGCACTTGTATCAGTGCGCAAAGAAGCATGTTGTAGTGTAAGGAGCACCAAACCTGGACCCCTGAGTAATGGAAAGAATAACATGTTCTAAAGAATCATCTTTCAAGTTTACATTTGGAGGAAGCAAAAAAAAAAATAGCCTTAATACCACAATGTGTTTTGGTAGGGGGGTCATCTTGTGAAAGTCATTTGGTCCAATGATTCCTCTTCATGGTCATGTAACGGCCAAGGAACATGAGGTAATTTTACAGAACCAGATACACCTTATGGTGCAAGCACCGTTAAGTTCATACTTCATTATTTCACGGGCATTTTTGGGCCTTGGACAGTCAGGTGTGTGGAATCTTGTGTTCATACTACATGTGTCCGTGGACACAGATGGTCGCAGTCAGTGCTGGTATACAGCAGTGATGTTCCACCAGGCCAGGAGAGGGCAGAAATATTGCAATAAAGCAAAATACAAGCAGTGTAGTGAAACAGGTAAACTTTTTATGAACAGTGTTAAAGTTGCTAGTTTTCTGCTCAATTTCTTTGGAACATTTTATGAAACAACTAACATTCTCACGACTATAAGAGCATTTCTCAAAACAATTCATGCATACAGCACAGCACGATGGTTTAGCTGCAAAAGCCTGTAACTTTACCCAAAACAATTAACTTGTCTCAAAAGCAAATAATTCCACCAATGAATTGGTCAATGGCACCAAAATATCTTAAGAATGTTAAGTATGTTTCATGAATTGTGCCAAAACAAGCAAGAAAAACTGTAATTGTTGCGGGTGAGATATGGCCTTTTGCAGCTAAACTACAGTGTTGCACTACAGCTGTGGAAAAAAATTGAGACCGCTCTATATTTTTAAACAAATCTACATTTTTAAATCCTGGTTTAATCATGGTTCTGCTGGCAGAAGGCTACACTGAGCAGCAGGCTGCTTCCAGGATCAAAATTTCTAATACAGCAGTACACAAAAATAAGGTGAAGCCGGAGACACCGGGAGTGAAAAGAAACCAGCCAGGTAGAGGTCAGATGCGACTTTCTAATGCCATAGATGACGGTCAACTTATCTGACAGTTTCTCATGAATCGTAGGATGACACCAAGTGACCTTCAAAGAGAATGGGAAACATTAATTGCAGATGTGAAGTGCACTGCTGGGACAGTTCATATCAGGGTCCTAGAAGCAGGACTAAAGTCCCATAAAGCAAGGAAGAAGCCCTTCATCAAGAAGAAGCAGGGAAGAGCCAGGTCAGAGTTTGCAAAAATTTTATAGTTTACACAGATGCACACCCATAAATTGAGAAATGAGTGAAACAGAAAATGTGCTGTGGTCTCTTATTTTTTTCCGCGGCTGTATGTGCATCAACTATTTTGAAAAATGTTCTAGGTCTGGAGCATGTTAAGTATATTACATGAAATGTGCTGAAGCTTTCGCGAAAAAATATTTATGTCAAAGACACAAGTTTCAATGCCACATTACAGTGATACAGTGATAGGTGAAAAGACCTCAAGGGGATCAATACAGTATCGTTTTGCTACTCATATCTGTATACATCATATGTTTGTGCGGTTACTTCACAACAGCGCAATATGTACAAAGCTTGTTTATTAAAATATTTCTCTATGAATATCCTAGATCTATCTATCCTGATTGTGTTGTGTTTTATAATGATCATTTTTATATTAGATGTGTATTTTTATTTTTTTTTCTTGTGCAGCACATTGCGCGCTCTGGCTTGAAAAGTGCTCTATAAATAAAGTTTATAATAATAATAATTGTTATTATTATCATTATTAGAGGGGGTTATGGTATATATTTTGGAACTTAAGCCGGGTGGATGTGCATTGACAAGTTATTGTGAATAAAATGAAGGTAGATTTTGGACTATTTTTTTCTACATACTTTTCCCTTGCTGAACCTTCATAATGTTTTTATATGCAGTGATTAACAACTGGTACGCAAGTATGCATTCGCCCCGAAAAGCGACACGCACGGCCATTTCTTGTCCTAAAAGCACGAATACTATATTTTTCGCGCATTGCCGCCCATTACGCGGCCGTAGCGCCCTCATGCGTCCAGCCTCGCTCGGCTTCCGTATTCCCGCAGGAGCAGAAGTGACGAAATAGAGAAAATAAAGATACATCCGGTAATATAAACCCAAAAAGATAAATACCGTTTCCAGTCTACAGATTAGTGAAAATGTCGGACTGTAAGATAAACGACGGAGACATGTCCACTTTGCAACTATTTCAGCAGGTTTGTACTTTCATTATATATTCTGCTAATGCCGATATTTCTTGCAAAGCGAGTTAGCTGATTTCCGGTGTTCGTTAGCCAGCAGTTAGCCTTGTTTATAAGTTCATTTGTTTTTCTCTCGCGGGGTTGAAATTGTCAGGACTTTGCATTACTAACATAAACAGTCATATACAGACAATATCGCCTTCATTAGAAGCGTTAGGTCATTAATCTTATTTTTAAAAGCTGGATTAGTAAATTTGACAACATGTAGGCCTACTTGTGACCCCAGCTCCATGTACAATCACTGACGGTCTCTAACTTCAGACTGCGTTGGTTTTATAGCAAATGTAGAAGCAATTCACACTAAACTGTCCAGTATTACCCTGATCCATGCACTCACGCGCGTTACTGTCAACGTTTAATTGCAGAATGACATTATCAATTTATGTAGACCTAGATTTAAAAACATCATATTTATCGGGTAAGTTCCGGTGATTATAGCCCACTTTCACTATTTTCAATATTTCTAACAAAAATCTGTGCAATATCAGGTAAGAACTAATTGAAACAAATTCTGTTGTTGGGCTAAGTGTGGTTTAGAAACTTGCTTTCCTGTTTGTTCTTGATATATTGATGATTCACAATTTGCAGTCCGCTATGATTTTCTTTTTTGTTTTTTTTTAAGCTAATTTTGAAGTACTTCCACACCGCAGACATTGTGTGGTCTTTTGCTTGTTAACGATGTCGCTGGTACATCTGCACTTGGTATCGGTTATAAGCCATGGCGCATTGTCACGAGCGTGATATGAGTACATGAGCAGTCTAGCGGACCCGATAGTAATATCAGTATCGATGCAACTCACTGAGGAATGTCATATTGTTTTTGAGAAACAGAACTGCGGTGAGCAGTTTATGGCATAAAAATGCACGATGGGGTTAAGACTCCTGTATCTGAAAAATCAGTGTTTTGATTCCCTCTTCCAACAGATTAGTCACACCAGTATAGGCCTTTACTATAAGACCTTTAAACGTAACTAGGCCTACTCCAGGGCTGCTGTACACTGACTGACCCTGTGATCTGATCCCAAACTTCACTACTGTCTCTCTCTGGAGACCAAGGTGGGCAATGTGAAAAAGAGAATTTCTGACTTGAGGATTAATAACTATAATAAGATTTTGGCTAGCAGGCTGGATAGCTGTCACTAGATTACTATGTAAAACAAATATGTGCCTCTTCACAGATTCACTTCACTATAGGGTGAGCAGTATAGTTGCATGTAGGCAGGAGACATAGGCTGCGCTTTGGACAGAGATGGACTTGGGAAGGTGTTTTGAGTCACAAGTATTCAAGTCCAAGTCCAAGCTCAAGTACCGCAACTCTACATGAATATACTATCCTATGAGAATTAAGCAGCACAAAATAAACTGGATTTAAGATTTAATTTATATGTCACTTACATAAAAAAATCTCTGAAGGGCAAGTATACAATTATCATACAGTGCAAGATTTGATGATCTTCACTAGGACTACAAGTCTACAAAGTTCTTGTATATATAATATACAATGTTTTCCATGTGTTCTTGGCAAAAAAGGTGTGAAATTTCAATATTCCCAAGGCATGCTGAAATTGTTTTCTAAATGTTATCTGCAACAAAGTAAAACATTCTATTGATACATGTATGTTCAATTAAAATTTAACTTTGAGAGGGTTAGAATTACCCCTTGAGGCAGTGTTTATATATCTATCTAGGTATAAAGTAATTGTCATTAAAATAGCTGTTAATCATGAATTTGCCATATATCTATAAAGGAAACATCTGGTTTTGCTACGTGTTTTCAACACCACACATTCTTTTGTCCAGCTCAGATACCGAAATGACTTCAATGATCTACTTCCTTTGTTTCTTTATAACACAGATATTATAACTGTAGAATTTGTTTATATGAAGGCCAACCAATGGTGTTTCTGCCTGTTAGAGTAGAAAACAGTCCAGGGCCTAGAGTTACCCCTCCTTATCCTACTGTGCTGTATTTGGCACACACCATTTACCGTGTCCCGTATTGCTGCATTTTGTATGTGACAGGTGGCCTTGCTGGGCTGGCTTCGGTCAGACAGTGAGGAGAGCAAAGATCTGCTCACTATGGTCACTGGAGCTCGGGTGGTTCATGCAGTCCACAACCGGCTCACAAGACGGAGTCAGCTGGACGCCTACAAGGTTAGGTCTCAGTCTTACAAAAAAAAAAGACAGAGTCAATGGCGTATTGCACCAAGATGTTGGTTTAGGGTTTTGACCCCAAACACTATAGAAGAGTAACCTTAATTCCTCCAAGTAAATATCCATTTTACGTATTTTATCTATTATCCAAAGTAACATGTATACACTTTCGACATAACAGGGAACAGTTGGGGGTTAATGGCCATAATCATGGGACCAGCAGTTAAATCACCAAGCTGAACACAAGATTTGAAGTGGTGCCCTTTCAATCACAGACACGACATCCAGTCCCGCTGAACTACACACTACCCACATCCATCCATGATCTGAAACCACTTGTCCTATTCAGGGTTGCAGGGTGTCTGGACCCTATGGGTGCAAGGCAGGGAACAACCCAGGATGGGGCACCAACCCATCGCAGGGCACAGTTACACACCATTCATACTCACACCATTCACTCACACTCTCACACCATTCACACCCGTAGGCAATTTGGCAACTCCAGTCATCCTCAGTGTGTTTTTGGACTGTGGGGGGAGACCAGAGTGCCTGGAGGAAACCCCACAATGACACGGGGAGAACATACAAACTCCACACACGGTACCTTGACAGAGACTTGAACTCAGGTCCCAGAGGTGTGAAGCAACAGTGCTAATCACTGTGTCACCCACATCCAACACTATTAAATGTCATCTAAATCAATTTAGTTACTTCATGTACTGAAGAACCTGAAGAGTGCATACTGATCCTGTTCTTTTATTAGCTTCTCTCTGGTGATACTTGTGCTCACAGTTCCTATGACAGCTGGATATCTATGGGTGCTTTTCTATTACACCAGGTGCCGTATTTTTGGTACTTGGAGTTTTGCATGAGTGCTGCATGCGTTCTCAGAAACAATAGTAATCATTTCCATCCTTGCCGTTTAAAACATTCAAAGATGGGTTTGTGAGAAGTCTATGAACTATTGTGTTTTATAAATACTCCAATATTTTTTACAACAAAATCACATTGCCACATTGCTAAGACAGCATGCTACGTGCGTGCTGTATTAGTTTATTCAACAAAATACTTTAATTTCTTGTATATGTTCTTCCAACCAAATCACTTTTTTTCTGCTTTATCATTATTTTCGCAACTGTTAAAGGCGTTTGTATTGTGTTTGAGACAGGCAACTTGCATAACCAATTGACAAGAAAAGAAAGCGTTTCAAGTCTCACCCAAAAGTACCAAATTACCAAAGTAGCACCCCAGCTGGTTTGGCACTTTCGGTACTTGACCAGAAGTCAATGGAAAAGCAAAAGTACCAAAAGAACGGTTCTTGGTGTGGTGGAAAAGCGCTCCATGATTTAGCTCCTAAGTCTTGGTCTATCCAGTAGGTTTACCAATTTCACAAAGGCATGATGGGATTTTCCTTGTTTTCCACACACAGAGGGAGTGTATTTTGAGCGTGGCAGACTATGTGCGGAGACACCCTCGTGCCTCTCAGCAAGAGCTAAGTGCTGAAGTTGAAAAACACATCAAGCTGTTTGCTGCACGTGTACAGATGCTGGACTCATCACCTCTTTTCTGACCTTTTACTATTCCTGCATTCAAGCCAAATCATTCCTGTTTTTTAATTGTAATTTATACTGTGTATATATAATGGGTAAAAAAAATCACATCATACACGTTATTTTGAAAATTAATTTGTATGTTAACCTTTTCTGGTGGATAAGTGAAGTATGCTCGTAATTTAATACATCTGCAGTTGGTAATGTTGGACAGCACAATGTGAAAACAGGCATTTCGCCATCTTTTTGTAGGTAAATCCTGGCCAGCTATAGCAAGTTTATAAAAAACAACCTTTGATGGGAAATTCTGTACTCTTTATACTACTAACCTCATCAAAACATGAAAAAACTTGCCATTCTTAGGTAATAATTCCAATGAATATTACATGAGTCATATTTCAGGTGGGTATGGCCAAAACAGGCAACAGTAATCCTGTGTCTCCGGCACATCTCTCTCTCGGGACAGTAAGATACAATGGTGCACCGGCATAGAAGTTCACCATGCAATTTCCCCGATTAAAAGTCTGCACTGGATACAATTTATGCTGAACTTGGGCTGCACCATTTCTAACATCTCTAATTTTGAATATATAATTATTAGTAGAGGCCTTTTGCCATTATTTAGAAATGCTACCAATAATTTAATTCCACCACTCTGGTTCTGTATGTGTACCATATTAAATTGCATATTTTGCATTATATCATGTTAAATCGTGTTGAATCGCACTGCATCGCAATAAGGAATGAATCATATCGTATCACAAGAGTCGTTACTTAATATATATCTTTAATGCATTGAATCGCTGGGAATGCATTGAGATGTCACATCGGCCTCAGTGATGGAGACACACACACCCCTAATACACATGGCCCATATTATAAATCATCCAAAGATATGTTTATTTGGTATCTTATTTAAGCAGCACTCCTCCCGACACATTTATTGTCTAACCAAAACTGTACAAAACCCAAAATGGGAGCCAATACACTGAGCATCTTATATAAAGCTCATCTTTTGATATTAAAAAAAAAATACAAAAATTCAATAAAACAGTGATCTCATTAACAAAGGCTATGCCTTAATTTAATGCTCATTTCCCACTTAAACATTTTCATTGCATTACAGCATAATTAACCCTTAGGTGGCACACTCCCAAAGACAGACCATAAAATGAATCTAGTTGTTCCTGAAGTCCCAAGTTCAAGTATACCCACGTGTTTGTGGATGGCAGTGTGATTTAAAAGCTCATTTTTTTCCATGATATGAAAAGCTGAAATGTTAAATTTTAGACATTTCGGATGCAGATAATACTGGGTAATTAAAGGGGAAGCCATCCAGTTATTGATAAAACAGGAAAGCAGCCCATTTGCTGCCAGTTCATAAAAAATATATACAGAGTATAAAGAAACAGAACACCCAGCGTGTTTTCAGCTGATAAACATGAATAAACGTGGTGCATTGGGGAGGGGCGGGATCTTGCAAGAACAAATTAATGCAAAACATTTTCCATGTATGTTGGCCGTTTCACCTGCTAATGGCGGCACGGAAAGCCATCTCTGACTAAGCACTACCTACAGGCTACCTATCTCCACAAGCACAGCTCGCAGATAAAATTAAGTATACCTTCATTTATTATATCATAGCTCTTTTAAAAACTTGTACCCATTCATTGTACAGTATACATTTGGTACTTTCAGTTCATATCTGCATGTTCACTATATTGCCACCAAGTCGGCCAACCCTTTCCATAAGCAAGAATGCCGCAGTAGCTGAGGAACCGAACGACGTTCAACGGAATCTACTGATACCAAATACTACGTCCCGTATGAAGCTTGGCATACAGATATAAAACACCTGGTAAAATTCTCATGGAAAGAATATGGTTTCACTTAGACCACCTGCAGTCTTACTAAAATAATGTTGTAATAAAGAGAATGACCTACAGACTGTAACCCACATCACCGCTACCCTGATGTCTCACCAACTCTAAAGCAGGTTTAAAGTACATCACCATGTGGAAAACAAACTAATCTGGGGACATTCACACGTGCCGAAAGAAGCAAGTTGTGACAGGAAGATAAGGTGCTCTGGGAATATTTCAGACACTGAAGACAGTTTAAAAAAATAAGTTAATTCACCCACTAGAGGGGGGAAAAAGAGCTGAGTAACTCCATAATTGCACAGTACATATTTCCCAAAGTCCCCAAACAGTTGCTGATGTATTGGTCAAACCACTGTGCTCTGCAGGTGGTGAAGTGACAGTTAATTATTTTCAATGCATCTAACACTAATAATACCCCCATCATTCGTATTTCCAGAGGCCTCTGTGAGGCACTGCCTGGATTATGCTCCGCTCTGACTCCTCATAGAGGAGTGCTGACTCTCTAGCTCCACCTGCAGGCCATCCGTCACATCACAGGCACTTAAACAGGAGATGCTCCCTCTGGTGTCGAGTCACAGGCACTGCAGGCCCGATCCTCCACAGCACAGGGGAAAAAGGCAGCCAGTCCTGGAATGCATATCGGTAAGGCAAGAAATCCAAAACCCATTGCCCTGTTTCCCTTGCACCATCTCACATGGGTGCCTTGATCGTCTCCGTGGGCGCTGGACCAGCCCGTATTTGTGCAGGATTCGCCGAGCTGTGGTAATAGGCCAGGAAGGGTCGCTCCGACGCGCATGTGTGCATGGCCTGGTAGGTGTGCTGCAACAGTTGCGGAAAGCGGGAGGTGAAGTAGGAAACAAAGTCATCAGGAATGGAGCCCAGAGTCTCCTGTACGTCTTCAGGCAGCTCCCTGTAGTGATGCTTCTGTTTTTTGGGGAGGGGAGGGGAGGGGGGTGATTGGTTATGTTTTGCTTTTGCATCTTATCACATCCTATCAACACACATTTCAGACACCGCTGTTCTATTTTATTTTGGTGACCATTTCATTAAACACCACAGTCTTGGTCTCACTGCACACTTGTGCTGAGGGGGGGGGGGAAAGCACTCAAGAAAGATCAACTTGCCTTATTCCTCATGGCACGGAGGAGATCCCTGACGGACCCCCCCTTATATGACCGGAACTTCCTCAGATCTGCCAGGAGACGAGTGTTGGAATTTAAAGTGGGGAGGGACAGTAACACATCAACATCGATATTCATGTCCTGCACGTGCGTGCACACACACGCAGGTACACACACACACACACCACGCGCAGGTACACACACACACACACACGCCACGCGCAGGTACACACACACACGCCACGCGCAGGTACACACACACACGCCATGCGCAGGCACACACACACACACACACACACACACACACACACACACACACACGCGCCTACCTGTCTGCAGAGGCACAGTAATGTGCTCCCTCCAGTCCCCCTTCACCACCGCCCTGCCCCCCCTCTCCAGCTGCCGCACGATTGGCCCATCTAGCGGTTCTTTCTCTATCCTGTCGCTGACGTCCTGCGGTGGAGAAAAGCAGAGTGCAAACATTGAGGCTTGAGCGTGCGTGTGTCTGTGTGTGTCTCTGTGTGTGTGTCTGTAGGCACCTGAGCCCGCATGGGGGGGGGGGGCTGACCTGGAAAAACTGCAGCTGCTTTTCCAGGCTCCAGAAGAACGGGTGCTTGAGCACGCTGTCTGCCGACGGCCTTCGCTGAGGCTGCATGCTCAGCATCTGCAGGATCAGGTCTGCAGCGACTATGTCATCTATACAGGACACACAACAGCCAACAGCTCAGTCTACAGCCCCTCTGTTCACCATATTTCTACCCACCATAAATAAACTCCATAACATACAAACATATTAACCATCCATCCATTTATCTAAAACCTGTTTGTCCTAAGCTGGGTTGCAGGTGTCCAGAGCCCATCCCAGAAGCTAGGGTGGGGTGCCAACGCTCATTAACTACAATACCAAATTCACTCAAATTCAGATAACTTCTTGAAAGCACTTTGCAAAGAAACTCCCTTCCCCGGTCACTGACCGTGTCTGTCCGGCTGGAGGCTGTCTAGGCTGCAGGCCCCCGCCAGGATGTTGGCTTGCCTCTGCAGGGACTTGCCGAAGGGGTGACTGCCTTCCGATACGGCGTAGTAAAACACGCAGCCCGCCGAGAAGATGTCAACTGCGCACGTCTGTGGAGGGGAACAGCGCCGGCCTCACTGTGAGCACGCCTGGCGACGTGCCGGTCCGAGCGGACAGCAATCCAGCACGTGCCGCCATTGGTACTCACTGGATTGGCCGTGCTGTCCTCGCTGAGGACCTCCGGGGCGATCCAGCCCTCCGTACCGGGCACCCCCGACCTCCTGCTGAAGCTGTGTCTGCCCACAGCCAGCTTCTTACACAGGCCGAAGTCGGAAATCATGGCTCTGACCCGGCCGTGTGCGTTGGGCATGGACACCAGGATGTTGTGGGGTTTCAGGTCCCTGTGCACTGGAAAGGGGCGGGGTCAAGACACCAGTGAGACTGGGGGTGCAGTTTCACACAGACCATGTGCTCATGTACCTGACCAAATTGCTTTCAGGAACAGCTGCAAGCATGGAACACTTCAGAGCAGGGATTGCCGGTCTTATCCAGAAAGGGCCGCTGTGTATGAGGGTTTTCGCTGCAAATTTCTGATTAGACTACTAATTAAAGGACTGATTGGCTGAACAGTCCTCACACCTGGGTTTGAACAGCGGGCCTAAAGGTTACCCCAGAAACCTGCATACACGCCGGCCCTTTGCGGATAAGACTGGAGGGAGCTATGGAAGTCAGCAGATAGCAAAGTGAACAAACAGAAACATGAGGGCCAGACGTGCTACATGCCAGCCGGCTGTCCTGCACTTACCGATGCTCAGCGAGTGGAGATGCGCCAGGCCAGACATGGTCTGCTGCAACAGTGTCACCGGCTCCAGGCCGTGCCGGTCGAAGTCCTTCTGCTCGACGTACTGAAGGGGGGCAAACAGGAAAGAGCATGCAGTGAACTATGATCTGATCATGGACAGCTTTGCTGGTGATGGGGAGATGTTCACTTCAGACATATCCTGGGGCGTTTAAGACCGAGGACGGGGACTGAGATTTACGGTCAGACTAGGAGGCCGAGGCGGCCCATCTGGTACCAGGGGAAAGACAACTGGAACCGGTAAGTCAGAGGGCCTTCCAGTGGGAAGTTGGGCGGACGGACGGTCCGCGCACCTCCTGCAGCGTGGCGGCGCACAGCTCGATGGCAATGTAGTGGAACTGCCGCTCCTTCTCGGTGCAGAAGTAGCGGATCACGTTGGGGTGCTCATCCGACTCGCGCAGAAGCTGAACCTCGCGGTCGGCGAAGCTGAAGCATTCCGGAAGGATCCTCTTCACTGCCACCGGCCGGTCGTCAAACTTACCCCTGTGCAGCGGGGAACGTGACAAACGCCATTTAGCTGGCATTCTTTGCTCAAACTTCGCACGAGATTTCAAACCTGGCTAACCTGGCCCGGTTAAACAACTCTGCCAGTAGAACAACACTAGTTAAGTTCCACCAACAAACTACTGATGATGCATCTCCAGTCAGACACTTCTGTGTTCATCTGAGCCTGATAAAACAAGCAGAGAAAAGTCCATCATTGCTCCGACTTACTTATACACCATAGTTCCCTCAGCTCCATGTCCCAGCACATTTTTAGGGTTGAAGGTAATGTTTCCAACCCGGATGCAGTTTGAATCTTCATCTGAAGAGATGAAGCAAAAATAGTTTATCCTAAGGACAATTCTGTCCAGAGCGATGTACTAACTGAAAAAACTTGGGGCCTGTTAGCATCCCTGCTGCAGCCAGGGCTATTGGCCTTGCATAACAGCCAAATGGGATTCAATCCCATGACCTTCTGAATACAGACACAGACCCCTAACCTGCTGAGGTACACACCATCCCGATAAACCGGGGCCTGGTACCGCCCTAGGTGTTGAAGTTGAACCGATGATCATGGTACCTCCTTCCTCATGCTCGTTGGCCGAGCCGCTGATCTCTGACACCGACAGGTTGGAGTGGTTGGAGGCCCGGGGGGTGAGGCTTGGACTGCTGTGGTTGGAGCTCTCGGCCCGTGCTCTCACCACGTCCAGGAAGTCTCCGTCCAGGGGCATGTCGGAGGGCGGCTGAAAAACCAACTGCTGCTTCTGGATGAGTTCCAACTTCTCCTCCATCTGCCTCTGGAACTGCTGATGTTGCAGCTGCTGCTGCTTATGTACGGTCTGCGGGGGGAGGGGAGGAAGCGCCGCAAAAGCAGCTCAGGTCAGGGTTTTATTCATTTCCCCTGTTCATATATTTTAATCTACAGAGAGAAACTGGAGTGATATACTGCCACCTGGTGGTCTCTTCACGTAACAGCAGCAAAGACTGCTTGGTACCCAAGTTAAGGTTACAGCCCATACCTTTGGGTACGTGATGACGAAGGCCAGCCAGCCAGCCAAGAGGAAGGTGCTGAAGATGATGGTGGCCATGTCCTTGAGCATGCTGTCCACGGGGGCCTCCACCCGCACCTGCTTAGAGGGCTTCTCCTGGATGGAGGTGGCCGATGATTGAGCCGCATCGTCGCCCATGTCGCTTTCGTTCACCTTCTGCCAAGACAGGGCCATGCAGATGTATTAGAGACTTGGCCATTTTATACATGTATCTCTTTTCTCATAGACGGAGTGAGTCTGTATACTCCTCAGGTTACACGTGTCTGTGTACTGCTCATGTGACTTGAGTTTAAAGTGTTCTGAGACAAGGACATGAAAAAAATACCAAGGAATCGCTGACAGCTTCAGATATTAAAACACCAATTTATAACTTAACTTTATTTAGACGAGTACCTTTAACGTACAGCTCTGGAGAAAATTAAGAGACCACTGTATTTAAGAATCTGCATTTCTAAATCCTGGTTTAATCCTGGTTCTGCTGGCAGAAGGCTACACTGAGCAGCAGGCTGCTTCCAGGCTCAGAGCTTCTAAGACAGCAGCACACAAGGACAAAGTGAGGCAGGAGACACTGGCAATGACCAAAAACCAGCCAGGTAGAGGGCAGAAGCGACTTTCTAATGCCAGAGATGAACGTCAACTTATCCAATAGTGCCTCATGAATCAGAGGATGACCTCAAGTGAGAATGTGTAACATTAAGCGGTTTGATGTGCATTGCTGGGACAATTCATAGCAGGCTCCTAGAAGCAGGACTGAAGACCCATAAAGCAAAAAGCCATAAAGCAAACTCTTCATCAATGAGAAGCAGGGAAGAACCAGGCTGGAGTTTGAAAAAAAAAAAGTATATTTTACATAGTCACATACTTATAAATTGAGCGATGAGAGAAACTAAAAATTTTACTGTGGTCTCTTAATTTTTCCCAGAGCTGTATAAAAGAACAGGGCTAGACACAACCCAAATTTCATTATGTTTGTTTATATTTGTTTATATTAGTTTTTAGTTATTTTTATTAGTAGTATTTTTGGCTTTCCAGATAATCAAAATGCAGGAATAAAATTAATCAATTCTAAGCATAAAAAAAAGATTTAATCTCCCATAAATAAGGCCACACCCAGTCCTGCTCCCCCCATTTATCACCCCCTGCTTACAAAAAGCCGAGTGACGCACGAGGCCCTGCAGACCGCCAGGTGGTCTGTGGTACGGAGGCCACAGACACGAGCCCTTGAATATCCAAGACGCCCATTCATCACTGGTACTGGTAATGACGCCAGCGCCCTCCCCGCAGGGGGCCGGGGCAGCTGCTCCCCCCCATTTCACGTTTCAGCCCTACCTCCCCCCTCCCTCCCAGACGTGGGCGGTCCACAATGTCACAGCCACGCTCTCCGTGTACGAGGAGTTCGCTCTGAACCTGCAGGCTTTACCACACGACTACCAGGACACTCCGGCTCTGACTGATGTCTGACAGCATCTTTAAGACCTATGGCAGACCCTCCTCTGATCTCCAACATTGCTGCGGCCACCTTGCCAAACATGCTGGACTTTGCTGCTGTACAACACAGCCAAGCAGATGAATACAAAACTGCCTCAACCCGGCCTTATCTACCTACGAGTGCCTTGTACCTTCCCTTTACCTTCGTCACGGTATGAACGGGCCTTTTGATGGTCACCGTTTTCCCCGACAAATACTGTACCACCATTTAATAGGACCGGACCACCAAGCCACTATAATATAAAAGGACTTTGATGAAGATGAAAAACAACTGATTTTATGCTACATGCTAATCACCTCCTCGATCGGCTCCTCCGTGCTCGGAGGGATGACGTTGGCCGGCTGCCGTGGGAAGCTCCCAGGGAACCTTTCTAGAATCTTCTTGTGAGCGTTTGGGGGGGTCTCGTGGTGACCTAAGAAAAAAATACAGGGAAGAACATGATCCAGCATACTGTAGTCCCTCAAACACTCCTCTATAACATCAGTACTTCTTGTGGTCTCCCACCAGCAGAAGGACGAAGAGCACACATACCGATAAGCAGCAGGTAGTTGCTCATGAAATTGAGGCGACTGCGCTGCTTCAGGCCGTCGGTGAGCTTGACGTCAACACTGGGGGTGATGACACACTCTTTGTCATCCTGGATGGTGAATTCCGACTGGCTGGGGCCCTCGAGCAGAGGAAAGGTGCTACCACGAGGCTAACAATGGAGAAAACTTGCGGTTACTGTTCTTATTTTGGTTTTTGGGCGGGCTTAGTGGAGGTCCCCTCCCCCTCTTGACTTCGGTTTGAAGTAAACATGGAATATAGCAAAAACTGTCCTAAACCATCAATCCCCCCCCACCCACCTGTGTGGCCCAACACATCCACAAATGTTTTAGCTGCTACATCAACTAAAGTTACAGAACTAGTGAATAAAGTTTTCTATTCAAGATGACTGCAGATCCTTCACATCATCCTCATGGTCCATAAGCCCTCGTTAACGCAACAGCAAGGAAAGAGTAAGTGAAGTAAGGCTAGTGAAATCACTTCACCTCTTGCAGACTAACCTGAAAGTTGTATGGCGTGCCTAACTACTTTATGTAAGGCCAGACAAAACACAAAAGTCACGTTTTTTTTTTTTAATACCTTGGATTATGGGTGTGCTTTTAGTGTGTCACTTACCACAACAGTGACACCATCGTGCACCAAGGATGGAGATGCGTATAAGCTGGTGGAGTACTTTCCCACGTAAAGCGTGGACCTGGAGGAGGGATAAAAACAAACAAACAAATAAATAATGTGTGACAGCAACTGCTTACAGACAGAATTTTCCTTTAAAAACAACCCAGAAAACACAATTCAGGGGCTGGTTGCACAAAACACCTTCAAGTCAAGATTTACCTTAAAGTCCAAGCTTAGATTTCATTAGAATAAAGTCGCTTGCATAAAATACCCTTAAGTCTTCCTTAAAATGTTCACTTATGTATTTAAGTTTTTTCCCTTATCTTTGTCTTATACTCAATAAATCCCATAAAGTTCCCTTAATGGCTGCACAAAAAACCTTAACAACCAAAGTAAGGGGGGAAAAAACATAAGGTTCCTCTGACTGTATCTTAACCGCAACATGGCCGAGTTTATGGTGATAAATTATGAAAATGACAGCATCCTGAGAGGAGTGTCCTGCGACTGGGAGTACCCAATGAATACGGTTAATGACGATCAATCGATTTTACCTGACCGACATTCAATTTATGGTTTTATTTATTTGGCGCATGACGTTTATTATTCATCATAAAATCTGGCTAGCAGATCGATCGTTTGATTTCACCGAATAGAAAACGATGTAACGTTATCCCGCTAATTAGTGCTGGCAAGTTTCACTCTGGGCATCGGCAATATTAGACAGAAGTACATCTGTTACGGAATGAATTTTCTGACACAGAAATACGGAGACACATGCAAATACATTTAATGTAACTGAGATACAACAATAATTTTATCTGCTCAATTTTTCCATCACTAATGCTCTTTCCCCAGTACTTCCCTGTATCTTCCAAGTTAGTGCTGGTGCTTATCGGCAACCAATTCAGCAGTGTTAATTTCATCAGACGAGACGAGACGAAATGTGTTCGTCGCCGACCCTCTTTCCCATGATTAAGACAAGACGATGACGAGACTGCACCAATGTTCTAAAAATACTGACCAAGACTGTGTTAATGTGCCTTATCTTTGACTAATAAAAACGAGACTAAAATGTTTTGCAAGAAAGTAAAACTCGTATCGGCAAAAAAGCAAACCACGGCACATTTTTTTTTTTACATGAATCGGGGGCGTATATTACCGCTCTAAGCTGAAGATCGCTATTCACGTTCTAAATAGCCTGGGTTTGAATTGGTGACC
Source organism: Hyperopisus bebe (assembly GCA_026777045.1). Taxonomy (NCBI): domain Eukaryota; kingdom Metazoa; phylum Chordata; class Actinopteri; order Osteoglossiformes; family Mormyridae; genus Hyperopisus; species Hyperopisus bebe. The sequence continues at coordinate 9,607,348 of JAODJW010000094.1, forward strand.
GTATGATTACAGGCACACAGGCCTAGCCCACTGAGCCACGAACACAGGTATGAGATTCGCTGCTGAAAGTGGCAACACTGGCACAAAGCTTCAGCAGCAGAGACGTATTCGTGTGCTATACTGTAGCTGATCAGTGTAAACACTACCCAGACATGTGCTCTTGTTTATTTCAATCACAATGGGCGTATTTACATATTTCTTTACCCAATACTAACTGTCGGATTATCATGTTATCATGCGAATAGCGCGATTTGCAAGTGGGTGGGCGATCAGAGCTGCTTCGGGACGCAGATGCTTAAGTCAGTCACTCTTGTTATTTCTATTTGTATCATGAAGCTGTAAAAATATATTTAGTTCTTACCTATATATATTTGAAAAGTAGACCGTCCCAGGTTTCTGAGGGCATTTTTAAAATGTGTATATGACAAAAACTCGCAAAGTTATTTAAACGGATTGGCGAAATGTCTGTCATATCCCGCCTCAAGATGGGTTAACTGGAATGATAAACAGAAACCATCTCTGAAATAACAAATAAAACGGACTAAAATGTTTTAACGAAAACTTGACTAAAATACCTTGAGTTTTCGTTTGACTAAAACTAGACTAAA
>JAODJW010000094.1:9616312-9629816 GCA_026777045.1 Hyperopisus bebe
TCAGGAACAGACTGACCGTGACCTTCAGTGTCAGTCCTTAGGAGATGACCGCAACACCCCACCCCTGATGTCCAAGCAAACAGCAAGCAGAAACGTTACTCTTGTTTGCCAAACTACACTCCAGTAATCTTATGCACACATACACCTGGCGGGAGGGCGGGGGTCATCTCATTAGCCTGCACCTGCAATCGTTCCCATCATACTGCAGGTGTGTGTGGAGGGCAGGATATGGACATGGGGGGATGGGGCTGGCCTGGTGAAGCACCCATCCACTCGCACGAGGCCACACAAACCGACTTTCCTAACTTCCGGCTGGATCCACACTCACGGCTGCAATGTTGTAACGTGCTTTCCAGACACAGCCAAAGCCATGGCATAACTGTTTTACGCAATGGACAGGAACACGCCGAAAACGAATGCGGTCACCTGTGGGTCACATTTGGGGCAGGACAGCTAGATCCAAGCTGGGACATGACTAGGGAGCATGTGGCAATGTGTTTACAAGCACTTTGCAGAATTACAGCGTGTTAAAATGTATGTATACTGTTTTGGAAGAAGTGATCACTGCCCCCATTGGTCAATGGCCAACTGTTGAATAGAAAATTCACTAGTTCCAAAATCACGTTCCACACTTTCAGTTCCACAAAAAAAAAAAAAAAACAACCCAGAAACTCAGAACTAGACAAATTATAAAAAGATTTAGAGAACAAATGCAGTATGTTCCCTTTTCAAGTGAATTTAAAAATTCAAGTTTTAAGCGAGACTCAAGGCATGACAAAATTAACCCACTGCGAAAACAGCAGCGGTTGAGTTTCTAGAGAACCACATGGAGATTCATCAACAAATGGTGTTTCTCTGGTACTGGGGACTGTTCTCTTATATTACCGAAACACAGCTGCAGAAATAACCTGGCCAACAGAAAACCTGAGCGAAACAAGACAAGGCCATATTACATTCAGCCAGTCCAGTATCAGGCTTCTAAATGGGACATTTATATACTCTGAAAGAAAATGCAATATTAACTGTCATGAACAATTAGATCTTCAACGGATAGTAATATGTATTACTAACCGTACTATGCTTTACTACTCAAATATTTAACTTCGGTATCCACATCTAACACCTATGTGTGCACGGAACAAAGAACTTAAGCTTACACAGCATTTGTTAAGAAATTTCATCTTAAAAACAGGTTGCAACCACTACCTTCCTTTAGATACCACAGATTAAAAAAAGCAGGATGTTTATAAAGATGCACTTTATAGTCGACAAGTTCCCAAGAAGGCCTGCCTCACACCTTTCAGAGAAACGCTGCGTAATCCTGAGGTACCTGTAATTGATTCAGGCTCACGCCGCTTTTTCGGAAGGCAAAACTAGACCCCCGTCACATCGGAAACATCCCAGGTAATGAAATGCAAAAGGACAAACCGGGCAGCTGAAGCCTGTGCTTTAATTGTGCTTGGAAAACACACCGGTGTATGCCCTACGCACCGGTGTATGCCTTACGCACAGCAGGGTGTAGTCTGTACAATGGCTGAAAGTGCTACACATGCTACACAGCTTGGTCTTTCTATTGGGGTTGAGCTGGAATTAGGACACTGACCTCCATTGGTAGTGGGCTCACACTGCACCGCTGCCCCCTCCCCACCTGAAGATAGCTCACACTGTTGCGCCTGCAGCCCTCATCCCTCGCATGTCTATTGCGACTGCGGTCCGGTCCTCGGCCACAGATTTTATCAACTAAAGAATCGACACAAAAGGCTTCCAGAAGTGAACAAATTTTGCATTTTTTTTTCTGGTGAACCAAACCTATAAGAGACAGCACAAGGTACAAGTCAGGGGTACACTCCAATCAGGATGCCCCGTGGAAAGCCAAACACACTGTGGGCTATTTATACACCTAAAAACACGGCATGGCTTTGGACTGTGGGAGGAAACCTACAGAACATGCAGGGGAAGGTGTTCACGCTGGAAGGTGAGGCACACTCTGGCACAGAAACATAAATGATTAATGTAGAAATACATGCGCCAACACACAGAGCAATAGTTACTTCAGCTGCTCAAGGGTTGCGAATTGGGTGCAGAAGTGTGCATGGTCCTCAACACCGAAAACGTTAATTTTGACCTTCCTGCCCCATTACAAAAAGCTGCAACACAAAATGAGAATAACTGATCGATGCCTTTATTTTCCTTGATCAATTATTATAGCCATTTCACTGTCACATTGCTGTGTAGGCATGCAGCATGACTAAAAGTTGAAGGACGAACACAGTCTTCACACCCATATGTGTTTGTTTTTCCTCTCCACGGTCAGGGCGTCCTTACACTGCTGATACTCTGGCGCACGGCACTTTGCCCCCGTCGCCGATAATTACAGATCCCGCATTTTCTGGGTCAGCATTACACACGTGCGGGAGCAGCCTCGAGGGTAGGGCTGTGACTGATGCTGCTGCTGCATGGATTCATACATTGTAATAACACATACGAATGCACACACATGGCCTCTTCTGAGCCAGCCCCAGATGCGATCTGTCCGCGCCTGCAGACAGCTGGCTCACTAACACCGAGTCCCCATCGCCTAGACGTATCTTGGTTTCTCAATAATGAAATGAGACACAGAGTTAGCTACAAATAGCAATGACTTTTTTTTTTTTTTGCAAGTACGGGTTGTGTACACACTTCTACCCACATATCAAACGTTACTCTCATGACTTACTTGAAAAGACAGTATGCCAAGGCGAAATATTCTCAACGCTGCCTTCACGCTAGTAAATAAGACGAAGCACTTAAAAATGTCCGTGCATGACCATAACACGGCTGACACCTCGGCTTGCAGGCGCGTGGCCGCCTGACAGGGGGATTCTCCTAATCGCCGGCTGAGTTTAAATCGGGCAACACATGGAATTACTACTACGCAGGACCTCTCCAGCTACGCTTTACTCGGTCCTTATTATTAAAGCCCGTACACGGGTTACTCCACATGCAGCATTCGTGAAGTTAATCGTGCCAGTTACTGTAACTGGCAACCATAAGTGTTTTTTCACGGAAAAACGGCAGAGCAGATCAACGTAGCCCTTACCATCTGGAGCGGGTTCAGCAACGTGAGAAGACACCAGGCGAGGGCCCAGCTGAGGAGCCTCCCGGCCATCTCCGGCGAACTAACAGCGTGGACAGCGCGGCGGCTCAGCTTCCCATAGACCGAAACGTAAAATGACGAAAAAGAGAAACGTTCAAAGAGTCCTTGAAGGTTGCGATATCATGGGCAGAAACATTGGTAATGGCACACCGTGCACCGCCAACTCTTCCATTAGTCTCTGTGAGGCTCCTTCCTGTGTGTTCAAGACGCATGCGCCTGGCTGCCAGGAGAGTCGCCGACAAAAAAAAAAAAAACAATTAAAGGCAAACTGTTGGCTGGAGTGCAATATTTGGCTGTATCCGTTTGCTCGTTTATTTTTCATAGACTTACGTCATTGCGACGGATATTTATTAGAGATAAGTAGCGGGACAGTAATTTCTCGTGAATTTTCAGTGTTTTCCCACCCAGATTACCAATATTTTTCGGAATTATCGTTGATAGTTCCCCCTTAGGAATTTCTAAACTTATTCAACTGAAATTGAACTCGGCACAATATTTTAAGTCACTGCATCCATTAAGAAAGAGGCGAGGCAAAGTGCCAGCACAAGAACAACATTGCTATAATAACATCCAATGGCTCAAACAATAATGAACATTTTTGTTGCATTATCGTGGTTGTTTTAGTTGTTATTGTTGTTCGAAAACCCACGGAACACATGACTGACAGTAAAACGAAGTCCAGTGAAAAGGGGGTTGAACCAGAAAAAGCTGTTAGAACGGGCCTGGACAATTATTTTCCTTGTAACGCCAAAAAGTTTCATCAAGCCAGCTGGGACCATTTTTAATGATACCCCATGAAAACTGCAATAATAGACTAGGTAGGTTGAACAGTAAATTTATTATTAATTCAAAGAAAGACTTGTGGATAAAAATCCCCTCATCTTCATTTACTTGAACACAAATCCCATTTATTCCATTTTAATGATTGCGTAGGCCAGTAAAAATAGCTCTGTGGGGCAGATATTACCCACGGGCCAGCTGGTGCCCAGGTCTGGGTTGGAAGATGGCTAAAATGGCATGTCACATGACCACTTTGAATGTTCCACAGTTATAACCCAGGTGTCCAAACGTCGGACATCTGATCGGTTTGAACAGATGGGGTCTTTAATAGGGGCTAAAGCTACTGTGTTGATTCATAAAAGACTGTTTTTCTTCTTAATGGGATCAGTGTAAAAACAGCCCACCCTTCAAAGTAAACAAGACAAGCAGTTAATTAGCCACTAAAAGTTTCAGACAAAGCTTCCTATTTAGATTATTTACTTTACAGTTTTTTTTACTAGGACAGCTTCTTAGTCGTCTTGTCCATTTACAGGTAATTATTTATTCTTTACCCACCCAAACGTTCCTATCTTTAGTGTGAACAGGAGAAGAATCAGCAACCAGAGGAAGACCAAATCAAACAGTCCCTTGGGAGGTCAAGCGTTAGAAGTGGACACAAGTTTCTGAGACGAAGCGGTGAATGACGCTGGCATGGAATGGAAGAGGATGCGGTACCAGTAAGGTGGGCTGCATGTCTGCTGATGTACAGAAACTCTTGAGGTAGCATTCTGTCCCTGAATTGGTGGTGCTGTGATTAGCACAGTTGCCTCACACTTCTGGAGATCGGTGTTTGAATCCCTGCCCTGGCTCATTGTACGCTTGGGGTTTGCGTCGTACTCCTTAGGCCGCCATCCAAAAACATGTTTTTAAGGTGTGAATATCGTATGTGCCCTGTGATGGATTGGCGCCCTGTCCTGGGTTATTCCCTGCCTTGTGGCCATTATCTGCAGACCCCCACAAACCTGTATAGGGCAAGCAACGTAGAAGATGAAGGTGTGGAAAAATTAAATGCTGCCAGGTATGTTTACTGCATGATTCCACTTTATTGCATCATTTGACATTAGTGATCAAATTGGAAAAAACTATTTGAAATGAAAGTGATTAATAATTGCCACTGTTGACACACCACAATGAAATGTATCCTCTGCATTTACCCCTATGTGACATAGCAGTAGGCAGCTATTATTTAGCACCCAGAGAGAGGTACTTTGCTGGTTGGGGGTTTGAACCAGCAACATTTCAATCACAAGCATGCTTTCCTAATCCTTAGGCCACCACTGCTCCAAAATGTGTTTTCTGTATTTAACCCATATGTGATGTAGCAATGGGCAGCTAATCCAGCAGCCAGAGAGCATTACCTTACTCAGTGGTCAGGGATTCAAACCAGCAACCTTCCAATCACAAATGTACTTCCATAGCCCATAGGCCACCACTGGCCCTATGCTACAAGACGCCATGGCTTGGACTGCTGCCTGCAGCTTGCCCTGTCTATATGTGTGCACTGCCTCATGCTTGCTGTGACCCTGTATTGCATAAGTTATTTTGGATGGTTATTGTGGTGTCACCCAGTCACATGTTGTTCAGCCTTGATGCAGTTGCCTGAACAAGGCGGGGGCTGGGGTGATGTGGAGTGATCTGAAAATTCTGAGCGGCGTCTTGCATCACGGAATATGCATTCATGAACATCCTGCAGATGCACTTGGGCCATCAATTTATTATTGCCAATTATATCTAGGTCTTCCAACCCTGCAACTGTCACAATTGCTTTCTTTTCCAAGCATCGATCATCCAGTTCAATTCCAACCAAGCAACCATGTTCATTTAACCAGTACACTACCCAAGCAGGTCCATTGTTCCCCTCAATATAAGTGGCTGATGCAACACTTCTATGATCACTTTTCTATTTTTTTTTGCTTTATCTGGAGCAGTGTGTGGCATGCTAGTGAAAACAGGACGGTGTCAAAGGGAGCTCTCCGTGGCTTACCCAAGACACTCTTTAAAATTACTCCCACTTCTACCTAGTCAACCAGCAAAGGCTACTTTTTGCATATGCAAATTTCTACTGGATTTTATGTGTAGCTTCTTATATCCTGCTGGTTATATAGAAGCTAAAGAACTGGACTAAGGAATAGCTCCTCAAGGAGAGACCTTGCTCTTTTGCACTGAAGTGGGTGGGATCCTTTGCTATAATTTACTACAGTCCCACAGTTGGCAGCGATTTCACCATTGGGTCCTTGAGCAAGGCTCTTATTAACCTTGCTTTCTGAATTGTATGTTCCTCTGGTTATAAGAGTCCACTATTTAAATGTAATTGCCTGAGTAAAATATATAATCATAAATGTGGGTGATACTGAATTCTCAGTGATGTAATAATTTCCATTTAAACATTCAACAGGTTTTAGGGCTGAATAGATATTCAACAGTATTTTAGGGGTCTATTCTTGTCATCATTTGCTTGTATTTAATTATATTGCATTCATATTAGGATATGATAAAATAATGGCCAGAAAGTCAACAAATACGCAAGATAAGCATACAGAAGGGATGAAGGAGAAACTTTATTTAAAATGGCAAGCCTAAATCCTAGTGATAACTCTGAACCGTGATAGGACGCAATACTCGGCACATTAGACAACACACTGGTGTATCTCATCCTGGCTGAAAGGAGAAAATAAATATTATTGCACACCCGAAAATGGCATTCTTTAAACTGACATGCAGCCTTCTTAAAACATTGACACGAAAATATGTGAATAGGAATGTTCTTCACTGTATCACAAATAAATTAATGGCATAATGAAAAGCAATTTTCTGTTAACACCATAACCTGACGGCAATAATCGAAGTTTTTTTTTTATTTGGGGGGGGGGGGAGGCAAAATGGCAAGGGCAATAGGGTTCTCATTTTCAAAAGAAGCACCATTCAACAAAAACACTTGTAACACTACTTCAGGAAAAAGGCATATTTTCAACATAATGAAAACATAAAGGAGGAGGCAAAAGAACGGTCTTGACACACACAGCACTCAACTAGACCTTTCATCAGTCTAATTCTCCAGCACTTAACCTGTCTCAGGTCTTGCTTAAAAGTAGTGATTTCCTGACACATACCCAAGAACTCTTTAAAAAAAAAAAAAAAAAAAAAACGCCCTACAATTCAATGGAGAAGATTAATAGCAGGTTTTAATTTGGAAATAAGCTTTAATTGTCCAGAGGCAATCCAAAAACCATTATCATATCAAAAGATGTCTGATTAAATAATTGTAAATAAATAAAATGCAATTTGATACAAAAAAAAAACAATCAAACTTAGCTCTGCCCTATAAAACAACCCCAGGAATGCATTTGGACTTATAAACTATGCTGACATCAGGAAATCAAGAGGTGTCAAAATCACAAGCATGGGCATTTTAAAGGGCAAGAAATATTATCTGCTCCTCTGTAGGATTCCCCAAAACCCTCCACCACAAACATACACAGTGCATTTGGGCCAACACATACAGCGACTTGCATCTCGCTTCCCCGTGATCTGCCGAAAGGGAAAGGTGTGAAATTTACATACCGAGTTTGGCAAAAATGATCACTCTCAAATAAGCCACTACTGTATAAAAATAAATACACTTTAAAGTATAACCATTTCAGAAAAGTGTGCAGGACAATGACACCGTTAGTGTTAACGAGATTATTTACTATCTAAATCAGCTTGCGCTCTCACAGTGCTGAGAGATATGGGTTGGCTTGTGTTGGGCAGGGCACAATGATTGTATTTAATCTCTTTTTGAAAGATATGCTATTACCTGAATGGTTCTGCTAATGATAATCAAATAAAATGGCCACCAGGAGTTAATTTATGGCTATTTTAAAGTCACTAGGTGATGGCAATTAAGTCCTTCATCACGATACGTTCAGAGAAATGAGGTCGCGCTTGGCATGTCTAGTACACCTTTGTGCATCTATACAAAGTAGCGAGCATAGAAAACATGGAGGGTAAAAATAAAAAAAGCAAAATATAGTCTGAGCCTCTCATTGAGGAGGTTGTTGCGTGAAGATCTTGTTTGCTAGCTTTAGTAACTTACACTGTTAATGCAGAACTGCATTTGGACGCAGAACAATGTCAATTGCTCAGGAGTCGTCATACATTCATTAAAAAGTGTCAGGCCACTACATTCATCTTTTAGATACATGTAGCTCTACGATCGCTAAGGTGTCAGTTGTCTTTGCGCACCACCCCACTCCCCCCACCCCCACCCTAAAAACCAAACTGCCGACGACACTCGCAAATCAAAGATACAGGAGCCTATGTTCCACCCTTGCCCATAAGGTTGACTGTACGGATCCCGGTAAGGGGGATTTCGATGGCAGGGCCGGCTGTTTGGCTGCCATGGATCACGGACGCCCGGTACCCCTGGATTCTTTCACCGACCGAGGGGGACGTCTCAGGGGCAGGTGGGAGACGGGTGCAAGGGCGTGGCCAAAGACACCCATCTACACCAGCGACTCCAAGCAGCTCGCTTTCCTTAAAACGTTAAGTGCTGAAAGGCCCAGCAGGACACGCTGCCTGATTCGCTCCACGCTGGTGGTCCTACCTGGAGTATCCAGTGCGCTGCTACACCCACATGTCACAGTTAAACACCAAGACCTCACTGCGTCCAACATGACGGGAAAGGCGCTCCGCTCAAAGCCAATGATCAAGCCATCACGGTTCCCTGTTCTAATCTTCTCTCTTCTCCTTCCTTACAGAATAAACACTGATCACCGCTTTGTGTCCCACACCCTACTTTGGGACATAAGGAGATGGGTGAATGCATTACTGAGGTGCTCCAAAGGACTATTATCCCATTTCTTCTAATCAACCCCCTCCAGAAACCAGCCAGGTCACAGTTATAAATATGTCAAAGTCTTTTCTTCATGTGTCCAGGTGAACAGCAAGCAGCAAGTTTGTTTTTACACTTCATGGTTGGGCCGGCTTGACCCGGCCCCTTCGAAAGAAGGGCAGCAAGGGGCCGAGAGGTCGAAGCTGACAGAGGGGGACCCCCACCTCCTGGAATGTGGCACAGGTGGTTGTGGGCGTGACACTCGGGGGGTGGGGGGTGGAGGCCACCATTGTTCTCCCATCTTGCCCCTCCATGGCCTTATACTGTAAACAGCCACACTTCACATGTCACCGATGGGCAGTGGCTCTGTCGCCATGGAGTCCGTGTCCTTGGCTGCTTCCGTTTCCCCGGCGACGGGGCCGGAGCCGGAGCGGGGGTCCATGGCGGAGTGCATGATGTGGAGCCACACGTCGTCCATATTTGGCATGACAAAGATTTTCTGGACAGGGAAGGGAAAACAGAAATATTTTAAACCATTTGCTTAGTTGATGCATTGCACACCCATTTAATGCAGTGAAGGTGCAATGTGACAAAATGTGTAAGACCTGAAAAGGCAAAGAAATGAGGTTCTGTCGAACCAGGAGAGCTGAACTTAGGGCCGCGTCCCTCAAACCAGTCCTTGGGGACCCCCACACGGTCCACATTTTTAATAATAATTGCAATAATAATATATACTTTGTTGATCCCTGTGGGGAAAAAATTCTATATCCCTCCCCCAACTTGGCAGCCCCCCATGGCAGCACCCAGGGAGCTGGGGGGTTAAAGGCCACGCTGAAGGACCCCCAGATGTGCTTAGGCTGGGGCTCAAACTGACGACCTTCCGATCACAGGCACAGAGGCTTAACCCCCTGAGCTGAGGATCAGGCTGAGAAACACTGGCTTAGGATGGGAAAAGCTACTGGGAGAAAATGGTGCTGGAGGGCATTGTTCTGGATGGAAGCTGGTAATTACAGAGTAGAACGGAAAGTCACAGACATGCAAGGTCATTCTGAAACTCTGGGCCGATATGCAGCCATAAACGAACCAGTGTGCCTGTTGATCGAAATGAGGGTGAGACCCTGCTCAGTCCGCAGCGTGAACATTAGTGACACAAGCCTACAGTCCTGACACTGGAATCATTTCTATTCAACATTTGGTTACAGCCAGCCCATTAGTATATTTCAGACTTACAATAGTATCTGGGTCGTGAGATGGGTGTGTACAACAGAACACATTTATAATCTGATGGCACACTAGTATCATATTCCTATAATGGTTCCAACACAGTGACAGCAGTAGAAGTACGGAAAGTTGAACTGAAGTATGCAAAATTCTTGGACAAGGAAATTAAGCATTCTGACATCCGAAGTAACAAGGACCTCAGTTATATGGTTACAGGAAAGGATTTTTCCCCTTGCTGCATTTGGAGATTACATTAATCTTATATTAATCTTATATTATTTTTTTTTGGGGGGGGGGGGGGGGGGCTTGTCTCATACCTGGAACTCCTGGTCCAGTTTCCTTTCAATCCAATCCGTTACGTGTGCGAGGGTGACCTCCCTTTCTCCCAGTTTGGGTCGGGCTTTCAGCTCCAGGTGAGGTGGGCTCCTGAAGCCGTACCTGCCAAACAGAGTGAGGTTGCAGACTGAGCCAAGACATCCTGCTGTGACAGAAAAACAGCACAGGGTCCCATTCCGTCACACCGTGCGGTGTCATTACTACGTGTAACCAACAGATGGCACAAGTGAAACACAAAAAGTGTATCACACAGTATTACTAAAACGTTACTAGGAATACACCTTTTCAACATCTCTCATAACACTAATCTCAATGAATGAAATACGACTTCATATATATTATTTAATGATGAAATTATTTTAAATGTATTTAACGGCATTGGCTGTGTTAAAATTCAGTTATTGACGGCAGAATTAATGTTTTGTTACTGTAATTTTATTTATTCTATACAGCATCAGTCCCTCATCATTTCCAGCAGAGATCATTTGCAGGCTCTCTGTATAGCCCACAGGGGTTCAGTCTGTGCCTTTGAAAGTCACCCTAATTGCAGTTTCATACATAATTAGTATTTTTTTTATAATATTTTCATATTTTAATATATACCCCCTGTATTATTATGGAGCATTGCATTGCATGCATATACAGCATTAAATGCCTGAATCAGCAAACGGTGCATTCATGCCCACTGCAAATAAATCGTAAGGGTGTTAATGTGGAAAAATCAACACGTGTAGCTGATAAAGCTCATTAGGGAGAGAGGAACTTGCTATAAAGTTTGTCAAAAGTTGAATCTTCGTGAAAGTTGGATCTTCTAGGCATACTATGTTAAATGTTAGGCAAAGTTCCAGTATGTGATCCAGTGTTACGCTCACTGGCCAAGGGTAGGTTAAGCACACAGCCACGACGTCTCGTTAAACGCCTGAGCACACACAAGGTTAGTGCCACAAGTTAGGGTGACGAGTGCCTCGTTTGCTGAGGCTTATCACTGTTGTCTTGACTAAGAGAAGGGGGCTAGGAGTGGAACATACCATATCCTGTCTGTGGGGGGTGGGGGAATGTTGACAGCCAGCGTCCCCCGGCACTCTTGCACCTCAACGGTCAAGAGAAGCGGAGTGTTAGACACCTCCTCCATCTTCTTCTTGATGAACTCTGTCTCTGTGGCCTTCTGGAAGTATTTAGACTTTGTGATCTTGTCCACAAAGCGCATGATCTTGCTGGGTTTGTGTCCCCCGACGTATCTGTGGGCAGGGCGGTCAGAGCTTATCAGATTGGTCAGGATCCCTGCAGCCCTTCCTTATTCTAGCCTGAAATTTACATTACTACCAATATGCAATTTGTGGTTTGGTCAAATTCGTGGACAGTTATTCCCTGTGTAAATTCCACAAAATGTTTTCCTTCAGTCTGGTGGGTTGGAGTGGTGACTCAGAGGCTTTGGAATCTGTGCCAACAACTGGAAGGTTGCTAGTTCAAATCCCGTGAATGCCCAGAGTGATTATACTTTGTTGGGCCCTTAAGCAAGGCCCTTAACCTGCAATTAATGTCATACCCAGGACGAAGCAATGTACATCCAGCCCTATAAGGAGGTCCTCCAACTTACAAGGAATTACTTGGGGGTTGGTGGCAGGATCGGCACTCCAGCCACTGGAAAAAACATCACACTGGTCCATTTGGACTAGTGTGGTGCTGAGGTATCACCCACCACATGGCTGCACTCAGGTTCTCATCCCTGAGGTGGTTTGTCATGTGGTGGGTGAGGTGACGTACTGTAATCAGTGCATGCTCCTTACCTCTGGTGAGATGGACAGACTGTTCAACAGCCCATGGAGAACAGCTCTGGACTATAGTGTGGGTACCAGCCGTAGCTGACGGGAGGTTCATGTACTGTATATTGAGGTGTTACACTGTTCAGGCCAAGCTGCCAGTCTCTCACCCTTCCGCCCCCGGCAGCGGGTTCTTGTCCGGGGGAATTTCGGGGGGGTCCTCCTCGTCAGATGAGCCGGCACTGGACGACTCCTCGTCGCTGTCAGCTAGACAGTACGTCCGCGGCCTGTGCCTGAGACCACGGACACAGACAGACGCATGGGAATCGACAGGCTGTTCTTGTAGTTCTGTGTTTCTCAGTCCAGTCCACATGGACCCATCGGCAGTCCATGTTACGGACTATCTGGCAGGGAACTCGGAGGGAGCAAAAACATGGACCGTCTGTGGGTCCCTGGGGACTGGACTGGGAAACACTGCTGTACTTCATGAATAAAGCCAACGTCGTTTTGCTTCAAAACAAACTTGAGAACAGGCTTGGATTTAGAGATAAAAACATTTATTATCAGCTGGCCTAGTTAAGGGGAACGTCCCGTCACACTTCATGCTACAGACATACATCATCACAGCAAGGCAGGACGTGGGGAGTTTAATACTCTACAACTACACAGCACCCAGCCACTCAAACATGCACCTTCACCTTTCAGTCAGGCATCAGAGGACGCCTCCTCCCCTTTTTTGGGGTCCTGAAAGAGCCGACAGTGCTAGTGTTGGCTAATGGGCTGACGTTCTGCCCCAGCCAGTGCTTACTCAGATGCCCCCATGCTGCTGTATAGGTTAGATCCCTAGATCTCTCAGCATTCCACCGTTGGTGCACATGCTTGTCCAGAAAATACCAGAAATAAAAGAAAACTGTATAAAAGACATGAGTCGTGTCTTTGCAGAAAGGGAAACGCCCCAATCAGAATTAACATCGAATTTCATATATAGAATAATTCCCTTCTCCTCACCAGCTACTGTGTTTCCCCGAAAATAAGACAGGGTCTTATATTAATTTTTGCTCCAAAAGACACGTTAGGGCTTTTTTTCAGGGGATCTCTTTTGTCTTTTCCCATGTACAACAAACTATACAATTACCGTAACATATACTTATAGTACAATTCATAAACAAAAATCCACATTTATTCAAATACAGACACCATGTCATATTCTAACCGTATCTTTTCGTGTAAACAATCTAACAATACATTTATTCATGAACAAAAATGTACTGTGTATACATTTATTCAAATATTAAATAAATATTATTTCCTGTTTACATATAATCGCATCTCATTCTAGTTACATGGGATTGTAACTAGGGCTTATTTTTGGAGTAGTGGTTATATTACGAGCGTCCTGTAAAATCATGCTAGGGCTTA
>JAODJW010000094.1:9629916-9643491 GCA_026777045.1 Hyperopisus bebe
CATGGGATTGTAACTAGGGCTTATTTTTGGAGTAGTGGTTATATTACGAGCGTCCTGTAAAATCATGCTAGGGCTTATTTCCGGGGAAACACGGTACACCTCAGTGACGGAACCACTGACTTTACCGATGATGTTGCAAGTGTTTCCCACCGGAGGGTAACGAGCTGGCATGGACTCTGGACGCGCCCGTCTACTCAGATGCACATCTATGCCCGAGACCCTTGTGACACCACCTCCTCCTTTAAACCCTTTAAATTCCCTCTCGTTTGAGGTGCGATCCGCTTTAATTTCAGCAGGGCAAAGCAATACAGTGAAGTCCAGCTTGATGCCCCAATAGACAAAAGCCCTACTGAGCTCACAAAACCCTGCGAGCAGTTCAAACCCCCCCCCCCCGCCCCATCCAGAAATGTAATAAGGGCCAGGAGTCAAACTGTTCCTTGTCAGGCAGCATCGTAGGGTTTATTTAAAAAAAATTAAAAGTAATTAGGTTTCATAAACAGGCCTCCAGACAGTCCCAACTCACCAGGTGTAGAAAATATCCACAGACGAGTGCGTCCAGAGACAAGATTTAATGCGGTGGGGGGGAGGGACAAATGTACAGAGACAAGTTAACGCGAAACAGCAAATTGGTGACCTCTGACCCAATCACAGCAATCAATCCGCCGTTTAGCATGCACCCGGCAGTTTTTGTCCTGTGACATTCTGAAAATGTCACTAGGGAAAAAATTAAGAAACAAAAAAAAAACCCCTCGGATCGTCACATAGTGCAGTTTAATTTTTAAGGTACTTCTCCCTGCAGAAAGTCAAAACAAGACTAAACAGAAAAGTAGGAAATAATAGCAGCTAAAAATGAAACACGTACCGTAATGCAAAGAACGGTTATGCTAATTGGGGTAAAAGCCAGCGGTTTACTGACTCATTTATTATGGTCCTTACCCGTCCTTGCCCGGATCGCCGGGGCGTACGGCGTCCCCCTCCTTCCCCAGGCGCACCAAGTTCATCTTGGTCTCGAGCGTCATCAGGAAAGAGCCGTTGTAGCAGATCTCCAGGTCAAACCACAGGCCTGTGGGTGGCGACACAGAGTGGCGTCAGGACACAGATATTCAAAATGGCGCCGCCGCCCCCCGCCGCCCTGCCCCGGGCACCTCACTTTGCTGCAGGAACAGCTCTCATTTGGTGGATAAATAGGGGGCGAATAAATGAATATTAACATCCAGCACGACAAGCCCCCAGCTTCGTTTTTAACTGCTCTTGTTTTTCTGAGGGGGAATCTTACACAGCAAGTTCTGTGGACGCTGCCTGAAGGTTTTAGGCCTGGTATCGGCGGGCCCCCTCTTCCCCATGACCCCATGCATTACACCCCCAAGTTCTCCCACCCTTCCCCCAATCCACGCCCCCCAAACTCTTCCTCTCTCTCCGTCTGATCTGGGCCCATGCCTACATCCCACAGTGGGCCTTCCAGTGCCCTTTTCTTCTCATCTGAGATGAGACAGAAGGGGAAGGAGTGCCGGGGGTGTCCTCCATAGTGCAGTTAGCAGCTGCTCCCAGGAAGGCCTTTTCCCCACTTATAACAGGAGGACACTGCTCAAAATGCTGGTTTTGCTAACACAGTCACATCCTCTGGGACATTAAACCTTTTTTTTTTTTTCCATCCATGACGTCTTTCCTTTGAAACTGAATCTGTATCCCCTCTACATAGGACTATATCTACAATCCCCTGGGGGGAGATCCCAAATATCTGCAAGAAAACAACTGGGAACATGGGATACTGAAATTTATGTGACCAAAGCAGCATGAGAAAGTAAAAATTTGCTTCCTGGACCAACATTAAAATCCATATTCTTAGACTTAATGTTTACAATCTCTGGACAAGCCTACTGAAAAGAGCTCCTTTTATGACCTCTTCGTTTTCTGAATGGAGTAATACCATCCATCAGCCACTAGGGGGCACTGTAGATTTTTGTGTTTCTTCCCCAGTACACAAATATCTCCTGACAAAAAAAGCTCCCACCTTGACCCACGTAACACAGCTGTAAAAGACGAGGGCTGTCTCACTCTTGAATAATGCTCTGCAATCCACTCGCCTCTGACGCCATCTTAATTAGCCCTTTTCCCGGCTTAGGAAGGAGAACACAACCTTAAGCTCCCCGAGAAGCCAAGAGATATGGTGCCTGCTTGACATGGCCGGCAGGTGTGGAGATCAGCTTGAGAACCGTGTGAATATCAGGCTATAAGCTAACTAGGCAATATGCTGACTGGATAGAGGCCCACTGTTGAGCAGATGTAATACGTAGGTATCACATGACAAACCAGGCTGGAAGCGTGAGGAGGGTACAAACTTTATATCTCAGATTGGGGGCCGAGGGCAGGCTGATGACCTCCTCAATCATTTTTCCCAGGGCCAAGACTGGCAGGAGAAAACCAAGGGGCCACTCCAAACACCAGGACGGCAGCAATCTCTCTCCCTAATTGGAGCAAGCTTGCCGGCTGCGCAGTCAGAAAGCAGCAGGTCTGCGCAGCTGGTGGGCAGGCGCTCGCCTGGCATTAGCCATGACTCAGATTTCGGTCAATGGCCCCAGGGCTTATTGATCTTCAGAACTCGGCAGGCTTCTTCCGGAGGAGGAAGAGAGCAGCCTTGCGTGCAGCCTAAATGGAGAAGCTCTTACATTAGTAATTATTTTTGGCAGGTAACGGTTCGGCGCTTAAAATTACATACAAGGGAAAAGTTGACCTTTTTCACGGTTTTCATATTAGGTCACGTATGATTCCCCGTTTCATGATTCGGTTGCTTTTACAGGTTTTGAAAAATTAGCTTCACAGAGTCACTCCACTGATGATTATGCTATCCATCGCTGACAAAATGTGGGTAACATAGAAAAAAAAAATGAACAATCATCTCTTCCACTGAAGGCCAAATTTCCAGGTAGTTACCATCTTAGCCTAAAGGCCGCGAGTTGCTTAGCTGTTAGAGAACTAGAGCTAAGATTAATCTAGGAATGCACAACTCCAGGAACAGTGACCGCTGCTAATTGCCTTATTGTGACCATTATCTGGAAAGTAAACCAATTTACCCAGTACTGCAGGAATTAATGGGGTGCTAATTAAAATGTACTGTGAAACCTGCAGGAGCCTCTCCATCCTGAAACTGGGTTGTGGGCTCCATCTTTAATCCTCCCATCATTATTTATTTATGGGGACATTTACGGGTGTAAGACAAACCCAAAGGGGACCCTGCAGGACCTGGGATGAGGATCCCAATCCTATATTAAGAAATAATCCTCTTCTTGAAACATCTACGGAAGGGAACATCCCTGGAGCTATCCACGGAGGTATCGTTTCACTTACTGGCCGCCATATCGCCAAGATCGACCAAATCAGCTTCCGTCGATTACACATTAAGTGATACTCGCAGTGCATAACTCGTACCACACTGTGGTGCCTATGAACCAGGAGAGTGTGCTCATATCTCCCCTGACGATTGGTGGGAAACGTGGGATGGCACGGAGAAACCAGCTGCTGGGGCGTGACCCAGTAGCTGTGCTGGTGCCAGTTAGCCTTAGAGGCAGTCACTGCAGTGCCATCTGCTGCCCGTTCACCCCCTTTCCCAGCATCCTTGGCTTGGTATCAAGAACATTTTTGGAATGTTTGTCAGATTGGCGAGTTTGGCATACAGTGCTCAACACGTCACAGAGGACAAATACATAGAGTTGTAGGGAGTGGGTAGGTACTAAAAAGGGAGGCAATATTTCAACATGCACAACCCCTCCCTCAATTATCATTGCCGTGGGAAGAGCCTCACACAGGCTGGGCAGGACAGCGAGGGGCGTCTGACTTGCTCGTTGATTCTCAACAAGGATTCTTGGCCTGCCTGCTTCTCGCCAGGAAATGCCAGAAAGCGAAATCGCAGCCGGATCCTTTCAGCGAAACCTGCAATACCTCCATCTCTCCCTCTCTCTGCTGCCTGTTTGTTTCTGTTGTCTTTTGAAAGAAAGACGTTGCTGTTTTTCTGTGCTGCCTGTGTGTAGAATGGAGTCCCTGTACGTCAGAGAGGACGTGGGGCCGTCTGCCCCCAGGCTAAGTGTTCAGCCTGTAGCGAGGCGTCTGAACTGGGCTCTTCAGCAGGGTTCCGTTTGCCCCGGGCTACGAAATGCACCCTGAAAGCGCCCGCCCCCCTCGACCGGGTGGAGCTGGCATGCTTGGTGCTTCGACAGCGAGATCAGCGGCGGGTGTCCTGCAGCCCTCAGGGCGACCCCGAGACGTTAAGCTAGGTGGTGGCATCGCACAGCTCTCCAGATCTGCACTCAGTATCCCCGGTTCCTGCATGCCTGCCTACACCCTGCCTACAGAATGCAATGAGGTTCTGCTCACTGCACAATAAATAGCGTCACGGTAACACAATCACTCCCATCACTGTCGTCTTAATGGACTCTAAATAGTGCAGAGATGCACCGATCCGATATTCGGGTCGGTATCAGTGCCGATCCAGAATTATTAGATGGATTGGGTATGGCCGTACATGACTGACCCACGCCCGATACTTACTAATTTAATATTAAGCAGTCCCTAAAAAATAGATTTAACACGAAATAGGAGCTGTTTGTACAATCAATCGCATGACAGCTCTTTCCCATTTTAGATGGGTTACTTGTGGCATTCAGGCTGAACGCTAACACTGCCACTCAGTTTTTTGTTTGCCACTCAGTGGGTGTGAGCGTGGTGACTTCCGCCTGCTGTGACATCATACCCTTTGTGGTGCGAGGAGCTTAAGAAGATCAGATAAGAGGCTGACTATCTGGAAGTATTATATGCTTTTAACAATAACTAGTAGCACAGCAATTTGCAATCTCAAAGTTTTGAGGAGGTGGAAGTAGCGTTTAGTGGAAAATCTCGCTAAGCAAAGTGCATGCGATTATGCCAGACAATGCGAGTAATATGAAAAAAGCAATGGATGATTTGGGAGTCGCTAGCTTGGGCTACTTGGACACTCACTACAGCTTGAGATACACGAGGTTCTGCTGTCGCAATGAGGGGTGTGACGCTGTTGCCAGTGGGAGAAAAATTGTGGGGCATTTTAAGCATTCGCCACTTGTGTATATGCTCTTGGAAGATATTCAAATTGAACTGCGAATGCCTCAAAAACGCTTAAATCAAGATGTACAAACGAGGTGGAACAGTACATTATGTGTGTTACCAGTAACCTAATTAAAGATTTTTCGGCATACAGTTTTTCATCTGCCTTTACTATTATATAAAGTAAAAAGAGCTGCTGCATTGGAATCTGTTTCGTTATTGACAGTTGCGAATTGCGTATTGACAGTGTTGAGAGCTGTCCCTCGTCAGGGGATCTGAGGCGTGTCAGCACCGAGGCGGACTGGACTGGATCGGGCTGAGCCAGGAGGCGGGGTGCATGTGCCCAGTAATCGCAGTGTGCCTGATGTTGCCATGGTTCCGTTTACGGATAATGACTCGTGACGCCAACCCCCCACCCCGCCCCACCCCTGGGGTGACTAATCAGATGGGAATACTGGGGGGCTTTGTGTCTCCCGGCTGATTCTATATTGCTGAGAACCAGAACAGCCAACTGACCACAAAAACAGCAGCAACAAGTGGTCATTATGTGCAAATCAGTTTCCAAAACAGAATATTGTTTACCTATTAATGGAAATGTCACTAATGACATTTAGATTAACTACTTCACTGCAGAGTACAACAGAATCTTTTAGTATTGCACCCAAAACTAAACCAATGGTAGACCTTGGTACCACCTGACTGGAAGTCTGGAACCATTCGAACCCATCTGCTATGTCCAGTTTACCCCAGTTTTTCCCCTGAAGTCTTACATACCTGTTGACAGCCAATACCAGGAAATGCTTGTGTAAACCTTGTTTTACACCAAACTTTCTAAATCACTTAACATAACATTCCCACCAAAATATCTAGGGACCTGACCAGAATATCTAATGCTAGTAGTCAGTTTAGTCATCTTTCTGTTTTGAAATACATAGCTTAGTCTTAGTGTATCTTAAGTTCTTTTCAGAAGAGCACAAATTGGATAACTCCTCCATAACTAAATTAACCATTAATGGGATGCAAAGCACAAAAAAAAACACTTACTATCCCAGACTGCCCCCACATAACACCCCCATATGTGAAGCTCAGCCCTGGCTTGCTGGGAGTTACCTTGATGATCCACAGAGGGCTTAGATGCACGCAGGATCTTGGGGACGGCCACACCCATATCCAGCTCGGTCAAGGTCAGCTCATTCATGAAGTATGGCAGCTACGAGACAGAACCCGAAACCCGTACACTTCAAAGACAGTGGGGGCTGAAGATGGCTGAGGTCTAGCAGAGATCACAACATCACAGCTTTTGAACAGTAAGAGTGCAACAAGCGTGAGTCACTGAGGAACATCGGATTATTCAAATTGCAGCTTATCGGAGGGTCAAAGCAAGAATCAAACTACTCATATCGTTTCCTGGGGCACACTGTGAAACTATGAAGGAAGACAACCACAATAGCATGGTTCCAAATAACCCATGCAGGACAGACACGGTGACATTTAAAGCCCCTGTCTGACATTTAAACTCCACCTACTCTAATCAGATCCATACTTGTCTTCAGCTGTCTGCTAGGTTCTAGTCCTGCCCTGCAGTGTATCCATAGCAACTTGGGATTGTGTTCTAGCCCCCCAAAGCTCCCCTTGAGCTTCCCTTGAGTGATGGTGGCATCATGCTGGTCCTTCTCAAGTGCAACATGAAACCTGACATCCCTCACTCTAAGATACGAAAGATATCACTTCCGGCTCAGACTACAGGGAGGAGCAGTGGAGCTGAAGAAAAGGGGCGACTGTTCAAATACACACAACCGACCGAACGGGATTCGGCACCCACCCTGATCTTGCTGAGCTTCATCTGGATCTTCTTGGACACCATGTCAGCCCAGTACTTCTCACCCAGGAAGTCCCAGAAGATTCGGCCAACCAAAGCATTCACCCAAGCCACGGGTTCCTCCTCCGGCCCAGGGCGACTGGGCAGCTGAGGAAGCAACACAGGCGGCAAATGTGAGCTCACGTTACAATGAAAAGAAGTGTTCTCCCTATAACGGTTTCTTCATAGTCAGCCATGTTGACAAAAATGAATGACCCCTGAAAAAGTTGGGTGAAACGCTTAATTCTATTCCAAGGGGGCACAGTTTTCCCAAATGTAAATCGATTTTCCACTAAAATGGATGGATTCCTTGTCTTTATAGCTGATGTGCTCATTTGAAGCTATGAATCAGCCTTAACCTGATGTGACACCAAACAAAAGGCTTAAAATCAGCTGGAAATACATGAACTCATTCTGCTCTGGGTTGTTCCCACTCAATGTCCACACCCAGCCCGCCCCAAGCTTTCAAGCTGCCCTCGGTACCTTCTTGCCCGCTCCAGGGCTGCTCTCGGCGCTGTGGATGGGGCTGCCAGCCGGGCTGCCTGGCTGCGGGGGCATGTACTTGGCCATGTAGACCTCATAGTCCAGCAGCATCTTCTGCCGCACGCCACCCGCGAGATCCTTCTGCCGCGGCTGGCCGGCCAGCAGCTCGTCCAGGCTGCCCCTGCTGCTGCTGCGGCTGTGAGTGGTGAGCATGGCTGCAGGGCAAGACGAAACGTGCCGCTGTGAACATTCTCACGTCTCACGCGGCCTCTGCTTCCTCCTCGAGGTACGAACATGCTCAGCGTGAGCCAGCAACAGGCACGGCAGCAGACAGGCGGCGGACTGCTTAGCTCGAGTCTCAAAGGCAACTGAGGCCCAGACTTGGGCTGCTGAGCAACGGACAATAATCAGGCCACTATCTTGGCTGAGCTCAGCCTGGACAGAGAGCTGGGAGGGCGAGGTCTGCCTCCATTAAGGTGCGGCAAACATCAGAGATATGGGGGAGAATTACGTCAGTGTTTTCACAGCTTTGATTAAAAAGGGTTTTATCCACACCTCGGAACAAAACAAAGCTCTTTTCAATGGTAAACCCTGCTGTCCTGAGTCTATGTGTCACCACTGCACAAGACCTCTAGTCTAGAACCTGTACCCATTTTGAAAACACCTACACCTACATAAGTCTTCCCAGCTGCATTAACATCCATTTCTCTTGTAAATCGGCAACTGAAACCCCTGGACAAAGCCTAGTGGTGATTTGGGGAAGGTGGTTTCATGCATATTGTACCTATGGCCAATAGTGGGTTACAGTCATGTTGAAGGATTAATCATTTGTGGTGCACCCCATGGGCCCCCTGGCTGGCTGGCCATTGTTCCCTGGGTACCCTTAGCTAGATTTCCAGACCTTTCCACCACTACACCCTACAAGTATCTGTAAGAAAACTAACATTATTTGCCCTCCTATTCCTAAACAGAGGAAAGGAACACAACTGAGCCACAATTGAGTCCCTCATGTAGGGGGTAAGGATCGCAGAGGCTTGTGCCCCTGTCCAAATCCATGTAGGCAGCCAAGTCACATAGTAATCACTGAGGTTTTATGTCACATGACCCTCAATGCCCAACATGCTTAATGTTACAGCTGCAGCCCAAGTGACTGAAAAATGTAAGAGGGACCGTCTACCTCAACGTATGAGCACCCTGCTTACACTTGGACAGCCTAATTCAGTGTAGTGCTGCTATACACCTAGTTCATTTCCTCAGAACACGAGAGGCCAAAAACACCCGGCTTCCTAATTTGACATTCGTCCCTAGCCTATGCTAATGCTAATGTTTGGGTCAAACTACAGTTACCTGGCCATTAGCTAAATTTATCGCAACACAATGTGTGCACTGAAATAAATAAGCTCAAGATGCATGAAAAATATGCAGCCAGCTACTGACTCATAAAATATGTTGTTTTTCTTTTTTTGTTTCACAGAGACACTCAGTGCCTCTGGGCCAGCGTCAACAGCGAACAAGGCTGCACAAGGACAGCTCAGTGACTTTAAACAAGACTCCATTGTTAGCATGAGTTTCGCAGTGGACGTAGAGGGAAATGGCATGAAATGTGTCACGCGGAAAGTTGGCGGGGAGGGTGTGCGAGGTGCAAGCCGTCGGATATAAACCAACCTGGTACGGAGGTCAAAGTATGTGGTGAGTAGACCTTATCCACATAAAAGAGGTGAATGCAACAGAGCAACAGCAGAAGCTGGTCCACAGCCCCCAGGCTCTGCCATCGAGCCTAAAATATCTACACTTAAACCATGTCACTAGTTTCTAATGTGCAACATCCAGCACAACAGGCTATGGTTACACAACCAATGCAATAAAACGTGATCGCCACAGTTCCCCCCCTTATGATGTCTTAGCTGACTAACATCGACTCAAGGCGAGCACCTGTCCCTGCCTAGTCTGACGCACAGCTCTCAGAGCTCAGGAGTATTTGCGTTTCATCATCTGCTTGGCCACACACACACACAAATAGATGCAGCTTCTTTCCTCAAAGTTCTCCCACTGCTCCCTGTAATGCAGACTGGATCAGCTGGAAAAAAACGCAACCTTTCATCATTCCTTAAGAAGCCTTGCTGGTCCAGTTAAACAGGTTTTTCCACTTAAAAAGAAAAAAAAATAAAGTAAAATCCAACAGAGGACCGGATCTGTGTAGGACTTTGAACTCTCCCTCCCCCTCTCCAAGACCCAAGGTCTAAACGCCAGGCCTGAGCAGCTGAAGGCCAGCATATGGGGCAGCCTGCACACTTACCACTCTTGCTTGCAGGAAGACTGGTGGGCTTCTTGGCCTCTGATTTCAGCTTGGATGCCACCAGCATTCGTCGGAACCATTCCTCCTTCTCTCTACCTGTCCTCCCAAAGAGGTAGAGGGTCTGCTCCTTGTGGACCGACGCCCGCACCCCATCCTGTGTCGCGGGGGGCCTCTTGGCATCCTCCCCCATCCCACATGCCTCCTTCTCTGCAGGAGTGGCTCTCTCTTCCCCGGAGTCCCCCTTGTCCGCTTCCGCCTTGGACATGAAGTCATCCTGCTTGCCCAGCTCAATGCAGATCGGGTACTTTTTGTTCCACACCCTCTTCCGTGCCAGACTTGGGGGCACCAGATATATCTGTTTGAGAAATTGCCTGTTTCACAATGAGGCTCTCGGCAGCAAGGGGAGAGCTTCCAGCTCCCCGCGTTACTAGGCGGCCAATAATTACAGGTTATACTCTAGAAAGAAGGGCATGTGAAGGGCGTTTCTTACGGTACAATTAAAATCTAGCCGTCGAAAGTTTGTATATAAGGGATTCTGTGCTGTCAGAGTTAAGAGGAGCAAATTGGCATAACCCATATTACGCTCGCGTGCAAACTTGTCATATGATCAACTGGCCAGATACAATCAGCCGATGGGGTTTGTTTAGCGTTATGAGAGATCCCTATCAGCACCCATTCGAGATCATGTCTTCGGGACTGGTATCCTGAGTGCACATCCCCGTACTTCAGTATTCAGCCAAACTGATCACTAATATAATTAACAGTCACAACTGGCATTGGCACAGACAGGCAGAAGCGTAGGCGCCTATCAGGTTCTGAGGAACTAACTGCTTAGTAAACATAACCTATCCCTAACAAACCCAGGGGAAATCATGCACAATGCATGCTTCTGCTGCTCTAGACAAAAGCGATGAAACAGATGAGCAAAGGGTCACTAGGAAGACTAGCAGTTAAGATGACATCATGCTGAGTCCACCGGCACAAACCCAAGCTGACAAAATAAAGAGCGGGGTCACCTTGCTGTCTGTCAAGTCATAGATCTTCTGGCTGATGTAGGTGACGTCCGGCTTGGGCTCGTTGACGGTGGCCCGGCGGGCGATGTTGCGGTTGGGCTTGGAGAGGCGGAGGGTGGAGCCTTCCAAGCGTACGAACACCGAGTGGGTCAGAGTGGCGTGGTACGTCTCCGGGTCGTAGTTGTGGATCTCATTCATCCAGCCCTGGTTACACGGGGGAAGAAGTGCGGACTGAGAGCGTGTGACACGGCACGGCATTTTCACGCTTTCAGAAGAACCGCCAACACCAGGACAGAGGGAAATGCTTTTAAAAGATAAACTAAAATGCCTCACTAAGAAATGTCACCAGGAAGACCAAGGGACAGGCCTGTATTCTATTTTGAAAGAGAGTAAAACTTTAGACAAATCGAGGAGGGCATTGAATCAATAGTTCTTTTTAGTTGTTTTATTGGGGGGGGGGGGCACGTTACTGTTAGTACCTAGTGAAAACAAACCTGCCTTTTTCAGTTAAATATAAGCCATGGCGTTGCCGATCCTGGGCGTTGCCGCCGAGATGCACTTTTGGGGCCCTGCTGCCTTCATTTCGGTTCCTAGAAGTCCGTTTAGCAAGCTGCCAGTGCCAGCCCCATTTATGGCCCCGAGGCACCGCGTTCCAGGAGAATCCGTACTGCACGGTGCACTTTAGCACAATGGGCACCGGACATATCCACACGCTGCTCCGTAAAAATTGCCCTCACCCACAAATAGCCTCAGTGTTTGCATTCAAAGCCTTTCACAGGAAATCTAAGCTCTACAAAAACGGCCAAAGGTAACACATTCGACACTCTACGGTACTGAATGTGAGGCTGATTGGGGTGTATCGAGCTGTAAGGCTATTTTATTGTAGTACAGTGAAATTCTTATTGCATATTTCCTGCAGATCTTAGTACAAGGACATAAAATAACAATAGATAAATACAAAAAAAAATACCTTGCACTGGAGTTAGAAACTGGACAAGTGACAGTTGCAGAAGGAGCTGCTGTAGCTATTGAAGGTCATAACTGCCTGCAGAAAAACTGTCCCAGAATCTTAGTGTTCTCAAGGTCCAAATAGTATAGGACCTTAAGTACTACCTTCAGCTGCATGCCTAGAATACCATAAGTGCTAATAACCAGGAAGTGGTGCACACAATACCATACTGGGACAAAGCAGGTCATCCTGAACATCTGCAATGTTTAGTATACAGGAATCGCTCAGGCCTGTCAGCTGACACCATGAACAATGCCCTACATTCCCATGCTCGCTTACTGTAATAATATCCACCATTGTGACACTTCTGCGTAGGAACTTTGCAGACCTGTTTATCCAAATTCCATAGATGTCCTTTAAACTCATTGGAACGCCTCTGTATTGCCATGCGAGACGAAAATCCCACTATTCCAGTCAATCTCTTAACGGTTACTTTTCATTTTCCATAAACAAGCAACGTAAATAACATAACATCCTGCTGGGCACCATATGCTGAGATTGAAATGTGTGTTAATGTTTATATTATTGTACTATACTGACACTTATTGAGTGAAACTGATATGGTAATCTGAGCAAGGTTATGCTCAGAGTACTAAGTATACTAACATGGTGGTTGAGGACTTTGTTTCATTACCCATTCGAGTCCCAGAAGGGGTGCTGTTGCTCGGCGACTCTGAGGAATAAGGCAGCAAGTCCAGAAGGCTCCTCGTGGCTCAAAGCTTTGCACAAACGGTCAAATGATATCATGCATGGGACGGTAGAAGCTACTACCTTCATTCTTAGAAAAATAGTAGGAGGACCAAAGAGACCTGGAACACAAGCCACGCAGGGAACATCTGTGCTAGATCTCTTCGAGGTTCAGACTTTGCATATTTAATAAACAATGTATTAAAAGAATCTCTCTGATAATATATACCTCTAGCCACTTGCCTCTAAAATTAAGATATCAAAAGGTAATGGGTCTCGAGTTAAAGGTAATATGATTGAGGGAAAAACCCTAATGATCACAATCTGAAGATGCACGACAGAAGACAAGCGGAGCGTGCAGATTCCTGAGCAAGACACTTCTCGTTCAGGAGACCGTGCAGCACCGGCGGTTTAGGGCCGGTAAATGTTTAGTGTTGAAGGACACAAAGGATGGGATTTGTTGGGCGGGACCACGTCTGGTGGCTTTTTCGGCTCTGAGGGGTCGATCGGCCGTAACAGCAAGGGTGACATTTGGGCCAGTAGGTTCCACAGTGACCAAGAAACCGCAACCAAAAAGCTGATTGTGTCCCAAAACAGGTTCTACGGCTGAACCCATAAGCAGGGTGGTTCACCTGAATCTCTTCAGCAAAAAGACCCCATTGTAAGGCTCATAAAAATGCACAAAATTAATGAATCTCCTCTTTGCTCAGTAACTAACACTACAAATATGACCCAAGACAGAAAGGGTAGTTATGATATGAACTCACAGCGAAACCGAGCTAAATGGTTCCATGAAAAGAGAAACAGAGTCTGGTCATTAACCTGGCGGCCTCCTTCAAGGGCGAGGCTGTGAAAATCGATCAGCTCGCTGACCCGTCTGTGGACACAGAGGCGAAGCGAACACCCATTAGTCACCGTGGCTGACTTTTTTTGGGGGTGGGGGGGGACTAGGAAAGACTCCTGCTTGAGAGTGATAATCTATCGCTGGGCACACTTGTCTGAGGAATACAGCTGTTTCCCAGGCACTGAGACTAAACCTGCAGGTAGCAACTGGAAGGGCTTGATTTTTCACATAATTGGATACACAGCACCATATCGAATCATGCGGGATTCTGCAACAAGGCTGGCTCACAGGAGCGCCAGGGTGGGTGAGGGCGGA
>JAODJW010000094.1:9653379-9671231 GCA_026777045.1 Hyperopisus bebe
AACCCCCCCCCCCCCCCCCCAGGAGACCACATGCAAAAAGAAAATGACTGATTTGGCCAGGGGGTGATGAAAGAGTAGGAAAGGAGAACAAAAAAGCCAACATGGGTTCTTTGATCAGAAGATTGTTGTAAAAATCCCCAGAAGAGGAGCGTGAGGGAAGCGTGAACGGCAACAGACTGTCCTCGTGTCTGGGCCGCCGAGGGGGTGTCCATCTGTGCGGCTCGACACCCTGCACCCTCCTGATGGGAGCCTGAGTCACACACAGCAGAAGGGCCAACCAAGCAAGCTCCCTGGTCCTGAGGTCGCCTCCACCCCCCCACCTGAGGCAGACGTCATGGCGGCTTTTTCCGATGCCGCCGACTCGCAGTTAATATCTCAAAAAAAGCTCATCCCTATTCATGCCAAACTAGCTGCATTTATTTGGACCTGGGATACATTAGGAGGCACTAAGCACTGCGCTAATCCAAAGATGTCACAATGGGGGCTCGACGAAAGATGGTCCACCTCTAAATCGCGTTATCTGGAAGCAGTTAATTAAGAGAACTGATGACGACAAGTTCAACCAAGTTTTACTTGGGTCTTAGGGGGTGATGCTTTGATAACCATCTGAGACGTCTCAGGGCGAGACAGAACAAACACGTGACAGACGGGTAGGAACGGAGGGAGGATACAGACAAAAATCGGCGGAATGAACAAAGACTGCCGTTTACGCGTCAACACGAAGGGCAATGAATGTATAGAGTCCTTTTTGACTTTCTTTCGCCCA
Organism: Hyperopisus bebe; assembly: GCA_026777045.1. Classification (NCBI taxonomy): domain Eukaryota; kingdom Metazoa; phylum Chordata; class Actinopteri; order Osteoglossiformes; family Mormyridae; genus Hyperopisus; species Hyperopisus bebe. Next base: position 9,654,146 of record JAODJW010000094.1, read on the forward strand.
GTGATGATAAAAATACAGCAGGACTTTATACAGCTATAAATGAGGAACAGGTGAAATGATCAAACCTCCTCATGTCGTCACCAAATCCCTTTCAAGTAAAACTCCCAGGAATGGGTCTATTTCCTGCCGGATATCAGGCGGCATTTCGTGACCCAGATACACGCATCAAAGCGAGACGGGAGAAGTTCCTTTGATGGTACGCTGTGACAATGGGGAGAAGGACCATCTTTACACCAGTAAGGGGGCATTATACCCGCCGGCCCACACCACCAATAACACCCACAACGGTCAGAACAGTCTTTCAGCTCTGCAAGGACTGTCTTCAGAATCAGGTACCTGTTCTCTCTGACAGCAGATGTCCCACTCAGACAGACACAGACACAAAGACGCCTTCTTTCAAAGGGATGCTAACATCACCATATGAGATGTGATTGAATCTAATATGGCTGTGTGGGTTCTGATCTGCTCGACTCCTCGGTTCCGGCTAATGATCTCTATTCATTGAGTTACTGAAGGATGAGCATCACCTTCAGAGTCCGTCATTCTCTAAATCTGCTGTCCACAGAAATGCAGCAATTTCTAAGCCAGAATGATGTAAACAGGACTGGACCGGAAGCCTTATTTGCTACCCAACACGAAAACAGGCCACGGCTGCAGGTGGCAGGGGAGAGAGACCACGCTGCAAAGTACGACGCCTCCTTGACATAGCGTGTGAGTGCGGGGGGCAGCGATGAGACAGCCGGGGCTCCTAGAGAGGTCAGAGGCAGCATGCTCTCCAGGACACAGCGTGGCATGGCCACCATGAGCTGGCTGCCCTTTCGCCAACCCGCTCACTGCACCACCTCGGAGCGCTAAGGCGCTGTGTAAATAAAGGTCAAGCATACGCTGGGTAGGCAGTCAAGCCATAGGGTAGCACGTCCCTGCGGTTTTTAGGACAGGGGGGCTCTGACGCGGAAGCCATCATGCTGCAGTCTTCACCAGCGGTTAAACCAAAAGGCCACATGAAACCATGTGTGTGCGAAACCGTCTAAGGATGATGTCATAGTGAATCGCTACGCTGCCATTGGACGTTGGGGGGATGGATATAGTATTCCACACCTAGTAAGAGAAAGGAGTCTGCTGGGCATGAATGCATCTATACAGTAATGCACGGTCACACACGAGAAGTAGGGGAAAACTGTATTGAACACACACGCGGACACATAAAGCATGTGACTTCACGATGAATCACTCAGCAGCTCTGTCAAAAAGAGAAGGGAAGGAGCTGAGAGGGAGAGTGGTAAGAGGAAGACAAAGGGTGACGGCTACAGCGCCGGGGCTGGGGGGTGCTTCTGCAGACGTGCTTAGGGACGTTCACTGCCGACTCGTGGTGCTGCTCCAGGTTCGAGTCTGAGAGGCAGCGGCAGACAAAGCGGAATCAAACACAGCAACATAAAAACATAGAGAAACAAGATGGGAGTACAAGGCTGCAGGAGAGGGCATCAGGGTGGGGACGTCCGACCTTTTTGGTGCCCACTGCCTGCCTGGTGAGGGTGACCCCAAACAATGACAATGTTTCTAGGTACATCCAGCCAAAAAAATACCACTTAAAATCAGGACAGGAGGAAAAAGTCGATTCGCTATTCAGCGGCGGCCTAAATGAAAGTATATCTGACCGCAGAGACCTTTCAGCCAACTGATCAAACTTTATGTGCAAAGACAAACGGGGCTTGTTTAACATTCCTCTCCATTACTGTAATGCTAGCGCGTTTTTTTTTTTTTTTTTTGCCAAAATCTCATTTTAATTCTATTTCCAGTGAATGTCAGAGGTCCCCTCTGTTGGAGAATCATGAACGGAATTGAGAAACCCTGAAGAAAAAGAAACCAAAACATGAAAGTCTGTAACACCACTGTCACCACAATGCCTGCATCACATCACTTCCTGTCCCGCCTCCGAGCAAAACACGGCAGGCCGGCCACATGGATGTGGCGGCCGGCCCCCATCTAGCAGCCGCAGCTTACAGGTGGCAACCTTTCACAGCAGCCATGGTAAATGTACTCCAGACTTGGTAAAAGTGCTAAATAAGTATAATAAATAATAAATGTGTGACACTCTCTCAGTTTGGGCACAAGATAGCAGACACTTGTACCCTGTGCTAAGAAAAAAGAAGAAAAGAAAAAAAAAAAGCTCACCCTCCCTGAATTTCACTTCTAAGATCCAGGAGTCACCTTCGACAAAACGGTGAGCAAAAGGTCACCTGCAGAAGAAAACGATTTGCGAGGCAAGAGTGGGAGTCGGGCGACTCTACGCCCTACACCTCCAAGAGCGGGAGAGAGTCCCTCCATCAGAGATCACAGCTAGATATAAAAAAGCAGCTCAAAACATTTGGTTCATGGGATAGAGGTAAGTGGATGAATGCGGATTAAAGGCTAAAAGATAGCGTGGAATTGGAGTCGAAGGGCGTCTGGCAGAGGGGATTTCACCAGGACACACCAGAGGTGAAGGGAAGGAAGACTGGACAGATAGACTGAATGGTCCAAAAGGCTCCCCCAGTGGGCACTGCGCTGGCTGCACCTCCAGGCCTTTCAGCAGATGCTGGAACCTTGCAAGGGTAGTCACACGGTATTTATCAAAACCTCACCAATAAAAACAATTCCATACTCCCCATACAGACACCCAGGGCAAGACTTCCAACTTCCTGTCCACCTCAAGGGTTTACATGAGGATGGCACATTAGTGGTCGCAGTTTAATGACCATGACACGACCCTAATGGGTCGGCTGACTGGGAAGCGGTTTCTGAAGAGGAAGAAGTCAGGAGAGTGCTGACGTTCAATCTGCCATAATGGATTGGCAAATTTTCACTCAGTAATAGGGCTGGACAGTGCAGCTGTCGGATACAGACAGAGGGGTGAGGAGCAACAACGGCCCCTTTAGAGATGAGGCCTCAAAGTGCCTAGGTAAGGGCGGGGGAGGGAGAGTCAGTGATCATCCATCCTCATCACACTTCAGGTTTCAGCCACAGTGGTCACAGTATCTCAGCAAAAACAGACTAAATAAAACATAGTAGTAATGCAATAACGATATTTGGGCTGGGGTGACTGTCAAAATTATTAAGAGTCTGAAACCATCCATGCCGTTTTTATGTGCTAGACGGTTCAGACTCGCCATAGAGGGGGGAGAAAGTCGGGACAATTCCAAGGGCTCCTGAGTGACAGGGGCCCTAAACAATATGGAACATAACTGGACAGGTCTAGGTTGGGGGCCCCAATATAATATGGGGCCCAAAATCTGTAGCGGGGCTCTGCTCCGGTCACTGGAATCTCTGGCTGACAGATCCGCGCTGCTGTCTGCCTGGCCCTGGACGAGAGCCCCAGCTGTCTTGTTCACCTCGATTAACGGGCACGGCGGCTGCCGCCTCGCCAAAGTGGCCTCATTATGCTTGAATGAGGTACACGGGCTGGCCGGCGTCCCGACAAGCCGCGGGTGCTTCCGCGCCCAGCTCAGGTTTCCTCCCTCCTGATCCCGCCACGCCGCTACCCAGCCGTTCTCGCCTTGCCGCTCCCCAGCAGCGGCCACAGGAAATGCGTCACGGCGAGCCCCCGGGCCGGAGAAACCTCCCACGCCCATTTCTTTTTAAAGACTATGGCGGTGGAGGGGGGGCAGATATTTATAGGCACATTGACTCCTGTAACCAAAAAAGGAACAAAAAAATAATCAATTCCCATTATTTGACCCTTTGGCTAAGCTTGCATGACTCAGAGTTATTCACTAACGTTTACCGCACAGACTTCTCACACCATCCCTGCCACTGTGCACCCCACCCCTGCTGATCACTCCTTAAACGCCCCACTCAGTGCCTGGCCCCCCCAGCAGCAGACACGCCCGAGGTACGCCAGTGGACGCCTGGGTGCGACAACACAGGAGAATCACAGATGCAGCAAACCGGCTCGTCCGGGCGCCTTAATAGCTGAAGGTGCCTGTGACCTAGACTGGAGCCTCTCACTACCTGCTGTTGTTGTTTCGGAGCTTGTTACGCAGGCCAGCACAGAATAAAAGGGCCTTATTCACCCCGGCATGAATCAAACGGGTGTGACTATCAGAGACACCTATGATCCTTTTAAATACACCCACCCCCTCCCCCATGTCCCCAGATCGTTAGTGAGGACACCTGCGCACTGCGGGATCATGGGAATTCTGCCACTCCTCTTCAAGGGGTCTGTACTTGTGAGGGTCACAATGCCCTGACTGAGACTATGTGATACTGATCGGACAAAGTGGAAAGGCTCCTCACGCCCCCCTGTCCCCCCTCCCCTCTGCTGTTTATCTAAAGGTAGCAGATCGTGCCACAGCGTCCCTGTTCATCCTGCCTGGTGGACAGTGAGCAGCTTCTCCCGGCTCTCGTGGCTCGACTCGTTGGGCCTGTTTCTCCTGCCCTCCTGCTTGTGGCATGCGTCGCCTGTTGATGTATCCCCGTGCGCTGCATTCTTGAGATGTGCGCTATTGCTCTGCTGAGAAAATCTGAGCCTCCCAGAGGCCTTCAGAGAGGGAAATTTACATGCACCTGAAAGGGTACAAGACCTTCAACTGAGAGATCAGCCACTAGATGTTTCTGTATTTGATCCCTTCCTTCCTTGAGGACACTGGTACCACCTGAAGAACTTCTCAGTGGGGGAACCAAGTGGAGTAAGAACAAGAAGCCTAAGATTCCTCTAGTCCTGCATTTCCCAATCTAGTCCTCGGGGACTCCCAAACAAGAAACACTGTTCTAGTCTAACTAATCATACACTGATTCTGAAAATCTCCATTGTTCCACTATTTCAACAGCAGAGTTAAATAAAGGGCCCGTATTACATAATAAGCAAAAGAACGAAATGTCTGCCGGTAAGATACCACCTCAACTGAAATAAAAACCAGATTTTAGGTTCAGCAGAGGGGTTATACTGAAGAAACACGTACATTTTGAAGATGGGATCATTTCATTGCTGATAAAATAAGCGTATGCTCCAGTGCATTACAGATTTTATTACATATGACCTTTGAACATTTATATAAATCCACAGCTGCTGTGATCATGTGGCAGTCAGCTGCTTAGCGTTTAGCTTATTCATCTGGGTTTTATTGTGATATAAACTTAAAAGCTACATTTCTATGAACTGCAAGATAACTTGTAACAATATAATAACCAAAAAACACTGTCCCCTTTAAAACACCTCGGTTTACAATGAGAAACTTTTCTTTTAAAATTAACTATAGTGAGATGCCTGGTTTTCTACAAAAGAAAACTGCCCACGATCAGAAGCCAAAACATCAGTGTCATTACAGAGAATCACATTAAACCATAAAAATGCGCCACAGGCTGCTGGCAGCGACAACTGCATCCTCCACAGAAGACTGCGAGCTACATGACATCTATGGATACACCCTTGCTCTTGGATGCTGGAGACATGAGATGGAGGTGGTGAGGGGCAAACGGAAGGTTCGCTTAAACGTCACTTACGAAAAAGAATCAATGTGCAATCACTTAATGCGACACATTCTGCAAGAGATGCATGGAATGAACAGGAAACAGGAAAAAGCCAAAAATGCAACTGCTGTGGCCACACTGCCGGGAAACCCAACACCATAAGGTGACATTGTGACAGCATGAATTCGACTCTCTTCGTGGCATCACCGTGGAAACAGGTCACCCACGTAATGCTGACAATGAATCGGTAGACATGGGAAGAGAGGAGTGACTGGCAAAGTTGCATTGGGGAATATTAGCGCTTACTTAGCATGGTACTAATAACAGCACCAGCATACAAAATATCAGAGCACCTCCATGCTAAATCTCTAAGGAAAGGCCACACTGCACTAACAAACGCTCTCAGTCACATGACCGCTTCCCAAGCAGAATTAAAACCAGGAAAAATGTGCACAACCAAATTAGAGCCTTAACTGATTAAGGCATTAGACATGTAGCCTTAAAAATAGCTCAAGCAGGCAGATGGTGCCAGTTTACAGCCCACACAGCTTCACTGACTGTAATGCAGTTATTCCACTGGATAATTGTGAAGTCCAGCCTAATGTTATGATTCGCTTATGTAGCTAAACACAACACATAGCACTTCGAGGCAAGAGCGTTGACAAGCAGGAATAAAGCGAGCCCACCTGAATTCACTTGAAAAATACAGTTGACGATATAGTCGGGGGAGGAGGGGGTGGATAACTTCCACAACAGAAACATTGACAAGCTGTTGATTGGGGCACTGCACCTGCTGGGCTGCGTTCAGCCAGTCACATGGAATAACTGGGCACGCTTTGTGTGCCGATTTCCCTGGCAGCTTTCCAGCCGCAGGACAACAGGTGAATTATCAACCAGGCATGCCCACCCACGTTGGAGGCAAACCATGCTAAGAAAACAAAAAAAAAAAGAATACAAAAACCTGATGAGGAAGAACAGCAGCATTAGATTAAGTTACTTACAAAACATTTAGCATCAAAGCTCAAAAGAAGAGTGGGCCTTTTTTACCTTTTTTTTTTTTTTTTTACTTGCCTGAAGATGTCTTCTGATGCATCCGAGGAACAAAAACACACGTATGTTTGTATACCAGCAAGAAAATAACCTTTAAGGCTATAATTTGACAGCAGATTACATTAAATGTTAGCGGTTAGCGCTCCTTGCCAGGGAGATGCTCTCAGGCTTGAGTTCGATGTCACACTGTTACGCCACCTACTGTGGCAGTTAGGAGCCTTGGGGACAAGCAAAGAAAACAGGAACCTCACGCCACACATTTTGCCATCTCAGATAGCGTGACCTCATAACTGATTCCCCTCTTCTGACGCACACACAAACATGTGTTGCACAAACGCAGTGCGTCCGGCAAGATTGTGACCTTCCACGTGTCATGCTGTGTTCCCCTCCTCTGCGGAGACCACCAATGGCCTTCACAGAGCCCAGCTAATCATCACTACTGTCCTTCCTAACCAAGTGATTCATGTGGTTTAAAAAAGGAAAAGGGTGAAATCTACAGTGACAAAACTGTGCAGGCAGGAGGGGCCTGTTAACGTCAACATCCGAGGTCAGATTCACACCATAGTGCCGGAATTTCACCACGGACAAATACAGCCAAAGAAAACCCCAAAAAAAAAGAAAAACAAAAAGGAAGTGAGTGACTGGTGCGATCACAGGGTCTCGCAAGCGGAGGTCAGGGAATCCTGGAGAGACAGGCATTGCAGCTCTCAGTTTTGGTCCAGGAGAAGCTGAGACATAGGGGTCACGGACTATATGATTACACAACAACATGGAGAGAAAGGTAACATACAAAGCTCAAAGTGGACCTTCAAATTCAGATTCGTTTGGTCTGATGGGACAGACTGCGGTCCAATTCAAAGGATGAAGAGCGAAATGCTCCTAAAATCAAATTACACAACGATCTAGAATGAACTGGAAATCTGAGCCGTGATTATGCCCCCAAAAACTGAAGATATGCAACTGGTTTCCAGGCAGCCAAGGCATAAGCAAACACTGACAGAAACCAGAGTCAGCAGGTGAACTCCAAGAGCACCTCCCTGGGACTGGGCAGGTTCAACACGAAAAGGCACAAACAGCGGGGCAGATTGTGGACAGGGCAAATAAGTCGAGACTGGACCAAATAAATATACAAAAACAGACATTCTGGAGGGATGGATTGATTGTAATGTCTGACCACCACAAAGAAAGAAAAAAAAAGTCATCACATAGATAACAAAGGCTGATAAGAATGTTCAAAGTACTTGACACACAACTTGGACAAACACAGGTGGATCAAGACCTTCTGACCTAGTGTGTTAGGACTTCATGTAGATGCCCTGCCCTAATAATACGGATTATTATCTAAAAAAATTAATAATAATAAAATAAATAAATATCACACAAGATACAGTCAGTTTTAACCCCCCACACACACACTATGACAGATTTGGAAGTATGATATCAATCTATATAGGCACCTAGGCTGCAAATGGTTAACCATGAGAAGAGCTAGTCATCATCACGGAGATAGAGGGACCTGGAATACACAGGGCATTGTGCGGACTCGGCACTGACGGGGCCATCTGTCTCCCAGCCGAACAACTTCACGCCAGCAACTCCTGAAGAGCCCGTATTTATGAAAAGAAAAAAAAATTTGAAAAAAAGCCTGTGTGGGTTGGGGATTAAGGGCCTTCATACATGGCTTTATCCAAAACTGACTGGCCAGCACTGGCAGAACTTTCTGGAAATAGCACAAGAGTGTGACCCCGACTGCCCTCAAGCCCCACTAGCAGCACTTTAGACACAGAACCACCGGGAACCATGCCGCGATCACTATGTTGACAGCTTCCCCCCCCCCCCAAAACACATTAGTCCACTTCTGCATTATCGCTGGCAGAATCCGTTCAGAAACTGTGGACTGACACCCATTTCTGGGCAGCCGAGACTCCGCCACAGTCTTTCTTCACGGAAGGAGCCAGAAGACACACCATGTGATCTTTAGCAGCTGTTTCTTGTCCCGCAAAATGAGGGTGGGGGGGGGGGCGAGGCGAGGCTGGATTGGGCCTTTCTCCCTGCCTAAGGTCAGCCGGGTCAACGGCCCGGGGATCGATAATGGGTCCGATTCGCTCGTGAAAGAGCTTACCTCGAATCTTCAGTGCCATTCAATCTTCCTCTGTCTCACTGCCTGCACTGGGTCACACCAAGTCTCGGGTATCATAATCCTTAGCTGCCTGGTGGGGACAGGAGAGAGACATCAGCTACGGAGACACGGCAGGGAGCCATGCGCTAACATGGAGATCATATAAAATGAGACAGAGAAGCAAACCTCCCAGAGATGTGATCACCTCGGAAATACATTCCTGACATCTGTCGCGTAATGGAAAAATTACAAAAATGAGGTGTGAGCGAATAAATGGCCTTCGGCTTATTAAAGACCTTATGACTTAGGAAACGGAAAAAAAAATAAGGAGCCAACATTTATTTCCAGTGTCAACCAAGGACCAGCAATAATTTGACAGTTATGAGGGATTGTAGGGAACTATAAGTTTCTGATCCATTTCCAAATGTGCCCAGACATATTACCTGTCACACAAGAAACTGATGTGATTCGAAACATAGTTCAATTCAATTTTATTTGTATAGTGTGTTTTCACAACATTACATTCAGTTTTCAGCGACCCAAGGGCAAAAAAAACATATTTGTCGAGACATTTTCCCAATACATCCATTCCACTTAGAGAGATGAAGGAAAATTAAATCAACTAAACTCTTTTGGATTTTACAATGAAGTCAGATGGTAGATGTTCATTTTTCCCGTAATCCAAAGTCATCATCCAACCGCTAAAAACAGAACATTTAATACCATAAAAGAAATACATCCATGACAAAAGAGATATCCAAGAAAGTTTCAACAACCCATTTTATCTCACTTAAGCCAAAACAGATTAGTGGTGGCAATAAGCTTGTATAATTACTTATTACTGTGTTATCTAGCAAGACTATACAGCAGGTTCCCATTAGTTAAAAAAAAGGATTTTCCAAATTTGGAGCAATAAAGAATGTAATTATCTTTGCACTCTTATCTTTTAGATCATAATTTTCTACTGTATTCATTGTATCGAAATAACCCGTTTATCAGCCAGTCCACTACTGTGTGATCTTTTCAAACGTACTTCCAGCGGCTCATTACCTGTCCTGGCCTGACCAAAACCGTATTATCAGTTAATTACAGTACGTGCTGTTCAGTTGTTAGTGCCACCGATCTACGACCCAAAATAAATCCCAGTAAATCAAACGTTACTGACAATAAAGGTTACGTTACATGTACATTATTAAATCTGAATTAATCAGTGAAGGGGGGGTAACAGTACTGTGTCGTACGAGGGGGACAACATCAGGGGCGGGGGACAGCGTGAAAACGTAAATAAAACGAGGAAAAGGTGAGTAGGGGGGACGCGATGGAGCTGTATTTCAGCGACGGCCTGGGCTGTGCGCTGCAGTCAACCTGTGCTGATTAAAGTGCACTTCAGCGCAGAGACCTGCCTATCGATTGATAAAGGGCTGGGGGGGATTAAACCGCAACACCTCAGCTGGACACCGAAACTGAGAGTCTAACCAGCCTCCAGCACTTCCCAGCGACAGCCCGCTAATGTTTGCCCCACTCGCGGTTAAATGTCACTCACATCTCAATTAGCCTCGGAGCTAAGCGACGGGGCAGCCGCTTTACGACGCGGCTGCTAAAGACACCCAGCTGAAGCTAACCGGCTGCCCGGAAAATACAACGCACCGCCTGGGTAGCCCGAGCGTTCGTTACCGTGTCTCCGGCTAACTGGCGTCCGGCTGCGGCCGGGTCACGGCTCGGCTGGGCTCGGCTCGGCTCGCCTGCTGTAGAGACGCGTCTACACCAGCCTCCGCTCTCCTGCTCAGCCTGTTGACAGACTGCTGCCAGCGCTAGGCGAGCAGTTCCTGAATGAGGAAGAAAAAAAAAACACAACATGGGATTCATTCCTTCAAGGCATAAGCAATCGAAGTAGGACGGTAATAACGGATGGCTGCCCATCAGCTCGGAGATTGATTAAAATGTTACGGACCGACGAACGTTATTTAAAGCGCGAGTGATTTACCTGTACTATTCGGCCGTTGCGCCGCTCGTTTTAAAATGGACATGCAAAAAACCTTAAACATCGGCGTCGGCTAATGACAGGAGTCATTTAAAGTACACCGGTATTACAGGATATATTGTGAGCTGTGTGTTTGACATGGATTTGTAGAAAATACTATATTATTAGTAGCCCATGTTCAGACGCCCGTTGTTAATGTCCCCACGCCTCTTAATTTCATTCCCTGTTATGGATTCAAACGTATGAAAGATGATGTGGCGTATCACCATATCAGACTTCAGGGTTTGTAATAACTGGCCCGCATGGCACTTTACTTGAACATGATTCCAACAATAAGCACAACTGCAAAGGTTTCATGAAAAGACTTTTATTGTGAAAGCGAGAATCTCTTTGCGAATCTCCTTTCTAACCGGACGAAGAATCGAGCGCCCCCTCCGGTGCTTGGGCCGCGGTGCAGTTTGAATCTTGGAAAGGTGCACACGGAGAACCCAGGTTGCTGAAATAGTTCACCACCAAGATTGTGAAATTAGATATCTAGGTGTAAGATGAGTTAGGGTTTATTTGCTGAGTGGGAGATTGTGAAATTATATATCTAGGTGTAAGATGAGTTAGGGTTTATTTGCTAAGTGGAAGCCATTCTAAACTGGCGATGCTGTGTAAGATTCTGCATCAAATAACACAATGCACATAATCTTAAGAATTGCACAGAAATTCTTGTGTTTTTATAGTGGCGTCGCTTTAAAAGCCAGCATATTTTGATTTTATTGATGGGGACATACCCACTGGTGGGCATCATCTTGTCTACATTTGAGGTAATAATCGATGCTAGACGAACATTTTACTATTTTTACCCAGTGTCAGATTTGTTTTCTTCAAAGCTGTATTGAACAAATTGGACAATTCAGAGTATTATTAGCTTCAAAAAAGAAATATAGTCACAAAATAAAATAAAATAAAACAATCACCATCCAACATAATATTGTGTACCATTTTTGTTTGTTCCTGGAAATTCTCTGTAAATTGTTGTGACAAACACCTGTATTTGTCCGTCATGCGTCGGTTACTCGGTTAAATTAACAGCCATTTTTGTGTTGAATGGGTAATTGTGTGTCAAACGGCAGACTCAGTAAAATCTACCATTTCACGAAGAGGCCAGTTCTCGGTAAATTGTTGTGAATTGTTGTGATTGTTTGTTATCAAAAGGGACACTCAGTAAAATCTGCCGGTAGTGGAGTCCCTCGGTAAATTTTGCAGGTGGCCCCTGCCGTGATGAGCCCAGGGTGGGTGGCTCTTCTCACCTCCGGTTCTTTCACTACTGCCTGGAAACATTACTATTTAGATAAATGACACTTGGGCCAGTCAAGTGGCTCTTTGGCTGCTGATGGGATGGAAGATGGAAGCTTTTTGCTGGCTATGGTGCTGAAGTTCAGTCAGAAAGACCAAACCCAGGAGGTCCTCGTTGTTTATCCAAATCAGCTTTGAGTAATTTAGATAGATGGATATTTGAAAATCTTAGAGTGAAGAATCTTTAGATTATACATTGGGATTTGATTTCAACAAGTTACAGAACATTCCAGCTGTTTCACACCAGATGGCCATTGACTTGAGTAAATGTCAAGCTTGAATCCTGACATTGTATATCTAACCATTATTTGGCTTCATTAGCTAAGCTGCTCATTAAAACACAAGGTGTAAATTACTTTAGCTTCCAATACAATGGAGATTTTCCTTTGTTATGGTAATAGAAGAAACTGAGAGGTGATGAATTGGGCAGGATGGGATCATTCTAAACCTCTAAAGAGACTTTCGCGCTGCTCAGAGACACAAACAATATTACCTCCCTCTAGTGGAAGCTAGAGGTAATAGTCTCCAGTAAACATGACAATCGTATTCAATGATCATAGCTTCAACAATCCTAATGATGAATACTTGGCTTTTAGTTAACACTCTTAGTGGGGTTCCACTGGGTTTCAATATAATTGCATCAAGCATGCATCACTGCTCAGGTCTAATCGTTTTATTATTGCAATATGCAAATTAATAGAAAAAGTTTTTGCTCAAGCCGCCCTCACAGGAAACACAAATGCACAGGTGGGAGAGTGCAGAGAGCACGGCGTGAAATGACTCTGCGAGCAGTTCTGACATTCACTGAGGCGTGTCTGACAAATGGGAGTTTTTCCGCCCAGTGAACAGAAACTTTTGTGTGATGCTGGCCGATTAACAGGCTTTGTTACAAAAAACGCGTTGTTACCAAAAAAAAATCTCATTGTCTGTCAGCCAACATATTCAGGGGCATAGGAACCAGTGTGTCCCCCAATATCAAACTCTCTCCTATGGCCTTGACCATAAGAAGCAGATCCTGAAATTTAAATACAAAATATCTCTTAGAAGTCTTTTATCAAAATCATATCAAAGTTTCGTAAAGTACAATACTATCATTATTTTGTCACACTGTAAATACTTTCAGTGCTAGACAAACAGAATATGGCAGAACAAAACATCAAGTGGCTAGAAGATTAAGCAAAGCTCAGTGAATTCCGGAACTTGAACTAAAAAGAAAGGTAAATTTTAATAGATGAAATATGTAAATAGTTCTAAAAGTACATCTCTTTTAATGTATTAAAACAGCTTTTGATTACACTGTAGCCTATCAATGTTTCATCCTTCCAGTTATCATTTACACGTCCTTGTTTCATTTGTGTTTTAACTAAAAGCTCACAACGCATTTCCCCTCTGCATGTAGTTAGGCTGGGGGCATACCTGGAAAATTTGGACCCCCTGATAAAATGTCTCTTTGCCCCCCCGCCAAATGTCACGCATATTTTTATGTATTCAAGAACCCCTGTCAAGTGTTGGGCCCCCTGAATATGTCAGGGTATCCATGCCCCTCCAACGCCCCTGAGTTAGGCACGGTCACACAAAAGTTTAACAGAGAACGCCAGATCCACCGTGTAAGCCAAGAGGGTGAGACAGGCAGTAATCGTCTCGATGAAGGGCAGGGCTCTAGTTGGGTCACTGAGCTCGACTAATTCTGCCCGCATTACCAGGATCTTAGTGATGCACTCCACGGCGACAATGATGTACAGCAGCACGGCTAGGCTGCAGAAGCTCACCAGCAAGCGGTCAAAGGGCAGGGGGCAGTGGCTGACGCAGTCCCCCAGCACAACCAGCATGGTGCCCAGAGACATGAGGAAGCAGAGCAGTTTATTTGTAGCTGAGAACCAAAACAGCCAGTTGGTCTCCTTCGCGAAGTCCGGAATTTGACATTGGCTGCTGAACAGGAAGATCATGGCACAGCCGCTGAACACCTGGAAGACTTTGAGCAGCCCTGGCATGCTGGCCATGTAGCCCCTCTGGTCCCTGCTCTGGAGCCGGATGAGGTGGACCTCTGAGGTGTATGCCATGAAGGCCAGGCAGGAGCACACCGTGGCCCCGATGGCCTTTGGCTTCATCCTGTCCTCCTGCATGAAGAAGGGGAACCCCACAGATGAGCCGATGCACATGAGTGCCCCCAGGGATGCCACGGTGATGGGAAGGTTCTTCCAGGATAGAGGGATGATGCTCTGGAACTGAACGAAGTCCACCAGGAGGATGAGGAAGGTGAGCGTGAAGAAGAAGCACCAGCTGAACATGCAGAAGTTCTTGAATGACGACCGGGGCTCTAAGGAAGTGGCCAAGCTGAAGGCGAGGCAGTCGAAGAGCAGCTCGAGGATACGCACACCAGACAGGGGCTTGGTTAGCACCCTGACTTCCCCCAGGATCACAGGCATGCTGAGGCACCAGCCTTGCAGGCCCCTTAGCTGGCTGCTCGCAGACGTAGCCGAAACAGAATCACATGAACGCAGCCGCCACGCTCCGCTCAGTGCTAGAGAATCCCTCGCACCAGATGGTCATACTTCGGCAGCAGAGTGAACAGGACCTTTCCAGACGTGATCCAGTCGTGGTCCTCAGGCACTTGTCTTCCTTATTTTTTTGTTCATCTGTCTTTAAATCTTGCGAACACCTAGCTGAACCCTCACCCTGCTCTTGTGCTACAGTATAAGGCATCTCAAGTGCCACATCCCATTTCCTGTTTAGTTAAACAAGCGTGCCTCGAATCAACGTGAGGGGAGCTGTCGGCAACCACAACAAAAGACCTTCAAGTGTGCCGTTGTCATTTGTCTGACGCAAAGCCTCATCATATTTTCCCTCCGTTGTGTGAGGAGTGAAGCGACAGAGCGTGCCCACCTTTTCCCCAACCGGTGGTGCTATTTTAAGTCCTCCTGGCACCTGTGGTCTGTGTAGAGCCTTATTTGTGTCTGACGATCTTCCTTTTCACTGAGTAGAGACAGTTCAAGAATAGTTTCATTTCAACTTTTTTTTTTTTTTCTTTTATGCTGCAAAACAATCGCAACCTTTCGCTAACCCAGGAGGGCCCCAAAGTTAGTGTCATTTGGTTTAAGACAGCCTTGGGTCGCTGTGGACCTTCAGGGTGTATCAGAATAAATGGACCTTCTGGTAAGGAATAGAGGGTGACATTTGTGCATCTCCAAGAGTTGTTGCGTGACAGAAATGGTATCCGGGATACACAAACGAGCATTACCTTTCAGTGTGCTTAACACTGGCTAGAGCTTCTGCTTGTCAAATTTATGTGTGACTTCACATCAGCTCCATTGCTACAGGTCTTATAACATTTTGTATTTATGTAAATGCGATGTTGTCACAGCCTTACATAAGCTGAGGGAACCATGGTCAGAACTTATCAACACCCATGCGGTATGAGGTGATGGTATTATATCTGTTAGCTACTCTGAGCAGTGTTCCTCAACGGGTGGGTCATGACACCATTGTAAGTAGGTCTTGGAGTGTGTGGTAGACAAATTTTAGCATCGACAACTTTTGGGTTGTGACTTAATGACCAGGGAAAAAATGTTGATCCTGAGGCAAGTCAAGAACCAGTGACATACATACGCAGTATTTATGAATCTGTAATACTTTGCTCCCTTAATTAAAAGGCTTCTGGATCACATTGCAGTATCCCCCCCCCAAAAAAAAAGAAAAAAAATTTGAGAGAAGTTCAGTTTGTTCCTTTTATGGATTAACCTGGCACCTTTCACCACACAATCAGCCCCCAAAGCAACCGTGATTGATCTTCCGTGAGGATTTGTTTCTTCTGGAAAAAAAAAAAAACTATGGCAGGGGATTTGCAAAATGTGAAGTGGGAGCACCGGGGTTTTCATTATCAATCCCAGCGCGTGCCTCCCACTTAGAATAAATGCAGTCATAGGGGAGATTCTATGCCCGTCAGCTCACTCCCAAGAGACTCGTCTTTTAGCACGGGGGAAACAGCGCCACTGTGTGGCTGACATTAGAGTTACATCAAACTCGCTGTGATGCTGTTCCTCTCGGGGACGCCTGGGAATCTGATCTTCAAAGGGACAGAAGATAAAGCATATTAATGCATCGGTAGCTATATGACCTAGTGGTGTTTCTTCCATAATCATAGACTGTTTACCTGCCCTGAATACAAATAATATTTTGAAAATGGTGGATCAAAAACGAAAGCATGACAGCCACTGTCAGGCTTAGGGAGAGAGACAGTGACTGGTACATAATGAAAATGTCATTATGTCTGGTTTTCCCCTGGCTATTGTACTTGGGCTCCATTAGTGGGAGAGAGCAGACGCTTAGGGGCTCAGTTGGCGGTGAGGCTCCTTCACATTTGACCTTGAGGAGACTCCTGCCAGTGACTTGCAGGCCATGCGACTGAGTGGATAAAAAGGACACCGTGGACAGTGTTGGGTGGGGGGGGGCTCAGAGGCTGAAGGAGAAATCAAAAGAGAGATGAATAATGCTTTAATTTATGAAAGCGAAAGAGTGAAGGAAAGGAAGGCAGAGGAAAGTTAATAATTGATGTGTCTCTGGTCCCAGCGCTGGTTTCAGCAGCTTTCACTATCTCGCAAAGACATTTAGCAGTGATTCGGATCAAAGCGGCAGAAACTCCCGCTGCTAAACTGAAAGACGAAGCTGCCGATTGCCTTTCCCTGCTCTAATAATATCGTCTTTATGTAGTTAATAAACCGCACACTTCAGTCAAACTATACTATTACAGATGACTTAGAGAGCTAATAATTTAAAAGTGGGGAATTGCCTCTGTTCTTGGCTTTGAACTGAACAGCGTTCTGTCAAACGGGGGTGTTGGGGGGGGTACATCAAAGCTTTGTCACAGCACGGGGAAATTATAAGGCCTGCAAACAGCATGTCGACTTCTGTTAATGGCGAAAAAGAAGGAAGAAAACTCCATTAGAGACTCGGGCAGGACGCGGCATTGGGGCGGGGCTTCACTTATTCCCGCCTCCCACGTGCCTGTCAGGTGTCTTCTCTGCTGGGGAGTTTGAACGCTGGTGGACCGATTATTCAGAACCAGTTTTGAGTTCGCATCATATTCATTTTTATCTCTGCGGGGTGTGCTCTGTGTATGTCAGTGGAATGGGGGGGGGGGGGGGGGGGGG
>JAODJW010000094.1:9719127-9733415 GCA_026777045.1 Hyperopisus bebe
CTTTGACACCCCCCCCCCCCCTCCCTTTTTTTGAGGAATGCAGTTCCACTTTATTCACGGGAGATTTTGCAAACCTGAGACAGGTGCCTCTTAATGTTCCCAGTCCTGTGTTCCACATCCCCCACAATGCACTCTTTCTTGTTCCACTTCCTGCCGACACTGTAACTGGTACATTCACGTCTGCCACGATCTTCCCTTTTTTGCGCCCTGATAATATTGAGATAGGGGTCCTGTATATGTGAGCTGGGATTACGAGGTTTACTCGATGGACTGTGACCCAAACCTCTCGCCCCCCCCCCTCCTCCCCCCTCATCCAGTCAGCTGGTTATTTATTTCTGCAGCAGGTTTCTTCACTAAGCGTGGCCCGTTGGAGATGAGACAGCCGCGGTGTGGGACGGGTGGCTGGTGTCGGGTTTATCTCGCCACTCCTCCGCGGTGGAATCGGTGCCGGGGCTGAACTTCAAAAAACGCTCTGCGCAGAGAGAGTGAGGAGCGGGCAACAACAAAGCCAGCCTGTGCTGCCACACACTCATCTCTGAGCTCACAGCGAAGTAAGGGAAAACATGTGAAAAAGGAAAAAACACACACACACACACACACACAGAAAGGCAGGGGGGAAAATATTCACCCTGCTCATTCAAAGGCAATGAGAAAGTGATCCGACCCAAAATAAGGTTGAGAACTGTGGTTTTGACCTGCCGAATGAAAATGCATTTTTGAGGCTTTGTGGCCAAGTTTGCAGTTTACAGTTTGCAGTTTGTTCTGACAAAACTCGCTTTTGACATAAAAAACCCATTAAACATATGATGAGTTTGCAAATTGCTGTCAGACACATTGATGTCTTATTAATTGCAGTTCATAGACCCTCAGACTGTGAGACAGTAGGAGAGCAAAGGCCCATTTTGTGTTCTGCCATGTGAAGCATTTAGGGAACATCCTCATTAATAACAGGCACATACATCGATGCAGAATGGAAAAGGATGGTGTGGAATCGGCAGCCAGATGCCAGTGGTGTTGAAATGTGGGAACATATGGATGAAGAATTGAATTCCTCATGTGAATTACCTCCCAGAGACGCAAAATTGTGTTTAGCAAGTGTATATAACCACCTTACCCTCATGATCTTCCATCTTTTATTATTTTAAAGTAATAATTTGGTAACACTTTCCATGAATGCCATATTTGTAAGAATCTATTAACACATTCATAGCACATTATAATGCAATCATAAAGCATCATAAATATGGTTATGAATACTCTGTAAAAGGGATAACACATTATGGCCATGTTTATTATGCATTACGAATGCTTCATGAAGCTCTCATCTATAGACACCTTCATAATACAGTATAAAGCATCCTTAATTCTTATACCGACCATTACAATGCATTATGAAGGTATCTACAGTATATTGCATTATAGATGAGAGTGTCATTGGAGTTTATGAAGTATTATAATTAACACTATAATGTCTTATGACTATCAATAGAAAATGCTACAATGTTTTATTAATTCTTATACCAACTATTATAATGCATTTTGAAGGTATTTATAATGCATTAGAGATGACAGCTTCAAGTAAAGTGTTACCAATAATTTTAATAATGAAAGTAATCAAGTCCAGGGCACTACTGGGACACTTTCCTAAGACTATGGAGATTAGATTGAGTCTGAATACCAAACGTGTAAAATATCAGCCTATTCTTTGCCTTGCACCCTTAGCTTCCAGGAGAGGCTCTGGACCAGGAATAGGACAAGTGGGTACAGAAAATGGGTGGTTGTTCAGTCATTCTTGTGAAAGGTATCTCTGACTGGCAGGGAAAAGGGATGTAAAAAGCAGAAACATACTGTAACATAAGGAACCGCGACATGTTGGGGGGAGCGAACGCAAGACGAAACTCCACCCCCTACCTCTCAGGGGCTTGTTTTAAAATGCAAATGAGTCACCCGATCGCTGATTATCCCTGTGGCCCACATGAAAGGCGGGGGAGGACAGTGGCTAATTTCCTCCTCTGACCTTTTAAACTCCTGCTTGCATTTCACACAAACTTTGATGTCTGGGCACAGCAGCTTGTAGCTTCCAGTAGATCTACGGTAACTGGGATCCACTCACCAAACAACAATACTGAGGGCTAAAATGGGACAAAACAAATGATGTTTTTATTACACTTTATGTTTTATAACATTTAAGTCAAGGGAGGTGATGCTACAATTATACAATTCCTTTGTAAGACCCCACCTAGAATATTGTGTGCAGGTTTGGTCACAATACCTTAAAAAGGACATTGCTGCCTTGGAAAGGGTGCAACGTAGGGCTACGAGAATGATTCCTGGTCTTAGAGGAATGTCTTATGAGGAGAGGTTAGCTGAGCTGAATCTGTTCAGCCTCGAGCAAAGGAGACTAAGGGGGGACCTGATCTAGGTATATAAGATTCAAACAGATGTGGATGCAGTTCAACCAAATGGCTACTTCAATATTAGTTTAAATACTAAAACTTGTGGCCATAGGTGGAAATTAGCGAGATAACATTTTACACTGAATTTGAGAAAACACTTCTTTATACAGCGTGTAGTTAGAATGAAATAGTCTTCTTGCTAGTATAGTGCAAGCTAAAACCCTGGGTTCCTTTAAATCAGAGCTAGATAAGATTTTAACAACTCTAAGCTATTAGTTAAGTTCTCCCCAAATGAGCTTGATGGGCCGAATGGCCTCCTCTCGTTTGTAAATTTCTTATATTCTTAAGGTCTCCTCTCCCCAAAAACTGTGGTCCAGTTTCTTAACCACAGCACTGCCCATCTACAGTATCATTGTCTTGTAAAGGAAAAAAAAACAAGACTCTAGCCTGCAATTATCATAACTGGGTTGTGACACTTTATATATGCAATGAACATAAAATGTCATGCCAAAATGCAGGCAGTAAAACAAGTTGGTAATCAAGGGGATTTTTAAAATCAATACACGTCTTTTGAAGTTCTCAGTTAATATATGTCTTAAAGATAAAGAGAAACTTTATTAATCCCAAGGGGAAATTCTTGAAAAATGAGGCATGTTACGCTACGGCTGGCAAAAGCCAAGCCCCCCCCACATCATTCCCAGAACCCATGAACAGACCAGGGACCTTTAGATCCTTAGTCTAACACTCTCCCAACTGAACCTTGCTGGCACCATGGGCAGCCGTGCCAGCAGCGTGTGTGCCTCGTGATGGACTGGTATCACATCAGTGGTGTCCCCTATGTTGTGCCCTATGCTTCCTGGAATAGATTCTTGACCCACCATGTTTGACCATTGTATAAGCCTGGGGTGGACAATCTTACCCGCAAAGGGCTGTTTGGTATGCAGGTTTTCACTGCAAATCCCTGATTAGATTACTAATTAGCTGAAGATTCCTCACACCTGGGGTTGAACAGCTGACCTAAAGGTTATCCCAAAATCCTGCATACACACTGGCCTATTGCGGAGAAGACTGAATTTGGTTAAACATTTTGTCACTTGGGTTCAGTATAGATTTCCTGAAATATAGACAGTGGACTTTAAAGCCACATAATTATTATACCCATTTCAAAAACAAAGGCGGACGTTACTTGATTGGCACTCTTGTAAACAAAATTGTAGGTCACCCTATACTTGCTGGTTGAATCTGCTGGTTGCTGCAGCCTTAGTAACATGTATAGAATTACACGTCTTTCCAGTGTGGACATGAGCACACAAATGTAACTTCATAAGCCTTCATAATTGTCGATAGATTCAACAATCAGCCACATGCTTACCTTAGTTTATTAAACAAATACTCACTAAATATAACCAATATTACTGCATTTCCACAGTTTCTAAATTACAAATGTTGGAGATAAAGCCAGTTGATGGGTATTTTACAGTCAAGTGACTTCATCCGGCCTTGGGGAACCTAAAAGGAAGGTTCCATCCAGAAAAGAGTAAGAAGCTAGTTCTAGCATTGTAAAGCATTGTGTTTAGCGTAAACTTTCCCTCCTTATTCCTGCTGCATTTTGAAATCCATGACCACCCATGGCCCTCTGCTGCAGAGGGAATATGTAGCGTTCCTGGTACTGACCGTACCTGTGGGCATCCCTCTCACACAGCTCTGGAGAAATTAGCACGCGTGAGCCCGTCTAGGCCTTCAGAACTGTGGACTCCCTGTTCCTTGCTCAACAGTTTCATTGGCTGTTGCAGGGCTCTGGTTTTTGGGTTGAGCTAATGTTTGTAAGTGCACAGGCCTGTGCCCTGTTTGGACCTGTTTGGAGTGTAGGGGGACTAAAATGATTATTGATCATCTTAATTCATCTCGTTGGATATCAAAACTGTAAATGGCATTGCTGAGCAGGGAGTCCCATCGCAGCGCTTAAAATATTCTAGCTCTGAAATGCGAGGCCGACCTGTCCACTCTCAGAGCAGGGCTGCCTCATTAGCGCCAATGAACAGCGTCCAAGTCCGCTGGCTTGGGGCCACGATCCGAATTCCACACAGAAGGGCCCGTTCCAGCCCCACCCAGCTCGCATAAGGAAGACCCAGAAAACGACCTGACGGGCTGATAAATGCTTGCTTTGATGGAAAGGTACATTTCTAAAACTATGCCATGGATACACATGTATAACAAAATCTATTTCAGAAGCAGAAAAATATTCACTATCCCATATATGAGCAGATCGAAGGGGTGGGCATGGCCACTGTAAGTAAATATGTGCCCCCCCCCCTTAAAAAATGGCCACCATAATTAAACTTTTCGGCAGGCACTACTGTATACCAGTGTCAATAACACTAACAATCCCACAGGACTGGACTTGGTCATTAAACCTAAACAAATCTTATGGCATGTCTCCAATTTTGCATGCACATTTTGTATTCTTAAATGTCTTTACCAACTTTAGATTGTGAGAGCTGAAGGACAAAGACTCAATGTATTCTATACGAGATGACATAAATATGAACTGAGGCATGCAATATTAAAGTACTTTTATTGCAGATTTGCATGTATGCATGCACAGGTACAAATGACGGTGGACAGGCTGGTGTACACTGAACACCTTAATATCTAAACGCAAAAGAAGACACAGAGAGAAATGGAAGACGGGCCAGCATGCTGAGATGGTGTGGAAGGTGCTGGGGATGAGTATCCAAAGATACAAGTGTTAGAGGTGTTACACCCCATCTGTTCTCACATGTGCCCTGATGGGTCTCCCCTCCCTCCCATGGGCGGACGCCGATGACATCCACTCTGGTCACCTGAGGGATAAGAGCACAGCAGAGGCACAGATAGGATGGTTAGACTGGTGGGACCTAGTCACTATTGGAGAAGAGTGGGTATCACAACCTGAGCCCTTCTGAGCTGACGCCTCAGAGCCCATCTTTGCAAAGGCCTCAACCATCCACATAGGCCTCAAGGTAAAACAGGAGATTATAGCAAAAATAGAAACTAACTAGATACCCACAACCCCAGCTGAAGGATGGAGGAAAGAAGGCCCTGGCAGCGGGGTTTTGATCTGAAGGTTGAGTAGGACCTGCTGTTGGACCCATGAGTCAAGCAGTTAAATTGAGTTCCTTCCTGCCTCTGACCATTTCTTCTGAGATGAGTGATGGGGCTTTAATTGAACTGCTCCAGTAAAAAATTCAGCTGGATAAATGGGTAAAATTACATGCCACTTTTCATAAATGCTATAGCAAAGGACAGAATCGATAATGACAGTAGGGTAATTACAGTGTGGTGTGTGGTTGTACTGCAGGCCTACGCGATTCCATGCTTGAATTAGCTCATCCTCCTTCTTGATCACTGCTGCCATCGCAGTCTTACTCACTGCTCATGGGAGTTTTACTTGCACAAAAATGTTCTGAGGGCAGAAAGAAACATGATTGGTCCAGTAAGATAACCAATCAGATTCTAGAGGTTGTGGTATCAGATGTCTTGCTCCCGCCTCCTTGTTTGGACCCACCTCCTCTACAATCTGATCTACATTTCTCTGAACCATTGATCATTTTTCTTTTTGTATAAGTGCAACTCCCAGAAGCTCATTCACTAAGCAAGTGGGCTGTTATTTAAATGTGTAAATCAAGTATTAGCTCAGGAAAGGGGAATGTGAGTGTTCTTTCCGTCTAATCTTTTGTCTTTTTAATGAAAGCAGGGGTGGTTCTAGAGTTTTTTTAAGTGGGGGGCATAAGAAAGGCCATATTTCACACTGAGGAGCCAACTTTAGCATTAGCCAATGATGTGTTTTGAATCGGTGAGTGACAAGGGAGGAGGGCACTGGAGGGGCCAATCAGCTTTCAGCTGGGGCCAGTGCCCCTGTGACCTCACCTCTGTATATGCCACTGAATGAAAGCCACCAAAGGGCAGTTTCGCACCTGGTGAGCCACCAGTCATCTGTGTAAAATGGCTGTTTGCACAACGGTTTGAAGGTCTAGACCTGGTCGACGCTCCAGAGTGTGAATGACGGCTGCCTGCAGATATGTTACTCGCCCAGGTTTGTTTATCAGGGCTAGTACCTGGCGGGCCCTAAAGATAAACGCTGAACCCCCCCCCCTCCCTAATCGCGCAGTGAATGTGCAGTACCATCAGGAAACCTGGCGACTTCCTAGAGGATCATAAATCACAATCCTGCCACCATCAGCATTTCCTCAGCAGCAGAGCTTCTCCCGGAACCTGGGACCAGAGAAGCCATCCCCGCATTAGCAGAAGACAGCAAATCCGTGCATTCGAACTAAAGTTAAGCAAAGATAGACTGATGGCACCATCCTTACTTTATACTACTTAGGCAGAAAAACTTTGCTCAGTATCTTGTAAATGAATTTGCATTGGAGTATACTGTAGTTACTGATCCTCTGTTCATTTTGACCTCTCCAGATAACCTTACTGTATTCATATCCACTTGCCCCTGAAGCACTTAAAATGAAATAAATAAATGCAAATTAATGTAAATGTAAATATCGCAGTTCGGCATTTGAATATCACTCTGGTGGTCAGTGAGGCTTCTTGATGGATGCATGAAAACCTCAAAGCGGACCGCACCACGGGCGAGCGCGACGTCTAAATGCAATCTGCCCCGACTGCATGTCGGTTACACAGGTGCCATAACAAAATTTTTAAAGATGAGACTTTCAGGCATGTACAAAAAATGTGCCACGTTTTGTTCTGCCGCAGAAAAGTGCTGTTTGGGTCAGGAGGAAACAGGGCGGCTGACCAAGGGTGGTTGATCGGACAGAGACGTGTTCCACCTTTAAGGTTGAAAGGTGGGAAATAACCCCATGCACTTGCCACATTTGCTATCCTCCGCAAGGTGCTAGTTTCTGGTAGACTTAACGTCATCCCTTTCCATCCACAAATACAGTGGGTTCATCCAAAATTGCATACTTGTTTGTCAAAACGTAGTATGCGATGTGAGTAGTATGTCCAAATCCTCAGTATGGATGACACAACAGGCAAATGGTACCCGGATGACATACTATATCTTACAAAATTCCGAACGCTACGCTACGTCATAAGGTGACTACACTGTACTTGAGTGCATGCATATTATTCTCATGCATACATACAATACATACTACAGTAATAGTTGAGTATTAGGTTTCTAATGAAATTCAGTATGTACTGTGTAAGTACACAATTTTGGATGCGCACAGTGTCTTTGCTCCATACAGCACTAGCAACTGAAGTGTCCCAGCCTCCCGCCTCCCCCTCAGTACCCGACAGGTGAACGCGTCCTCACCTCCCACTCCAGGTGAACTCTCCATTCTTCCTGCTCTGCAGTTCCTCCCTTCAGGCCAAGCTCAACCTGCAGTCAGCAAACACACTGCATTACATGTGACTGCAAACAAACAGCGGCTCCCAGTTCCTGGCGGTGCTTGGCGGTCAAGACAAAACAGAGGAGGGGGTGCCGGGGTGGAGAGGCCCAGATGGCACCTTGCCATACATGTAAGCCACGACTCTCAAATCACAAGCGATGCTGTGTACAGCTCCAGTGACAGTTGAACAGAAGCACCATGTCAATTTGTTCACATAAACCCTGATCACTGCACCATGAGGCCGCCTGCACTGGGAGCTCCCATCCTGCGCTCATAGGCCAGCCTGGAGTCAGCGTCCTTTCCCCAAAAGCGAAATCCACGCGGACGCTCCTCCTCAAACCCGTCTCAGGCGCCGTGCCCTCAGGGCTTTCTCTGTGCCTCCTGGTGAGGATGGAGAACACATCGCTGACGCGCAGTGCTGGTGTCTCTACAACATTTACTTCTTTTTTTCCTCTTTTTTTAGTACCAAGTGCTCCGTAAACAAAAGAAAAACAGGAGCCAACCATGAAATACAAAAAACTGTGGTTTATTGAAATGTTTCTTCTTACTTGACAGATTCTAGCTCATGCTGGACCCTTGTGTATAGTGTTTGCTAAGCAGCTCTGGTATATTGTCTTGCTCATTATATTTTCCCCGAGAGATTATAAGCTAGTATTGTACTGTTTACAGTTGTGAAATATGTCAATACCATATGATTTATGCATCTACATGGGTACTGCATTGGCACTTCTCAGAAACGTGGGATGGTTTGTAAATTATGGTAGGTTTTGACAGTCACATGACTGGGGTTCGCATTCTCATTGGTTGAATCACCTTCATGAGACCCCATAAGCACCAATGGTGACTGTCACTGC
The DNA here is from genome assembly GCA_026777045.1 of Hyperopisus bebe. Lineage (NCBI taxonomy): Eukaryota > Metazoa > Chordata > Actinopteri > Osteoglossiformes > Mormyridae > Hyperopisus > Hyperopisus bebe. The sequence continues at coordinate 9,727,771 of JAODJW010000094.1, forward strand.
TAAGCGTATGCTCCTAACCTCCCCCCCCAACAGGTCCCACTCCATCTCCCACCCAAGAGCTGAAACGGTAACCTTTTCAGGTGGTTCTTTTAATGGCGTCCTTTGTTCCCTTTGGTTATCCCCGGCCTTCCTGTCCTCCATTGTTTTCCGGGCAGCACCCGTGAAATGCTATCTGCATGGCGGAGAGCGCACTTCCCCTTTGTCCCCCGGTACCCCTCCCCAGGGTGCTGGGTAGAGCGGCAGGGGAAGGTGCCGGTGATGTCACCCTGGCCGGCACTCAGGTGCGCCGCCTGCGATGGCTTCAGCAGGTGCTCCGCGTGACTTTTGCAGCAAAAAAGGACTCGGATGTTTCCGCTAACATGTCACATCAAAGCCAGGGCCACACAATATGAGGGAATCTGAGCACCAGGGGCACTGTGGCTCTCCGGGCTGAGAATTCACTCACTGTCAAGGGTTAAGCGTATTTATCTGGCTCATGTCTAAAGCTTTTGCGAGACACTCATTAGAAAAAAAAAAGCGTAATATGGACTACATGTAAAATGACATCTACGTGCATTCATCTGTCTTCCAATTGTGTATCCAAAACATGGCCATGGTGGATTCTGGGCCCTATCCCAGGCAGCACAGGGCATGAGACAGCGGTACCCCCTGCATGGGATGCCAGTCAGAAATCAATTGTAAAAGCCATTGTTTCAAAATGCAAACATTTAGCACGGGTTCTTTGTCACAGTTGAATGAACAATGAGCACCACTGTAGGTCTGAGCACCCTCCGAAGCCTGCTTAGATGTAACTCCAGTAACTTCAAAGCACCACAGCTAAATCAAATTCATCTTTGGAACTAAAGAAAAAAGCAAAAAAACAAATACAGGGCATTGAAAAAGATCCATCTGATTGTAAAATACACTGATAAATTAGCAAGTCTGTCATTCTAGTTGACCTCTTTTCTGGTCAGTAGAAATTTCTCATATAACTGATTCTGAGTGAATCTTGCCTTGTGTTAGAAGTAGAAAAGAAATGGTTATGCATTAGTCATCTTGAACCTTGGCATTCAAGTCCAGACAGCCTTGAGATTCATTTGGTTTGTTGTGATTCTGCTGCTATGCATCTTTCCTGCTCATAAAAATGTGCCACGTTATCGTAGCAAGCACCTCAAAGGCCTTCACAGAAAGGATGTTACGTATGTTGGATGAAACCTTAATGGGAAGGTTTATTCATGTCTCTATACCTTGTTTAAACTGTCACATAACAGATGAATTGCAGTAGCCAATGCAGAACTGAGTACTGTGGGAAAATGGAAAGATAGAACGGGGAGATTCTTTCTTGGGTTTGGCAGGTGTTACTATGTAGGCTTGTTGCAATTCTCAAAGTGTTCTGACGCAAGCCACAAACAAAACAATACCATCTACCTCTTTTCCTTTTCTTTTTTCTTTTCATGTGGAAAGTGCTCTAAAGGTGTCCTCGACACTGACACCAGCTGAACTGTATGTCACGTCGTCATCCAATGTTTTAACTCGTGAATGATGATGGATTGTTTGCATGGGCAAGCCAAGTTCTCCTTGGTCAGTTTTCAAAATAATTCTGATAGACGTATAATAAAAATAATGGATGAATGTGTCTCCATTTAGCCCGTGCAGCCAAATGTTCAGAGGTTCTAGGACCCCAACATCTGATTTGTATTGACTAGGCCAAAAGCTTAAACCTTATGTTAAATCTATTTACGCAATATACAGTTTTTCTTTTTTGGTTTCTATGACAATAGGTCATGGTTTATGTGAGATCAGTATACTCCAGAATGGTAATGTGCTCATCACTGATGGGTGGATGGTGGTAACGGCCTAGGTGATCTGTCATCTCATTGGTGCACAACCATGAACTTGTGTACATTCTAGAGCAGCATACGTACTGTATACCTAATGCTATCCCTGTTTAGTAGGTACAGCCAAATAAGTTAAATAAGTTCCAAAAACAGGCACATCATACTACATTCAAGTTACTTCTGCTGTTTCCTATTGTTCACAAGTGTAAGAACCTCCCAACGTCTAATAAATTTGGTGAGAAGTTAATTTTCTGAGAAAAAAACAGAGAGAGAGAGAGAGAGAGAGATTGATCTTCTTAAAATAATTTCTGCTGTCGTGGATTTAAATGATTGTTCTTGCTTTGTGTAATTAATCTTCTCGGGTAGAATGAAAGGATCAGCAAGTACTTCAAAGAACGGTGTAAATGATCTGAAGGACGTGCACTTTTTTTGTCCAGTCTGAGTGTGTAGCAGATTAGGACCCTGCCACTTTGTCTGTTATTGATCCTCGCTACCCAAAATGTCAGACTTGTAAAGCCATTTTCCTCTTTGTGGAAGGAATGGGTTTAATGTCTCAGGTCTCATTTATTCGCTGTATTTTTTTTTTTTTAGCAGCTAGCAAAGTCAGCTACTGGGAATTGGGGACATCGCAGAGTGTGTGCCAAATGGCAGTTTGAGTGGATTCACCTTGCGGTCTTTCGGCCGAGGAGGCAGAGCCGGCCACCAGGCACGTGCTTGACTGGAACGACTGAGCCGAAATGTTTTGGTTCCGCCTCGTGTTACATCGATATACTTACATTACCTCTGTCAGGCCAGCGTATTATGCATTCTGCAAACGCCTGCCTGATAAACGTGACCCTAGAGAGGTGACTGCGTTCGCATCACAAGACATTATAGAGATAAGCGGTGGAGCGGGTCTCTGTACCTGGGCTGGGACTTTAATTATGGCAACTCCATCAACTCGTTAGATAAGGCAACAGATTAGACAAAAAAAAAATCAACAAGTGCTCTGCAGCTGCGACGAAAATATCTGCAGGTGGGCTGGCAACTCGAGGGTTTTTTTTCTTTATTATTATAAGAAGCATGTGACTCTCTTTGTAGTCTCCCCCCAGTGCTGCCACTTGCAGGAGAAAAGGAGTGCTGGTGATGTGCAGGCCCAGGGAGTTATGGGAGATCTCTCAACACTTCCAGTAATTACTCATACAGGCAACCTGTAACTCCGCGTCGTGCACCTGCTCAGCTATCTCTATGCTACCAGGCTGATAGGAAGGAAGGCCACCTGCCTGTCACATGGACCACAATCCTCTGCTTTATGCAATTTCTGTGTCCTCCCTTCTGCTGTAATAGGCCAGTCATGCTTTGGTGTTATCGAAAGGCAGATTATTTACAAAGAGCTACGCTATTTTGCTCAACTGTCCCCACGGTGAGGACACTACACAGGAAATTCAAGCCTAACATGCTGACATTCACGATTATGGGTGGCCCTCAATAACGACCCGCCTTCTTCAAAAGCTCCACCTCTTCTCCTCACCTCTCCCTTCTCTCCTTTGCATAATCGCCCAGAGAAAGGCTTGCCTTGCCTATAGTGCACTGCCAGTGATATACCACCTGAATGGTGGCAGTTGGCACGGGGTTCTGGGAAAGGGGAGATCATCTGATTTATAGCCCCGCCCCTTTTCTTTAAAGGTCCGCAGACTTAAAGTTGTCTCTCATAACTGCGTTTATTTATGAAGGATGTCACTTTACAGCTACAAACAATCCATTTCATGTTCTCCTGCCCTTCTAAAAGTTTCAGTTCCTGATAAACCACGCTCAGTATCGGCAACTTAGAGAAAGCTTTTTTTTTTTCTCTTAAAATGACAACATGTCATCTATATATAGCCTTTAAATTGCTCTCCGATTTAACTTTCCCTCGCACAGCGTGTCACACGTTGATGCTTTTGACATCTGCCAGTTGAAAGGAACAGGGCCTCTGCGCTCTAAGGATCGAAATTAACTTTGTCACACCATCGAGGGCTTGATGTATGCTAATGAAGAGGCCAGGAGAACATATGCACCCTTGAAAATTTGAAAGTGACAGAACCCTGTCAGATGCAGCTCCCAATGCATCAAAAATAAAACCTGCCGCGCTCGCAAAAGTTTGCTCGGCCGCATCTCGTCACAGGAGGTAAATTCACAGAGAAGTGGTTTGAATTCTGAAGCATCACGTGCGTAGGGGGGGTGGGGACGGCCTGGCTCTCCAAGCGTTATTAAAGTAAGTAGGCTTCCCACCCTAACAGAACCAATGGGTATATCCTCAGTCGATTATGACGCTTTTTGATTCATATCGAGGACAGCTTGTGCTGGTCACTGAGCCTTGGTGCTCTTGCTTGGATTTGAAGCTATGCTTCATTTGTACATAAAATGTCTAGGTAATGGCAACAGTAAGGTCCACTGATGTTCTCTTCTAGCCAGAGGGGGCTTTGGGTCGAAGGAAAAATTCTGTGTCATGGGTTACTGATGGGTCAAGGTTTGAATGTGGACTTGCGGAACCACAAAGCCGTTCACACATCTGTGAGGGAGGCTTCTCAGAGAACCTGGTGCCAACAATAAATCACCTTTTGTGTAAACATGCCTGATTTCCCCGACCTTGCACTCACACTGTTTTTTCCAGGGTTAATTATCCAGTTTTTACAATCATGGACTTCAGCGAAAAGCTCCAAGTTCTTAGAACCCCAAATCAAAATCATGTCTGTTCCCCCACCCCAAATCTCATACGCCTCCACCTGAAACAAGCAATGGAGACACATGTTCTGATGTGAAACACATGCCATCGACACGCAAAGCGCACGCGGTCGGCCCGATCTTAATGTGCGCTGTCGTTTCAGCCCGTGCAAAGACGTCCATGAGAAAACGGGTCTCTGGTCCCATAAGACTGATGACAGAGAATTAAAACACATGGCCCCACGTGGAGGAGAGATCGTAGGCAGTTGGTTTTACACAGAGAAATAAAAAACAAATGCGATTTTTAGGGAATGCCCCAGCATACATAACTGTGCTTGCTCGTAACATTTCTGCTAAACGAATACAATATGGCTCAACAGCTGTCCTTCTTTCGGTGCCTGTCCTTACTGCCTACGGCAGCAGCCTTGATAAGATGATTACTATTCATTCATTACTAATATGAATTCCATGAATTCCTCTCCTAACCTGATGGCTCTTTCTGTTCTTTAAATGTTCTTATGTTGGCCCTTGAACAGTCTTATTAGGTTCTAACTGTAATAGTTATATGTGTAGTAGTGTAGCTGTTGTGTAGCTCCTGCTCCAGTAGTACTTACACTTGCACATGGACATTCGTTGGAAGCTCAGCCTTGCCATGCATATGTCCAGCCAACTCTTTGACAGCATGAATGACTTGCAATGTATTACTTGCCATATTTATATATTGCTTTGCACAAACCGTCTGCTAAATATGTATGGACTCTCCATTCATTTCTATGCCATCTCCATGACCTTAACCCCTAATTCGCCCTAACCTTAACCATAAGTAACCAATACAAAACAAAATACGAGACTTTTGGCATTTTTACTTTTTTGATTACATTCATGGATCTTTGTGGGGACCTGACAAAGTCCCCACAACATCAAAATAACAGGTTTTTATAACATTGTGGGGGACATCCCCACAATGTAATATAAACATAATCCACATACACACATGTTTCTATTCATATATTCGTGGGGACCATCCATTCATATTTATGGGAAAAACCCTAATTCCTACACTGACAACTGTTGGAGTTCACCGTCTCCACCGGGTCCGTTGATGAGCAGAGATTCACAGCAGAGACGGGGAGAATGTGCAGGTCC
>JAODJW010000094.1:9771934-9791962 GCA_026777045.1 Hyperopisus bebe
CCCCCCCATCCCCCCCCAACTTACGCCCATGGTAATGGTCTAAAAATCCAGCCTGACCCAACTTCAGCAAACCACAGCACTAGGATGGCTCCTCGGCTAATGAACTTGGCAACCACCTTGCGCATCAATACACAATCTTCTTGACCCCCTTCGTACCCTGATAAGTAACAGGGACAGAGGGATGACAGAAACGACCTGTCAGGCTAACCAGTGGAGCGTAGCCATTTACGACACATGAGACTCAATAAAAACCAGCCAGACTGTTTTGCAATCCTGCTTTGTTTCAGCATGAGAGTGATGAACGGACAGAATGATATTTGTACCACTGGATGACAAAAGGCTAAGTCAATATTTCCTATGACAAGCAAAATGCCATTTTACACACTTCTTAGGAAGGCATCTTAAAATCATGCGTCATCAGTATACTTCCCCAGACACCATCCCATACCCTCAAGACAAAACTAACCACATCAATGGATGAACCGGAATTCCATTAAAGCAACTTCTTACTCATCGTACAACACATCTGTCTATCTGGCCAACAAATTCTGTCCTCAGATTTAATGGACACTGATGCCAGTGTAATGATATTTCTTTGATACTGGTTAGTGTCTAAAGAAAAATTATCACTGCTTCTAAGTAGACCTCTAATGTTCATGTCCAATATCTGTTCTTCAGATGATTTCCACTTGACTTGGTTCTTAAGATTCACAAGAATGCCACACCACTTTCTCATGAACATGATCTCGAAGCTTCAGTCGTGATTGACCATGCCTTGGTTACATACAGTATGTTTGCGTCAGATGCTCCAACAGTGTTAAAGGCCATTCATCTATACCTGCAGTTATTTGTTACTGCTGCAGTAGTTAGAATTTGTTTTGTTAAGAAGTTCTTGTTAGCATCTCATTATTAGACTTGATATTTTCATTATATGTACTGAATTGGATCAGCAATCCTTTGTGATTTTAGTACTTATTTTACTAAAATAAACATTAACAGTTAATACAGTAAGTACACCTTTGCCAGTGAGTAAAATGTCTGTCGTTGTAATACTCACACCAGTATTGCAAACAGAACTATAGAGAACCTGTGGACAAGTGTGTACAATTTTTCTTAACTGTATTGTATTGTAGCTTTCCCCAAATGACCAGCCCACATTAATGTGACAGATATCAGAAACTTCTCTATAGATGTCTGTGGGTGTCTAGCATTAGAAACAGAGGATTTAACTAGTACAAGCTAATGCCAAGTTTGGTTGGGTTCAACTTTTCACGAATGCAAAACTAAAATTAGAAAAAAACGTTTTTTGTTTTCATATTTTGTGGGGGTGCCCTGGTGGTGCATTGGTTAGCGTTGTCTTCTCACATTTCTGGAACCTGGGATCTAGTCTCCACCAGGGTTCCATTTGTGTGTGGAGTTTGCATCTTTTCCCCATGTCATTGTGGGGTTTCCTCCAGGTACTCTGGTTCTCCCCCCACAGTCCAAAAACATGCTGAGGCTAATAGGAGTCACCCAATTGTGCATAGGTGTGAGTGAATGGTGTTTGAGTGTGCCCTGTGATGGGTTGGTGCCCCATCCTGGGTTGTTCCCTGCCTTGCACCCATGGGCTAAAGACCCCCCATGACCCTGAATAGTATAAGCAGTTTCAGAAAAGGGGTGGATAGATGGATTTTCATATTGTGAAATGATCTATTGCAGTTGTATGCTATCAATAATGCAACTAAAGAGCTGGGTGGCAAACAGCCATACAATCAACAGTACTCAATTTTCAAAGACTATTCCAGGATTTAATTGCTTGCTTGTTTGGAATTTTATTACTAGGCCAAATAAATTCACATGCAGACAGCACAATAGAAATACCATTGGGTACTTCTATTCAGCCTCAATGGTAGGTAACAGACATTGGATATTGTTTTATTTTTCTTTATTCTTTTGCATCTGTATGCCTTTCTCTTCACTTTCTTGGCCTTTTTTTGTCTTTCGCATATTTCTACTTGGACCGAAAGTGACAGAATATTTCATCAGTCTTGCTCACTAATTTCCATAGATATTTACAGTATCTGCTGGAGTCTCTAACACATTCACTCTGTTATTTGACTATTTTCACCTAATAGACCATCAATCGGTGTACAATATTGAGCTACTAATACAAGAGGTCTATCCTAAACCTCTAAAGCCATTGACTTTTTGTTTACAAATTGATAGTGAATAACATGCACTGTTTGTCTGTTGACATATAAGACCTTTAATTGTTCTGCCATGGTGGACACATTTTTCATGAAGCTGATAGGGCTGATGAAACAATAATGACCTGTATTGATGGTGACACAGTTTATCCTGTGATTTAAAACCCTTACGGGGATATAATGGTCTCACCACCATTTTAAAATTAAACCACTGTCGCAATATAATGGCAGCATCCTGAAAAAATGAAAAAGTTCCACTCTATTACCAGAGGGGATGTATTTCCAGGGGTATGGAGGTTCAATATTCTACTGACATCAATTACATTATCAGATTGGGTTTACAAATAATAATAATAATAATAATAATAATAATAATAATAAATAATTATTATTATCATTATTATTATTAATAATAATAATAACAATGATAATAATGATAATAACAATGATAATAATTATAATAACAATGATAATAATTATAATAATAATGACAATAATAATAATAATAATAATAATAATAATAATAATAATAAACCAAAGCCCTAAGACTGCCAAGACTTATGTTACTGCCATGAACAATTTTTTTTCTGTGTACTTCACTTCCGTCTCTCTCACATACACTTTGGATATGTCTTTCGCAGCATTATGATCTGAGGCCACGACTAGCTGTGTTTAGACCTTCGCAGTTTCTAAATGTGGTCTTTGCTTTAAAACTGCATCTGGATATTTGAAGGCCTTGGTAAGATTCATCCCAAGCACTTGCCAAGCACCCTGACCCTGTATGGATCAATAGCAAATACTTATATTTCATTGGGCAAGGTAGCATCACATGATTGAAAAAGCTAATATGAAACATAGACAAAGCAATGTATTGGAACTTTCTTATTAACTAATGTGAATTATGTCAATTTAGTATCATTTATATATCAGTTAATTGGGGGACTGGTGGTATTGCAGCATATTTTATTGACACATTTCTTCTGATTTTTTTTTATGGACCATAGGAATTCTGTCTATCCTTCTATTTTACGTTTTGTTGAAGTTTACTCCTTAGGTGTAATGGAACATTAATTGGAGTACCAGTGCAGAATGACCAGATCACAATTATCTTGATTCCTAAATTATGTCAGTAATGAAGAATTTAAGAGAATTTGTGTGTTTTCTGAGTAACTGATTATAAAGAGTTTGAGTCATTCTTGAATCTCAACCCAGGGAAGAAAACCTGTGCATTTTACCCAAAAGAAAAAAAGGGTTTTAAATGAAAAAAAAGGTCCATATAAACACAGAGGTTATTCTCAAGTGGTTTAAAGCCGTATCAGTGTTAATTATTTCACAGTTATTGAAATCCTCAAGTTATTATTTTACTATGATTTCTGCTGAGTAGGTGAATCCTTAATAATTTTAATAATTTAGTAACTAACATTTTCCCAAAGTACTGAAGCTTTACGTGTGCCATATTGAGTTAACATCTTCTCAAGAATGAATTTTGAATTTGTGTTCTTCTGTTCTTCTTAACCTAGAAATTCGTGAGAGTTGTGTTCTTTGTAAACGAAACTAGCTAGTATATGCAAGTCCCAACAATAACATTTTGCACAAGTAGATAGAAATGGAGATAAAGATGAAATAAACAGTGATAAATATCGCATATAGATGCCAGCCAGGCAAACCCTTAGATTTCCAAATAACTCTCCTCATGTCTGAGGTCCCCTCATGATTTCTACATATCAAATGCTGCAATGCTTCTTTCAAATAGGCTGTAGCATTATAGGTATTTCATGAATTTCTTGTTTCTTGATTCATTGGGTGGTGGGTGGTCATGTGGACTTTACACAAGGCATTGAGGGATACACACACATGTACAGACACACAGCTCTGGTAAAAAGTTAAAAGACTGCTCTATATCTTTAAAAATCTGCTTTTTTAAATCCTGATTTAATCTCGGTTCTGCTGGCAGAAGGCTACACTGATCGGCAGGTTGCTTCTAGGAGACTCAACGTTTGTAAGACAGCAGTACACAAGAACATGGTGATGCAGGAGACACTGGGAATAACCAAAAACCAGCCAGGTAGAGGGCAGAAGCGACTTTCTAATGCCAGAGATGAACGTTAAGTTATCTGGCAGTGGCTCATAAATCGGAGGATGACCTCAAGTGACCTTCAAAAAGAACGGGAAACATTAAATGATGTGAAGTGCACTGGTAGAACAATTCATAACAGGCTCTTAGAAGCTGGGCTGAAGACCCATAAAGCAAAGAAGAAGCCCTTCATCAATGAGAAGCAGGGAAGAGGCAGGCTGGAGTTTGCAAAACAATGTATATATTACAGAGGCGACTAAGCATAAACTGAGAAATGAGTGAGACTGAAAATGTTGCAGTGGTCTCTTAATTTTTTCCCAGACCTGTATACATATCAAATGAATTGAATTCTAATGATCTTTACGGCAAAGTGTTTTCCAATTTTCCTATCAGTTTTCCAAATACCGCATTCTCCTACCCGTATCTATAGCGACCATCTTGGCGCCGATTCCCCCGTCTGACCGCCGTCCTCCACACGGTGTCGGCTCTACGGATTTCCAGCTAGGTGGGAATAATGATGGCTTCCATGCTGACATTATACATTTCATCTTCAAGTTTGAAGCGTCAAATACATCCACAGTTGGGGGCCAGCGTGCCGAAAAGCTTCCCACAGGGACCCCGCGATAGCGATATTGGAAAGGAGTGAGGGGGACAGATGCCAGTTGGGGGGGAGGGGGGCTGCATGGATGGATGGATGGATGGATGGGGCACAACAAGCCTACTAATGGAAAAGCGGGTACTTTAATCGCCTTATTGCCGCATCTTTCATCAACGTTTGCAAACGTCGGACATTCGTGGTGGGCCACCACAATATGATGTGCACTAAACGCCACTTAAAAGGATGACCGTAATGGCTACCTGCAGTGCGGGCAGTGAGTCTCTGCTAAGCACAGTACGTCCAACTGAGCTACAGGCATTTTCGCGTTTACACTGTCGACTCGGGATGCGAAAAAAGGGAGAATTGAGCCCAGGGATTCCGATAAAAGGCCCAAATAATACTTCTCTTGGAATTTCTTTCTTTTGTCCGAATGACAACCTGGTGTTTTATGCATATTAATATTTTCTGCTGTTGCATTAAAGCCCACTGCAAAATGGGCAAATACATATAATGCGATAAGTTTGCGATCTTTAATATTTGTGTTTTTTCTTTTACCGGAAATTAATTTTTTTCCCGCCAGCCACTTTAGCCAAACCACCTGCCAGAGCGCCATGCAAAAGTAGACATAAAAATAACGTAAAAACCAGCTAGCTTTTTTAAAAACAACGGATTTATCTCTCCATCGCTCACAGCACATCTCGCTAATTTTCTTTTCCCCAAAAGATTAGCCTGATGAATGGGAACAATACAGCAAGTTACATTTTTGGCAATATTTACATCAGTGGCAAACTGTGACATTAGCAGCAGCAGATGTGACAATGGCCCCCTACCTGGCTGTCCCATTCCCTTCTTTCCCAGGTTCGCGTTTTGTGCTGAACCGTTGTGGCCCCGGTGCCTTTTCCGAATTGTCAGATTCTGTTGGTGGTCCCGGACCAGGCTGTCCTGCTTGGCATTGTGCTGCCGGAATAGGTGCGTCCTCTCCTGTTCGTGCTGCGGCTTTAGCCCCACGATCTGATTGGACAACGAGGAGCAAGACTTCATCAGCAGAACATCCCTGTCGTCATGACAACTTGCCCACAACCCATTGGAGAAAAACTCGCTTTTTGCCTCAAAATCTATCATGGCCCAGCTTTTACATCATCATTACCTCACTCCCTTTATTTTCCCGTCCTCGTTAATAATCTTTGCAGTTTCTGACCTTTCTGTGGGTAGGCCACCACAACAAGATTTTTGTCAACTTTAGCCATTTGCTCTGCTCCGCAAACCCCATTCAATTCATGCCATCACATGACCATCGACTTATACATGCAATTATTTATACAGTTATTAACATTTATTATACAATCCATCCATAAAACAAGGCATTAAATTGCTGAATAATAAACAACAAATCAATTAAAAAGTATATATTCCCATCTCCAGGCAACTTTTACCTGTAATTCCATTTTTGCACTGGAATGGATTGAGGACATAGATGGGACGAGAGAACACACGGGCTAATTTCTGATCTCCTCTCACATAACAGGTTCTGTGATCATTTGGCTCTTCAGATCACTTCCTCCACCCCATCTTCTTGCCCTTTCAGCTGCAGTGCCCCCCCCCCACCCCATTTCCACCGTCCGCTCCCCTCGTTTCTTCTCCCAGCGATCACCCTTTCAGCATTAGCACGCTGCTAGGCTAACCCAAGCTCCTGGACACAATGCGCGGATTCTTTCAGCGAAACTCACATACAGTCGTCACGTTAAAAAAAAAAAAAAGTAGCGTTCCGAAAAAAACAGAAACAAAAGGGGAACGAGAAATAAAGCAAGAAAGCCCAGAAAACAAAACAAAAAAGAGAGAGTAAGGGGGGGGTTAAAAGAAAATGGCGGCTTTATCTTGTTGTCAGCTACGGTATCCCCAGACAAACAGATGTACGTTTAACAGAGAGACACCTGCTGTGCTGGAAGCCCCCGCAATGATGAGAGGAGAAGCGGCCGATTCCCAGGGTCCGTTCCCAGTCCTCTCCACGCAGGAGACGGTGACCTTGGCCGGTGCTGCGTTCGGTCCCCGCTAGCACTGAAAGGCAGCCTGAGACTCGGGGCCCAGTCCCTTGCGGCTTTGATACTAATCCTCCCACATTGTGTGGTGCGGCACCCTACCTGGGCCGCCAGCCGGAGGCAGAGCGGCGGCCATTGATAGCAGGTGATGAATGAGGCTCCAGCGGGACGCTGGGATCCCCCTCTCACCAAAGTGCAGGCCACAGAACTGCTCCCCAGCGGTCACTTGCATTTTTCTTCAGTTTTGGTGGATTTGAAAAAGAAAGAATAAAAAAAAAAAACAAAGAACAACCCCGCGCCCCCCCCTCAAATTTTTTCGGATTCTGCCTGAATCATGGACGCGTCTATATTGGTGTGGAATGGATCGAGATTGAGAAGCATATCTCCGTTACGCACGAGACGCACACGTGCGCATACGTGCAACCCGGACACGCTCGTAGAGCAACGCGTACCGCGTGCATGGAAGGCAGCCCTGCAGGTGTATGGGCGATCGCCAGGACGGGCTATGAGGCAACTACCCGTAAGAGCCGCAACTGCATTGATCGCCTTTGTGCTAATAGGTAGCACCAGGACCTCTTAGTCTTAAAGCGGTAGCATCCTTTCTTGGAGACCGACTGCCCTTTGGTGACTTGCGACGGTGTACGGTTTGGACCTCGTGCACTGTCACTGTTTCCGTGATTGATTACCATTACATACTGACCAATTTGAGAAAACGCGCCTGTTGACCGGTGCACCTTTATTCCACAGTAATCGGGAAAAAAAACGTAAAAGTCATAGAAAATCAGTTCCAACGTTGCATTCTTGAACCTGATGAAAGTACAACTCAGTATGCAGAAGCACTTTTGTTTACAAAACAGGCATCAGTACATATATAAATATAAATATAAGGGTTAGAAAAGCCTTATGCAGATGAAAAGGTGCTCTGATTTGCTCGGCATCGTTTTGGACGGACGTCGCTCCTTGCATTTATGTCTAACAAGTCAAATTTCGTTTTCATGACGTGAAGTCGGACGTCCGTATTGAAATAATTCGGCAAGGAGGAAAAAAAAAAGAGAGATGGAGGGTGAAAAATGAAAACACAAGCGGCTCATTGTTACGTCACCGTGCTGAAGAAAAGGCTGATGGGTGCCGGGTCTCTTAAGGGGACCGAGGCTGAATTCAATGCGTCTTGTCAGGGAGCTTGATGTGATTATCGCCCCCTGCTAGGGCAGAAACAGCGGGCCTGTCGGCGAATGGGCAAAGCGGGCTTGGCCTTGCCCGAACCAGACTGGAAACAGGGCTCTGTCTGCTCCGGTCTCAGCGGGTGGGGGGCATTCAGTCCTCAAAGAAGGGTGTCAGAGGGGAGACAAGCCTGTGTGTGTGTGGCTGTCTGTCTGTCTGTCTGTGTGTTTGTCTCTGTCTCTATGTCTGTGTGTGCGTCTGTGCTTGTGTGTGTGCGTGTCTCTGTTTGTGTGGAGCTGTATATGTGTATATGTCTGCATGTGTCTGTGTACATATGTGACTATGTGTGTGGGCTGTGCACACTAGCAAAAGCGCGCCCTTGTTACTGCATGTCATTAATTAAGAGTTGGTGAGAAGTTAGACCAATGGAGGGATTGGACCATAAACTGGCCCAGGGTCAAAGGGCAGCCTTCACATTGGCCGGTGATGACATCATCAGTGCTGCTGGTCATTGTCTCTATACAACTCCAAGCTGTCTTTGAAGCTACCCATTGAGATGGAGTCAGCCATGTTTTTGACTTGGAGCAACGTCATGCCACCCTCATGGTTGTTTTTGTTTTCGGATGCAAAGATCATGAGAGGAGCAAAATTCATTCCGTAACTAATCATCTGCATCTGCTGCCTCTCACTGTTTACTTTATGGCCGCGGTGCAACAAAGGCAGGAAAATCTGCAGAAGAAAAATAATCCTTTGTTGAATAATTTAACTAACAAGTTAAGAAACTGCTTTGCCATACATTAATCTTTTTTTAAAAAAAAAATAGTCACTTCAAACAGCTCGTCAGTGTTAAATATGGATGTAAATAATTTGGGGGGAAAAAGAGGAAACTCCCTGCCAACCTGACCTAATTTTCACTGTGGAATTTAAAGCTGTGCAATGCTGCCGTTTCAAGTGTCATGAATTTAGGGGTTTAGAAACATCCCCAGGATTCTCAGCCAGATATTGACAATGAGTAAATTTAGTCACAATAACAAGTAAATGATCTCCCTCCTCAGGCCCTAATCAAAGTCAAAAGCCAAAGTCAACTTTATTTGTCATTGATTGTCTGGATAACAAAATGAGGCTCTCTTTGTACTAATAAAGACAGTAGAATGGAATAAATAGAAATACTTAGTGTCCTGAGTAATTTACATGTGTTTACAATAATAGATATTGCTTCCGAGCACAAAACATAAGCAAGCACTGGCCGCAATGGGATCAGCGGACTTTGGGTGTTCATGAGGGATTGAACATGCTCAGGCTTTTAGGCCAGCAGAAGCCTGCAGAGCCTCATCCTCCAGCGGGAAGATGTGTAGGAAAGAGAAGAAGCTCAGTTCACGCTGGAGATCCCCGTCCCCCCGAAAGCAAACTCAGCCTTGTTACCCCTGGAGCAGGGCACTAAAGTGTCCATGGCACCTCCCAGCCTTTCAGCACGTGCCCCCGCTCGCACCCGCTCCCCCAAGGTCCGGCAAGAAGAAGGAAGGCTTCAAAGAGATCAGAAATAGTCGTCGCACACAGCTCATTTCCCCTAAGTTGCATGGGCGACGCAAACAGGACCGACAGTGTGACTCCGGAAGGCTGTCCGATTGGTTGGCGGCAGAACAGTGGAGCTGAAGCCCATCGCTGCTGCCCACGTCCTTTAAAAGGAATCCGGGAGCGTGAGTGATTCACCATTTCTCCACAGGCCCCTTTCATCCTCAGGCTGCTAGGAAATCACGCTCCCCTGCTCCTAAAACAATGAAAAGTTATGAATCATACAATCCTCCTTCCTCCAAACAACTGAGAAACAGTTTACCGTGGTTTACGGGCCTATGTTACAGTAATTCAGAACTTATTACTGTATTACCAAGGTTGTTAGCAGTGCTACTTAATGTTACTCCACTGGACTATTTTAACAAAATCAATAAGTAGAAATCACAGAAATATTGATTTCAGCACAGTGGCAGGTTTGGGCAAAGCAACTGTTTCCATCTTCTCTAACTCTTTCGCCAGTAGAGGGCTAGAGCCCAGAGACATGCTGTACCAGTGCCAGTCTATCACAGGTCACACACAGTGGGCAATTTAGAGGCAGCGATTCACATCAACCCATGTTTGTAGCCTGGCAGGAAACCCACATGCATCTATTTATGCATCCCCACAACCCACACACACAAACACACACATACACATAGGTTTGTAGTTACAGTATATCTTCGTGGGGACTCTCAAATCATTTCTGTGGGCAAAACCCTAATCCCAACATGACGACCTTAACCCCTATCCAGCCCTAAAATTAACCATAGATAACCAAGTAAAATACAAAACTTTTGGCATTTTTAGTTTTTTGATTGCATTCACAGATCTTTGTGGGGACCTGAAAATGGTCCCCACAATGTCAAAATATCATGTTTTTAGTACATTGTGGGGGACATTTGATTAACAGACACACACACATCCAGAGCCAGAGTCAGGCACTGATTCCTCAGCTGCGGAGGTTTGATGTCACAGTGTGACCCACAGAGGAACTCAAACAGCTGCTGGTATATCCCAGCAAGACATTCACGGCGGAATGGACACCATTAAAGAAGCAGTGAAAGAAATATTCTGATAGTTATGACTGTTATAATGCGCAAAGTCAAGACCAGTGAGAATTTCCCGTCTTTCGAAAGTATCCAACTACAGTGATAATTATCATAGTGGAAGGTTAATTGAAAGTCTGCATCTATCAAAGGCAACTTTATGCTGTGTGAATGTGCTGCATTTCGTTCTCTTCTGTGAACAATTGATACATCGCACACCCTAATTTCTGCTCTAGATATGCAATAGGCCTTTTCAGATTTTTAATCAAGACAACTTTAAGAGTTTTTGGATAAGGATAACATCAAAAGCAGCTCACATATCACACTCTGAAGCAATTTTATATTTTTAACAGACTATGTCTGCAGTCTCACCTGAAATGTAGCTGTTAGACTTATGTGGCAGTATAAAAAAATAGAATGGTTGTTATGATTTGATAAAAACTGAAATCAGTCTAAGTTGGTTTTACAACAAGTGCAACAACAAGTGCAATATAACCACTGATGATATTGGTGAAATATACTTTTACTTTTCTGTGCAATATACTCCTATACAGTTTTACTTTTCCTGTAACTTTTGGACAAAGTTACTTTAGACTCCTGCACAGAATTTTTTTATTTTTATTTTATTTTATTAGAATATTTAACAGTGCTCCAATTTGTTTTACACTTCATTCCTATTTTATACTTATACTGTATTGTTCTTGTCTTGGTGTCTTTGTGTGATTGTGCCGTTGTAATGTGAGCAATTTCCTCTGGGATTGATAAATTAATAAAAAAATATCGGACTATGTGTATTGTTGCAGTAGTTTTGAAACGTCCAAAAATATTGTGTGAGGTACAGTATCTTAATGCATGGCAGGTAGCATCTTCATATTTAGCCTTACGGGGACGGAGTTGCGGGTTCGACTCCTGCCCCGGCTCGGTGTGTGTGTGGAGTTTGCATGTTGTGTTCTGATGGGTTTCCTCCTGCTGAGCAAAAGCATGTGGTCAGAAGAACTGGTGCCTCTATATTACCCATAACAGGCGAGCGTGGGATCCGCCTCAAGCTCTGCCTTTCCAGATTCTGAGTTCACTGTATCCGTGATTTAGCGATTTTTGAAGCTGTGGAGATATTTAGCTTTAACTTGGTTTAATAAGCACATCCAGCCTTCTGCTTAAAATCCTGCTTGGACAGTGGTAGCACACAGACTAGGTCTTTTTGCTTGCTTCACACGGAGAGATTTTGATCTCTCCAGATCCTCCTTCATCACATTTTCCATCTACAAAGGCGATAAAAGGGAATTTGTAATTTTATTTTTTTATTTTGCCGTTTTTGCAACCGTGACCCTATGGTAGGAAAATGACCTGCTCCTTTTACAGTTGTGTGGGGGCTTCCTGCAGCCCATGGGCTCTGAGAGTTACAGTCACAAACCCCTTTGAACTCTGACCTGGACGGTACTAATGCCCTCCTTCCCCCTGGGGGGTGTGACGTAGTCAGCACTCCCACACACTTACAC
This sequence comes from Hyperopisus bebe, assembly GCA_026777045.1. Lineage (NCBI taxonomy): Eukaryota > Metazoa > Chordata > Actinopteri > Osteoglossiformes > Mormyridae > Hyperopisus > Hyperopisus bebe. The sequence continues at coordinate 9,784,083 of JAODJW010000094.1, forward strand.
ATCCGGAGCGGGGGGCTGCTTTAGAAGCACTATGTTAAATAGCTTAGTGATTCTACAGGGAGGGGTATGGCTTGGTTTTTCTTGCTCAAAGTTAAGAAAATATTTAAAATGAAAAGATTGCATCACTTTCGTGGTGTGCAGCAGTCGACGCTGCAGCAAAGTCTCTTCGGTTTTTGAGGAAGTTTTCTTCATGTCAATTGTGAAATGAAAAACAGAACTCCTTCAGAAGAACAACATATGCCCAACAACTCTAGCAATATTCGACCGTAGTGATCTATATGGTATCCCAGAAGGCACTGGGCCCCATGTGTGGTAGACTTTGGACAGGATGCCTGTCCATCACGGAATGTTCATACCAATTCACATGCAGAGAGTATTTCAGGACCACCATCTCACCCTGACACAACAGCCAGAAGAAAGCTGGTTACACCTCCTCTCATCTCCTCTACCTTGACTAATGTACTTTTTTAACTGCACCACCCCCCAACCCTCCTAGAGGGTGCTACCTGGAGATCCAAAAAGAGCAAGATATCCTGCCTGCTTTGCTACCTGTGATGCCCTTACTGCCTGTGATGTCCTTCTGACCTGCCCTGCTGCATTTACACCCGGACTTATCAAATTAGAACCTGTAAAATGGGACTTGGTTAATCTGACTTCCTCTCCCGACCCAAGAAGGATGGGCTTCCCCTTTGAGTCTGACTCCTCCCAAGGTTTCTTCCTTCTATGGAGATTTTCTTTGCCACTGTCGTTTCTGCCTTGCTCACTGGGGGCTTTGGGCAGGGATAATGTAAAGTGTTTTGAGACAATGTGACGTAAAAATGCGCTATACAAATAAAATTGAATTTAAAAAATAAGCAGAGTGGCATGAGGTGGGATGGACACCCTACACCCTGAGGTCTAAGGAGATGTTGAGGCGTGTCAAGCCACCATGCCCTGCTACGGGGACAGGAGCAGGTTGGTGGAGCTGCTGGAGTGGTCCCATAACAGTCATCAGACCCTGACCATGAGTAAACACACAGTACTCAGCACCAATGGCTTGCTGGTCCGCATGGGCCGGTCTAGAAGATCCTAGGCACCAAACTGCCACCATCGACTGGTGCAATAAAGCATGGAGTACATCGTGAGAACCAGACCCCCCTGACCAAAAGCTGCTCTCACCCCTGGAGTCGGCTAGGAGATATAATATCAGAACGCTGACCACCAAGAAGAGTTTCCGGAAACACTTTACATAAGGGCATATTTTTAGTAATTTATAAACACATTCATAACAAATAATAATACATTCATAAAGCACTGCATTATAGGTGAGAGCTTCATAAGGAAGTCATATTATATTGGCTATTGTCATATCCCGCTCATCCTATCCTCCCGTGTGCCACGCCCCCTCATCTACCCCGTGTGGATCCCTGATGTTCACCAGCTGTTTCCTGTTGCTGTCATTAGTTCAATGTATTTAGTCCAGGTTTCAGTTTGTTTCCCCAGTCCGATCATTGACGTTGCTGTGTTTCTTAATTAATAAACCCCGCATTCCCTTATTTTGGACTTGAGTTCATGTTTCTGCCCTCCGTGCCTCCCCGAGTTGTGGCAGCTATAATGTGATATGCCTTTTTATAAATATTTACAGCCATGATCGTAATGCTTTATGAATGCATTATAATGCATTATTAATGTGTTTATAAATTTCTAAAAACATGGCCTTAAGTGAAGTGTTACCCAGTTTCTTCCCCCAAGCCATCTGCATCATAGCTACAGTACAGGCCAAAAGTTTGGACACACCTTCCCATTCAATTAAATGAGAAGGTGTGTCCAAACTTTTGGCCTGTACTGTACATCTGGACTGCTGCAATGTCACCTACACCTGCACTTTGGAGATGATTAGTTCAGGTCTAGAAAGTAAAAATCCAGAGCAAGGTGGTCTGGACTTTGACTTTCTGGACCTGAACTATGCACCTCTCCTGCTCTGAGTGTCACTTGCTTCCTCTGTACGGCTGGTTATTCTCTGTACTGGGTGTGGCTGATGTAATGACCATTCCATGGGTAATAAAACATCTTGAATCTTGAAAATCTTTAGTTAATGGAAGGTAAGATGGAGGAGCCTGACCTCTGAACAACGTCATACATATTATCTCTGAAAGGTACAGCAGACAAAAAAATACATTTACCAACATAATTCTGTAACTTATAAGGGCTTAACATCTTTAGCATTTTAATGTCATTACTTGTAGAGTTTTCTAGTTATTCCTGCACAGTTTGGTGGTTGTAGTTAAGCACACATGTCCTTGTTTTCTTGTAGAGATGTGTGGATCAGGCTTTGTGTCCTTATTCACCTCCCTGTGTGAGGTAAAGTTGAAAAGTCAGTGCTGATTTACTGCATGTCTAGTGCAGTCTGGTGACAACATAATCCCACAAAGTCAATGAGACATGGTCCCACTTAACAGACAAAGTCTTTGTTTGTATCTCAGAGCAAACGTAACGCGGCTGATATGGGACACACTTGTGGGGCAGGAATACATTCCAGGCACGTTCTGTGAAAGGACAAGTCACGGAGTGAAACTTCATATTGCAGAGCTCTGCTTCAACACTAATGTTGCGTTTCCCCAATTTGGTGTAATTATGGATGACATGTACTTGTTCTAGGCTAAATAATTACATTTGCTTTTTAATGAGTATCATTTGTACCATTTGTTTGTTCGCTTTAGTTTTTCTTATGTTTATTTTATTTTTTTTGCAAAGCTACGCATAATTCAATTCAGAGTTTAAAAAAAAAAAAACGTGGTAAACTTTTTTTCTCGGGGTAAAAAAGAACTATTATGAGTCACCCACAGGTGGTATAAATCCAAAGTTGTTAATGACCTGTAGCGTAACTCTACGCATTCCGAAGCACTGCGTACTTCAAAGCTGGCAGATTGCACAGATTGTATTTTAATAGGTTAGCTGGGGTAACCGACTTCCAGTAGAGAATGCTGAACTGTGCAACAGTTACTTCAAGTTAGATATATTATGCTATAGAAATATTCAGACAATTCAGCGGCAAAAAATGAAGTCAAATGGAGGCTATTCAGATACAAAAAGCGAAGATGAGTATGTAGTAATTAAATATTGATATGACTATGAAGCGGATGTAGGGTAGGTAAAAGCTTAGGACCCTTTGTATTTCATGATTTAATTCGTAATGAAATGTATCATGAAAATAGAGCTTTGTGCTTGGAGCCACAAGGGTGGGGGCTCTCTGGATAGCAGTGTTACCCCTTGCCTCCTTGGCTGGGGCGATGATTCCATCACCGCTGCTCTGAAAAATAGACTTTGAGTTATATTTTTGTACCACTGGGGGTACAGTAGTATTGTTTGTTCCCTAGGGAATAAAACTGTACCAGGCCTGCACACTTTTTTCTGACAGTGTACCCTTAAACTGTCTGCCATCCCATTCAGGGTGAATCCCAGTCCTGCACTGCACTGAAGCCCAGTGGATTGGGCTGCACACCCAACACGCGTTTTCCCTACCTCACGCTCCGCCTGTCCCTGTTACTGTTCATGACCCCAGGAGGAGTGATATCTCAGGGTTTGCAAAGGGCTCAGTCACAGGCTACCGTATTGATGCAGACTGGGGCCGGGAGCACGGTGCAGACCACAAAGGCTGCCAGACATTCACTGGAGAGACCCCTCACAAGCCTGTCCAAAACTGGGTTTGGGGGAATCTACTCAGTTGTATAACCCACATGCATAATGATAAAACTAAAAAAAAAATAAACATCCTTGATCTGGTCCTCAGTGTCTTTGATGCGGATGGTGAAGGCCTTATTATGGGGGTGTCTGCACTGTGTCCAGAGCTCGCCCCCCCATTGCCAAGCAGAGCAATCCGCCCCCCAAATGACATTAAAAACTAAAGTTCTCATACCATCACTTTACACGTGCCCCTCCCCAATATATTAGCTGAATTCCAGTCTTTCCACTTGCGTGCAATTTTTTTGAAGTATATTTGTTCAATCAGTCAAAATAAGACATATAATGGAAATATTTTTGTTACTGATCAAGCATGTAGCCCGGTAGTAAATTTATAAGTTTGAACCCCCCCCGAAATCTATGGAGGGAAATCCCCAATATTTCTCCTCTTAACATTTTATTTATACTTTCTATTACATTTCACTTCAGATCACAGTTTCCTTGACACTCTAATTTTTCTTTTCCCATTGTATTCCAAGGTATCATGTGCACATGATAAATGAAGCCTCATTTCAGTTATTGTTTTCAGTAATTAATTGCCATTTTCTGGACTAAATAATATTACTGAAAGGTTACTAATATGTGACGCATTTCTACTAATTTGGATTATTTTCCTTATAACAGGAATAATGTACTGGGATAAATGATAATGTATAAACAGGGTGTGTGTGTCTATATTCTAAAAAGGATGCATATGGATTTGTCGCATATGACGTATTTTTTATACAATTTTCATACACATATCAGTTATTTTTCTCCGATGTGTCTGGCTTGCAGAAGATGACAGCAATGGCCGCTCTTTTAAGTAACCAGACACGCTACCTTGGAAACATTCTGGATTTGCTGTCACTCAGCTTGAGTTTATGCGCCTTAATCATCAGAAAGCGAATGTGCACACACGTCTGTGCTCTTTAAGTCCTCAGATGAAAATTCCCCAAGGATCACTTTCTCAGTATTTAGAATGAATTTTCGCAGCTCAAAGCGAGCCCTGAACATTTTTTTTCCACGGTGACTAAAATTGTTTGAATGTTAATTTAAATAAAATATGCATAATTGTCAGGTGGCCCCATTAGGTCACACTGTTGTCTCACACCTGCAGGATTAGGGGTTCAAATTTCACCTCTGCTCTGGGCGTGTGCAGCTTGCATGTGCCCCTCATCGCCTGGATTTCCTCCCAGTTCACTTAGCTGGTGTCTTTAAATTTCCCATAATGCCCTGCAACAGATTGGCAAGCTAAACTGCTGCCTTGTGCCCTATACTGCCTGCAGCTGCTCCAGACCCTACAACCCCTCCCTGATCAATAGTTTGATGCATGGCTGGTACTTCATAAGGAAAAAAAGTTTCAAAAGTTCAAACAGGCAGCCTAATTAGAGAAAAAAATTAATTCTAAACTAACAATGTGGGTGGTGTGTGACAGGTTAGGATGCCGTGCTTATGATCAGAAGGTTGTTACTTCAAATCCCGGCATCAGCTAAGAGTCTGTGGCATTGAGCCCCTAACCTCCAATCCTCCAGGGACTGTCAGACTCTGCCTTATGTCTGTATGTCGCTTTAGATGAAAGCACCTGCATAAAATGCAAAAATTCATTTCTTCCCACTTCGTCTTATTAATCGGAGGCTTATTCTGAGATTTTCCCCTTAAAGTTGTCACTGAAAAGGCCGATTGTGGGGCTCCGCAGTGCAACTCGACACCAGCGCCGCCAAGCATCCGAGACAGCCATCAGATAAAGCGTGTCCTTCCATAAGGCTCCTGGAGACAACTCAGGAGTGGCAGGTGTCCTCCGACCTCTGACCCAGCTCCCCCGCTTTGTTTGGCTAGCTGCTTGACAGATGAGCGGCTGGCGGCTGTAAATTAAACACAGCTGCTTTCTTGTTCGTCCCCGACTTATTGATATTATAATATTGACTCACAGGTTTCATAATGAGGCTGGACAATGGGATCTGCAGGTTGGCTTGTTCTGAGTAAAGCGATGAACTGTCACCTTGAAGAGGTCCAGCCTTTGTGTGGATATGGGATCCTATGAGGCATTAATTACCCTGGAGCACATGTCACATGTCCGAGCCAGATGTATGGAGACAGAGAGGAATCTGGGCTGTCTTTCAGGGGTACATCTGTGGTGGGGGAGGCGGATCTTCAGAGCCGTATGAAGGGCCCCCAGTCATCCACGCTATCTTCAATCAAAAGTGACTCGTTACTTGAATTCTTGTGGTTAAGCTGGATGAGTAGAGCTGGCAAAAGTGTCCTGAGGTATGGTCTGTGTGGATGAAATCGAGAAGGACGAAAGGAAAAAAAAAAAATCAGAGCTTCCTTGTTACCCCCCTCCCCCCGCCCCAAACAGCATAAATCTTCAAGGGCGAAGCAAACTTTTTATGCAGATAAAGCAAGATAAAATCACGTATCTCAAAGACAATTTTTTGGCAAACAGGTAACACGGGTACTTAGCATGTGAGATGGGATGAGCTTCGCTGTTGCAAATTTCAGTTCTGCATCAAGGACACAAAATGCTTAGCTGATGAAGCTCATGTCAGTTCTGGATGTTCCTGTGTTTGCTGTGGCTGTCACTGAGTTACACCACAAACCTTCAGCTCCGAGACTGAAAACTATAGAGAGCATAATCAGAAATAAGATCTGTCCTTCCTAAAACAAACCTTCACAAGAACATCCGCTGCTCCTCGATATGATTAATCGTTGTGTTATATATAGGGTGCACCATTTTCAGAACATTTGTTTATTTTTTATTTCCTGGATGAGGGGTCACAACAAGGGCCCGTTTTAGCGGTATGGCACGTAATAGTAGATCCAGGCCCATGTTTCTATGTTTCACTTGACATAATCAGCACTGATGGAAAAATCTGATGTTTCTGTTTTTGCTTATTTGTGGGTGCTAACTGGCCTTTAAATGACAGATTAAAGGAATGTATGAACTGATAATATTCAGACCCATCGGAATATTAACTTCCGTGAATTTACTATATTGTGCAAAAGTCTCGATGTTGGTGCAAAACTATATTGTCGGCCAAAGTGTCTAAGCTTAGCATTTTCAAAATCTCTTCTAAAATCAGCCTAGTATTTGCAAGAATCATCCAGCATACTCGTGTATTTGTTGATTCAACCACTACCATACCATGCTTTGATAATCAATACCTCATCAAGTTATTTAACTAATTTAAGGTTAATTAAGTGAACTGGTACATGGAATGGCTGATGTGCCCCTCAGGAGAGGCTTGGGGATGAAGCGGTGTGGTGTTCAATTAGCGATGCAACGGAATATCAGTAACTTTTTAAAGAACAGTTCAAACAGTTCTTATTTTTTATTGTGTTACTCTTCATTTGAATATATTAAATTGTTTTTTTTTTCGGAGCAAATATACACTTACGACCCAGATGAATAGCTTCAAATATTATCTATTACTACCTGACACATTTGCACAGTCCAGTACCTTCTATCAGTGTGGTCATTTCTGAGATGATCAAATTCTTCCTTGTGGCACAGTGTCGCCCCTCAGCCTCTCCGAACCCATTCCTGCATCGTAACTGAGAAACAGTGTGAGCACCTTTAACACGGCACACCACTGCAGAGAGCCTACACTCTCGGGTTTAAGAACAACGACCATATTCTACTGGAGTCCAGATACTTCCTATCCCCTGGGCAACAATCACAGGCGCACAGATGCATATTTAGGGTCTGCGATTGAAGGAAGCTCCATTGAAGTTGTTGCCTTTCATTCTATACAATAATGCGGAAATTAAATGCCGCTATCATGCTAATAAGCTGACCTGATTTCCGGTGACAGAGTGTGTACACCTCACCTTCCCCATCAGCGCTCTTTAAATAGACCCCTTTGAGTGGGTGTGATATTTTGAGTGTGCTCACTCATCCCGCGCTGACTGGCACCAGTCAAATCCGCCGTCGTCTTCCAAGGCGCCTTCTGCCGGGGACTGGCACCTACAGAGCAGCTGTCATGTTGCTGCTGTCGCTGCTGTCTGCTCTCCGGTGTGCAGGAAATCCTCCAGCAGCCAAGCACCACATTATGCATTGCGGGCACATCGGCCCCCGCCTCAGAACACGGGTGTCGCTCTTCCCGGAATGCTCCCGGAGCATCGCCGTTTATCGCACGTTTAATGGTCCCAGTGGCGGGGGGGGGGGGGGGGGGGGGTTT
>JAODJW010000094.1:9793657-9817870 GCA_026777045.1 Hyperopisus bebe
GGGGGGGGGGGGGGGGGGGGGGGGGGGGGGGGGGGGGGGGGGGGGGGGGGGAATGCCAGCTCTGGGCCGGGCAACTCAAAACAGTTTCTGGTCAGGGAAGTGGCAGGAGATGAAACCGAAATTAGAGACAGCCTGTCAGAGAGGAGGAAGTCCTCTCATCCTGTGAGGCTGCGGTTTTGGGACCAGAGACGCCGGGCAGGAGCGTCTGGGGGGCGGGCGACAGTGGCGGGCGCTGGCGGGCCGGGAGCCGGGAGCCCCCACGGTGGACTTTCCAGACCTCCGTGGTCACATGACACCTCTGACAGAGCCATGTGACTCAGTTGATTTTCTTTTTCCATATGCATGTGTTTTTATGGTGACCTGTTGGCCTGCAGACACTGCTCCTTCTGCTGTGAGATGTGACCAGGGCGGCTTTGAGGCATTCCGGGCGGCTGCGTGCTTTTTTCCTGCAGTTTTACGAAGGCCAGCGATGCCAGCTTCTCCGCTAATGCTTTTTGTTTATGGGTTTTCATTCATACAGGTTTTGACGACAGCTCGGTAAACAGTTCTGAAACGATGCAGGAGCAAATAACGCAGGGATGACTGGAAGTCTGGAAGAAAATGTAGCCTATTACTATGATTCAGTCATCATCCTCTCCCTTCTTTTTCAGCTTGAATCATTGTGGAGTAAAATAAGTAAATGTTTCCCCTTTTCCCCTTTTATTTCACCATGACACGAGAACAATTTTGTGTACGTTAATCAGGCTTAGAATCAAAATGTCATGAGTGCTCTTTTTTCAGACCTACCAAGGTCACCATTAAGAACATTAATTCAATGCAGCAAATGTCTTCCTTTTCACTTGTTAATGTCTGTGTCCTCATTGATCCAGAACAGGGATAAGCCATCCAAGTCCTTGTATGTGTTGGTATAATTCTTGCTGTTTACAGTTGGGAACCAATTAAAATAAACAGCTAAATTCATCACATGTCATTAATTTTAGGGTCTTTTCATGGGTGATCTGAGTTCTTATTTAATTAGTTAACCTCGACAGTGAGACTAAACAGATCTCAGTAGAGTCAGAAGACATAAACGATATCATAAATAAAATAACAATCTTTGTTTATAGCCGTAACACTCGAATGGCTCGTTACATGCGTCCGTTAACTTTGTTTGCAGTGAACGTGCTGTCTGATATCGCGCCGGCCAAGAACGGCAGCATAACTGCCAGATTCGACCGAGGTGTCTCAGCATCTGGGATATCAATGGCATCTGCTATCCAGGACAGGAGGCACAGGATGTTCCGAATCACCCTAATATCTCGTGTGTGGGAGTAGATGGGTGGGTCTGGAGCACAAAAAAAAACCATATGGAGGCTGTGTACATTTTTCGGGATAAAGAAAGCCAGACTGAACTCATCCAAATGGAATGGTGAGGAAATCAAAGCCAGATCAAAGCACATCACGAAAAAAAAGAGAAAAGAACTGAAATATTCATCGCCTTCAAGTCTTCTTCTTTCCCGGGAGACGGAGACAGTCTCCCGCCAGTATTAGCGGGGCGACTGTGAGGTTTCATAGGCAGGAAGTTAATGTATACATCCAGAATATCACACTAAAGACAGTATGTGTGGGGGGGGGGGGCGCATATGGATGCTTACACCCTACAGTTGGAAATTCGGGGGATGAAAGCGGCCGCGTGGATTTCAGAGAAGCCGAGGCAGCCGCCGGCACACACTGCGCGGGCCTCAAGTTACAGCCAATCCAGCTAATGCCATCTGTCGGACTCTCCGGCGCGCTGCATCGAGAGCTTCTCTCAGAGCAAGTGCACTTAAGCAGATTACAGCCTCCTGTGGGGGCTGCGTTATTTTATTTTTTAAAATTTTTTTTTGGGAGGGGAGTGGGGCAAGACAAGAAATTAGAAGGGCTTAGATGCCCACCCCCCCTTTAAACCTGGAGGCACCGGAAATTTTTCCCGTGTGACAGGGCTGCTGACTTTCCCGTTTGGCTTGTTTCTGTCACGGTCCGGTGTCTTCCCCGCCGACGGGAATGCACCCACCAACGACCCTCCGTAATTTACTTCCGAAGACATTACTGTTTGCGGCTGGAGTAGAGTTCGCCTTCCTGTCTCTTTCACCCATCCATTCCTGCATATAGGGGTCCAGGCATTAAAAAACCCGGAAAGCTGGGGGTAGATTGGCGAGGTGTTAATTTGGACAGCGGGTTTGTCGCCAGAGGCCCCAGCTGCTCCGCAGGGGGCAGTCTTTTGTAGTCACCTCAGCATGTGCTTCTCACCTGGCTGTGCTCTCGCTGAAAGATGATATGACAACAGACCACCAGGCAAGGGACGTCTGCGTGGGGGGGCTGGCTAAACACGGCCGCGGGCCCCGTGGCGGCGGAGAGAGCGGCATCCCGCAGGTGTCTGGGGGGCACCGCTGGTGACACTGTCCCTGTCCTTCCCCTTGATAAACACAACAGTGGACAGGTCCTAAATTAAACACAGGTACAGCATGCCTGCCTTAAAGTGTCCCCTCCTCACTCTCCTGACACGACTTTGCATTATTTAGAATACACATCACATGAAATATATATCGCTTAAGGCGACACACAATGTAACTCGGCCAGAAACCTTTTTTATCCCCTGGATTGTCCGCATTCGTGAATCTGGGCCTCATTCCTTGCTGAATCCAGACATCTTCTCGATTCCCATTTTTAATCATCTGGTCTTTTCCTTAACGGCCACCCAAGTAAGATCCTCTTAGCAGCCCCATAAATTTGAGCATCAGTATGTATATTGATGAAGTAACATTTAATTAGCACTCTCAGTGGTAAGACAGGCCCTGTGTAAAACAGCTCTTTTAAAAATGTATGTAGTTAAAACCACCAAATTATTCACTGTGACTGAATGAACAGACACATTCCCTTAAACTGGAGTGTAGCAAACTTAAGCTTTATGGAGAACAATTATTTTTCAAGTCTCCTGGTCTATGAAGGCTATTATCACACAGTGTACAAAACCTCACTGCATGTAATACACCAGGCTCATAAGGGAAATAATTCTTCTTTCTTTTTAATATCCATAGCTGTATGGATTTAACTGCTACAGTGCCCCCTACAATGGACAGTAATAGCTTTATGATAGCCAGATTAGCATCAGCCTTTAGATTCTGTCAGCTGCGTTTAATATGTATCACCATTGACAACTTTCATAGTGTTAATGCATTTGCACTGGAGCAAATGTAGAAAATGAATCTTGCTACCTGTCTGCTAGATCTCAGTCAAGTTGATCTCTTCAAGCATTCTCTAATGGTAGGTCTACTAATGGGTTTCCAAAATGAACACATCCTTATCATATGGCCTAATAGCACAGTTTTTTTAGGATATCTGTAGTCAAACCTGTGATTAAGAAGCAAAACTCGGACACACACATATTTAACAAGTATAGACTTGTCTAAAATTTCCTTTTATATTCAAAAAATTCCTTCCAACTGCAGACATATTTAGATTCCCATATACGCTGAAAGAATTCAATCTGGCACCAGTCCCACTCACAGCACAGGGACTGATGATGCACTGTTATCCTTTGATGCAGGAAACACACCAATACTCATAGTGCTGACTTTGATAATGAAGAGAAGGTGTTGCTATCCTTATGTGGCTTTTTCCTTATCATTATCTTTATTTTTATTAAAATATAGCTGTGATCCAGCATAGGTGAAATATGTGGATTAGTGCTTTTCTGTTCCTTTTGTAAAAGCTGCCAATGAGGATTATACATAAGCATTTAAAAATTACTAATCATTTATACACTGAAGACCAAAATCAATCTTACAGTTGGACCCAGTGACACATTCTCTATATTCTCCTTACTAAAAAAAAACATTTCAATGAAGTTAAAAAATAAAAAGGTTGAGCAAAAATGATCTGCCGCTAAACTCAGGAAAAAAAACCCTGAAGTTTTATTTACTGGGAAGTAACAACACTGAATTCCTTGCTGTCAGCACCTAAGTCTGAGGGCTTAAACTTTTGTTTTGCCAAGTCAGCTGAAAACTTTTGAGGCGCAGACCTGTCCTTTAATACCTCCTTATCCTAGCTATACTTCCTACTTCTCAGAAATACCGTAGGACTTTGTCCAGAGCACCTATAGTGCTTTATTGTTGTTCAAAATGCGATACATCAATGCATACATTTCTTTATAGCAGATTGGCCGGATGCAAATTCTAACTTTCAGAAAGTTGGATTTACAAGCTCTCTGAAGCACATCATGTTCATAATGTTGCAGAAAGAACTATAGTACATCTTGAAGTACAAAATATGACCATATTGCCCTACCTCCTCTTATGTCCCTTCAGTTATCTTCCCATTGAGGTCAGGATGGTCAGTGGCCTCCAGTCGAGGTCAGGATGGTCTTCAGTACTCTTATCCCCACATACAAAGTACCAGTCAAACAACTTGGACACATCTACCCATAGAAAGGTTTATTTGTACTATTTGTTTACTTGTACTATGTTAGAATATAGACATCAAAAATATAAAATAACTAGGGCTGTCAAAATTAACGGGTTAACGCGGATTAATCCATCATCATGATTAATCTGATTAAAATTTTTAACGCAATTAACCCATTTGCAGCACAGAATGACTCAAAATCCCTGAAATGTCTCTCAACCCATTTCAGGCAGTTTTGGTGTGTTACATTTGCCCTTGGAACTCGTATTCCGAATCGGATTCCCGAGTTTTGTACCCGGAAGTGACGACATGTGCGCTCCCGTTTCTCGGAGATCCAAGAAATATCTCGGAGCAGCACGGAGGATCCCGAGTTCAGAATCCAAGATGGCTGCGGCCTTTATCAACAGAAGGGAAAGTTGTAGTTTTATACTGTTTAAGCACTACTTCTCATTTGTGACTCATTAAATCGGTCGCACACACTATACCATCCAACTTATCTGTGGATGTGTTGCTACAGAGTTTTATACCTAAAGCACCACGCGTAATATGTTATCAACTGATATTGCTAACAATGGCAATTAACTGGGCTAGAATTGGATTTCATGATTAGTCGGATTATTTGTCGGATTTATGGTAGTTCGGGCTAATTGTAAGTGAACAAAGATAAAGACCATTTAAACTGAGGTACCTTAAATCCGACAAGTTGTCCGGCTAAGCAAAAAATCTTGCTTTTTGATATGGGTCTATGGTATTGCACTTCTGTGGCAGATGGAATGCATCCGACTCATGTTCAAGATGTTCAATTAACATGTTAAGTGCATATATATTCCCTTTTTTCTTGAGTCTGTTTGCTCATGGAAAATTAAATGTGATTAAAATAGATTAAAAATGAATGATATTTAATCGTGATTAATCGAAATTAATCCACAGCAGCCCTGTGATTAATCTGATTAAAATTTTGAATCGTTTGAAAGCACTAAAAATAACATATATGGAATTCTGCACTGACCAAAAAAGTATTCAACAAGAAAAATTTATTTGTTTGGAGGGGAGCTCTGTGTGTTGCTGGTTCAAACCCCTTGGTGTCAAACCCCTTGGAGTTTGGCCCTTAACCCCAGTTGTTCCAGGGATTGGCTGACCCTACTGTCTCCTCTGTGCTAGTTCCATGAGGTGGCCTCCTGGGATGCTTTTCCAACTGTCCTGAATGAGGTCCCTCATATATGCTGAGCACACATTGGTTGCTTTTCTTTCATTATCTGGTCAAACTCTTCCGAAACCATTTCTACTATGTTTAGGTCAGGTGACCAGGTCATGTGATGTGATGCTGTCACTCTCCTTTGTAGCTTGGGTGTCCACACTTTTGACTGGTACTATAAAATGTTAAAAATTTGGGATCTTTCTCATTTAACTGAGCTGTTGAAAATAAAACAGTGAGTGGCATTAAAACTATAGACCTGCAAGCCTACAGAACAGTCTGCCAACAAATGGAGGAGAAGCCCCACCTTCTCAGTATATCTAAATTAAGGCCTTATTATTTCAGCCTAGCTACACGTTGCTTATGTTGCCCAACGTCTTTATGAATGTCTGTCATCCCTCAGCATACCTACTGTTTCTTTCCTCTTTCGCTCCTCTCCTCCATGTCTTCATGATCTCTCTGCTTGAGGCCAAGATCATGTTCTACAAGGCCAGCAACCTTGACTCACGACACGGATGTTGTGACACAGCTGTCTGTCCCTACAGAGGCATGAGCTGAGGACCCCCAAGACCTTCACTGAGCTTATTTCTGAATTGTATGAGGTTAGCACGCCCAGGGGATTGGGCAGCCACAGGGCTACAAACAGCCGGTGGTTCCTTCTGCTACATCTACCACAGGAGCTTCTCCTTTCCGTGGATTTTTTTTTTACCTTCTTCCTCGCAGATCTTTACTGCTGTATGAGATTGTACCTGTTGGTATCTGTCGTGCTATTTTTGTAAACTGTATGCTAAGGCAAGCTAAATTGAATAAAAAATAAAACAGAAACACTGAAAATACAATCAAGCAGCATGAAGTCTGGAGGAGTGCAGGATCGTTGCTCCAGACTCCATCGGTTTCATTAAATAAATTCAATTTTCGATTAAATAGTAACGAAATAAAGAGTTTTGCTGGTGCGCGTGATCAGAAGCCACGCAGAGTAATTGTGTCTTTATTTCAGATGGGCCGATAAGTGCCTAAGAGCAGTGGTTCCCGAAATTTCTGTCTGGAGCCCTCCCCAGAGAAAAAATACTGGCCAAGTCCCGCAACCCCTTTCTCTCCCAACCGACTGATCAAACAGCGGATGTTCTATTTCAGGAGATCCAATGCTTCCCCCCAGGTCCAAATTCCATCAGCACGTGCAGTACATGGGGCCAGACAAGCATGCCCAACCTCAGGCAGATCCAGTGCACCTCTGGGCAAAGTGTAAAAGTAGCTGTCACTCTCCTTATGAACGAATGAGGCCTGGAAGGAAGAATGAGTAGATGTTGATCTGAACAAACTGACATCATGATCAGCGGCTTTACAAAGGTGCCTGAGGGTGCAACGCACCCTCAAATTAATAATGCACACCCTCAGGTGGGACTCAATCAGTCCATGAGTGGGACATGATTTGCGGAGATTGTGCCCCCGCACTAATTTCAGATGCACCCTTGGTGATTTTGTTCTGGACCCGTCATTGGTCATGATGAAATATTATAATATAGCTTATTTTTTTCATCTTTTCTTTGTTAAATTAACTTTCTGAAAGCAAACGGAAGAACGAGAGCGATAGGTGCGTTTGCAGAAAGTGTAATGCAGCAGCCTTCATGGGTCATTAGCCTGTGTCTGTGTGGTTAACAACAGAAGGCTGGACTATTGCCACCTGCTGGGGGTTGTTGGGGGGGGGGGGTGGCATACATTCATTATCTTAGCAAAGGTCAGGCCTTTCAGGTGGCAACAGAAGCAGAAGACAAGCAGGGAGCTGCTCAGATGAGCTGCTCATTAACATGTGCGATTCTGCAGTACCTCCAGCTGTCCCCGCAGCCACAGAGACAAACTCATTAATAGGCGCCCTGCTATCTCTCTGCATGCCGTTCTCCTCAGACTCGCTGAGGGTTTGATTGCTGCTTTTCATATCTCTCTCCTGGCATGTGTTCTACACTACTGACAAGGCATTTATATAACTTGAGACTTGTGTGTATGTAAATCCTGACCTGGGCCTCATATTTAAGGTTTTATCCGCACAGAGCTGACATTTTCATCCAGGGTATGCACTGGCACCGTATAAATAAAGCAGCCCTCAAAGGTATATGCTATAGAAACTCAGCCTGTATGAATACTGATACAAACTGGTGCAAATCATCGTGGCTGTGTGTCAGGCAGAGTCACGTGGGCTGAGCTGTTAGGGCAGCATCCATCGTGTGGGCAGTTAGTAGAGTCATTCCCTACTCTTACACTGGTGTAGCAAGGCCGTGTAGAGCTCCAGGGAGAGCCAGGTCGATTGTTGTCAAGCTGAGTGTTATGGGACCCATTCCCTCTATGCACAGCTGTACTGGCACGGAGATGCAACTTGCAAAGCTCCAGCACTGCCTATCGTACTGGTTCATTAAACCCAAACTCCAATGCCCATAAGGCATTATTATGTTGGAGAAGCACTGTTCTATAGGCGCTGCACTTTGGGATTCGGAAGGTCATTGATTTGAATCCCTTGGCCAGTAGAGCAGTTATATCTCTGTTGGACCCTTGAGCAAGGCCCTTAACCATGAGAACTCCTCCAGGGGTGCTCGATAAATGCCTGACCTTTTGCTCTCACCTCTATATATGTGGGGATTCCTATGAATTCCTACGTACCTGAACAGATTGCAAATAATGTGTAAGGGATATGGTGGATGGCCATGCATTTTTCTATTTGTTTAATTGGGGACTTTTATTTTGATGTTTTGTTGTTCTTCCAGTAATTGACTTTGGGACACTCATTACCAATTTAAAAAAAAAAAAAAACTAGAATTGACGAGATTGGTCGACGGTCAGCCAGTCAAGGCTTCCGGCTTTTGATATTTAAATGTGGGTCTTAAAGTATTTAACTTTGCAAGCTGCATTTATTTGCTGGAGATAGAAAGGGGTGCAGCTGCAAACCAAATGCAACTGTGCAGTATCACCACCAGCACTAATTAGGCAGGTGCTCACCATTGTAGGACTGATATAAGCAAGTTTGTCGTGTATTTTGCTTTTTCAGTAGGACTGTGTGTGTTCTTATGTTGTAGTTTTGTTTGTTATTGCTTGGCTCTGTTACGTTTGCCCCTGCCTGACTAATCCTTTGCTCTGTGTGCCTCCTCGCCATTGTTTTTATAAGCTAGTACGTCTTATCTTATCTTAGTTCTGCCCCCTTACATCATGTGTCATAATTGTTGGTTAAAAATGGCAAAATCTATATATACTTTGGTTTCTCAGAGAAGCAAAGGTTATAGGTCATTGCTGCTCTAAACAGAGTAAATCAAAGTTTTACCCTTAAGTTAAAATAGCTATTTATATAGCTATTTATTATATGGCTATAAATGGCCATTGTTTTATATTATGTGGATTATTTATTTATATTTAATTAGATAGCTGGTGACTGTTAAGGCACAGTATGTTGAAACGCATTGCATATAGCATATATGTACTAAACCCTAACCCTAACTAATCCAACCCTAACGAAAGATTCCTATATGCTGCTCAACTAAGTGTTTAGTACAAGCCATTCAGGGGCATATGTAATATTATAAAGCATTTAAATAAAAATATGTAATGACATCTAATGGAATTCAATAGCCCGCCCAGTGAAAATATCTGCATCTTGTCCCAAGTCATACTGGGTCATATAAGATGATGAGGAAGGACAGTCATTCTAAGCATTAAAATTCTGCTAAAAGAACTAGATTGGCCTTAGCACTGCTAATAACAATCAAATGCGGCAAACGCCACCTATCTGGGCCCCTGCATCACAAAGCAGCTTTTCTTGCTTAGCCGCATTACTTGTTGTAGCTCTTGGTTTGATTTTATTCAATGTACATTTTGACAAAAACAAGTATTCAGGACACTGACATGATCAGGAGCATCATCAAAATTACTATAACTGCACTGTAAACTCAAGGTTGTTCCAGTGTTTACGCTTCAAATTTCTGGACGTCACATTTTATCTATATAAATAAGATACAACGTTATGACATTCTTACATTTTTTATTCTTTTTTCCCCTGCTACATTTCCTGTAATTAGCTGTCTTGCAACAAAACCACCGATGCTAATGTGGGCGTAGTCGCCCCATGCGTTATGACTGTCATTGCCTTAGATATCTGTGAATTTCAGTATAAAAGCGCCGAAGACCTGTTAGCTCTAGCTATATTTGAATAGAGTTTGGAATATAATTGCCCACTGATTTGTGAGTTTTTTTATTTTTTCATCCATCCTAAGGTATATCTGGTGAAGGCAGTCTGCTTCTGTCATGAGACTGTTTCTTTTTCTGTGAAGGCGCCAAGGAAATGTTTCCAGCACTGAAGATTACAGCTTAGTAATAGCTATGCTCTGTCTCTCCTTGTCCGGGAAGCTTTTCCTGTGTTGCCCAATGCCATCCTGCCCTCTTCGGCCTGTTACTGCTGAGCCATAGCTTTAAATATTGAACAGTCCAAACGGAAGGGAAGGCAATGCATTCGTGCTCTTTGGTGAGCCATCTCCGGCTTGTTTTTCTGTCTTGTCTGAGAAAAACAGGCCTGTGTTTTCATGCATTGTCACATGTTCCGTTAGCATCGCATTGCGCCATTTCGCTATTCCTTCACCCAGACTCAGTGGCTAACATACACCATTGCCTATAAAAATGGAAACACTGACATAGTGTCCTTCAGCTTGATCTTAGTGTTCAATCAACACCCAGTTGTAATGGAATAAGTGTATCTGTTCTCTAAAACGTAAGAAACCATGCAATAGGTGCTGCAGAAGATGCCAATAGTGAGATTTCTCTGTGTTTTGGAAGTCGACTACAAACGCTGATGACTCACCATACAGTTTATGCGATCCTTTCTCTTCCAGCACAATCAGACCATATTCTGAGCATCATGCATCCATCAAGACTGGTGTTGATCTTTGCTGAGAATATATTTGCCTCTCCTTTCCTGGCCAACATCATCTCAGTGACAGTTCCTCGACACCTGGGAGAAAATCTGACACCTGCCAAATGCATATTCACAATTACACTTCAGTCATAGATATCTAACTCTGTATCTATGATACATTGTCAGGAGAATGACGCCAGCCATCTATATGCTTATGGCCAAATAAGGTTATCCTGGTAGATTTAGTCTCTGGAAAATGTTAATATAGTAAGGAATTAGTGACGTTAACAATAAACAGCAGAGTTTATGAACATCATTCAGTCAAAAATTAGCACTAAGGAAATGTTAAAGTTAAGGTCTGATTCACCTGCTTTTCAAATGTTTCCTGAAGCATATCTGCTAGCATTTAGCCACATAGGCTTTTGGGTATCTACCAATATCCGGTATGAAGGGTCTGTCTTTAAAATACCATTAATGCCTTCATAGATAACCATTATGCTACCTGATCTTAAATCTATGTAGGTGCTCACATACTTTTAAGAAACTAAGGTGAATTTAATCAGAAAATATTGGCCTTATTGTCTATCTTTTTTTCCATAAATGCCACGAACAGCAGCTTAATGGTGGCTGTTACCATCTTCAGGCCTAAAACATGTCCTTTCCAAAGGTGACCTTCCGTATAACATATCTGCTTGCCTGGCTGCACCTGCTTCATAATATCAGTTTTCCAAATGCCCCATGCGCTACCCATTGGATCCAGATCCGCTTTTTAATATCCAGCATGTCTTCTTTCGGGCATCGACCCACAAAGGTACATTTTGCTTTGGGTAAGCAATGTCTGCAGGGGTGCGCTGCTCAATAACCGGGCCCACAAAGGCCCTGGGTCATTTTTTTCCCATTGAGGATTCTGACAAAGGAGTGAAAGGCGGGGTCTCATCTGGGTTCAGGAGGCTTCCAACCTCGAGCCCGGGTGATGACTCAAAAGCTATTCTTGCTCCCCTTCAGCCTGAGCTCCTGCCTGTGTTCTGTGCAACTGCTTTATATGAACCTCCTATGGTGAGAGGCGGCGCAGCGTGCGGGAAGGCCTCGCGGAATGCTTATAACGCGCCGTGGAAACTGTGACTGCTTCGCATTTAAATGGTTTCAGATGCTCTTTCAGAGGTGCATAGCAGAAAACAGCTGTTTACTTTTTCATTAATGCCGGCAGAAGCATACGGCCTCTTAAAGGAATGGGGCCAGCATGAGTGTGATCGTGTGATCGGACGCACATCTGCCTATCAAATCGCAGCTTGTTGCGCAATTTATGTCTGCATCTTCTATCGTCCAGATGGAACAGAAAGTATGTATTTCTTTAGACTTTCGTTCCCCTTATCCAGCATTATTAGTTGACCCACGGTGTGGTTCTTCAGCTTTAAAGATGGCATAACTAGCCTTGTTAATATTTTTTTGTCCCACAGAACAACCTTGTTTTCCTGTCTTTGCTTTTAATCATAGCATCACAAACTGCGACTAAGGATTCACGATCTCTGACACACCAGCTGACATGTTTATTGAATCCAAATGGCATAACACCATGCTGGAATGACATGCTTTCAAAATTCTGGACTTTTTGTTCATCCTCCATTAATAAAGGCAAGCAATTTGCTTTCTACTTCAACACACTTCTAAAGTATTTATTCGCTTCGTGTTGTGGGGAATTGAAAAGTTAAAGAAAGATCTTGTGAGCTTTTGGGGGAGAAAAAAACCCACCTCAAACACTAAGGCTTTCTTCATCGCTGCATTTCCACAAAGCTCGTGACTTTCTCAGAAGTCTCCAGGTCGTTCGCATGAGGGTGGCAGACACGACCCGGACACAGTCTTTGTTGTGTGCTTTGCATTAAGTCCGGGAGGAATGAGTGGACCTCCTCGTGTTTGAATGAAGTTCAATTTCCTTCTGGGTCCCTTCCACTCGCTGTGAGTCTCAGTGGCCCCCCCCCCGGCTTTCTGTTGCAGACCACTGAAGTGGAAAGGGGGAGCCGGAGCCAACCGAACCGGAACCGGAACCGGAACGCAGAGGCTTTGCTGGCCCCGCTGTCCACATGGAACCCATCGGCCTGTGCCGTGTTAGACTTAGAGGCCAGACTTTGCTTAAAGCGTCAATGAAAAGGGAGTATCTGCAGATAAACTGTGCCATGTAAGAAAGGCATAGAGACAGACTCTATAGTTACACAACTGGAACAATCAATTCGTATATATTTTGTTATATTTTGGTAATTCATACTCTGGACCTAGTAAGGCTGAAAGAGGAATGAGTTCTGATCGTCCAATCACAGTCCACGGTGAAAACTGGTCCAATCAGAAGGGTCTCCGGCTCCTCATTTTCCCAGGCCTGTTCTCGTTCAAACTAATTTCAGGCAGCGTTGGATTCTGTGAATGCTGTTTATGAAGGCCTCCCGGGGGTGCCGAGTGAGCCATTCCTGCCCATATCAAAACAGCTTTCCAACTCGTCTAAGTGGAGAGCTTCATTACCCCCCCCCCCCAAACACCCCCTCAACGATCCATCCCCCTCTACCTGCAGACAGCCGGGTGGAGTGGGAGGGGAGGTAAGGAGGCTTCAGACGCACGTCGTCTTATTGATTTCCACGCCAGCCGATCTCTCCCAATCAAAAAAGGTCACACTGTTTGAGAAGCAAAAAAGAAGCCCTTTGTTTCAGAATTGCATGCTGGGTAGTTGCCAAGCAGAGCGTTTCGTGGGAGCACTTCAGGCCCAAAACACATGCCTTTCAACTGAATCTCAGTACAGAAAAAAAACTATTCTTTATATGATAGTTAATTGCGGTGCTCCTTACAACTTTAAAAACTCACCACAGACAGGAATGTGTTTTTTTAATACATAAATTGCTCATTCATTCCTAATGATAGTAAAGACCCTTTAGAGTGTATTTCTTACCTGTAAAATATCATCCAAAATTCCTGCCCGCTGATTGGGAGGCATTTTGCCATGTATTAAAATAAATGATTAAACTGGCTTTATTAAAAATCTGTATTTATGTTTTAAAATATGTTGATTATATAATATTATTTATGACCGCTCTCCATCTAACATTCCGAAAGTGTTAGTGTCGCATGACGCTGATTATCTTTTTCACGCCTTAACATGATTTGGTTTTGGTCCGAAATTTCTGCCTTAGTAAAAGGTCCTCCATTGCTCCCCTCTTGCGGTGTTTTGTACCAATAATGACCTGTCTTCCTACTTCCCACTTGGCCATGGCACCAGACAGGAATGTTCTTTATCACCTCTTTTGTTCGCTATAGCAATTGAACCGCTAGCGATTGCTCTCCATAGCGAGACCACTATCAGTGGAATTAAGAGAGGTGGAATTCAAAGTAAAGTTTGACGACACGCTGACGATACGCTGTTATACTTGTCCAGTCCATCAATCAGTCTGCCAAAATTTCTTAGTTTGCTGACTGACTTCAGTAAGATATTGAGGTATAGAGTTAATCTACAAAAAAGTGACCTTGTGCTAATCAGTTCTGCCGTTATGAATGTTAACTTCTAACAACTCCCATTTAATGCATAATTTAAATTTTTCTAGTAAGCAGAAATAGGGAATAACTGTAATTTTAGATTGGCACTTAAGCGGTTTCATGCAGACCAAATCCACTACTTTCATTCAACAACTGGATTTTGTTCCTTGTCAATGTGTTCTAAAACGTAAATACCAAACACAGCTCTGTGCATGGTGCTTGACCCGAGCCTCATGCCAGGGGTTGTCGAGATGTTCTAACCGCGCTGTTTTGATGTTGTCTTGCCCCCCCCATCTGAAACCCAACCTGTCTGGTGCATCACAAATGAATCGCCCCATTGTTCGCTGTTAGCCTTGGGGTGTGCTCTGCTTGTATTCCCCAAGGCCATGTGCCCGGGGACCCCAGGGTCTACCGGGTCCACGAGGCTCTGAAGGCATAGCGACAGTGGGGGGTGAGAACCGGGGTTCTGTGGAGTGCGGAGTTTAGGTAGAGAGTGAGAGGAAAGAGATGAAGGAGTGTCAGGGTGAGATGCCAGTGACCGGGAAACCGCCCCGAAGTGACTCAGTGAGTGAAGTATGTTTTATTCCCATCAAAACTTTCTCTCTCTATTTCTTTTTTCCCTTTTTTAATCATAAATCCAAAGTAATTCTCGCGCAGGCAGCCAGAGTGCCTTCCAAATGAACAATTGCCTTCCACCGAACGCTCCTTCTTTCCTAGCATGATAATTTCCTGTGATGATCAGAGTTGCGCTGGGATGAAAGAGCACCAGAGAAAGAAAATTTACTGTTTTTTTTTTTTTTTTTGTGGTTTTTCTGTTGTTGCTATAGTAACTTGGAGCTGGGAGTCAAATCAGTGCGCTCGGTCTCATTTGTATTAAGAAGTGCAAATATGAAGCACACATGCATAAACACACAGACACACACACACACACACAACACAACAGAGAGAGGATGAGTAGCGTATTCCTGAAATGGTAAATAAACGTTGATGACTATATGCTAAAAACTTTAGTTTTATGATAACAGGACAGCATTATGTTCTACCCTTTCCTTCACCACATTCCTCATATCTTACTGATGACTGAAATGTCACTATACTTTGAAATGACAAACCGAGCAAAGAGGATTCTGGGTACTGGGGGTTGTGAAAGCCTGGCAAGATCAGCCGGTCCTCAGCTGACTGATTTTCCTCTTTAGCACTCGGGTCCACTGGCTGTTTGAACACAGGCAGAATCCCAGCTGGCTCCCGTCATCACTAGCAACATGCAATTCATTCGGATCCACTTGTAATTTCAGCCCCGTCGCTCGGCAGGCGCGGCCAGTGATGATCCCTGGTTCTACTGCACTCTCTCCTAACTGCATAATGTGCTAATTACCCTCTCACTGGATCATTTTTTACAGATGATTATGAACCTTATGAATGCTTAAGTCTCAAAATCTCTGGCCCATTAAAAGCAAACAGCGTTTCAAAGGATGAAGGATAGAAAAAAAACGAATGAACGTTTATAGTATGATGTCCTTCAACATCTTTAAATGTTATTTCCTTTCTGTTAAGAAAACAGACGTTCAAGCACAGGCCGGTGGCGGGCTACATTAACAGAAAAGAGCTGATGTATTCTATGGTGTGATTTGCGTTACAGTTTTGGAATCTCGTCTAAATTTGATGCTATCCAATTACCAGCTGGTCATCTCCGGCACAAACCCGGCTGCTGTCCTGTTCGGATAATCGCAGGCTTTGCAAACATTTACGCCTAATGACTTTTTAATTAGGGCTTAGCTGTTTCGGAGTTGCTGCCCCAGAGAGATGCTGTCGCCCGTGAAGACGAGCGCAAGGTCGGTGTTCACATTCAATTCGGGCACCTACTTAGAAAGTAATGCGAAAATGCTTACAGGCACAGAACTGCCCTCTGCGGTCCCTTCTGCAATGAAAAGGTCAAAAGAAAATAGCATTTTAGTGGATACAAGCCGCCCCATAGGTAGCTGCAATGTGCATTGTGGGAACTTTGGGACTGTAAGGACCTAAATACTGCTGGCAGCAGCTTCAACCAATTTGGCATTTGCATGCATAACTTGAAATTGCGCGGAAAACATTCTGTTTTCATTTAGCGCCGCTTAATCTGCACACGATCCGGCACTGTCTGTTATCACTTATCAGAGAGTTTTACTGGAGAGCGTTCGCTGGGTGTATCGCTCACAGAGGAGCGCAGGCCGAGTGCACAGGGAGGCATCTGGGAGCCCTGCGGGGTCTCTCTGTACAAAGGTGAATGTGGAAATTTCAGCGCGAGGCGCTGCCTGATTATTCACATACGACCTAATGAGCTTTTTCGCCAAAATCCCCCCCCCAGGTCCTTCTTCCAGCAACTAGGTAAATTGCAGATGATGTCAGCTTTGTTTTGTGAAGCCAAACATGGACAACAAATATAGGCCCTAGCTGATGACTGAAGCATAGCCTAGAGAGCTAGTGCTAGCGGAGTGTGATATCTCACAGGCGAAAGCCAAGCAAACGAACAATAAACATGACATCATGTGTGGGCCCCAAATAGAAATTACATCATCATGGATTTTGTTGGGTTTGGGCACCAGTACTTATGCAGCATCTTCATCAACCATGCCTTGATGCTTCTATACTGCATTATAAAGGTATCTACAGTGCATTATAAATGAGAGCTTCATAAGGCAGACATGATGCATAATAAACATGGCTTTAATGTGTTATGCCTTTTTACAAATATTTACATCCACATTCATAATGTGGGTGGGCATGGTGGTGCAGTGATTAGCACTGTCGCTTTACCCCTCTGGGATCTGGGCTCAAGTCTCCACTGGGGCTCCACATGTGTGGGGTTTGCATGTTCTCCCCGTGGGGTTTCCTCTGGGTACCTTGGTCCCCCCCCCACCCCCGCCGCAGTGCTGAAACATCCTGAGGCTAATTGGTGTTGCCAAATTGCCCATGGGTGTGAGTGTGCCCTGTGATGGGTTGGTGCCCCATCCTGGGTTGTTCCCTACCTTGTGCCCATGGGCTCCAGACCCCAGTGACCCTGAATAGGGCAAGTGGGTACAGAAAATAGATAGATGGATGGATTATGAATGTGCTTATAACTTAATAAAAAGTTGCCCTTAAGTAAAATGTTACCCGAGGTTGATCATTGCTCCTTTCTATCAAAGGAGGGGGTTCAGCAAAGACTATGCTGTGTATCGAAAGTCCATCTTATTGGGTCTTTATTGCTTCAATAATCTTGTGGATGTCCAAAATCTTTTTTGGAAGCAGCGATTTCCACACTCTCCCT
This sequence comes from Hyperopisus bebe, assembly GCA_026777045.1. Classification (NCBI taxonomy): domain Eukaryota; kingdom Metazoa; phylum Chordata; class Actinopteri; order Osteoglossiformes; family Mormyridae; genus Hyperopisus; species Hyperopisus bebe. Next base: position 9,810,956 of record JAODJW010000094.1, read on the forward strand.
CTGCATTCTCATAGTTTCTGAATTGATCTCAGAGAGCCGCCTCTTGCTTATGATAACGCCACATCTGAGGGGCTTGTGTTCTTCCAGGAGGACTGACTCGTGCATGAGACCAGAATGGAAATGAGTTCCTTCCACAGTCGGCGAGCCATCGTTGTTCCTCATAACACTCACGTCGGCACAAAGAACACGCCCAGCTCCTGCTGACTCCTATCACACTTTAACTCAAATATGAAACTCTGGAAGGTCCACGTTGCCTTTGAAGCATTCCTGCTGTTTATAAAATCTGTCGCTATCGTGATTTTAACTTTTGGTATGCAAATGAAGTGAAATCTAAGTTTATTAGATGTACTCGTTAGCAGTAGATGTAGGTCATGATGTCAGTTAATAATAATTGAAATTATCAATAATAATAAGTAATATAGCAAGAATATAAATACATATATAAATAGCCAGCGACCAGTCGGGGGTGATGTTTCGGCACAGTGGTTAGCATTAGCACCGCAGAGTTTGTGACTCTATTTGTGTGAAGGTGAGCTGGAGTTACCAGATTTGTAATGGTGTGTATGCCCTGTGATAGGCTGGCACCCATCCTGGGTTATGCCCTGCCTTGCCCCTGTAGCTTCCAAGATGGGCAGCAGACCCATGTGCCCCTGAATAGGACAAGTGTGTACAAAAAAATGGATGGATAACTAAGCAGATTAACATGCAAAAGAAGAAATGTGCAAATTGCAGTTACTGACAGCCCAGCCATATATTATACAGATTTACTGCCAGAGTGTAGAAACTGTAAGGCTCATCAACAACCGGTCAGGTTATCGGTATGCAGTTATCATTTAAATTAATGATTTTCCAAACAATTAGTTTAATTAGCAGGCAAAATACAACAACAATCAACAAGAGGTTGACTTCAATTAAACTCAGAATCAGGCTCGGGATCATGTCGAATTTAACTCGGAATCAGCTAGAAAAAATAACACTGTGAACACAACTGAGGCAAAGACAGCATTATGCACGCCTGCCAAATTTATGGTAAAGGGAGCAACTGAAGTTATACAGCAGGTTTGTTTGATTTGCCCAAATGGTTCAGGGATGAAAGTGAATTAAGATCAATGAGCACTGGTGTGACCGTAATGCTGTTTTCTCTGCAGCCTTTCGTTCTGTTCTCCCATGGCTGTCCAAGCTTATCGCCTGACCCGCTTGTTTGTTTCGCTTGGAATCGATAAAATCTTCACCAATGGTCAACATACAACATTAAAGCACCCTGGAAGGCCTGATAACCATATGCGCTGCCTGCTCCGCGTAGCAACCTGGGCAGCACTCCCTGCCGAAGGGGGCTTTTCCCAAACACTCGTTTAAAGTGAATGATGTCACATGTAAAGGTTGGCTGAGACTGTTGATTTAGAGGCTGGCTGCTGGTAATGCAGGCGTGCATGTTCTTACAGTATTTACACTGATGGGGGTCCGAGGAATGACGACACACTGTGCAAGTAACTGACAGGCTGGGGTTAATGGCAAATTAATTGTTAAGGACACAAAATATCAGTTAAACACAATGTTCTTACATTAGAGGGAGAGATATTTTCCAGTGAGGGATAGGTTCAGATGACACTAGGAGTGAAAAGTACTTCACATAATTCATATTGCGCTGCTTTTGGCATTATCCATCAGATTGGTGGTCAGGCTAAATATTTTCTGTGATTTTGGGGAAAACGACCTCAAATGGGTTTCACAGTAAAAGTCTTTTGTTAAAATTAATGCTTAGATAAAATTTTCATCTTACACAAGCTTTGGGGAATAGCCCTCATACTACTTTTGTTCATAATAAAGTCTTTAACATCGTAATACTGTATATTATGGATCTCATACCACATGCATTAGTCAATTCTTCGTATAAACAGAAAAACAATATAACATCATATTCATAGTCATGGGTACGCCGTGGGTAAAACAAAAAAAAAATTGATGTGCATGTAGACCTCTGTGTCACTTACAGGGAGTCTTCCAAGTGGAAGGACTTCATCTTATGCGTTGTGTTGCCATGAAAATGTCTATACGGCTGATCCCCGTTGTACCGATTTCTCAAGAATAAAGACTCCATTCGACAGGGTATCAAGCATAAATAACACGAATACACTTCACTTCTTAGAGCGCCAGATTTCCCAAGAGAGGCATTTCTCTCTCTGTCTTTGCCATTCCAAATTAAACCAAATGTAAACTTAGCTGTTTTATGCAAGTGTTTTTTTTAAGAAAGATCCATTGTTTTTGGCCGAAAAGCAATATAAAATTTGGGAAGAGGAACCTGGTCCTCGTCTCATCGTTACAAAGCCTCCAACTTGCCTGTTTCCCAGAAGTTGCCTCGAGAAAGTCTCCAGGCCAGGCCGCATGGCGCCCAGTTACTATTCCGGTGTCCCAGCCCACGTTCCGCATCCAGAGACCCTATTGCCATTCACCCCAGCGTTCAGAGGCTCCTTTTAAAGACCTTTTTGGATTTTTATCAGATTTCATTTTTAAAAGTTGCCTTTGATGTCACTGTGAACCCTTTGTTCGATGTAAAGTACAAATGTTACACGAAATTCTTATTCAGAACAACATGAAGGAACTTCAATCGCTTTGATTAAAACACTCTCGCAGTATTCTGCAGTATTCTCCTCAAAAATTCCCACATGTTTGTTTTTTTTTTTGCTTCTCTAGTTGGATTTTTTTTTTTTTATTTTGGCCCTGCGCTAAATTAGAAATAGAATACACACTTACCATCTGTAGGCACTTTGTTTTCTCGCTGTTTTCGAGTACCATTTTGCTCTGAATTTGAAACATAGAACAGAATCATAAAAATAAGGTTCAGAGGCCTCAGCACTTAAAACAGAGGCGTATGTGATAGAGGAATCTGCCTACACTCAGAGGTCATGAAGGAGAGAGAAAAAGACATTCTTCAGAATCCAAACCTCGAAGCTTTTAAAGTACCCGAGTCACAAAGGATACAGATTGATAATTCCTGATATGGGAAGGTGCATTCTTATATTGTGCAATTTTTAAAGCTGATTGTTAATTTATCCATCATCATGAGATAAATTTACTATATACATACTCACACAGCTGGAAGATAATGTGTTATACACATTCAGTTCCAGAACGTACAAATCCAGACCAAGATTTTGTTTCAACCAACCACATTAGTGCTCAACTGGTTGGTTGAAACAAAATCGTGGTCTGGATTTGTACTTTCTGGGCCTGAACTTTCCATCTCTGGTGTTATATGTGACTGATAATGCTATAAATACACGTGCTGACAGATTTTTGATTAAAAATGTACAGAAGAATTATTTGTGCTTACCAAAATGTCTGGTTTCTTTCTCTACACCAGCAGCAAGAAAGGCAGTCTCTCGGGGCAAAAAACACACCCGCTCATCTGTCTCTGATGAGGGAGAAGGTCAGGCCGGAGGATAAAGACAAATAACTTCATAAAATAAAGGAACCAGGGTAAATAACATCATTTTTAGATGAGGAAAATCACGGTAATAACTATGACTGTAATAACTTTGACTGTAATAACTATGACGTCAAGTCAAAATTGCACGAAGACTGGCTGCTTTGTAATATCTTTACACTGAAATTTTTCTTTAATGAACCCACAATAGGACTGTGCATTTAGAATCAGAGGCATATTCATTAAATAATAAAGGCGAGGTAATAATTCAGGAGCAGATAGACTAGAATTTTGCAGGATAATTGGGCTTCGGTAAAGACAATGGGGCTGACTAAAAGGTCACATTCCAAACTATAGATGGAGCAACTATAAAATTAATATTTCAGGGCCTTTATACCCAAATGACATCACTAAATCAATAAATGAAAGTAACACCTAAGTTCAGCAGAGTTGGGTTGTCAATCAGCATTCATCAGTTGAACAGAAATATTAATCACATTAATCACATTTTGTATATAATTCCTCCAGTTTGCTTGCACTGTTCTACCATAATATTCAAACGCTTCACTCATTTTCAGTGAATGGTTGGCACCATTAATCTCAATGCCGTTATGTCTGGTTCCTGGATGTCAGGGAACTACCACTTTAATCATTTTTTGATTTGATGTTCATTCTACATTTAATACTAAGTACTATTTTTTTGTCAGTCATCATTATCAACAGCCACTATACCAAAGAATTTGAAGATACATTTAAATTATTTTCAGTGATAATATTCAATTTTTAAACTAGGTATAAAATCTGTTTACCATGGCATTCGATCCTTTGGTATTTAATACGTTAAATTGTGGAAAAGAAAACATGTAAATCGTTGTGGATTCTGGCAGCATGTTATTAAAGGTCAGTGTCATGCCATGGAAACCTTTTTCATTAGTGGTAAAACTGTAAAACCCAGACGAGTGTTTGATAATCAGCGGCCAGTGAGGCACCGCCGCGTTCACCACACCGCTGAAAGATGCGGGGACGTGGAAAAAGCAACGCGTCACCTAAATTTGGCGACAGGATGTTGCACAATTGGCGCAAAAGCCCCAGGAGACGTGATGAAAGGCCTCCCTGCCGTTATCTGGCCCAGCCAGTATCATCAAACGTGCCTCGCCGGCATGGGGCTGGGGAACATGGGGGCAGCCAGCCTCAGACGTGCTCCATGTCACGCGTGTGTCCGCCGCATGGCTCTGACACGCATGACGAGGTGAATCCCGGCCCATTCTCTGTAAGGGCTTTTTGTGCCTCCGTGGTATCTCTCCCTCCATGTACAGCCCAAATACAAGGAATTTGTTTTGGCATAATTGGTCAACTTAAAGTAAAATAATGTAAGTTACAACAATAATGTAATTAGTATAAAGCAATAACCAACAAGCAGCACAGAGAGTATGCAAGTATGCAAAATGAGGTGCAATGGGACGAACCGCCAGACAGTCCAGCAATCAGCAGCAATTACCGGAACATTCTAAGGGTGCAGCACTTATCAATATCTCAGGTTTTAAATGCTAGCTGTGGTGAGTCAGCATTAGAACTGGAATAGACATAGGAAGTATTTGCTGAAAAGCTCTGGGTGATTCACAAATGCAGTCCATGCCATGAGGAAACAGTCAAATTGCAGTAATATAGCGCCAAGGCGTTCTCTGGTGCCCTTTAAAGAGGCAACGCTGGGAAACAAAACCGCATTTTTAAATTATAAGTATTAAAGGAAAAAACAGTTATGGGAAGCAGGACTCTGCTGGCTAAAGAATCCACACGTCGTGACTTTCTGCTGTTCGGCAGACTCTGATGGATCACATGACATCACTGCTGCATTTCCTTTGATGTGCTTTGCTTTTTTTTTGTTGTTGCCCAGCAAAGGTATCGCCAGCATATAGAAAAAGAAAGAAAGATAAACAGAGATTTCAAAACTATTGATATGAAGACATCAAATATTCAGCGTCCAGCATTTTCTGTCTCAGTTTAACTGATATATTGACAGGCTAAAATTATAAATAAAAAAAAGAGGAATCGGGGAGGGGGGGGGGATTTCAGCCTAAACCAACAACAGCAAAAAAAGAGAGCGGGTGAAAGGGAGAGGCTAATTTCCAGTGGCAGGGGGCCCTTTCATCCGAAGCCATGCCTTGAACTGTACTTTGTTTAATTATTAAATGGGGGGGCTTGCTCAGCAGGATGGCAGCGCTTTGATGGTGCTTAAATCCAGCCCTGTTGACGGGCCGCGGTCACCCGCCTCTGTTTGCGTGCTTACCTACGACAGCCGCCGAATGCTAATCCTCTAAATGCAATATTTATTAATGATGCCAAGAAATGTCATTTTGGACCCCCCCACACCTTCACTCTTTGGGTCTCTACTGTTCAGATTATCTATTTACCCCCCAAAGATCTGTAACTGGCAACCCATCCCCCCCAGTCCACACACACACCATTTCTTTTCTAATAGAATTGGCTTTTCTTGGCAATGGGGCTGTCTTCCTTGCAGACGGTGTACAGATGCCTATTGATTTCCCCAAGAACTTGAAAATAATTTTTAAAAAAATGTATAAATCATGAAGCTGGCCAGTACTCCACAAACGGACAGCGACATCTGATATCTGAGTATGTCAAAAGGTGAGTGTGATGTTTGAGCCACTTACCGATTTTTTGGGTTAAATGATGACTGTTGAAGGCACCCTGAAGACATCTTGATGTTTAAGAGGACTGAATAGCGTCTAAACAACACCCCGACACCCATTTTACACCTGATCAGCTAGGGCACCTACTCAACATACACCTAAACACAACAAAAATGAAATCTGTTTACATCAAGTAACACTAAACTTTTCACGTTTCACCAGCTAAGCGGGCTTTTCCCTGTGTTCAGTACGCTTCCATAATAGGTGATGAAAGATTATGAATTCGTTTTAATTATACGATTATACGTCATTGGGTCCCACAAAATGAAGAATTATGAAATACAGTATGTGTGGAAATACTTATAGGGAAATTATTGTGATAATAGTAATAATTACAGCAATGTCAGCTTCTTTTAATTTAGCTTTATCTTAAAAGGCTCATATGCTAAATGTTGCTTAGAGTTAATGAAGTAATCTTCAGTATAATGAATGATCTGAAGGTTTCAAAGCTCTCACTAACACAGTGCATGATATTTTACACAAAAAGATGAGTTGGTGCAAATGGATTAGCGGCATTTTACCTTGATAATTGCTCCTTGTCATTATTTGCTGACATCTGACAGAATTAACTGAACAACTGCCAATAAACACGAAATGAAGAGATAAGCCTTTGAAAGGAAGGGTTGTTGGGTTGTCAGTTAATCTGGCATGATACGGTGTTTTTGTGTATTTGCATTATTACTTTATGTAAACATTCCAGTCACCATAAATAGACAGTGGTAATGATTACTGTGGAGAGTCCCAGTCTATGACACTCGGAGTGACCGGTATAGAGAGTCA
>JAODJW010000094.1:9821381-9838809 GCA_026777045.1 Hyperopisus bebe
GTTTTAGCGTGGGGGCGCCAGCGTGCCAGGCCACACGGGGTGGGTGGGGGGGGGCACAGCTTCTGCTTTTTAAAGCCCCATTTTAGGCTTTTACAGGGTCTCTGCAGCAAACAGCACCACACCACCCTGTTTCATGTCCTTGAGAACATTGCAGAACCCACTGCTACTGACCAGTGTCGTTCAGCAGTAAACATGAAAACACAGACATTCTCTTTCATACATATTTGCATGTCCATCAGAGCAATTATTATAATCTGTCCTAATGATCATATTCGGTTCTTCCACATTCTCACACACGCCACCTTCTGGCCAAAGCTGTTGTGCATACCTGCAACCTGATAACACACACAATACCGACCTATCCCCAAGTTATGACCGATTCTACAATCAAAAGCTGCTTACTCTGTTTTGCCAGCCTCAGGACCCTCCGAGAAAGGATGATGCTTCCAGACTTTTCTCGAACAGACTTCCACAGCATAGTGTTTCTGGATCCGGCAAATATGTCCAGTTAATTATAAAATGCTCTTTATACATCGTTCCTTACCAGGGGTGTCATTGGGACAAGGATACCTTGGCAGATTTAGGGGACCAGCCCTTTTAGGGAGCCCTGAATACAAAATATTGAATTAAAGTTTTATGCTAAGAACATTATACCTGCACTTTGCAAAGTTTACTGTGGGGGACTCCTATTTCTTGTAATTGAAAGTGACGCCCTTAGCAGGGGGTGCAAGGTGACATTTATTCCAGGGTCCCGGAATTTATAACACCCTTGTTCCAAACCCTAGTCACAGGTGAACACTTCTAGTCTGTGCTTCACCTAGTTTACTAGTCGAGGCTTTACTTAGCTGGGAGACTGTTTGCACTGTAAAGTCAGTAAGTTTGTAAATTAAATACTTGCTTGAATAAGATCTTTTCTTGCTTAAATAAATTCCCAATGCAATAATGCAATAACGAATGTTGTGCTCATTCAGTTGGAGGCAGAGAAGATGGGTGTTAAAAAGCTTTTTTCAGATTTTTGTGGAAATACTATCGATTATTGGCTTCCAGACCAAAATGAATGTTGAAGTGACAACTGCACATCACTGTGATTAAACAGTGTAACAATTTGTTGCTCCAAAGTTCTTGCTGCCTTATGATTTTGCTCCCGAGGACATTTAATCTTTAGATGTCCTCCATATTTGTCATTGATAGCTTAAGAAACAAACAGAATTTTAAAAAATAACAATTGTTTGAGTTGCACTCATGTTTTATTCATGGCACAGAATCAAGCAAATGATTTCATTTGTGAGAGGGACACGTTTTTTTATGAACTTAATGTTCACTTAACATTAATAGAGGAACATGGAGTGTGACTACGTGAGATTAATGTCAAGCGAATACCTGGTGCAATTAATGTCACTTCTCTGTCAAAAAATAAACAACGATAGTAATAATATTACAATTAAAAACAGTGAATAGCCAGTGAATCAGTCTTCTTATTGCTGGCCACAAAGCTTCCATGCTTAGACAGGTAAAACCGAACGTGTTTATATTAAAGCATTTCCCAGGGGACATGTGATGATTAATGAATTCACTGTCACTTCCATGTCTGAGGCTCCAGACGGTTTGCGCTTGTATTCAGCTAATTAAGCGGAATGAAGCGGGAATCGGATTCTCCTTTGCTGATGATTAACAACTTGGGGAGCTGATTGGGAAATCCTGCACACGGAAGGCATGGCTGAATCAATGGGAGCATTGTCCCTATTGGTCTGGCCCTAACCCTTCACCAGGTGCATACATAGCCGGCAATATTTACTCTGGTTTGTTTTGTACCAGGAAAACCCGATCTTTTATTGCCTACTATCTTTTAATGTTCTCAGGGAAATTTTAGGACCTTTGCCCAAGATGATTTAATTACCTCGTAAGTGAGTTTAGCATAGAACACACTAAAAAGATCCCTTTGAAATACAGAAAAAAAGACACTTTAAAAAAGACACATACAGAAAAATCGATACTTTAATGTTAGAATTGATTCCTACATGAAACATTCAATATCGAAAGAATGGATACTTCAGTGGCAATCCACCTCCTGGAATTTGAACAGCCCCCAAAAAGTGAGAATCACCAAGAAAACACTCATGAACATCTATCTGTATTTATAGTCATTTGACATGAAAGTTAATAAAACCAGTATTTGGCGAAGGTGTGCAGCTGTGGTCTTGATACAAAGGAACTGTAACGATATAGCATCAAAGAGTTATTTAGTTAATCTTCACTGAATTTACAAAGTTCCTGTAAATTTGGTTCCCAAGAGCAGGGGTGCCGGAGTTTTTCTGGTTGGTTTCACTGTATCACACACATAGCAGTGCAGCTTCATGGGAAAAGTCATGGCAGTGGGTTTGGGGGGGGGCTGAACCTGAGCAGCAGGTTTTGCAATTGCTCAAGTAGTAATGACACTCTCTCCTCTTCTGTGGTCTATGAACAGAACAGCTTGGAATGGAACAGAACCGGAACCAGGGCTTTTGCGATAAAGGTACCACTTTTCAGTACCTGGTGGGACATCAGGGAGGTAAACGAAACACCTGCTGAAACTGGGAAGGAGAACCAGCACAAACGATTATGCCAGTCTGGCTCTCCTTCTGGGCCTGACACTGGCCACCTCCCCATCATTTCCCACATATATCTTTATCTCTCATCCCCTTTGGCAGCTCCCCGCGCCAGATACCTATCCGGGGCACCTCCTCACTAATGCCTTGCTATGCAGATTTGGGCCGCCCAAGGCGAGCGGGTTCACGGGTCTCCCTGTGAGCTTTGAAGTGACGCTAAATGCCACTGGCTCACCCGCCTTATCTGATCACCTCCGGGCCAAAGGGTGGCATCTGCGGGGACAGACGAGTCCCCCAGCCTCTGGCTTTCGCTGACAATGGCGAGCCAGGAAATGTCAACAGCTGCAACAAGCTAAGCGTAACAGGGAAAGCCCCTATTGCCATTGTGACCAAGCCCCCCTGCCCCACAGGGAAAAAAAAAAATAAAACATTTTTTTTTCTGATCTTACCCAACAAACACCTCAGTAAATGGCAGTTATTTAAAAAAATTATGAAACAGCACTTTGAATCGGAAGAAATATACTTCTGAGAAGTAATCAATATGCCAGTGGGTCCTTCCTATTTCCTTCACACAAAATCTCTCCTGAGGGGTCAAGGGTAAGCGTTCCTCGATTGTCTGATTTTATGTGTTGCCATTTTAATTACTGCAGCAATTAAACAGAGAGAGGAAAGGCGCTTTTTCATGTCCTAAACAATCCGATCCAATCCTACTGAGTGATGCAAAAAGCCATTCCTCATTACAAAGTGGTCTTTGAAGAACATTCCACTATTATTTAACTTTTCTCACGAGGATAAGGGCATTTAGCGTTTGCTGTTGGGGGGGGGGGGGGGTGCGGGTGTTATTAACTACTTGTCCATCGCCAAAAGACTGGTCTGGGCATTTGGGAGTGACAAAAGATAATAAAACAGAATCTCTAACCCACCAATGTTAAATCACCTCCGCTAAACGGGCCCAATTTGTTTGCCCGTGACATACCCTTAAATCCAGTGTAATCAAACTGTTTTTCATTTTTATGGCTAAACTGGCCTCTTAAAGGGATTGTTGCAGAATACCCTATTCATGTTCCTGGGTCTGAAAAATATGCTTCACATGTCAGGCAGGACATATATAGTTGTACATTATGAGAAATACGTATGTGTAATATTTAAATTGTAAAAAAGCGGCATTTTTAGGTATGTGACACATTTTCTACATGGCAGGTTGGGGAACAGAAAATAGGATGAATTTCCTGAAGATTGCATTGCACTTGTCAGAGCCCTAACCGAAAATTTATACAAAGCAAACACTTCCTTGAATATTTATTACACATTTTCCCAAAAAATTCGTTCAAATTCAGTGGCATTAAATCCATTAGTAGATAAAAGCAAATCTGACAGACTCCCCAAGGGCACGCAGCAAAACCCGAGTGATTTTCATGTTTTTTTTTTTTTTTTTTTGTACCTAGAGCGTAATTAAAAATTTACACCTGCTGCGGATTCATTATTTACACACGCGTCTTTTTTATTCATCTTCACTGACACGCGTTTGCGTCTGTCAGACGCATACAGACGCGCAGTAAGTTTGCGCGTCTCCCGATCCTGGTGCACGGTTTCCATATGTGCGGCGCGCCCCGCTCGCCCGGGTGAGAAGCGCGCGTCCGCGCCGCTCGCCTCTTGCGTGAAAACGGGAGAGCCTGACGGGTCCTCAAGCGCTGTCCCACGCACGGCGCTCGTCGGATCACTCCTTGCTTGTTTGGATGCTGATAAATAATGCTTTAGATACAAGTTATTGAACGCTGTACAATTCAAACGTAACTGGTAACTGATGTACAGTGTTTTTTTTTTTCTTGATTTTATTTACTACTATTTTTTAAGACAACGACCTGGAATGCACGTTTTAAATCCGGAGTCTGTGCTTTCTTTCCTTTGTGCTTATCAAACCTCAGAAAGCAGAACAGTCCTTACCATATTAGTCATTGAACAAGTCAAGCAGATTCCACCATGCGCAAAGTCATGTGGGTGTCTCGCTTATAACATCTTCAAATATGCTTTTTTAAAAAGTTTTTTTCCGAAACCACATAAGTTGAGTTTTAACTTCTTAAAAAAAAACGCCTGCCAAGTATTGTACTCCTCCAGGTCCTGAGATTCCTAAGTATATCCTTGTGCGCGCGCATTTCATTTTCATTAAAAAGAAAAATCAGCCTCTTTGACCACAGCCTCTGACATCTGTTTGGGAGAGTTTTTTTTGTTTTTTTCCAGGGGGGAGGGGTGTCAGCCACATATCAATGGTAGATTAATACAGGGAAGATTATTTGCTTGGCAAGGTAACAGAGAGCAGTGGTGCAGATATTCCCCATTTTAATCGAGAGACTTGGGGGAGGCCGGTCCTCGGGGAGCGCTTTCTGCGTACGTCTCCTACCTTTTTGAGCCGGAAAGCCAGGATATATTTGTGGTTTTCTGGCTCTGAAGTGTGAGCAGCTGATGGCTCCCTTCATGCTAAGTAAACACTTCCATTTTAGAGTGGTGCGACAGCTACGTACAGCCATTTTGGAGCTTAATCCCTAAAGTGTTGCAGTTTATGCTGGAAAGCTGCAGCTTGCTGGCGCTGGAGGCGTCAGCTTATTACCTGCCTTTGCACAGAAAATACAGTAAATTACAACCGACTTTTTGTAGACTCTAGTATTTCGTACCCATCTATCTTCCTGCCATTTATCCTGGCTAGTTTCATAAAGGTGGGGGGGGGATGGTGAGGCCTGAAGATAACCCCAGGCAGTGCAGGGGACAAGGGTGGGGCTCACCCAGGATGGGGGAGTAAGAAATATTGTATGAAATAATTTACTTACATAAGTTTTAAAGTACTGTTTACTTTTATCGCCATGGATACTTGTCAGAGAGTGGGTGAAGCAGTGACAGGTGAACGTGTCAAATGGTTAATCTGGCAGACATTACTGAGTGGGGGGGGGGGGCCACTGGGGGGATTGCATCACTTGGCCATTAACCTTGCAGATCCCTGCAATACTGGTGGGTGGGGTACAGCATGGCCCCGGCTGGTGGGGGGGGGGGGGGGTTGTTGAATTTCTATACTAGAATATCTGCTTCTTGTTCCCTCTGAATCTGAGCGGCGGAAAACCGATCTTACCGTTTTATTCCTGCACTGCTGCCCTCACCACCTTTGTGTTCATAGGCAGGGCAGCGGCCGCGGTACCAGCTTTAATGCAGCCCCCCCCATTACTGTGTGAGCAGAGGAGAGACACCCGCCCAATCATGAAAAGGGGTATGGGGCCAATTCAAAGGATTCGCCCACTTCAGCCGCGCATCTGGTAATGTCTCATTACGCAACATGTGCGGCATCGCCGGTCCGTTACTGCCATGCTCTCGGACCCGTTCTTTTTGTCTCCTTCATCATCTGGCACCCATTACCGGGGCGAGATGACCTGAAATAATGCTCACACCCTCAGCTTTCCCTGCTGTGCTGCTCAGGGTAGTAGAGCGGTTAACGTAGTGTGCAAACGTGCATCACCTGGGCCTTGGGCCGGCCCAGTTCACACCTACCATATATTAAACGTGCGAGGAAAGTATTTGACCCCTTGCACTTCATGAAGGATTTACTGCTGAGAATGGTCCATCGCTCCATATTCGGGCCAGATGAGAAAGGTTCTGTCACATTCATCGAGGGCAACACTTCTTGTAAAGACTGTTTTTTTAATTATCTCTCCTCTACTACTGTACTTCCTTTGTGGGAGCTACAAACCGGATGCTCTTCCATTCTGTCGTGTTTGACACAAATCAAACAATGCGTTCTAGAAGCAGACCTACACAGAAATATAAAATATGTAAACGGTGCACTTTGATTGGGTGTTAATAATTAATTATTATGTATACACCAGTTTTCTATAGGAGAGATAACGAAACAGACACAGTATGTTACAAATTAAACTTAAAATCCCTGTAATCCTGACCAAATTAAATTTAGATGATGGTTGGATGGATAATATCGGTGTACATTTAAATATCTGTATATTATATATCTGTATGTTGTTTGATGTGCATAGTGTTTCTTATTATCTTTGCATTCCAATATTTCAATATATTTTCCATATAAATTTATATAATTCTGCATGTAACTAAGGGCTAGTTCCAGTTAAACAATAATCCTAATCAGGTCTGCTCAGCCATCATACCGCCTTTTTTATCAAGGCCATCAGTGAATAACAGAAAGAGAATTTTTAATATCTCTATTGTGCCGACTGGCTGCATAGTCAGGGCCTGACAATGTCATTGATAAGCATTCTGCTCTCATCCCAAGCATCACCTGTCATCGAGGTATTAAAATCACACCTGTTCCTGGCACAAATTGTGGACCCGAGGACCCCACACAGGCCCAGGAAGCCCCTTATTCTCAATAGCTGTCATGCATTCATTTCTCATTTTGTAATTGTAGCTTCTCACTATGTAATGAAAATGCAGGCATTGTCACCTGCCTGCGTTGTCACTTTCCATAGTGTCTATTTCAGTGTCTCCCAATCCGATACTCGGGGACCCGCAGGTAGTCCACGTTTTTGATCCCTCCCAACTCCCTATGTGGACTGTCTGGCAGGGACCTGGGAGAGAACAAAAACGTGGATCATCTGTGGATCCCCGAGGACCGGGTTAGGAACCACTGGTCTTGGTTAATACTTTTTGTACATCTGACAGACCAGGTGTGTGGCATGCAAGACTTGTGCCTTCTGAAAATCTCATAAGCAATAAATCTATTAATGCATACACATACTCAAACTGTGCATAATTTATGCACAAAAAATGTGCATGTGAACCATATACACTTAAGAACAATTGTGGTTTGGGGACAACAGAGACAAGCAGGAAACCATTATCCTTGCCATCTCTCAAACTCTAATGCAGGCTGGAGTCGATTCATTTCAAGGCAGAGCGATTCATTTCTCCTAAGTAGAGTTCACTTCCAGTTGCAATTTTATACCTACGCACATTTACTGACAAAGTAAACATTACACTTGTGGACTTTATTTTCTCATATATATTGCCACACACTCACACACACTCACCCAAATATATACAAACAGAGGCATAATGAACGGAGTAAATGGGAAGAAAATACCATGGTGTGAGAACTGAGTGGGTGTAGTGATGATGAAACCAAGATGTTCTGATGTTTTCAAAAGCTCTTTGGGAAACTGAAGGACAATATGAGAGCTTGAGATTGTTGACTCATTTTGTGACTTTAAACATGGTGCATTGTTAGAGATGGCACCAAAAACAGGGGGGACTGGATGACAGGGATGTTAAAGCAAGTTTATCAGCACTGTTATAAAAAAAGACACCTTGAGCAAGGGAACAGCCATGTACCCCTCATTGCTGTTTCCATTCCAGAGATACAAAAATAAACATTATAAGCATTTTTGCCAGAGCCATCATGCAGTCTGTGATTGGTTATCTCAAGAGGAAGAGATACCTGTTATCAAGATTTCAGCATTATTGAATGGTTATCTTGGAATAACAAACCCGGTATACATTGTGGATGAATGATGATTAGGCTGAGATCAAGGGAGACGTTATCCAAAGATATGGGGAAAATGAAGCCAGTCTACTGTCTCATTATCTCATAACAGTAAAGGAATATTGAAGAAATGTGACCCCTGTGGCATATTAAAATGTATTTAAAATGTAATCTAAGTAGGTGATATTTTATTAATTAGATGCCAGGCACTTTGAAAAACAATAGCTTAGGTCATTGCAGCAGAAAGATGCTAGCCACTTGTTAAAAAAAAGTGTTGGCGTCCACACCGTGTTCCTGCATAACACTCGTGTTCATTATCACTAAATAAGAGGTAACACCATTAGCAGTGCAAGTGAAGGGATTGATCTCATGCCTTGATATCCAGAAAGCTTCACTGATAGACTCTGTACAGTTAGCGTAGCCACCCATCGCCAGCTAACATCTTTAGCATTCTGTTTTGTCAAAGCCTGCTGCGTGTTTGTGTTGGAAAGATCAGTCATGCAATACCGGTCCTAGGGTGGGCGAGCATCAGAGCTGGGGCCCCCTGCCTGAGGAAAAGTGAAATTGGCTGGCAAGTCGGCACCCTCTCAGAAGTTGTTGCCCTTAGCAGCTGCCTGTGTCACCTACCTGTATAGAATTGACTGGCCCTGCATTCACTTACAAAATATCAAGTTATGTCTACTTTTTTCATATGGAATTCAAGGAAATGCTACTATTTTATTGTATCCATCCATCCATCTTCTGCAATCCCTTATTCTATTCAGGGCCACAAGGGTTCTGTAGCCTATCCCAGAGGCTACGGATGCAAGGCAGGGGGCGCCAAACCCATCGTGGGACAGACTCACACCCCAGTCACCCACACATGGGCAATTTGATGATTCCAATTAACCTCAGCATGTTTTTGGACTGTGGGAGGAAACCAGAGAACCCAGATGAAACCCCATGACGACATGGGGAGAAGATGCAAACCCCACACACTTAGAGCTATGGTGGAGACCAGGTCTCAGAGGTGTGAGGTAACAGTGCTAACCAGTGCACCTCTATACTGCTCCCTTCATTATGTTTTACTATAATATTCATTTATTTTGACAAAGATCCCAAAAGCTTCACTCATTTTGCTGTCTTTATACAAACTACCTTTCTACCTAACTGAGCGGCTAAGAATGCCATCTTAGAAAAAACAACATTGATTTAACATGCCTATTGGATGCTTTCATCTTCCAGCATATAACTCCACTTTATCAGTCCTGGGATTAGACTCCTAATCATCACAACCCCCATCATTAATTAAGTGGCCATTGAAGATGGATGGATGAATAATCAATTGCTTTCAGAGCTGCTGTGAGTGATGTACCAGGTAAGTGGGTAAGGAACCGTGCTTTGGTCTAGTAGCAGGGTCACTGTCTTGATCTGTGTCACCCTCAAATTTATCTGTATAAATTGCTCAGGGACACACGGGTGAGTTGTGTTGTCACTTCGGATAACATGGATGTCCCCTCAGAAGTCAAAAAAATGAATCTCTCTTGAAGCACCCTTTTGTCAAATATTTAACAATGTAGGGCAAGGACTTTGAGGTAGGATACATGAACTGATGTTCCTCCTGGCTGGTTATGAGGTCAGGGGGTGGGGGCAGGGCCCCCCAACTGTGTAAAAATGAGGCGATGATGCACCTTTCCTGGCAGGCAGACATGTCAGAGAGTGGCTCATTCCACCCATCCGTCCCTTTTAAGCAGCTCCGCACTGCCCACCCTTCTCTAATTGAGTGTAATTATGACTCACAAAGCACTGACTGTCTGGTGAGCAGCAGCTCCTAGATCTCATCTTTCTGCATTTAATTTAAAACTCTGTCGACTCACACTTCAGTAGGAAAGTCTGTTCTAGCAACAATCTGAGACACATCAACTGTAAAGGATAATCTTGTCTCTAAACATAAATGACTCAATTCAATTATTAATCATGATACTTCCCACAAAAATTAAATATAACTCTTCTTATATCACTATTAGTGCTAAATCAGCTGTAATTGGGAGCAGTGTATGGCTCAGCGGGCTAAGCCTCTATGTTTGTGATCTGAAGGCTGCCAGTTTGAGACTGACCTCCCCACATTTGCGGGTCCTTGAGCGAGGCCCTTAACCCCCAGCTCCATAGGTGCTGCTATGGGTGGCTGCCCTTCATAGCCAGCTTGCTCCCACTGAGATCAATAAAGTATCTATTATTACTGTATTATTATAACTTGAAAATAGAACTATAGCCTAACTTGACACACTTATTTTAGCTTTATTGCAAAGGAGGTATCATCTTGTGTCTAATATCCAATTACAAATACAATGATAACATACTAAGAATAACACTGGTGCTTTTTTCATATGTATACTTACTCTGAAGCCAAAAAAGCCAATACAGAGCACAACCGCCAGCTCATGCTAACATCTAAGAGGCACTGCCTGAGTATTATGACACGCAATGACAAAAGTATTGTGACACCAGCTTGTGCAACATCTCTCTCTGAAGGGTATTAATATGAAGTTGGTCCACCCTTAGTTGCTATAATAGCTTTTACTCTTT
Organism: Hyperopisus bebe; assembly: GCA_026777045.1. Lineage (NCBI taxonomy): Eukaryota > Metazoa > Chordata > Actinopteri > Osteoglossiformes > Mormyridae > Hyperopisus > Hyperopisus bebe. The sequence goes on from JAODJW010000094.1 coordinate 9,832,026, forward strand.
CCATTAGATGTTGGAACATTGCTGGTGGGATCTGCTGCCATTCAGGTTGGGTGTTGATGTTGGGTGATCAGCTCCCATTCTGTGGCTACTACTTCACAGCTGAACTTACACACTCGGTTGACCAGGGCAGCTCAAGCAGGACAAAAATGTAGGGTACTGACTAATGGTGTCCAATGGTGGTGATCGGCTGGCTAACCTCTTCTGCATGACCATCCATTTTGCCGCCATTCTTTGATGCTGGAGATTGCATGGCTGTGTGCTTAATTATAAACCTGTATGTCAGCAATAGGTGTGACTTATGTGGCCAATTGCTGTAATTATTATGGGTGTTCCTATACTTTTGTACACTAATTGTGTATTAGTAAGAGGCTTCATTTGTGGAGAAGATGAATAGCAGGCAACTAGTCACCATCACTACTATACAGACATGAGCTGTGAATAAGACACTAAATTAATCACAATGAAACCTTGTTTGTCATCTTTAACATAAAAACCCAGCTTCTGTGAGTAAATAGATAACAGCCATCACACATGTCTGGATGCTCATTCAGTAACAAATGCCGTGCAGACAAAGACCACCATTAGGCACCATGAAGTCAGTGATTAGCCCCAAAAAACAACAGTGATCTTTATCGATACTCTTCTCCAGTGTGTGAAATTGCAGCCTGTGAGACTCGCCTTTCGGCAAACCAGTGAAGGCCGACCACACTGGTGCAGGCTATAGGTTCGCACCCCACATCCAAGGCTTGGTCCCAGGAATATGTTTATGTTCCTCAGTAGAGCATTAGCAACAAATACAGCCTTCTGCATTCTTATGACTACATATATTACATACGTATAGCATATTATAAAAAATAGTATCTATTCATTTCCTGGTTGGAGATTATACTGTATGCACAGTACTGTGCAAATGTCTTAGGCAGTCAAAGAAAATGATGCTAAAATGATCTTCCTGTTGATGCAAAACTACAGTGTCTGTGAAAGTATGTCAGCGTAGCCATTTCCAAACCTCTGCTAAAGTCACCCCAGTATGTGCAGCGACTGTCCGGTACTCCCATGCATTTTTTATACTTGACCTCATATTGGTATGGAAGAGGATTAGGGCCAACTTGAAAATATTATGTAAATTCTGACTTTTTTCTCAGAATTCTGACTTTAATCTCAGAATTCTGACTTTTTTTCTAAACTCAGAATTCAAATAATATTTTCATGGTGGCCCTAATCCTCTTCCATATATTGGTAATGCATACTTTATTGAATCCATCCATCCATCCATCCATTCTCCAACCCGCCTTATCCTATTGGGTCGCGGGGGGTCCGGAGCCTATCCCAGAAGCAATGGGCACGAGGCAGGGAACAACACTGGACAAGTTAATTATTTGCACTAGTGCTGAAATTTAACAAATGAATGGAATGTCTGTTCTTCTAGCCATCCAGCAATGCATCAGTAACTTTTCGGAGAACAGAGAAAAATCCCTGTCAGTTTTCTTTGTCTTACCATCTCATTTTAAATTGTGTTTTTTGTTCTGAGCAGATATGCAAAGTACTGTGTGTAGTATTATAATCTGGTAGTTAATCTTGCTGGACATATGTATGTTCTGTTATTTCTGTTGCTTGCTGGTGTGTCTCCGTGTTTTGTGTTGCCAGTCCTTACAGCAAATGAGAGTGAGGGATTCGAATGGTGTCTAAAAGACCACAGAGGGACGGCTTCCATGTCACTGTTTATGAAGATCCCAGTAATGAAGGCTGGACTTTTAGATGTGTTTACTGAGCAGCGCTGAACCACACAATAATCCCCTGTAACGCCCTGGATCCCCCGACACACTAAGCCGGCGCGTGACTGTTCCTCCTGCTCCCGGATTGTTTATGGCCGTGTCTAGCCTTGGTGTTTGCCTCCTGTTCCCTGCACCCATCCCTGTGACGATCCCTTCTGCTTTAGCTGCTAACTTTCCGCACATTGTATTCCTTGTCACCTTTCCTTTCGCCCCATCTGCTCTACTGTTTGTTCATCCCTTTATCACTCCTCCCAGTAACGCTGTTTCATTAGGGTTTTTCTCTGCAAAGCAAACATCGGTCACTGAATTACACGCCCAAAATGCCGTCCAATTTTTAAGTTCTCAAGATGAGAACAAATCGTCTGCTGCCTTATTATCCACAATGGCTCTTAGTCCCAGCTACCATCAAGTTTGAACCCAACTTGTTATGAAGGGCTTAAGATAATCCATTGAGCATCACAAGCGCCACTGCCCACTGAATAACTCCAACAGAGCAGTGTTTCCCAATCCGGTCCTCGGGGACCCACAGACGATCCACATTTTTGCTCCCTCCTGGCTCCCTGCCAGACAGTCCACACAGGGAGCAAAAACATAGACTATCTGCGGCTGCCTGAGGCCCAGGTTGGGAAACACTATTATAGAGAATCTTCATGCACCTCTCATCTCTTAAGAGAATAACACTTTCCCAAAACCTGTCTAGACTGCGTTCTTCCCGAGAGACCAATGTCTTTGCATCTTCGCCATGCTGACGCTTCATTAAGGTGAAGCAATTGACAGATTCTGCATAATAACACTCACTGTAATTATTTATATGCTGGAAGTTCACATAGACAGGATCAATGTACAAGCAATGCCTTGTGTCCTTTCTTTGAATATATAACTTTTTCATAACTGACAAGTCTTGCTTATATGAAATAACACTGTTTGCTAACTTAGTAGGATTTAATTATTACATTTTACCGAGGGGCTGTGTTGAATATCTTCTCCCAAAGTCACCTTTTATTTAGTCATATTAATTGTTCTGGTCTTGGGAGAGAATTTATGTTGCAGATATGGGTATGTGATGCCCAGAAAATCAACTTGGCCAAAACGGATTAGTGACAATGTTTTAAAATAAAGTGAGAATGTAACTAAATGTTAAGTTGCTTTTTATGCGGTCCACCTCTGTAACAAATTTGCCATCGCTTGCCTGTCCATGAATAGCAGCTTTCTTCCTGAGGATGGGAAGCAGATTTAAAGCACACATTATCACTGCTCATCGTCACTCTTACGGACATAATTTATTATCCTGCATGCATTGTTTGCCCAAAAAAAAGCACCTGTATTATTTGTGGATTGCAATACAAACTGATTATTAGGTGCGTCCATCTCTTGTGACTTTATATGTGTCACTCTGGTAGACTGTAAAAAAGTGCCGTCGTTTGAAAGCGCAGTTGTCGTGACAGGTACCACACCTGCTCTGAAGCTCTGCTGGATGTAAACCCTCTGTGACTCAGCACCTCTCACATCAGCATCTAACAGCAACCGTATTTAAGTTTGCCCTTCGCTTAATTAATCTCGCTTTTCTATTTGCATATTCTAATTTATGTGCTACACCCATGCTGGATCTACAATCTGAAGAACGTAAGTCATCTGAGTTTGGACACAATTTTTTTGTTATTCTGATTGTGTTGTGTTGTTGATGTAGCATAGTTTTAAGTTACTTTCCTGTATGTTGTTTTATTCTAATCTATGAAATATAGAATCTCAGCATACGCATGGGAAGTATATTTGGATGTGAGTTTTTGCATTAAAGGATTATTTATCATGGCTCCTATAAGGAATATGCTTGGAAAGACAGCATTTGTTACCTTTTTCTGGAAACTATCACATGATGACATTAAATGTCTCCTGACAAATTAAAAGTATCGAGGTTAAATGTCTCCATTCACCATGTCAAGATGAAATGTTCGAAAAGGGCATGATCTCAAACACTCAGAGGAAAGTATTTGTTCTGTGACCACATATCTATATAACTTTTGAGTTCCATCCTTTTTTTTTGCCGTGATTTGCCTCGGAATAGTGCTCGTCTGCCGGTGAAATGAAGCTGTGCTCTGTTTTTCTACCTCCCTCTGTGCCCCCTTCACTCTCAGCACTTCCCACACGTTCCTCTAATGCTGTGACTTCTTAAAAAAACGCACTACCATGAGAGATTAACAAAAAGATTGCAGTAACAGAGGAGTCAGGGAAACGGGCTGTGCAGGATCTTTCTTCCGTTGCTTATTATGGGAAAAATCCAGCCATATCCTGAAGAGTTCAGTTTCAGGAGCAAGTTTATTTTTCGCAGCACACTCAGGCGTCAGTTATAGGGCTTTACTTTGTCTCACCTTCACATCGCAGCTTAGGGAATCGCCGTGGTAACAGTGCCATGCCTAGGAAGTGGCTGCCAACCTTTATGTCGCCTTTGTAAAAAATGAGCAAATAAACCTGCTGTGGCCCTTGCTTTGTTTGGAGGATGCAGCTGTGCACTGCGCCTGGTTTGGGTAATTGTTCTGAGTTCCCAAATGGAATGGAATGCATTGGTGTGAGCTGAAATGACACTTTATTCACTATTGTATAAGCACAGGTACATAGGAATTCTTTATTCATTATATCACCTATCCTGTTCTCCTGTGAGACACACCAGTGAGCGAGAAGCTTGGGGTCAGAGCACTGGGTCAGCCATGTGCAGGGTTAAGAGCCCAATACTACTACGATTACTTTTCAGGCCATGGGGGTTGAACTGACAACCTTTTGAACATGGGCACAGACTCCTAACCTGTAGAGTCACACAATGGCCCCCGCATCCCACTGTCGATATAGGTGGAGATCAGTCTGCCCTCCAAGCCTTTGATTATCACAAACCCCATCCTCACCCACGCCTCACAGAGACCTCAGAGCATTTGTCCATAAAAAAGAACCCCAGTGAGCGATGCTGGATCGAGAGTAATACATGTACGTCTTTTGATCTCTGGCACACTTTTGGCTCCAAAAACTGCTTTATAGACCGAGGTCTCTGCATCGCCGGCCGACGACTGTCACCAGATTGTGTCTTGACACTGGACAATGCTGCCCCTTCTCCCTACACCGGAGCTGTTAATCCCTTAGAATGTCCCTCAGATGTGGTTATGGCTGTTTTGGAATATGGCTTTCAAGCTGTTACCGAGTTCCTTTGGTCTGGGATTAGAGAAAGAGCAGAGAAAGAGAGCGAGAGGGAGCCACACAAAGTTTTGCAGTAGGAAAAAAGAAACTTGAAAGGATTAAGAAAAAAATGTAAAAGCATCAAATGTTTACCGTGTAATAAAAGTGCATGTTATTTGTTGTCAGCTACAAAGTGGGATCACTGGACTTCAAAGGACGTCTGGTTGTTGTTATGCAGTCACCAGATACATGGATAATGTTGCCAAAACTGTTTAAAATATTTACAGAAATATAGCCTAGTATAAACAGAACATAGCCGGTCTGTGGAACATTTGGATAACCATCAGTAATAATGTGTTTTAAAGGTGAAGAAATGAAGAAACAAGTTTTACGCTAAAGCTAATTTCAGTTACATGGAGACAAGGGTTGAGGGGTGAGGTTGTTTTGACAATGGCCGATAAATTTCATTACACAGTGGGCATTTTACGTCTTTATTGATCTTTATCAGGGAATTCCACAAAGATGTCTGATCTTGGGGTTGTTGTGGTGAGTATCATATTTTTAGAACATGGAAAACTGAGATAGCTTTCGACTTTTAAAGTGATAAGAACAAAGAACAGATCTGGGTTTTGAAAATGGTCACTACTGGAACTTGAAGTTCACGGAATTGTGGCACAGAAGAGGCTGCTTAGCTCTGCTGCATGACCAATGCGCGGCAAAATCCCATCTGTTCTACATCTAACAACACAAAGACACGGGTCCAGAACCAACTGCATGGATTAAAAAGAACATTTTTTAATGCCGTATAATACACAGCAGACTGACTTTGAGATGAGAGAGGAGGAGCACGTCCAATTACTGACATCAGCTATTGTTTTTATTTTATTTCTGTGCTTTGCTTGTTTTGGGCAGTTTGTTGCATGTACATCTAATGTGCTTGTGTATTTACACAAGTTATTGAGGCCTTTGAAGAAACACATTAGATGACTGTTGAAAAAGAAATAAAGAAAAATAATTAAGTCCCCTCGCATGGAAAGAAGTCAGAGCAGTGCGAGAACTTTACACGCCGTTAGGAAATTAATGCAGATGGCTTACAGATTGTACTTTTTGTTGACTGAAGGTGACACAAAACTGAAGGGGAAGAAAAGGGGGGAAAAAAACGGAAATTGGTTAAGAGCACACAAAGCCTTGAAGTGGCCCGAGGTATGCTTTCAGATAAACAGTTTGGATAGACGGAAGAAAGTGTATTTAAAAAGCACCCTTTGAAGTTACTCTGTATTGTTTATCACAGATAAAAGAGCTGGTGGCGTCTGTTGTGGGCCAGGCCATGCCAAGAAGGAGGAGGGAAATGAACGGCACGGTCTGCATTGTTTGGCCCCGTTTCTGTCACACTGTACACCGCGAGTAAGAGGGGACAACCAATCCCCCGTCACCTCCGCTGTAAGTGTTGGGTTCCCCTTTGGTGGCCGGGGCAAAAGGCCCTCTGCAAGCTTTGATGATCCACGCTGACTTTTCTCTATTCTAACCTTTTTGGCTTTGATCACTCAATCATTTCACCTGATCTTCTCTTTTAAACATTTGCTACAAAGGAAACCTGGGAATAACATATCCTTCAGTGCTGTGATTCTGCTTGTAAAAACTGACTGTTACTCAATTAATCTGCATAATGCCTAAAAATGTGTCTATACCATATAAGTCGCTACTACAAATTAGATGTATAATATATGTATATAATGAATCCATAAGACATTCTAAGGCAGCATGTAGATATACTTTAACATCCTAGCACACTTTAACAGCTTTAATATACATTAATAACTAACTTTATGCAATTATGTATGGTTACATAT
>JAODJW010000094.1:9854908-9886884 GCA_026777045.1 Hyperopisus bebe
TCAAACTTTATTTATAAAAAAAACAGGCAAGTCAATTTGATCATTTGATTTTTCATTGCTACATGTGTCACACACAATGCATTTCGTGTATTCATATTTGCATAAATTTCAATTTACAAAATTGCTTCCCGGGCCGAAACAAGGTGGAACAGTTCTGAATGTGTTACTGGGTTCTTGAAGTAAACAGACTGGAAATGGGAAATTCAGAGACACCAGTTCACCCAAATACTGACATCCCATCCATGGAGTGCCATACTCTGCCTGGGGTAGTTCTCTGCCAGTACTCAACTGGTTGATTGGAACAAAATCCTGATTTGGATTTTTACTTTCTGCACCTGAAATGTCCGCCTCTGAGGGTACAGGGTTAGCCACTGTGCTTTCGCGTCTCCCAAAATAAAGCAGTATCTTTCACAATGAGCTGAAAATGAGCTGAAAAGCTAATATATGAACAAGTAGGTGAAGGAATATGAAAGTTACAGAGTGCAAGGCTTTTAGACACCAAGAGAATGTTCATTTACTGGGTGCATTACAAGAAACAATGAATCATCGACACAGTAGCTGTGTTCCAGTAAACAGACCAAAATCCCACTTACCAGAAATCCTGTCATGCCATTTCAAAGTCCAAAAAAATCAATCTCAGAAAACAAAGGTTTGTTCAAGAACTAATCAGTTTGCAGACTGTACATACTTACCTCTGACATTTTCCGCGTCTCGTTTAGTTACTAGGTGCTTCCTGAATCAATAATATTTTGTGATCCTGAATGAATCATTTTGTTGCCCACTGAAGTTGTGTCACTAACAGGGAAGGAGTTGGGCTGCCTTCTGTTGACATCTGTCTTATCGTTTTTGCACAAATTGTCTGTGTATCTGTAGTGCTCTATGCCATAAACCTTGATTTGCAACTAAGTCCGTTAAACAGATCAAAGTTCCACCCTGTCTGATTTAAAGTTTTTACACTCAGTTAATTTGTTTTCTGAACTGTGCCTAGAGTTTCTTGAGTAGTGACGATTGATAGTAAAATTTTTATGGGTGATATCCATCCACCCATTTTCTGTGCTTCCTTGTCCTATGCAGGGACACAGCGGTCTGTTCCCAAAGCTACCAACATAGGCGATAGCAGGATTCTAAAACAGCTGTTGTTTGGCTTGGATGGAGAGGCCAATCTTATCCAGAAAGGGCCACTGTGTGTGTGGGTTTTTGCTGCAGCTCCCTAATTAGGTTACTAATTAGACGACTGATTGGCTGAAGAGTCCTCACACCTGGGTTTGAACAGCCGACCTAAAGGTTACCCCAAAAACCTGCATACACACCGGCCCTTGGTGGATTGGAACTGGCCAATGCTGGCCTAGGAATATTGTACTGTAGAGAAGAAAATTGAGTTAATTTGATCTGCATTGTGACGAAAACTTGAAGAGTGCAAAACTTTGAATCAATTTGAACAAAACAGGTCCTTGTTTTTGTGAAAAGTTAAGTCTTTCCCCTCCTCACGGTACGGTGCCTTATCAGGGAGAGGGGGCCTGCAGCAATGACACGGGTTCAGGAGAACCCAGGGTGAAAACCATGTCAATACCTCACCAAGAAAACCAGCGTGAACAGGGAAGCAATGCCGCATGACAGGGGCCTCAGGTTGGAATGTGCTCAGTATGCTGGCCTTTATGGTGCCTGCATCGGTGCCTTTAAAACATCCAATTACTGGTGCAACCGTGCCAAAAAAATCATGAGAGGCTGCAGAGAGAGGATGACCACCAAGACGTGGGGTTTATGGAGCGAGAGACAAGGGAAGCTGGATGTGGCAGACCAGGAAATGGATCACTTACAGTACATGGCATAATTTTATTATTTTAATATTACGCTTATTATGGACTACATTAGGATACTTTCAGTCAAGCAAACTGACCACTTGCCATTGAGGAAATGGACAACAATGAAAAAATGTTCTGACGTTCACAGTCAAGAAGGACTTTGCAAATACTGAAACTGGATCAAATGACCGACTGATATCAGCTCAATTTTATGGACAAGTGAAGCATCACAAAGAAGAAATTACAAATATTTGTGACCAGAGGCAGACATTCAGGTCCAGAAAGTAAAAATCCAAACCCGGATTTTGTTTCAACCAAGCAGTTGATTATAAAGAGCCACAGTCACAGACTACTCAGCTGGTTGGTTGAAACAAAATCCTGGTTTGGATTTTTACGTTCTGGACCTGAAATGTCCGCCTCTGTTTATGACTAAGTCATGACCAGGCTGAAATAGACAGGAAATGAAAACAAGATTCCTGGTGATTGTAAACTAGAAGCAGGAAATGTGAAGGTGAGACAAACGGTGTGGACTCAGCATAATGAGAGACGCTGGACTGGAAGACGACAAGAGTGGACACATATATAAAGTTAACGAAGAGATAGAAAAGATGGAGCCTAAGGATCTGCAGTTAACTGTTGATGTTGAAAGTTATGGAAGCTTTTGCCTGCTTGAAACAATCAATAACAACAAAGGGTCCAGGAGTCGAGATGTCACAGTCTGGCTGAGAGCGATGAGGACAAAAAAGTCTTCAAATGTATCAAAAATACTGACATCTCTAAGAACAAAGATCAAAACTCCTCAGAATATGGTATTTCGGTGACTCTTCATGGATGTGAAAGCTGGACAATGAAGAAACAGGACCCCTTTGAACTTTGGTGTTGGGTAAGACTTTTAAGAAGACCGCAGACAGCAAGACAGACAAATGGTTTCTAGAACACATCAAGCCTAAACTTTCACTTTAATGACAAATATCCAGAAGGTGTCTTATTTTGGGCATCTTATGAGAGGACCCAGTGCACTGGAATATATCATAAAAGTTAGAGGTAAAATAGGACTCTAACTACCAGCAACAAGGTGCATGGACTCGATTGTCAGAACAATAACCCTGGCTTTTGAAAGCCCAACGACCTCAAAAGAAGATGATGTTCTGGAGAAACACCATATACTGTATAGCCACTAGGAGTCAACATCAACTTAATGGCAACAAATGATAATTAGCTCACACCAATTTAAAATTTCATATTTTTTCAAAGAAGATAATTCCTTCTTAAATTGTGCTCTTGTTCAGTACATTTGTACATTTTAAAATAGTAAATAGCAATAAAATCCATCCATCCATTTCATACTGGCTTATCTAATACAGGGTCATGGAGAGTCTGTAATCTATGTCATGATGCAGAAGACTCAGATGGGACGCCAGGTCATTGTGATGCTGGCATGAGAATTTCTTATTAATGGGCTGTACGACTGTAATGCATGTCACTATGATGGCTAGAAGAACTAAAATAACAGATACATCGACTTTTTGTTCTTTTTATTGCTTTTAAAGTAACAAATGGAACATTAATAGTGTGAATCAAACTATACAAATTAATATACAGTACTAGATTTTTGGTGCACACAGAGCAAAGCAGCAAGCTGTGCAGAGAAATAACATTTTAGTAATAAACAGATTCCTTCATTTTTGATGATATTTAAAGTTGTTAGAACAAAGACTAAGTACACATCTTTATTTCTGATGGAAGACTTCTGTAATACAGGTTATATTCAGTTTGGGATGGTTCTAAAAAGAAAAGAAAAAATATAAATGTTTTTGTGTATTGTTTAAGTATCACATATAATGTATTATCATTGGGGCGCATAATATAAGCAAAAATTAGTGATTTACGAAATACGATCAGGTACCATTGATCGCATACATGTATTTTGGCTGAGGCTGGTGGACCTTACCTCGAAAGCACTCGGGAACGGCTGCAGTGCCATCGACGCACTGCATGGGCACTGGATAACCGCAGTCCTTTTCCTCGTTTTTGCAGTACACGGCTAATCGCTCACCATGCAGTATTTTGTTCGGTTTCAGGTCCTTGATCCATATTTTCCTTCCGTCGTAAAATATGCGGCCTCGTTTAATGCCAACTCTGCAAGGGGCTGAAATAGCACAGGACTCCTGGTATGTTTTTATTTTTTGTGTAAGGGGCTACATATTACCCACAACTGAATCATAGGGCTTATTTTTTCATACAGTCATTGAATCATTCAAGTTGTGCTCCATTTGCCAAGTCTGCTTTCCTGCACGCCGTGTAATGACCACCTGACCTTACCTCTGCAAATGGGCAGGGGGGACCATTTTCCCGTTTTTTCGCACTCGATTTCGGTGGGTCCATCGAGGATGTAGTCTATGTTGCAGCCATATTTTACTCTTTCTTTATAGCCATGCTCCTTCATTATCGCGAAGGAAATGAATCCGTTATGGAGGCTGGGTGGCACTGGACATGTCACAACTGAAAAAGCGAGGGACAAGGGAACGAGGGGACATTACAAGGAACACGGGTGGGGGTCATGACCACTGCAGTTGCATAAGGTCTGTTCATACTATGTTCAAATAAAAAAGACAAATGAAAAAGAATTGTTCGATAGATGGGTGGATGGATGGATGGATGGATGGATGGATGGATGGATGGATGGGTACATGCATGCATGCAGATGGGAATGTGACACTCATTAATGTGCTCTATACAGTAGTATAGTGAGTAGGTCAGCTAGTGCTTAAAAAGCTAAACTGGGGTCTTGATGAAACTCCCATTGACCCTGCAGGATCCTCTCCCAGTACGGAATGTGGCTGGGGCCCCATCTCACCGACCTTACAATCCACCGGAGGTCATGCGATCACGCATGTCACTGTACTTACGGTGGCATTCTGGCATTTTAGTCCAGTTCCCACTGGCAGTGCAGGAGCCTCTCGCATTGCCTAAGAGTGCAAATGGTGGCATACACTCGTAGGTCACGCTGTCACCAAACACCGTAGTGTTGCCTTGGAACGGCTTGGAATAGATGATTTTGCCGTGCTTTGGTATTTCAGGCAGACCACAGGTTACAGCTGGTTTGGGTAGGAGGAGAGTTGGTAAAGATGAAAAAGTCACTCAGAATTGGGAGTGCTGTAAGCTGCTATTTGCAGAATCAAACTTAAATTTGAGATCAGTTCTTGGTTTTATTGATTGTCGCATGCATATGTAACCTGTTGAAGGTGGAGGTACATACGTTCACAATAAGGTGGCGGTTTGCTCCAGGTACCATCTGCCAAACACTCACTCATATTAGCTCCGTGCTGAACGTACCTGCAACACGCAACATGCTTTTCATGCTGGAAGATCTCGTGACAACTATTATGAGTGTTTACAAACTGCACATGCATGCCATGTATACTGATTTGGTTTGGAAAGTCCTGTTGATTGCTGAGTAAGGAGTGCACTACCAACCTAATTTCCTAATCAGGAGAATGACATGGGAGAAGCCCAAGAATTCAGTAGAATGTTGATGTTGATAAATGTGAAGTTGGTTTCTTGTTCCGTTTGTGTTGTTTGCTGTCTTTATAGCATGCAGATGCTAATTGCAGGTTTACAAAACACATTGTGTCCATTGAATCAGGTGTCCCTTACCCATCATGGCATGTGTAGTTAATAATACTCCCGAACGTGATGTCAGTCATTTCAACATCTCCATGATGCAGATTTTCAGGCACAGAACACGACTTGGCTGCATGAAGAAATATCAGATTTTTGTAAGCAGATCAGTACATGACAGTAATGCTTTAGTATACAGGGGCATGCCACGGCCGTTGTGCATATAGAGCAATAAGGTCTTACGTTCACACTTGAGTGTGGGGTTGGTCCATTTCCCACTGGCAGTGCAGACGACTCTTCGTGAGCCTTTACTGGGTGTATGTCCGGGCTTACAGGACAGGAACACCTCTGCCCCAACTTCATACACGCGCTGAAAGCCAGCTGGGTCCATCTCATCGGTTAAAGGGGGCCGACCACACACTGCAAGCAATTTTGCAGTGTCCACATTGAAGCACATGTTTCTAAAGTACATCCAGACATTTCCCTTCCCTTAAAGCTGTGCCAAAATTTTTCATGCACCACAAGAATTCATTCATCAATTTGTGCAGTTCAACGATTAAGAGCAAATTACTTTGGTTTGCACAAGTAATGATGGCTAAAATACACTCATGGTAACAGAAAAAATAAAGTCAGAACATTAACCGTATACAAGGGTTAAATACATAACTCAGGAACAAAACGTCTGCTTGCTCCTTTGTGCTACATCTCTGATAAGTGATTCTGAATGGTAAATGCTAACTGCTAAATGGTACCTTTTCCTGCGTTTGCCGGCATGTACGTGGACAGTTGACATAGCAGCAACAAAAGAAGGCTCCGGAGCATCTCTGTGTGAGGGACAGCAGACACTTTCCTCATGAAACAGCAACTAAGGACAGACATAAGAGCTCATTTCAGTATACAGAGTATACAGAGATAACAGCTGATGATGTCACAGAATTAGGCAACCTTTGAAAGTCCTGACCCAAACAAGGGATTCTGCAAAATGTCAGCCTTCGCAAGATGGACGTTGTGATTCACCAACTGCAATATACATTTTTGTCATGCATGCTGACGAATTGGAGTATGGTGTTCAGTTTTAAATCACACTCTTCTTGCCTGTAATTTAGCAGTCCAGCTTGATTGAGAGGAATATGTCACAAGGAATTATTTAATTATATACACATGTTCATGGCACACGCAGATGTGAGCAGGCATTTATGTAATGAACACAAAGCACACAGTAGATGACAGGAAGTTTATTTATATCAAGTAATACACTCTTGCCATTAAAATAAATCATTACTGGAGCTTTGTGCGATTATACAGAGAGAAAAAATGCCTCCTATAAAAATCCCAGTGTGATATTAGTTTATCTCACTTGTAAAAGTCCAGAGTCCACAAAGAAGCATATTTACTCACAGTTCAAAGGCAACTTTCAATAAATACAACTGAAGCAACACACTTTTGATATATTTGTTTAGTAATAAAAATACACCTGGAGCATAAATGAAGAGGAAAACATCAGGAGTATGAACAACATTAAATATATTTAGTTATGGAACTTACAGTGCAAGCTTTCCTGTTTAGATCTAAGCCAGAGGAACAGTTCCTGTACTTAGCAATTTATTATTTGAAAACGTTTTTTTGTGCCTATATACGTAATAGTAGAAATCATTCTAAATCCAGGAAATGTAAACTGTTACATAAGGGGCAACCTCTCATTTGATCTTCATTTTAGTGTTATCCACCAATAATTTTTGTTTAAATGTTATACATGATATATGAATGTGTTTGATGCGAAATCAATGCATTAATCATTTTTAGCTTGTCTTTGTTGGCTCTGCCTATCGGTGAGTATGATCTTTTGAGAGTGGGGCCATTAATCACATCTCATTGATCATATCTCAGTTAATCTGAGAAGGACAGTGAGTTCCTCTTAGCTGCATGAGAAATGCTGGTCATCATAATAGATTGCATTGTTACCGGTCTTTGTCTTTTCAGGGTGTGATATGACTATTATGCTGCATGAATTAATTGTGACATCTTTGAACTATGTATTCATTTCATTATTAATATTTTTGTCCTTTTATCTTTATGTTGTGCTATTATTATTCAAATTATTCTGATTCTTGATTCTTCTTCTGTTCTCCTTCTTCTTAAGGAGCTCGCATGCATACTCATGCCACATGTAAACCAGATGGGAGTCAATTCTACAGTAAATTAGAACGGTGTTTCCCAATCCGGTCCTGGAGGACTCACAGACAGTGCACGTTTTTGCTCCCTCTCAGGTCCCAGTCTCATAGGGAGCTGAAAGGGAGCAAAAATGTGAACCAACTGTGGGTCCCACTGGACCGGATTGGGAAACACTGAACTAGAGTACAATGGTCTGTCTGCTATAGGTACAGGATCCAAGACAGAACCTGGAATCAATTTGGGTATTGGACCTTGGTGGACTGCGCTGTATGTAGAGATAGCCTTATCGCGCAGTCTGAGTCACAAGCCCCGAACGGAATCAGCTGGAGGCCACAGAAAGGGCTGATTTCACACACCTGTGGTGGAAATCAAATTAACAGCACCTATATGCACAGAGGGGCATTGTTAGCAGGCAGCCGACTGTAAGTAAACCGCAGCAGAAGTTTTGAACAATTACACACAAGCCTGGCCATAAATTGGAGATCTGGTTGGGTGCGGTGGAGGGGGTTTGGCAAACAAACTGAAAGCTTCCTGCATTGTTTTGAAAAAATGGGACACCTCCATTCCTCGCCTCTTTGAGATCTCCCCTCTCTGTTTCATTCCTACACCAAAGTGTTATACATCTAATCACAAATCATGACCAACGTATGCTGTACACACAAACCAACAGCTTGATGTTATGCTGTACCACCTGGACAATCAGTCTCTGGTTCAGTGGCTGCATTCCAGGTTAAGTCTTGTGAACCTCCTTGACTGAAATTTGCCCTAGTGTACTCTCTGTACACTAATGATGACACTTCCAGAAACCCGACTGTCGAAATGCTAAATTTTACAGATGACACCACCCTTGGTGATGAGACGGTAATGAGGAAACGTGGTGAAAGGAGACAGACTGTCTTGCATCCTGGTGCACCAACTATAACCTGGAGCTCAACACCTTCAAAACAGTGGAAATAATAACTGACTTTTGCAAATCCCCCTCCTTTGCATCTCTCCTGCTAAAAATCAATGGTGCAGCCATCAAGGTGGAGGAGTCCCTCAAATTATGGGCACCACCATCCCCTACACATTCAAATGGGAGGAGAATGTGACAACCGCCAGGAAGAAAGCACTGCTGCGCATATATTTCTTGAAACGACCGAGAGGGGGAGAAAAAAAAGACCCGCTGTCACCTGACTCATTCCGGTACATATGCGTAGAACCATTATTGGAAGCAGAGCCTCATCCGCTGTCACTGTCTGTCGTGGCACTGCATCTGCCTGCTTCAAAGGCGAAACTCAGCACGTTATCAAATCCGCAGAGTAAGCCATTAGCTTGCAGACTCCCCTCCACCGAAAAACTAGAACAATTTTAGAGTAAGGAAGAGTGTTGACAAGCTTGTTGTTGACCCTCCCTACCCAGGACACCACCTGTTCCAAGGATTCACTTCAGGAAATTGCTACAGATACATCAAAACCAGAACAAACAAAAATTTGGACAGATTCTCTCCCAGAGCAGTCTCCCAGAGTTCCTGTCTTCCTGATAACCCCAAAACAATTACTTCCTAAATGCTTCCTGCCAATTATTAGATATTCCTGGAATGCTCTTATTGCTGAAACTAAAATTCACATATTATTCCTCACGAGCAGCTTGTTTACATTGCTGATATTGCATTTAATATTCATCCTTTATCTGGTTAAGCATTGTGCATGATTTATTCCCTGTCAAATTTATAATGTTTTTATATTGAACTGAACCAAATTCCCAATGTAGTCAGCAAGTAAACCTGACACTGAGATGGCACTTTTTGTCAGCTCCAGGGCATGGATGACAGATAGTGGAAAACAATACTGTGATAATTAAGTTATAAACAGCATCACATTTTAGAAGAGAAGGCAATTAAGATGGTGCCATTTTAAAAATGACCATGAAAATCCAAACAAGAATGGACAAAAAAAAACTCCACTTAATGATTTAGGGGGGAAATTACCTTTGATGTCTTAAAAATCAATGGACCTCCTGACTAAGCTAAAATTAACTTAACTATGGTTTCTTTTGTTTCTATTGTCTACAAACCCTTGGCACCTAAAAAGGAATGTGAATAAATCAATGCAACAAGTGAATTTCCTCATGAAAACATCTACCCATCCTCACTTATATACACACATGCCAGTTTGTCACATACACCTGCTCAATAATGTAAATAACCTATTCCTCCACACAATGAGTCAAGTATCTGCAGCCGAATACAGACAGCAGGCGCACAGACAGGGGCAAGAGGTTTGCTCACTGTTCATCTGAGCATCAGGAAGGCTCAAATATCTGATCCAATTGATTTTGAACCAGGTGTGATTGCTGATGCCAGGTGTGGTTGTTTCATAATCTCAGAAACAGCCATCATCCTGGAATTTTCACACACTATCATGTGTACACTTTACAGAGAGGGGCGTGAGCCACACAAAATCACCCAGTAAATGCACTTCTGTGCCTGAAAACACCTCGTTAATGAGTGAGGTCACAGGAGAACAGCCAGGCGTGTGGAAGTCAGTTGACACAGTTGGTGGGACTATTGCTTGACACCTTTAGCATTGGGGGTTTGAATACCACCTCTGTTCTGGGCAAGATCTAGGCTAACTGTATTCAGGCAGAAACAACAATGCGTTGACGGGAGGGGGTGCAAAAATATGATATGCTTTGTGTTCTGCAATGGCTAAATCCAGCTCTGTGTGTGTGTGTGTGTGCGTGCGTGTGTGTGTGTGTGTGTGTGTAATTTCTCCTTCAGGTATTTCTGCAGTCCAGAGACATCCAGTAAGACTAATTAGTGCAGATAAACTGTCCGTATAGTATGACTGAGTGTCCCCTGCCATAGACTCTCATCTCATCCTGAACAGGATGCATTCCAGGATGTGCTCCAGCCAGTAATTCGTGTTTATGACAGAAGGAATATTAAAACATTTAAGTTTTATGTAAGGCATTTTCAACTTAATATTTTTTTCGCCATCGAAAAAAACTCGTGATCGTTCTTATACTTAACCACCAGGCGTCGCTATGAGGCTACTGGAAAATTAGGCAGGATCGCGTGTGCATTGGTTTGTGTTAAACTTCTGTCAACAATACATAGACATTAAAAAAAAGCGTCGCCATAAATAATTCAATCCAACAAGCAAGAATAATGGCTTCTGGGTGAGTAACGACATCTAAGGAGAAATCGTTGCATTACTTATCTACATGAATATTCTGTCTGGCATGAGAAATATATTCTTTCTTTACCGCGCTTCTGTAAAACCAAAACCAGGGAGTAATCTGGCGTTCGGTGAAGAGGAAAATGCAGAAGTACAGATTTGGTGAACGATGGTGAGACTCTCTACCATCGGCTCTATTTGATGTTACGCGCTTCTTCCATAGGGTGGCGCACGTGTCCTCCAGTTTCCATCAGGGACCGACCGTATCCCTCCCACGGGAGAAGCGGTGGCACTGACGTCACCCGGAGTGAAAGGAGGAAGCCGCGCGCGCGCTCCTGGTGAGCTGTCATTAACTAGTTGTAGCTCCAGCGAAAGGGGGGAAACCCTCTGACACAAACTCGGCAGCTTCAACCAGCAGCCCCCGCTGAGCCGATAACAAACAAACAAAAAGACAAGACAGTGTAAAGAAGAGTTACTAAGCGGGACAGAGGGCTGTAACGACTGCCATGGCTGATGTTATACATACGGACGATTCGTCTTCATCGGACGTCGCCAACCGGTTCGCCCGTAAAGGCGCTTTGAGACAGAAAAACGTTCACGAAGTTAAGAACCACAAGTTCATTGCTCGCTTCTTCAAGCAACCGACCTTCTGCAGTCATTGCACCGATTTTATCTGGTAAGTGCGTTTGTAAAGCCTTTGCTTTATTCATTTAACCAACGTGGGCGGTTTTTCTTCACCTTCTTCAAACCGTTTCACTTTACCCTTTTCAAAGTGCATTAAGTGACGGTGCTGAACTTCCGTGGCACTTTTGTCCCCCCCCCCCCCCCTTTTATAAAATCAGTATGAAAAGTAACTTTTTTGTTTTTGTTGTCTTCCTGTTGCACGGGAAACTTTCGTCGATAAGCAGAATAGCGACACACTCGCACATCCCGAAGCTGGGATGTTTATCCCCCGTAAGGAGACCCATCCGGAGTTGGGGGAAGCCTGTCTGGTTCAGCGCCGGGGCTGAAGCGGCTCCCTGGCTGCGGGGAAAGCGCTGACAGATCTGCAAAAGTGCCGCCTAACTAATCTGGGAAAATCCGAGATGAGCGCCGGCACTGGGGGCCCCGTTACACTCCTCCGGTAGACGCTGAGCGGATGCGTTCGTCTCGGATAAAGTGGGATGTCTATTCGCTGGATGCTTCCCTAAGCACGGCTTTACTTCAGTACAGGCCAATAAATATTTGGGAAATAGACGAGCGGTGGGAGATCTCTGCCAGATGTCTGTGGTTTTGACGAGCTTTCTTTACCTACTGAGGTATTTAATAGACGTACAAACGAAAGGAGGTATGTAGTAAAGTTTGCAGCGTCTGTTTGCAGTTCCTTACATTTGTAATGTTACTTACCGAGTGCACTTGCACGGCATGGCAGTGAGGAGCTGCGGTTGTCCGTCTCGGTACGGGATGCACCTCTCCTCCCCACGGATCTCTCGCATATTTTGCGTGATCATTCGTTTCCTGTTAACAGTCGCGAGTAAACGTGGGAATGCAGTGAGCTTCCCAGGTTTTTTTTTTTTTTTCTTCCTTTTTTTTTTGTTAGAAAAGTAGGATCTTAGTAGACCTTGTACAGTACAGAACACCACACCACGGAACAATGTACTTTCATTACCAGTTACTTGGCACTCAAGTAATAAAGGTGTGATTCAGTGAGGAGAAGGGGTCTCCTTGAATTAACTTTCAAAAACATATCTCCAGTGAACATGTTGCTTTTCCCTGACCCTCAAGCCAGCAAAGCCTCATCCAAAGGTTGCTAATTCAAGACAGCCTGGGCAGAATAGCTACATCTTCAGGGAGCCCCTTAACCCCCAATGTGGTCCCCAAGCTTCCTGGAGAGCAAGATGGGGCAAAGCAATTTCCCCACAGGGATCAATAAAGTATTGCTGTTCTATTCTACGTATTCAAAGCATGAAGCTCGATAGAAATACAAGGTATTAAGGAGCGTTATTCATGTCAGGTGGGGCACTGACCTTGCGACATTCAAGGGGCAGCCTGTGTCTCTGTAATCAGAAGGTCGCCGGTTCAAACCCAGCCTCAGCACGTCTGTGGGTCCTTGAACAAGGCCCTTAACCCCCAGCTCCCTGGGCGCCGCTACGGGTGGCTGCCATTCGCGGACAACTTACTCCACAAAGAGCAAGTTGAGGGAGGCGTAAAGACAATTTCCCCACAAGGATTAGTAAAGTGTCGATTATTATTATTATTTGTTCAACAAGTGGAAAATTATAGAGCAGGATTGTTCAGCCTTTCAAAGCCATTCAATGTGTCTTTGGTGATTAAATGTATTTAGGCGTGTTCTGCATCTTTTGACCACAATCTACTGAAAGTGTGTCACGCAGTTTAAAAGATCCAGTGTACTATATGTACATGTCAGAAGTTGTTGCTGCTTACCAGCTTATCTAGTCTACTATGTTTCCTATGGTTTTTGTCCACATCCTTACAAGCAGTTGAATTCTGAGAAAATGTCACTTAAACACATACATAAAACACAGATATGTTTTTCTGTGTCATTTTATTCATTTTTATGTCAATTGACTGGTCACCGCTACCATTCTCCTGTCAGTAAATGTGGAGATTGAACGTGTAAACATGGATGAAACCCTAATAGATGACCACCCGGGGCAGCAGGAGCTATGACAGGGACATGATTGGCCCCCTGCAGGAGTGCCGCACCTCATTACCTCGCCATTGCAGCGAGTCGCCGCAGAGACGCTTGTGGGCCCTTTGCATCGCGCTCGGTTAAATTAATTTGCGCTTCTTTGCTTTTTCGCAGGGGATTCGGGAAGCAGGGATTCCAGTGCCAAGGTCAGTACAACGACGATAACGCCGCGTTGCAGGCCATTCACGTTCCCGGCACGTTCCCCGAATGTGTCAGTAGAGTTGTTGCATTTTAAAGATGATTTGGTGTTCATCTTCCACCTACAAGTCAAGCGCTTTTATTGCACTTTAATTTCTAATGATGTGGTGCTCTGCTGATCAGTGTTTACTCATTATGTTGAAAGTGTTTAATAGAAAACCTTTGTTCCCTTGCCAACCAGCATTAATTTCATGATAGCGAAGGAGAAACAGCCCAAAAGAAAGCAGATGTCTTAGCTTTTCAGTCATTGGTTAAAATCATTCAAGCCTTTTTCAGTATGATATTGTGTTTAGATTCAGAAGTTTTGTTGAAAAAAAATGTTTAGTGTTGCCAAGACCAAGGGAATTTCTGTTTCAGAGGGAGGTATCAAAGGGTAATATGAGGGAAGTATCTCAAATCCCCAATAGAGTGGACTTCAAGATGATGGGAGATAGTAGAACACAGGGGCGTAACGGAAAGTGATCTGATAGTTGGGAGTGAGGTGCAGTTGCATTTTTGAGAGCGAGACTCCGGAAATGGGGCTGAAGCCCAAGTGTCTGGGTACTTTCAGCTTGGTGCTGGATGACATGTTAGACCTTCGAAGCCCCCAGGTGATCCGTTCAGGGTGGACCAAACTGCAGAACAATGTTGGATACTGAGGCTTTTGAGAAATGTACCATTTTGAACACATTTTGGTGAAACGGGTTGGCTGGCGTACATTTTTGATCATATTTTATTTCTAATTATATTTTCCAAATTATTTTAGGTTTTTTTTCCTTTTATCCATTAGTTTCCTGATATTTTGCCAGTAATGTGCCGAATCGTAATCTGTTGGTTAATTCCGTTGTGTCATTCACCTGCCAGGAATTGCAGAGAACCCCTTCTGCTTTGTGCTCCTCCTGTTATCCTTGTAAAATATTTGTAATATGTTTGTCATCTGGAATCCTGTTGCCATCCAAGGTGTGGAGTCACATCTCTGTACTATAGATCATTTGAATGAGCCAATGGGCTGCAGAGCCATACATGAAATATCTTGGTGGCACATGGAACCTTTGAAAGCAATTCCTTAATATGTTCCCTCATGTGCTGAAGTACAAAAATGCTTCGTATACAGTACAACTTGTGGGTGTAAGCCACGGACTGTCTTGTATTCTATCTGCATCAGTAATTTTTACCTGTATTGTTCAATGCTATCTTGTGTAGCCTTTGTAGCGGAGTGGCTGAATTAATGTTTAACCATTCCAATGTATCTGTTCAACATGCCAATAAAGCATCTTGAATGTTGAGTATGAGAGGAAAAGGGATCTGTGAAGCTACACTTACTGGTGTCTCTTGCAGGCTGCGCATCAGCACGCCGCATGTCTTACTGCACTAAAAACAAAGTGTGTTTCACTCCCCGCCTGGCACCCAGTTTATTACACGCCACTGTTTCACATTGTGTTACTGCATGAGTCATTACCGACTCCTTCCGTTTTGTTGTCAAACACTGTGTAGTTGAGATGGGTTATGTGGTACTTGTTGAAGCTGCAAAAAATATTTGTTCATAAAGGGAAATATTTTCTAACACGTGGGGGAAAATTGAATGGCAGATGGCATTAACTCTGTATTATTATTTGCATGAATTTGAGGCATCATGAAGATATACGCGAATGAATTAAGGCTTGACATGACTCTTGGAAATCCATCTGTAGGGAAAAAAAAGGTCATTTTATTGACAACTACTGCTCATACCACATGTAATGCACCTTCCAGCTTGGGCCCTACTGTGAAGAACGGCTGCATGTTTGCAAGTAAGCAAAGGCCCTTATAATTGATAGTGTATCCTGCCAGGAGGGTGTGTAGATGTAGACGTGCAGTCAGCCCTGCGTGGGTCCTGCACGCCACCGCAAAACTACTCGGAGCATGGCAGTCAGAAGCTCATGGCCCTTGGCTTAGTGGAAATGCAAGCTGCACCTTCTTCCCGCCCGCTTAGGCTCCGCCTCTCTACAGAGCTGTTTCCTTTGGTCCGCCGGACTGTCCTGCGTATCCCCGAGCACGTTCTGCTTGGTGGGGTCCCGTTCATACGACCCACGTAATTCTGGGTTCTGCCGGAGGGATCAGCTGCACATGGACCTACCCAGCGTGTTTGTCTGAATATGGAGAGGTGTGTAAAGTAGGATGTGGTTTATGGTAAAAGCAAAGCAAGCTGTCGGTTCAGCAAAAAAAGGGTATAGTTTCAATTCACTGCTCTGTTTCTTTGTTTTTTTTTTGTAGTTCCTCAATTCTTTTTTTTCTGCAGGTATTTTGAATAGTCAGTATAAAGCTTGTGCAATGTATCTTTGGTAACATTTACTTGATGGGGCACAAATAATATAGTATTATACTATCACAAACTAAGTCTTAGTTACATGCTGAACTCATGCTAATTCATCATTATTGAATTGTGACATGTTTTATCTCAAGCAGTTACAATATTTGTTACCATATCTGTTAATTATTTAAACCTTTGTGAACTACTTGGAGGAACAAGTCATGAATGATACAAGTTAAATACTGATCTCATATTTGTTCCTCATCAATGAATCATGATGCATATTTCATCCCAAGCAGTTACTGTCAATGATGGGCCGATCCACATCTTTTCAATTCTGGTCCGATTCTGATACACATCATGCCAGTACAGATTCCGATACACACCTGCCGATACCAATACAGGTTCCTATACTAGAACTCTTTCTACTTTAATATTTTAATATAATAAATGTATACATAATATAAATATTTGTACTTTATATATAATTATTATTGTTTTAATACTATCAATACATTGTCAATACAAATAGGAAAATGTATGCCAAGAAATCTTTAATTAGGGTATGGGTACGGTAACACACATAATGCACTGCTCCACCTCGTCTGTTTTAAGCATTTATGAGGCATTTGCAGTTCAGTTTGAATATTTTCCAAACAAGGATACGCAAGTGGATACACAATTTTTCTCCCACTGGCAACATTGTCGCTTACGCTGCGTTGTGATAACGGCCCATCATGTATCACAAGCTGTAGCGAGTGCGTAAAACAGTCCAAGCCAGCGACTCCCAAATCATCCATTGCTTTTTTTTTTATTACTTGCATTGTCTGGCAAAATTGCATGTGCTTTGTTCCGTGGGATTTTCCACCAAATGCTACTTCCACCTCTCAAAAACTTATTTTTTACAAAGATCGCAAACCTTGTCCTACTAGTTGTCGTTAAAAGCGTAAAATACTTCCAGGTCATCACCCTCTTATCTGATGTTCTTATGCTCCTCGTACCACAAAGGGTATGTGCATGACGTCACAACAGGCGGAAGTCACTGTGCTCACACCCATTGAGTGACAAATAGACGGAGACAGCATCAGCGTTCAGCTTGAATGGCGCAAAAAACGTAGCTAAAATGGGAAAAGGCTGTCATGCGATCGATTATGCAAATCAACTTAAGAAATAGGAACTATCTTTTTACAAACTGCTGGGTACAGCTCAGGTTAAGCTAAGAGTAAGTCTCTGACATGGTATCACATATGCTGATACTAGATCCATCTAATAGGTATGAAGGGATCTAGTTACTATATTTGTTGCTATATGTTAATTCTGTAAACCATTGTGAACTACTGAAGGAACACGTAATGAATAACACAAGTGATAATACTGATCTCATGTTTGTTCATCATTACTGAATCGTCATGCATCTTTTATCTCAAGTAGCAACAATATTTGTTCATGATTTATTCATGATTTGTACTTCAGCGGTTTATACCCTGTCAAGTAAAGTGTTACCGTATCTTTTTCCCCACTTAACCGTATGTTCTCTAGGTGACGTGTAAACTGCGTTTGGTCAGGTTAAGGTCTGGTAATGTCAAGGAGGACATTAGCTCCTTCTGGCAGATCTCTGTTTCCTGGAAGATGCTCTTTGCTGATATTTAGCGTATTAGTCTGCGATCTGCTGTCGCATGGGTGGACCCCTGGCAGCACTGGCTCCGGATGCTTGTTTCTTCGGATGCCTTCCTCCCTCGAGCTGTATCTCTCTGTCCTCCTGCTGCCATGGCTCCCTGACATGTGCAGTCATGTCAGGAGTGAGACTGTGAGCTCATCACTCCCAGCCCGATGAAGGAAGCCACGTCAAGTGGCCTATCTGACCTCTCTGACTCATGACCCTTCCCCTGAGGACAAAGTCCCTTTTCTGTGCATTTGCTGACCTCTGCCACTGACATCCCGTGCGACAGACATAAATGGAATAGCTTAACTTAATTGGGAATGTGTGATTGGGGGAGGGGGCATCTCACACTGCTGCCATGACAACTGGGTGCAAACCACCCACGAAGATGGTGGCAGGGTGTTGTTGGGGTTGATGGAAGAGATACAATGTTCCTTGGAAGCTATGCTTTACTCCTTCAGGTTCCCATGCTTTGTAAGCAGGTTATGGTATTTTCACTTTAATGGAAGCTTGTTGTGTAACACCTGCCATTATGTGTGTGCAAGCTGCCAGCTACATCAAGCGTGTAGCTTTTTCCACATACATTCTGAATTTCTCATAATCTGTAATACCATTTGTTCTGACAGACAGAATGGAATAAAAATGTGTGCAGCTATATATGTTGCATACTATAATGTGCACTCTGGCCACTTTATTTGATACACATAAGTACCGGGTAGGACCCACTTTTGCTTCCAGGACCACTACGCGGGTGGATGAAATCTTGAAGCAGTCATTCTGCGCACCACTGCAGTACTGAGCTGTTATTTTTGCACCTGTGGATTCCTGGTAGCTTCAAAGAGCCTGGCCTTTCTCCTGTGACCTGGCTCATTAACAAGGTGTTTTCAGCCACAGAAATGTCATTAACTGGGTGATTTTTGTTCATCGCACCTTTCCGTGTAAAGTGTAGATGCTGTAGAGCCTTATAATCTCAGAATGTTGGCTGTTTCTGGAGCCATTGTGTGCGATACCAGCAATCACACCAGCTTCAAGATCAGTTATATCAGGTATCTGAACCTATCTGATGCTCAGCTGAGCAGTGAGTTGGACCTCTTTCCGCTGTCTGTCCGCCTGCTGTCTGTATTTGGTTGCAGACATGTGATTCGTTGTTTGGAGAAGCAGGATGTTTGTTTTTTCAAATATCAGGTGCATGTTTGTAGTTAAATAAGGAAATTTGT
Organism: Hyperopisus bebe; assembly: GCA_026777045.1. NCBI lineage: Eukaryota > Metazoa > Chordata > Actinopteri > Osteoglossiformes > Mormyridae > Hyperopisus > Hyperopisus bebe. The sequence continues at coordinate 9,873,701 of JAODJW010000094.1, forward strand.
TTTTTGTAGCTGCCCTCATGTTTAGTAGAACAGTAAATAAATTTCAGTTTCCTCAGTCTTTTCTCCACTGGACCTGTTAAGTGCCCCTTCATCCTGCATATCAGAATCAGCTTTCCTTGTTTCACACTTTTGATCTTTAAATAAGGTTTTAATGGAACTATTTAGTTCATTTTGAAGGTTTTGTCAGTATTATGAATGAAAATAACCCCTTAGCTTAATTTAAAAACTATTAGTGAAAGGAGTAAGTAGAGTGCTTTTGAGTGGCCTCTCCACTAATTTTATTTTCCACAAAAAAAAATCAAAACCTGGAAGTGGAAGTGTAGGCATGCGGGATCGCTTGGGGACACCAGCTTCTGTGTTTACCGCCCCTTCTTCTGTTAAACACAAGCCTCTGAGGCCTGGGGCAGTGCGAGAGCATTCAGAAAAATCAGAATGAAGAATCAACCCCAAAGGGAGGAAGAAAATGCCTCTTTGTAGTGTAATTTGGTTAGAGTGGGATTCTATTGGCTGCCTTGGCCCTCTTAATTGGCCCTGCCTTCCTCTCCAGGTGAGATGTGTATACGGTTGTATTGGCCGCTCCGTCTCCTGATTAATCTGTCCTTGTGTCCATGTGCGCTTGGGTCCCCTCCAGATCCTCCGCTAAGAGCTCCCATATTCCCCTCATGCGTCTGGACTATCACCCTGCTGTCAGCAGCGGAGGATTGTGAGGTCAGCAGGGGTTGGTGTCACCAGGGTGTCGTCCCTGCATATCAAAAATTGGCCTCATGTGACCAAGCCATTGTCTTTTGTTTTTGTTCCCTTTGCCCAATGAGTTTTGTACCTGCAGATTATACATTTTCGGTGAATCTGCCCCTGGAAGCCTTAAATAAATGATAGATGCTGATTCTCCTGCGTGTCTTTGCACTGTGGAAAGAAACACCCAGAGGACACTTTTAAAAATCACGTTTGTAAAATTCACATGTGTGCAGTATAGTAGAGACCCACAGCCCTGGAGGTGTGAGGCCACAGTGCTCCCCCAATGAGCCCCCCTCCGTCTTGCATGGTTATCAAATCAGTGTTTATATATAGACTGCGGGCCTTGTAGTATTAGGGTTAAGGCAGATCTGTTATCAGTCTCGGCGACACCCGCACACACACGTCTCCCGGGCAGCCCGCCGAGATTACGCCGTAACTGGAAACCCTGCTGCCTGTAGTGGTATCACGTGTCTCCAGGGACTCCGCACGCCATGGCTGCTTCGGCTCCAGGGTGTGGGCAAAGGTGGTCAAGCCGCACCCACGTAGCGCCCGCATGAGCTCTAATCGGCGGGCAGACCTTCGATAACTCCACAGATACCCTCCACAGATACAGTGGGATCTCTTACCAGGTGGTACTATGGGCAGTGCGGTGGGAGGGCCGGTCATTTCACCAGGGCAACATGTAGCAGTGCTTGGGAGAGAGAAGCATTCATTCTTCCAGGCATTTATGAGTCTAGGGTAATCTTCACCCAGTGTTTTATTATTAAGGTTCCCTCACGTACCACAGGGTGGTATGAAAAACAGGCTAGCGGCAAGTAATGCTGCAGACTTCACTTCGGTGGTAAGGAGAAAGACCGCACTGGACAATGATGGTAGAAATGAATCTCTGGGCCTCTTAAAGGCGCCACCTAGGTGCTTGTGCTTGTTTTTTGAGATGGGCTCTGTACATAAGCAGCTTCCTGAAATCCAGCCGTCAGCAGCTGGATGTCACTGAATATTTCTAGTTACCCAAACCTTCCCATAATGGAAAAACCCTAGACCTGACCATTACCAGGGGCAAACCATTTGTGAAACTAGTGGGGGGGTATTTGCAGGTGTTGACAGGTGACAGAGGAACGGGAACATTAATGTGTGTATCAGGTTTAAGTTTGGACCCTGGCTGGATGACATGCTGTTTGTGTTGTCTGTTCTTACACACCATTCATCCCCTTCAAAGTGTTCAGCCCTGTAATGTGTTGCTTTGGGTTCATTCTTGAGGGTGGTACTTGGAGGGCTCAAACAAATCAGCTGTTAGAACATAGCAGCTTGAATACAAAGACAGGCCAATTGAATTATGCCCAGAAAAAAAACGCTTGTGCCCCAATCAGCCCACAGCCAGGGGCTACACTGTAATGGGGCTACTCTGTTGTGTGTTAATCACAGTAATGAAGAGGGCATTCACACTTTGAGTCAGAAATGTGCTGGGGCCAGGTGTCGAGTGAGGTTTTCCAGGCGGCAGTAAAAACCAATAAAAAGAAAAACACAAATGTTATAAACGATTGCCTGCCCCTGCTTTGAGAGGATCCAGCTGAAGTATGTGGTTACATGGTGTTATTTGAATTAAATTAAAAGACGATTACATAACATAGCTATCTGAGGTACGTCAGCCTTGGGTTTGAGCAGGTCCTTGGCGCGGCTGCTGCCAGGGTTGTAGACGTTGAGGTTTTATGAAGCAAGATTTATTGCTTAACTGGATAACTTGATGGATTTAAGGTAGTCTGGGCTAAATACAAGTGAGCAAACATAATGTTCATCTAATACAGACTACCTTAAATCTGACAAGCTATCTGGCGTAGCAGGAAATCCTGTTTCTTTGAATCCTGTAAAGCCTTTGAGCTTTACTTTGTTTATGGTAAATAATAAGGCTTTCCTGTATATTTTTCACCTTATACTTCACACAAATATCACCTGAGCTTTGTTTTCCCGTGGGCCTTGGAGGACATTAAAATTGTGTCTCCTGAAGCCTTGGGTTTTTGTGGTCTTCCCTTAACATGGACACTCCATTGTGGAATCATCACAGAGATTACCGGGGGAAGTCATGTAGAGTAAGAGAGGGAAGGTAAGGCTCATCACCAGGACATCCATAGGTCAACCCTCTGTCCTCTTGGAGGTGGAGATGGAATCGTCTAACGCAATTTCAATTTGAAGGCAAGCGTCCAAGGCTGGCCCCACCAGTTTGATCATGGCTATGAGCCGCTAAGTGGGTGCCGCTGAGCTCCTGCTATGCTAACGTTGTGTGTACCTTATATACAGTGTGATTTCCAGGGAAGGCCGCAGAGGTGATGTGTCAAGTTTTTAGGCACAAAGGTGTTTGAGTCATGTGGGTGGATTAGCACAAACTTTGCTGCAGGGGAAAAATAATAATAAAAAAAAACAGGGGCAGCTCTTCCCCTAAGACAAATATGCATATACAAATATTTGAATATATGTCACACGCTCCGTCATGTTATTTACATTCGTTGTGTAAATACCTCAAGATTACGAGTCTTAAAGTTATATCCATCCCTGTGATGTTCCGTCTGTCTTCATTCTTCATTTTAATTGCATAATGCATAAGTGACTTGTTGATAAATTGCCCTGCTTTGCAGTGCATTCTTGATTCGCTGGGCTCTCTCTCCATCTCTCACCGGCACATCCTTCCGGAAGGGCGTGTTTGACCGGGGTTCGTCTTCCCCTGAGCTGTGCCCTCTTCCCTCTCGGTGTCTGGGCTTGGGCTGTACAGTCTCACTATTGGAGGCCAGCTCTAGTCCACCCTGCAGTTTTCTTTCCCAAACATTATTTTTTGACTGACAGAGGAAAGTTGAAAACTTGCAGCTCCGCTTTCAGAAGCTTATTTTCTGTTTTGTTTTTTAAACACCCCCCCCCCCCCATTTCCCAGCATCACTCATAGTTGCTCCCAAACTCCTGAGTTTCCCTCAGCAGGGCATCCTAATATGTTTCCTTCCTGCAATGTGCCCCACCCTCATAGCCCCCAGCCTCAGATCCCCCAAGGGTCTGAAGAGTGTGATCGAAGTCAAACAGGATTTAGGTGAGCAGTCCCAGTGTGCATTGTCAGTATCTAATTCTTTTTATGCTGTCAGACACTTACAGTCATTACGCAGCAGTATATGGTATTTTGATGGTATTTTCAAAAGCAGCCCGATTCTGGATCAGCTGCCAGTTGGCCTGAAGTGTAAAGGCACAGCATTGCCATCCACTGAGACCCATGGAATCATAGTTTGAGGCTTGCTACAATCATAGCAGGCTTCTTGTATGACATGAAAGCACCGCAGACTCTGTCCATTTCACACCTTGGATTATTATATATAATAGTGTTTAAGTCCCAGTGGCGAGCTGTGGAATTACATTCCATGAAGCTTTTTCCTTGAGACCTCAGCACGCACCTGTGCCGTTTCACATCATTTAGCGGCAACACCGAAGCGGTTCCACTGCTCTGCCATCCGGTTTTCTGTCATTATTCGTTTGCGGCGGCGTGCCGTCCCGCTGATTTTGACGTCGTCTCTAAGGGTGCGTGGACCGGGAGAAGCGAAGCGACATTGGCGTCAAAGACGCCGTGTTCATTACAGCAGGGCTCTGCTCCCACGTGGGCGAGGCTCCTCATCTTCCAGAGAGGAGTGTGAAGCAGGGAGAGTGGAGCCCGGAGCCTCTGAGACCAGCTGCTTCTGTCAGGAGAGGAGTGCACCTCCTTCCTCAGCGGGGATCTCGCCTCGCTCCCCTCTTTGCATGCGGTAAACCCATTGCCCGTGTGAGGCACCTCTCAAAATCTGGCAGCGGCATGCAGTAAAACGATAGCGGTGAGAGATTTGCCTAAAATAAATGGCCACGCTCGCACTGCACTGCGCCGTAATGTGGCTGACCTGCAGTGTCCCCCCCCACCATTGCCCTGGGATGCTGTAGATGGCACGAGTTTCGCCATGTTCCTGCACCCGCCAAGACTGGCACCATGTCCTTTCCTGAACCACGAGCCTGTTGCCGCACACTTCCTTGGCTTGCTGCTCTTGCTGTGCAGGAGTAGTGATTTAGAGCTTCCCACTGTAGCCTCAATGAAGCTGAAATTAAGCTGCGTTAGTGGCATGGGGGCCTTGCTTGTGCTGCAAGTATAGTATCTTCATTAACTAATCAGCTGCTTAAAAAAGCTTAAAAAAGGGTTTAAAGATTTCACTTTCTAGGGGAAATTGTAAGGTCCTCCATCCCTCCATTCAAGGAGGAAGAACCTCAGGAATAAGCAGAGAATTCCAAATGGCAGAGTCATCTTCCCGCATGAGTCATAACAGCTCCCTCTAATCTGCCCTTCTGTTTTGGACCTTGCAGAACACTGGCAATGTGGTTGGGTCAAATCGGGTTCAAAAACCTAAATACTAGCCTTCGGGAAGTGCATTGTTTTTTCTCCGTGCTCACGCTTGTTTTTGGGCCTTGCATTAAGGCTGCTGTCATCTTCTCTAGATTTTATCTACATTGGGCCTCAAACTGATGTCCAGACCTTCTTGTTCACGTCGGTTGTGTTTCGGTTTTACTAAACATTCTGCAGCTGAGATCAAACAAACCTGGAGGAATCAGGCATGACATTGACAGTCTGTCAGCTGCAAGCTGGACGCCCATGTAATCGCTGTTTGCATTGTATATTACTGCAACAAAGGTGCCACCTTTGCAGACTACTGCTGCTACCTTCCAGGAAGCTGACTGGTTGAAACTAGATAGGCTTCCTGTTTGTTACACAAGATTATTTTAAAGAAACTCTCCTAGCTGTCTTTTCTTGAACAAAAGAAACTCTTTGTTCAATAACAGACAGTTGGCAGAGAGAGAATCCACATCACCTGATCTGCATTTGGAAAAATCACCAAAAATAATGGACTTCGAGCAGAAAAAATGGCTCAGTTTCTGCATTTTGAAGTAATGAAGTAATTTACTCTTAATTTCCTTATGTTCCTGTTTAACTCAGAGAGGTGGATACAACTCAGGAGGCAAATCCAGTTTTGTGGTCTCCTGACCATTTAATCAGCAGTGACAGCAGACCCAGATGGGTCTTTTTTTTGCCTGTGGTAGAATTAAAAAATTTCTCTGCGGTCCTCACGCTAGAATCATCTGGCAGCCTGCTGCTACTTGTTGACATCTCTGTTTCCAGCTGTCAGCCTCCACATCTGTCAGAGGCCCGGGCATTGCCCTTTGACCTCCACATGAACTTCTCCATCCATATTGCTGCTTTGATGTCATCATCAAGGTTCTCCATCTGCAACTTCTGTATAAACTGCACAGCCCAGCTGTGAGTCTGTACCCTTCTTGTCCCTGGTCAGGGCTGCTGTGGCTTGTGTCCTGTATTATACAGAATATGGCCTCACAGCTGGTTTTCTGTCTTCACAAACAGATGCTTCAGCCGGGTTTCACGTCAGGATTAAAGGCCTGATAGTGGCTTGTCTCAACACGTTGGAGGTTTCCCCATGTTAGGGGTTTTTCATGAAGCCAGACCTTCTTTCTGCCCTCTCAGTGGTGGATTTTTTTAATGCATCTCTGTAGAATGAGCATAGGTTTCACTAGGCCCCAGAACATCCAATAGTTACTTACTTTTGCTGCTCCCTTTTACTCTGCATTAAACATTCATCTTTGTCTACTAAAGGCCGGTAGTTTGCCTAATAATCAAGTAATAATTGACCGGATGCCTTGTCATGTGTGTTGTAATTTGACAGAGTTCCTCAAGGTTTTTCAAAGGGGCCAGCGGTTTGCACAGTCCACTTGTAAACCAGAGGATTACTTCTTCCGTCCCAAGAGGCATCCTAGTGTAGTGCCCTTGAGCAAGGTGCTTAACCTTAATTACTATAAAACATTCAGCTGTTTGAAGGGGGAAAATTGTTACTTAGGGTAAAACTGTAAGATAAGCAGGTAAATGTGACTGAGCTTCTGCTGGCTATCGTTAGTTGTCCTCATTTATGCGGTATTATTTATGCTAATTGCGTCTTGCAAGGGTGGACATGCACTGTAATCTGCGGATCGTGAATGAATTGATTTGGGTTCTTTATTTGCCTCATTCCACTGTGACTGAGGTAGCTTTCAGCCATGACTGGCAAACTTTGGGTGAGTCCCAGAAAAAGAGGGGTGCCCGCTTTGTCTGCAGAGATGGGGGAACATCTCCGATGAAGAGCTGTGCACGCGCCTATTGTTCTCAGTTCAGAAATAATGACGGACTGACTGACTGACGAGATGCTGGTTGCCTTCATTTGTGGGTGGTTCTGCCTTTAAATTCGGCACAGGGGAAGGTTGTCTTTGATAATTAGTCTGAAGAGTTGTAATTTCTTTAATGATGAAGAGGTGCGTGTTTTGAAATAACACACCAGACATAAAGCCCATGCATCACAGCACCGGGAACACGTGTAACGTGTAGGTGTCCTGTGGGTGTCAAGGCAGAACCATACTGTCTTTGCAGGACTCACCATCTTCATTTTAATTCACCTTCACTCCATTTTAGCTCCAGTATTCTGCTAAAACAAATAGAAGGATCTGTACATACTGACCTGTTTTATCCATCACTTTTACCACAAACATCTGCCATCTTTTCCCTTTAAGACACTTTGAAGTCTTGGTGTGTGCAGTGAATGTTATGTATGTTAATCAGTTTTAATATTTTGGAGGAAATGGAGAGTTACTTTTTTATTGAAGTATAATTGGATATTGTGTTTAGTAGAAAATGTCACATGCCGTTTCAGTTATTCTAGATCCTTCAGTTGATCCTCTAAATGAAGTGCTTGAAAGAACTGAGCATGTATCGGTGTTTTATGCCATTTTGGACTGATGAATTCATCATATTTTACACTGCTCAGTTTTCTCATAGCTACCAAAGGCCTCTTAGCGTAATGTACTATAATTGGGCAGCCAGAAAAGCATCTTCTTTCCAAGAACAAGTAGACATTACGATAAAAGCTGCATTATGCTGATAATGTGGGATTCCATCTTGAATGTGGGACATCTCTCCTTAATGACAATGACTTAACAGTTAGGATGGGTCTCTGTCTTTTAAAATAAAGTTTCAAGTAAGGGATTTATGAAAAAAAAAACACAAGAGAAGCAACAAAAGCTGACAATTGAGCTCTTGTGTCTATATAATGTTAACTGGAATTATAATTTGAATATTTTTTTTCTTTCTACTGATATCCAGGGCAATTCTGGCTTGTGCCATGTGCTTTGTATGATGCATTGGAACATGGGTGTATTTTTCCCCTTACATCACTTCAGACTGCACACTGCAAAGTGTACACTTTGTAGGGCTCACTTCATAGTGCACACTACATAGTTTACACTTCATAGTGCACACTGCATGGTTGGTGTACACTCATAACGTGCACTCATTGTTCCCAGTTTATGCTTAGTAAGAGATGTTATTTATTAATTGTACAGCCAACTAGTCCATGTCTCTGAATCTGCAATTTATTATGATAATGAACTGGGCAGGAGGTCATGAAGCCAAAGAGTCCTGTTCTCTGATATGTGAGGTGGCAGGGCTGAAGCGTGCGGAATGGGTCAGTCTAAGGGTCCCTTTGCCCTGATATGTGAGGTGGCAGGGCTGATGCATGCGGAATGGGTCAGTCTAAGGGTCCCTTTGCCTTGGTGTTTGAGGTGGCAGGGCTGAAGTGTGCTAAGTGGTACAGCCAATAGCCTATGCCACCTTATGACAGAGCTCCACTGTGTGCTGCCAAACTTCCAGGGACTAATCTGCGCTTTATCTTTCCTTCACACCCCCTCAAGTCCCACTATTTACCACCTTATTTTTTCTGGGGCTCAACCGCTGCCTGACATTTAGCGATTTTAGTGAAGTCTGTGCCTCCTTCTTTGTACTCGCAAGCTAGAGACGAGTTGCAGCAGGGCCCCTTTCCCCTGACCTATGGTTCGGGGCTCGACTCGCAGGCTGCCCACACACATTCAGGGTCCCTGTGTAGGGTACAGGAAAGTACCCTGACATAGATGTGCACTCTGGGAGCTGTACTGCTCAGGAAGCGGCTGATCATGTCTGGAAGCCAGCCAGTTGAGAGTAACACTGGCTGTAAACAATGGTAGCTGCTTCAGTACTTCTATTGCTTATTTCTGAGGTCGTCTGAGGAGAAGTAAAATCAGACTCATTCCCTGGTGTTCACCATTTTTCATTCTCTGTGTGCCCTCTGTTTTTCAGTCAGAAACACTCTATATCTGCTGAAAACCCATCAGGCCTTTTACACGTTTGATAATGTTTTTGAAGCTTTTAATTCTCTGTGATTATTTGTCTTAAATAAAGTGCTCACTTCTGGGCAGATCTGCCCAGGTGTTGCTGATTGGTCGTTGAGGCATTTCACCAGTTCCATTCCCCAACGAACGTGGTAACAAATTGTTCTCTCCTTCGTTTCCGCAGCAGCTGTGTCTGGCCTGTGCTGTCTGTGGGCTTCTGTGTTAGATTTGTGCTGATGTATGATCTTTCCTCGATGTGTCCAATGCACTTCTCCACGTCCCATCTGCCGCCTGTCCCTTTACACTTTGCCATGTTACTCACTTAACATTTACTAAAAATACACTCAGTGTTCTTTGCTAACAAAAAAATTTGCAATATGTTCAGCACTTGAGTAGCTTTATTAGCAAGAAAATGTCATATCTTTGTAACCTCCTCTAACAATTATAACCGCAGAGAAAAATCAAAGCATTTTTTCTACAAGGGACATTAAATACTGCTTTGTTTCATTGGATGAAACAGTTAACTTGTACATTTAAAGTTAAAGGACGGCCTAGAATTTGATTACACCATCACCACACAACCTGTTAACACGATGTCAGACATGCACTGTTATGTACGATTTCCATGTTATAAACGAAACTTGTTTTATTTGACTTATATTTTCATTTGTAGTTGTTCACTCAACTTTCCAGTACTTAAGAATAAAAAAATCTGCATTTTATGAAATAAATAGAAAAGTGGTAAAAATCTGTGGTGTGCAAACACTTTTGACTTTTTGAGTGTATGTGTGTGTTTGTGTCTGTGCATCCGTGTGTCTGTGTCTGTGGGTGAGCGTGATTAAGTTTATATTACTTTATGGGGACCAAATGTCACACACAATGTAATAAAAACCTGTTTTTTTGACGTTGTGGGGACCATTTTTCTGGTCCCCACAAAGACCTATGAATGCAATTAAAAAATAAAAATGCCAAAAGTCTCATATTTTGTTTGGTTACTTATGGTTAAGGTTAGGGCGGAGTAGGGGTTAAGGTCGTCATGTTGTGATTAGAGTTTTCTCCATAGAAATGAATGGAGAGTCCCTACAAAGATATAATTATAAACCTGTGTGTGTGTGTGTGTGTGCGTGCGTGCGTGCGTGCGTGTATACATACATACATAAACTTAGTATTGCCTGTTAATGGAGCTATATATTTACTGAAGTAAGAAAAGAAATGTGACAGGTTGGGCAGTTGCTGAAAATTACGCCATGTTCGTATAATGAGGAAATACTTCCTAAACGGCCTGTAGCGGTTCTTTCTGAAGTATTTCACATACAGTACAGGCCAAAAGTTTGGACACACCTTCTCATTCAGATTTGGACACACCTACAGATTCAGTTGAATGAGAAGGTGTGTCTAAACTTTTGGCCTGTACTGTATATGTGTCTGTGTGTGGGTATATGTATCACAAATCTGTAGTAAGTATTACCTGTTTTAGCTTAGCTAAATGTTATTTTTCTCATAACAGAGGTATAAATGTCCATTATTATTTATGAAAGATTATTTTACATGCCACACGAGAAGTTCGTTAAATGACTGTTACTATTATAATAGGTTGATTGAATAGTTCCTGTCAAGCAGCTGCATTTTAGCAACCAGATTTTTAGCTAAATGCATCAGTTAAGTAACCATAAGTAAACACGTCTTCGTTTTTATGAAGGTAGGAATTTTCTGAAGCAGTCTGTGTTAAGTGCCGTGAATGGAAACGTAGAACCCGCCATCCTGTCCCCATTTTGGACCTTAATCGCCTTCCTTTTGCTCTGGTGTTTTTTCAGCTTTGGGGCCAGTGCCTCAGCATCTGCTTGATACCTGTTGATGCTGAGATCTCATCAGTTTCCGTAAAATCCAGACTTCCGGCAGATCTTTTCTTTGGAAGCTTCATAATAACAAAATATGTAGGAAACCACTGGAAGAAAAACGTCTTATTTTATATTTCTTATCACATGCAGATATTTTTTCCTGCTTTCAGAACGTTTCCCTGTGCTGACCTTTCTGATATTTTTTTTTCCCAGTCCTGAACAATCAGAATTGTTCTCGATACAAACAGAGCTACTTTTTGCATTATTGACAGGACAGAGGAGGGGGGTCATTGACCTGGCAGTGCTACAGAATCCCAGTGTTTTTTCCAGCTAATTAACTCAATGGGGGTCACCAGTACCCAGGCATACCGAGACGGCTGAACAGATCTCGTCTCTCTCGCTCATTTTGCTGTACATCCCCCTGTTTCTGATGCCTCTCTTACTCGTGGGCGGCCCCCGCCTTCTCCCCGGATAGGGAATTGTGCGGTGACACTGTGGCCTAGCTCAGGGAGCTGTTTAGCCCGAACCATGCTATGTAATCCATAGAAGGAGTGGCCTGCACATTAGCAAGGATTACCACGGTATTACTGCGCTTGAGTGCATTAGCAGTATATTAGACGCTAGATTGCAGACAAATGCATGAACCGCTCAATTACTACACTGAAATCTTTCTCTAATTGCGTGTATTTTATTAAGATAATGTTGGAATGAACCGAATGGAAGAGCCTTTTAGTTTATAGAAATTTTTCTAAATGAACAGACAAAATAAAACATTTGGGGGTGGGGGGGGGAGAGAGAGAATAGCAGTGATGGGGAGATCCTTCACCCAGGCTTTTACTCATCAGCGGGGATTGTAGATAAAGACAGATAAAAACTGGGCTTCTTGTTCTGGATGATGTAAAAAGCAGAATTAATCCAGCCTAGTGACAATGGCAGATAGCTAAGGGGTCTGACCATCATCCGAATGCCAGGGAAGCCTGGACGGTAATGAGAGTGTGAGTTTAGTGTTATTACTGGTACCTCCTAACGTAATGAGAATGGGCTATTCAGATTGGCATTAATGTAGATTTATTCCAAATCGGCCTCCTTAAGTGAGGATGATTGTGCCCTTTGATCATGGGGGTTTTCAGATCCTTCAGTGGGGGCATGTGATGGAGCGCTGCAGATGTTCTGCAGATGCATGACCTCTAGACTTGAACAGGAGCATGTCTCTGTTGATATTTTCAATGGCTTCCCAAGGCAGGGTTTGGTTTGTAGTAATAGCCTCCCCCTGAAGGTGAGGCTGTGAGTACCTGTGGAGCAAAATCACTGCGATTTGTTGACAGAAGAAGTTTTTAACTGGGGCATCCTGGATGGGAGTACCTGGAGAAAAGCAGGGGCCTGATTCTCACCATCGGCCCTGGAGTGGTAAAGCGACAGTGCTGCTCTCTGAAAAACACTGAAAATGCAGAATCTTTGGGGACTTACATGTGGCCCCTACATGTGACCTGTGGGCTGGCATGAAAATCCGGATTTGCGCTTCAAGATAAGAGGAGAGAACTTAGAACAGGACTGGTGGTGACTTCAGAGGAGTGCGACAAAAGTTGACTGTGTGGGATTGTGGGAAAAAAAACAAAAAGGAGAGAACAAATGCGTAATTGATGTATAGCACAAAGCACGGCCAGAGACGAACTGGCCCAGAACACCAGTCCCACGTGAACGCTCTCGATGAAACGTCATTGGACACTGAGGAATGGACGTTTTTCTGGCTGCTTTTTAACCATTTGAAATGAATGAAATACTTTATTTGGCATTTGTATGGCACCATATTCCTCTCCTTTAAAACATGCACATATACAGGTGAGAACAGAGCTTGGGCTCACAGTACAGGGTCAGGCCATTTATCTGGTACCCCAGTGCATTTTTGAGGAGGAGGGTTAAGGGTCTATTGGTAGCGTGACCATTCTGCCGATCACAGCATTTATGCCCCTGAGCACCGTGAATACGTCTGATAGAGGCTGTGAGTGGCATATCTATTGCTGCTGGTTCGTGTTAGCCAAATGCCAGCTGACAGCACACATTATCGAGTATGAATCAGTTCTTTCTCTGAGCTCTCGTTCCTCTGCCTACTAATGGAAAACGAAGAGAGCCGGTGGGGGGGGAGTTTTGCTATTTAAGGACAATGTGTTTGCAGACAGGCCATGCACTAGCAGTACTTTGCCGAGAGGGGGGGGCCTGACTGGCAGGCAGAGGTGGCTAGAGTTTTCTAGCGGCCTGATGCTTCTGAGGGCTGGACGCAAACCTTTGTGAAGCCCAGCTTCCTGGTAGATGGCAGGCAAGTCCTATCTGTCAGGATGAAGCCAGCAGCAGGACATGTGGTGGCTGAGCATTATGGGGCCTGGAGGGGGG
>JAODJW010000094.1:9898381-9942992 GCA_026777045.1 Hyperopisus bebe
TGACCCCATCTCCCAGATCAACCCCAAACAGAGCTCCTCCCATGTCATGAAATGTTTTTTACGTCTCTCCAGTTTCTGGCTGCGGGGATGCTTGAGTCATGAACTGAATCAGCCGATTCAAGTCCAAGCAACAGCACGGGGGAGCCGTCCGTCTAGCTGAGCGTGTTTAATGAGTTTATTTCCAGCGTGCCGTGTCCAATGGCACAGTGGCATAAATCCTCCACCGTTCTCCAGCTGTATTCTCTCAGTTTCTATCTGTGCTGGAAACGCTCAGGGCCGGAGGATGGATGGAGAGCGGCTCTGTGCCCTCAGTTGCCTGGCAGGGGAAACGGAACACTGGCGTGAAAAGAAGGCGGGAGAAGATTGAGCTTGCAGGGAAGTGGAGTGGTGGGGGGGGGGGGTTGTGTTCAGGGCTGGGTGCAAGCAGGATGTGATGACTCATCCATCATCTGGCTGGACACAGCAGCTCTGAATGGGCCCAATTAGCCCGGTTTGATTGAATTCACCAGTCTGCGTCAGGCAGGACCTGGGGGGGCATTGTGCCGCCAGAGCAGGGGTACGCAGTCCACCTTAATGACATCGTACCCATGCCTACTGGTTACAAATCACACCCCTCCAGGCCACGTGTATGTCTTAGCCACATATGTGTCAAGTCCAGGGAGCCAACATTGTTTTATAGCATTACAGTTAGTTCTTTTTTTTTTTTTTTTGTTAAAATGTGGCATATTTAGGGTTGATTTTCTCAACGGCAAGATATTGATGCCATGGTCCCATATTTTGTAGAAATGGGATCATGCCCCCCCAGTCTGTGTCAGTGCAGGTTTTCTCAGAAGGGCTAATAAACCAGACAGGCAGCTCCCATCTCAACTGAAAGTAGGCCAGACTGGCTGCAGGGGTGCAAGCTGTAACACAAAATCTGAGAATTGGGTACGGTGGGGGGTGGGGGGGGGTTTACAAAATGCAGTAGTAGGCAGTGCTCCCCTCACCAGGTCTGATTGTCGCGATCGACTTGGGATGTCTTGAGGACTGACCTGTCAGTTGCCATGGACCAGTTAGGGGCCAGTGCTACACCACAACGCTGAGATGTTCCTCTTAGCCGAGCCACCTGGAGTTCCTCCACTGCCACTCCCCCATGCACACTTACATCATTGGCGCGCACCCCTCTGGCCATGGCCGGGCGGTCCCGTTTTCCCCCATCATCTTGCCCTCTTCTGTGTGTCTGTCCTTTTTCTTTCCTTTCTTTTCCTTTCTTTCTACATGGTAGAACGTGGACGGTAGGGGCAGAACGGGAGAAGGACAAGCCTGATAGTTATATTGTCTAAATTGTTAAAATGATCCATAAAATGCTACTCAACTTGCACTTTGTCTCTGTGGAGACTCTTCTTGAGCTTGTGTTGCACCAGTTATCATTGTTGATCTGTAGCTATCAGGACACTGAACATCAGCACTGGATGATCTCCAGGTTGTGCGTTAAGTTCCCCCCAGTAACATGCTGTTCTGGGCTGCCAGTCGGGGAGTTAACAGAATATATGGGAGAAGTTAATGTCTGAAGGGTACAGGTGTCAGCAATGAGGATTTAATTGGTTCTGGGTATTTATACAACCCCAGTGTCCTACATGTATAACACGGGATGATTTAAAGGTGCTGCAGTAACGTCAGCTGGAGCTGAGGGGGGAGGGGGGGGGCAGTGTTGGTAAGTGGCTGTTCTACACAGTTTTTCGTGAGTCGTGATACTCCCCCCACTTCTGTCTACATCTTTTGTTTGTTTTTACCTCATTGTGTGGACTAAATGGCCACAATTTAAACATGAATCTCATATAAAAAAAATTTAAGCTGTAAATGCAATCAAAAAAGTGAAATATAAAATAACGTCAAGGTTAGGGCAGGGAAAAGGTTAGGGTTAGGGTAGTCATTGCTAGGGTTAGGTTTATGCCCATAGACATTAATAGAGAGTCCTCACAATGATAGGAATATGCACTATATGGAGAAACGTACTGGGACACCCGGCCATTACAAATACAGGAACTTTTATGGCGTCCCATTCTAAATCCATAATTGGTCCCCGCCGCTTGCTGTAATATCTGCCAATCTTCCGTGAAGGCTTTCTACAAGATTTTGGAGTGTTTGGTGGGGTTGGTGTCAGAGCTCTGTGCAGGCCAGACAAGTTCTTCCACACCAAACTCACCCAACCATGTCTATATGGACCTTGCTTTGTGCACTGGGAGACAGTCATGCTGGAACAGAAAAGGGCCTTCCCCAAACTTCCCACAAAGATGGGAAGCATACAATTGTCCAAAATGTCTTGGTATGCAGTAGCATTAAGAGTTCCCTTCACTGGAATCACAGATCAGGGGCTTAGCCCAACCCCTGAAAAAAAACCACATACCATTATCCCACTGGTACCAGAATTTACTATTGGCACAATGCAATCAGGCAGGTAACGTTCCCCCGGTATCCTCCAAACCCAGACTCGTCCATCAGACTGCCAGACAGAAAAGCGTGATTTGTCACTTCGCAGAGCATGTTTCTACTGCTCCATAGTCCAGTGGCAGCGTGCTTTACGCCGCTCCATCCGACGCTTGGCATTGCGCTTGGTGATGTGAGGCTTGCATGCAGCTGCTCGGCCATGGAAGCCCATTCCATGAAGCTCCTGGCACAGTTTGTATGCTGAGGTTAATGCCAGAGGAAGCTAGAAATTCTGCAGTTATCAAGTCACTAGAGCGTTGGCGACTTTTACGCACTACGCGCCTGAGCATTCAGCAAGCCTGACCTTTTACTACACATGATCTGCCACTTTGTGTTTCTGTTGCTCCTAAACGCCTCCACTTTGTAATAATACCACTTACAGTTGACTGTGGAATATCTAGCAGTGACTTACTGCAAATGTGACATCCTATGACAGTACCACTGAGCTCTTCAGAACGACCCATTCTTTCACAAATGTTTGTCAACCTGCATGGCAAGGTGCTTGACTTTATACACTTTGTACTTGAATGGGTCTGAATGAAACGCCTGAATTCACTGATTATGCAGTGTGTCCCAGTACTTTTTTCCATATAGTGTATGAACTGCACACATGCATGCCTGGGCATGAATACCGCAATGGGAAGACTCAAACACATCTCCTGAGCTTGAAGATGCTATCAACCTTCCGAGGAACCGGAAAATGCCTCACAGCGACAATCCTCACCGCCCCACAGCACAGAATTGCTCTGGGATTTTCCTCATTTCCCATCTATGTTACAGGATGTGTTTCCGCTTTATTTATTATTGTTGTTTGGATGCCTGGGGCTGCCTTTGCATGCCAGACATTTGGACACACACCCCCTCTTTGCTGTGTTAATTATATAAATCCCCCGTAGCTGCTTTGCTGAGGGCTCATCACAGGGGGAAACTGTAAATCCAACTCTGGAAGCCGCAGGTGGTCATCCGCTTTCTTTTGGTTTTCCTTTTTATAGGCTTCATGGGGTAAGGGTGACAATGGAGAGAAAAAAATAACTTTAATTATATTACACACCATTTTTCAGGTAGGAAAGATCCTGCATTACTCCCCTCCGTGGTGTGCCATGCAGATGTGCCCAGTCTTTGCCTGCCCCCCCACCCCCCCCGAATGAGCCCTGACAACATCATGGAGGCCAGCAGAGACAAAATACTGAGTCCTCTGCCTGCCCCTCCTCAGCCCCATCACTGACTTCTGTGCTAAAAGTGACCCATAAGTAGCATAACAGTAAGTTTGGAAGATGCAGAGATATGTGTCCCTGGGCTGGTCCAGACTGGGCCAGACTGCGGTGATAAACCAGCTTCGCTTCCAGGTGAGTCTGTGAATGCTGGACTGTGTGCATTTCCAGGGCCAAGTCAGCGTGAAGGTGAAGGGGGCAGGGGGTTTGGGGTAATGAAGCGGCTGGATGTGGTGAAAAACAGGTTATCATCTTGAGGAATAGCAGGACTCATTTGTTAGACTGTCCCCTCAGACTCAAATGGAGAGGCTGTAACTCACAGTGAAAAATGTATGCAGCCTTTTCTTCCACACCTCGACAGGCCTCTGACTGTCACACCTGACGTGGAAGAAAAGGGCAAAAGCGGCCAGGGTTACAGTGCCCGACTATATGGGGGCATTGTGATGATGGGACGTTACAGCTCTGTAAGGGGGCGCCGTGGCATTACAGCTCTGTAAGGGGGCGCCGTGGCTATGGGGCATTACAGCTCCGTATGGGGGCGCCGTGACTATGGGGCGTTACAGCTCCATAAGGGGTCACCGTGACTATGGGGCGTTACAGCTCCGTAAGGGGTCGCCGTGGCTATGGGGCGTTACAGCTCCGTAAGGGGGTGCCGTGGCCATGGAATATTATGGGTCCATAAGGGGGTGCCGTGGCTATGGAATATTATGGGTCCATAAGGGGGTGCCGTGGTTATGGAATATTATGGGTCCATAAGGTGATGAAGTGTTACATTGTGTGCATTGTGATGATGGGTTGTAATCGGTCCCTAAGGGGGCGCCATGGCGATCAAGTGTTATGGCCTCATTGGTGCAGTTACCTATAAAAAAAAAAATCACATTCTCGATTCACACCTCTATGCGTTCCTAAATGTACTTCTGCATTGTATTACATCAGCTGGATCAAAACAAGCACTCCTACTTTTCCCCAGAGAGTCTCAAGTGTTCCATAATTCTACATTCTCTTTAAAGGGTGCTTTTCTACCACACCAGGTACCTTACTTTTGGAACTTCAAGAAAGTACCAAAACTATGGTACTTCAAGGTGGTTTTCCATTGCCGTATAAACCAGCACTGAATGACATCACAGCATGAGGTGGGGTACCTTTTGGTACGGCTGTTTTGGTTACACTAACTGGCCAATTGAGCATTTCCTTATTGTTAGAAGTTAATATGCTGATCCTGGATCAGTAATATGTTTGACACACTCATGTTTTGCCGTGTTTCCTTTTGCAGTTCAATGAGTGCAATAAACATCTAAATTTAAGAAAAAAAAATGAGCAAAAAAAAAAAAAATAAGCAAAAGAATCGCAATTCACTTTTTTTTTTTTTTTTGAATCGTGCAGCCCCAGCGCCGTGGCAAAGGCGTTACGGCGTTACCGGTGTGCCGTCATGATGGGGCATCAGAGCTTCATAAGGGGGCACTGTGGCGATCTAGTGCCCGTTAGTGTTTGTTATTGTGAGGGTACCTGCTTTGTTATCTGCTTTTTCTGATGTTGGGTGTTAGAAAAAAAAAAAGGCCGGCCTTGGCTTTTTTTTTTTGTTTTGTTTTTGTGTGAATCATCGTGGGAGGTGAAGAGAGGAGCCCGCACTGACGTCTCTGATGGGCTCGTGCTGAAGGCGCGGAGCCGGCGATGAAGCCCTCCTCCGTCAGCATCACTTCAGCTGAACGGCTTTGATTAAAAAAAAAAAAAAAGCAGGACTTTGAGGGAGGACAGATTACTGCGTAGTCTTCAGATTACAGCTGTCCGTGCGGCACGTGGCTGTGCCTGGCTGATGCAGTTACCTGTTTAAATGGCCGTATCCACATTCACAGCTTCCTGGTGGCCTACTGTATTCATCCATCCACCTTCCAAGCTTATACCATCTCGAGTTTCATCCAACATGTGTTGGTCAGTCTGTAATATCAGTCTCTCTATCCACACATCCTGTCTCTCGCCATCTTCTTTTGCATCTGTTTCTGTGTATTCGTACATGTGGTATACGTGCGAGACACCCAGTGACACCAGTGGCGTGGCCCTGTTGCCCAACCTGTTCCCAGTTACTCAGCCTGACTAGCTTGTGTCCCAGATCCATTCCATCCAAGGTGTATTTGTCGCTTTGGGTGTAGCCATACTTGCGGCTTATCCAGAGGGCAGAGTGCCAAGCGGCTTAAGAGGGGAGAATTAACGAGCCGCCGATAGCACGCACCAATCCTGACCTGGGGCCGCAGACAGACCCTGTGGTGTCCCGGAGATGCTTCATTAAAGTTTGGTTTCACTTCTTTCTCTGCTTCCACTGTCACATTCTGTATTCAGCGATGCTGTAAATCCATCAATGAAATCAATAGCAGTGCCAGGCTGTTTTTTGTGTATGTGTCTGTGTGCATGTGTGTGCTTGTGTTCTTGTAATTATTGCATGGTGGGGACTAGGGCTGCACAATTTGTAAAAAGAGAAAGAAAAAAAAAAACGCTATTTCGATTCACACCTGGTTCTTCCGACCACATTGCAACTAAAGCTTGGGTCATTTCATTTGTCCATACATCCATTACTATTCTTCTTTATTATTATTATTATTATTATTATTATTATTATTATTATTATTATCATCTCATTTGTCGTTGTTTTCTGAGTTCGCGACTGTTTTCAAGGTGGCGGCTGTATTGGGTTCCAGAGGCAGGCTACTTGCATAACCGTTGGACAAAGAAAGCGTTTCAAGTCCCACCCCAAAGTACCGAAATACCAAAAAAGTACCCACTGGTCCGGCTGGTACGGCTGTTTTGGTTACCATAACTGGATGGATTGTTGTCAGAAGTTGATATGCTGGTCTTGGATCAATAATATGTTTGGCACAGTCATGTTTTGCTGTATTTCCTTTTGCAGTTTAATGAGTGCAATAAACGTTTAAATTTAAGAAAAAAATTGTTGCAGAGAATCGCAATCTCAATTCTAAGCATTTTTTTTTTCTCAGAATCGTCCAGCCCTAGTGGAGACCGAATTTCCCCACAATATGATAAAAATCTATAACTTTTTACCTTGTGGGGAAATTTTGGTCTTCACAAGGATGACCTCAGTTTTATAAAAATCTGTGAATGTAGTCAAAAAATTTTTAAATGCCAAAAGTCTTTTATTTTGTTTGGTTACTTATGGTTAGGGTTAGGGTTAGGTAGGGGTTAAGGTCATCATTGTAGAGATTAGGGTTATGCCCTTAGAAATGAATGAAGAGTCCCCATAAAGATATGAATGTGTGGACTGTGTGTGCGTATGTGCATGCATGTGTGAGTGTGCTTCCCATCCACCCACCCACCCATCTTCCAACAACTTATCCTAAGGAGAGTAATAGGGGACGTGGGGCTTATCTCAGCTGCATAGGGGTTTCATTTCTTCCGGATACCTTGGTCCCGCTGACCTCATTCCCCCGTATGTGAAGATTCTGGAGACCCACATGATCAGGAGTAGACTCAGAGCAGGTCATGCAGGGCCTCTTCTTAACTCTTTCATCTGATCATTTCCTATGTTCTTCTCGGAATCGCTGTGTGATGAGGAGAATCTGTTGGGCTCAGACTTCCCTGCTACCTCGTCTCACTCTGGACCATTGGAGCTTGGCCCAGATTCACCTGGTAGCTGCTCTCCAAACTTCGGCGTGAGCCCAGCCAGGGCAGGTGACTGCAAAGCGGCCGGCCTTTGGAGTAGCTGAGTAGATGATTCCTGGAATGTACCCCGTGTGGAGGCAAATCTAATGACTCCACAGTGAAATATCAGCTAGCCATCCAATGGCTTTCACCAAACCTATAGTTTAAACTATTGTGATGAATCTACCCTTCCATAATGACCTATTACATGCAAGGTCAGGGTGAATCCGAGGTCTGACCCTGGGCAGGATGGGAGCTGTTAAATCTAATGATGGAACAAATGGGGAAAAAATCTTTCTGCTAGTTAGTTTTATAATAGAAAACAAAGACCTAAACTTAAAATCTTATAAATAACTGAACTTTGAAGTGAGAACAGGCAGGGTACAGCGTTTCCTGCGGGCGGTTTTTTCTGCAGTGTGGGAGTGGGACCCCACTTTCTTGGCGTAGAATCATGGGAAATCTCCCACCAGTTACCCATGGGCTTAAGGCCCCCGTGCCATGGTTCCAGAAGCTTCCCCTCATCATTTGCGTGAAACTTTACAGTTGGCTTGACGTGAAAAGCACCGGTGTACCTTACATAACGAGCTAATTTGTCCACTTACACTCCCTCCTGGCCTCCCACAACATACTTTCCTTATGCTCAGGGAAGATCGTGCGGGGGCTTACGCTAACGGCCACATCGGTGTCTCCCCAGCGCTCCCGCTGGATTTCCTCACCCACCTGCCCACCTGCTGCACCCTGATTGGACAAACAATGAGACAGTCATGTGCTCCGTAACGTTCGACCTCCTCTGCTAGACGGCCATGCCCCTGAGCTCACAGCAAATTGAATTGGCATGGTTTCTCCCCTCTCAGGTGGCCTAGATAAGCCAGTGCTAATGATTATTAAGAATTGTATTATTTCCTCATGCTAGATTCAGGAAGCTCTGACTCAAGAGACTTGAACCTTAAGTGTTGTCTGCCATGCTGCTGTTTAAGAAGAGACTAGTGGCCATACTCCGCTTGCCCATACAGATGGGTGATGTTCTGGAGATGTTTTGGGGTTGGTCCTGAAGGCCCAGCAGTAGAAACCTGATCCAAAAGTACGTCAGCCCTGGCTCCACTGTGCTGTTGTCTCCCCAGGTTTTGCTCCATTTGTTTCTGGGTTCATTCAGGAGGGTGGAGTCACATTACACCATCTCCGGCCTCCTGACAGCATGTACCTCATGCTGTGCACATCGCCTTGACGCATTTAATGCGTCTGTTATCTGACGCGAATGTGCGTAAACACATTCAGCTGAGTTATTTAGACGTGACACCGCATTAAAAGCCTTGGCTTTTTGACGTACTAAGGTTGTTTTGGTCTTTAGAGAAATGTCTTTTTAAGTGCCGAGATGGTCCACGCGTTAATGTAGACGTTAGAAACTGTGTCTGGCCTTTTTATGGGGCCCAAAGCATGACAGGGATGTGACTCTGGGCTTCGACGGCAGTGTGACTCCACACCAGGTCAGCCTCTCAAGCACTGTGGGCTGTATGGCCTTATTATAAATGCTGCTGACTTAAATGTTTGTTACAGTGATCAGCCACTCATATGGCCTTAGGCACGATGTGGCAGTTAAAAAAAGGTTAAAAAAATTTCATGTCAGCTTCTTTTTTTTTTTTTCATTTTGAATACTGATCTG
Source organism: Hyperopisus bebe (assembly GCA_026777045.1). Classification (NCBI taxonomy): domain Eukaryota; kingdom Metazoa; phylum Chordata; class Actinopteri; order Osteoglossiformes; family Mormyridae; genus Hyperopisus; species Hyperopisus bebe. Next base: position 9,907,367 of record JAODJW010000094.1, read on the forward strand.
GGTGTATTTTTATAAATCACCAACCGAGGCAAAAGCATACAATCCTAGACATTAAATTACCTTCACCTAAAAAAAAAAGTAAAGTTTTGTGGCTCAAAGGATTCTATGGTCAGGATTTCTGAAGGATTCTCAGGTTGGGGACAGGTTGGACGTCTTTGTTCCTTGCATGTGTTTGTCTTTCCCCGTTTATGTGCAAATGAGTGGCTTCTGATCAGGGGAAGGTTGGTCCTAATACAGTCTGATTAGCCCAGCATCCGATCGGTGAGGGCCGGGCAGGGCTGAGCGCTGTCTTTGCATACATTCTGGGCAGCTGCAGGAAGCTGCTTTTCTGCATACCGTTTAAGTGCCCGGCTGCGGTCTGGCTGGATACTTCCCTCCATGGAGGAGGCTGCCTGCTGTTTTCATTCACACGCTTGACAGGCACTTTCAGCTGATGTGACCTGCAGCAGAAAGCAGCCAGTACCTTTAGCTGATTGCGTCCATTCATCCATCTCCCATATCACTTAGCACCGCAGCCTATTCCAGGAAGTGCAGGGCATGAGGTATTGGGACTTGAACCAGGAAACTTGCTTTACTCCAAAGACCACTTTCTTAAGTATATTTGTGTCATGGCTCTGCTGCGCCGTGGTACCCCAGAACCACAAGGCTCGCCGTGGCCTTTCGCCTTTGTTTTGTATCTGCAAAGAGACACATGGAAACTCCATGGGGCCATAGTCAAATCAGGCTCTTTGGGCACAGGGCTGCTTATTCTTCTTCTTGCCAAGCATTTCTCTGCCCTGCAGGAAGGGAAACAAATAGGAAAATTATGCAAATCTGCCTAAGTGCAGCTCCTGTTTTCTGAGGGGTGGGGCTTATTCTAATTCTGCATCATTCTTGTTTTTCCACTCTTCTTCAAAACCGCCCTGCATTGGCCCCCAAGTCGTCATATAAATATAATTAAATATGAATCCCTGCATGTCCTCCAGTGTTAATTCTGGGAGCTGCTGTAATGGATCACTTAGTTATTATTAGAACGCGGCAGCCCACTCGTAAGCCATGCCGGGGGAGCAGGGGGGCCCGGCTCTTAATGGTGACTGCCTGAACTAAACTGCAGGCCAATCGAAGGTTTAACACCCCATGTAACAGCTCCACACCGCTCAGGCGCGCTCTCATCTCCAGGTGTGAGCACATTGTGCATATGTGTGTCACCAGTAAATCTTACTCCTCAAAGGCCATTATAGGTTCATCCTGGCAGGAGAGTTCATCGTGAGCAAAGGGAATTGCCAGGTCGCGCCCCATGTTATCTCGCTGCAGGCTGAAGTCCGCATAGATCTCCTTTGCAGCCTTTACATTTAATATATTTTACCGAGAGCGATATGAAGGTTTTTCCTGTGTGAAAGGGTGAAGTCAGCAGCATATATAAGCCACCAAAGCGTGTGTGCGTGTATGACGGTCCCTTCTTGTCCAGCATTAGAGGTACCAAACGACCACTATGGTTCTGTGAAAAGCTGTGTATTCCTTGCCTGGACTTTGGACTCCCGCAGCCAAACGTTGCCGATTCTGCTTCAGACAGCTTTTCATTTCTTGTATAACTATCCTTCCTCTTTAGAATTCCAATGGCAGCAGCAACTTTAAAGGTATGTCTCAGTGTAATGATTAATCCATGAGGCGGATCCGGTTGAGTATCTGTATCACGCATGGAGGCTGAGTTAGGAGCCCCGATTTCAGCAGGGTGGCAGCGAGGGGCCCCTCAGTGCCATGGGGAGGGAGGAGAGGCCCTTGGCAGACTCCCACAGGAGGGACTAGCAAACCGGACTCTCGTTGCTCTCCCTTACCCCATTCCCATTTTCTTTTCTTTTCTCCATGCTGAGAACTGTTCCCTGTGTGTACAACAACCCCCCCCCCCATTACCACCACCGTTTAAACAGTGTGGCTGAAGATAATCTGCAGAATTGTTTTGTTGCAGCTTCCGGGTGCTCAGACCCCCGCCCTCGGCATGATTCGCCCCAACCGCAGAGCCCAGAGCCGGCGTGGGGTGTGGCTCAGCCACAAGCCCTCCAAAGCCCACTGTGGACTGAGGCCATTAAACAGCCAGGATGGCAGAAAGCTCAAGGAGAGCATCAGATAAGCAGTGCACATGTGGGGGAGCAGGCAGTATGTCTGCGTGTGCTCTTGCTCCCTTAGGATGGTCCACAGCCGACCTCCGTGCCCCAGCAGATCGACGGTCCGTTTGGGTTTAAAGCCCCTTATGTGTTGTACAGTTCACCATTTATACACAGGTGATTTATTTGGCCATGTCAGCTTGCTAAGCGCCGCATCCCACTACACAAAGAACTTCCTTGTTCTCTCCACAGCTGCAATGCTGTTTTTTCAAAGCATCACCGCTCACTTGTTTTAGTCCCTATTCGGCGTCCAAAACGTGGCTCTGATCCACCATTCCTCTGCCGTCCAGTATGGGCATTTTGTTTTGTTTGTTTTCCCTACAGCCAGTTGCCCGTTTCTTGCCCTCTCAGCGCAGCACCAGGCAGAGTCTAATCCCCCTCGGTTACGTGACGCCAGCCTGTGGTTTGCGGATGGGCCCAGCGAGGTGTGGCGGGAAGCAGACCATGAACCCGCTGCGGCCGAGCTGGGGCCCCCACCAGCCACTTTATGCAGCCGGTCCAGTCTGTTAGCTCATGTGGCAGAAGTTAATTAAACAAAGCCCATGAAAAGGGTGCTCGTATCGCTCCGTTAGTCCTTTGTTTGCATTGGCAAGGGGATGGAGCTTCTGATGGTATAAGCTGCTGTCAGTCCGGCTTCATTGTTTACTTGCCTTTGCTCTCACTCCTATCGCTCAGTTTTCCATCCGTATCAAAGTCTGACAGCATGTGCCCATCATATACTCAGTGTTGCTCAGTGCTGATGTTTTCACACTTGTAGGCTTGGGAGGTTATTACAGTAATAGATGCAGATACATTGGGTGTACCACGGTATTTCCAGTCGGCGAAATTTATGTCAGGGGACCAGCTCCACCCCCCCCCCTGTGAATTATATTGTGGAATTCAAATTACAGGAATAGGTAAGCGCGTTGCTCTTTGAATACGCCTTTAAGATACTGTGTGCTGTGAGGAGGATATGTGAAGAATAAGATGCTGCCCAAGCCTAGTGCAAAGTGACGTTTTGTAAATGCTTCGCGTTTCTCTTTTTTGGCCCATATTTCACAGGCAGGTGGAGAACCAAGATCACAGTGCTAGGGAAACACCGCAACTGAACCTGATGTTCACAGTTTGGCCTAAATGAGTCTTTTTCATCCGGACCATGTGGTCAGTCCATACGGACTTCTCTCCCTGGGTCATTTAGGATAATCCTTTTTCTCTTTTTCCCCTCATCTCGCTCTGGGCAATGATCCCATTTCCCATGAGGCAGCAGCTGAAATGGGCCGATTGTTTCCTCGCCCTGGACGGCAGTGTCAGTACGCCTCTTCCCCCCACCTCACGGGTCCTTCTTCGCTATGACCATTGTTTGCTGTGCCTCAGGGACTCCGGCGGGCCGCCTGGTCTTGGGCCGTGGCCAAAATGCGACTGATGGGGTTTTGCGGTGACTGGCACGCTGGGCAGTGCCCGTGCCCAGTTTCAACAAGGCTGAGGACACATGTCTATGTCACAAGTTGCCCTGTGGGACGGTCATGAGCCGGAGAGTGACGAGATAGAAGAATGTTACCCTGACTGACATTCTGGGCTGGTCTCCCCTTGTTGGCTCAGTAGAGGGACCCGCACATGGGCCCTGACTGACAGCCCGGCTGGTACCGGCTCTGGGCCGGTTTCCCCTTGTTGGCTTAGTAGAGGGACCCACACGTGGGCCCCAGCTGGCAGCTGTAGTCCGAAAACACGGATGTGGATCGCAACATCTGTCTGCACTTTACAGAGGGCCGTTAACAGCCGGTTCCGTATGTGTTTGGGGAATCGGTACCATTTCCTCAGATTATGAATTCTTTCGAATTTTGCCAGTTCAGTGTAAAATCATCTCTGGTAAAGACACACCCAGGGTTACACCTACAGGATTTAAGCTATTTCTGTATGCTAGTTCTGTCCTATCCCTTACCTAGTCTCAATGCCCTGGTCTGGCCACAGATGGCTGCATGTTATTTGTGTGTCTCTTGCTGTCTTCTGGGAGAAACTGACTGCAGTCCCTTATCTGATACTGTCTTCAGATACACTGGCCAATTTATTATGATTATGTCATTTTAGACCTCTGCTTGTTTCCGTGGAAACAGGCTACCGTCTCCCATTGATCAACCCTCCCCTCCCCACCAAAACCTACCTTCATGCTCACAGTAGTGTTCTCTAGGCCAGCAGCTGGAGCACAGGTCAGTTTGCCTCAGAATTGTCTCACTTATCTCTCTCTCTCACCTTGCTCCTATGTTACTTGGACACTGAACACTTCAGCATGCTGTTAGAAACTTTTGCAGCCAACTCGCTGAGCCAAGCTATGTGCAGTTTGTGCTGTGGGTTTGCTGCTTCCTGAAAGTGAAGGGATGTGGATAAAAAAGGATGAGCAGCTCAGGATCAAAGTACGTTTATCCAAGTGCAATGTTCACATCAAGAAACCTGACCCAATTTACACTAAGACACTCAGTGCCAAAGAATTCCCAGGGATATTAATGGATATTGGGAAATTTATGCAATGATTTGTCAGACCACACCACCTTTTTAAAAGCCTCTTCAAACTTGGAAAAAACTCAGGATGAACCCCTGCTTTATGGGCGTCATACATTGTGTAGTTTTGTGGACCTCCCATTAAACATCCATTAGAGGAAGATGCACATCTTGACTCATTTCAGTCGGGAGATGATTACATTTCGCATGATTCCCATTGGCTGATAACTTGTTGTTACTAAGTAACATGAAAGCTGTAAATGTCTGATTAATAGAGGCTGTGTAGCACTGAAATATCGATCCCAAGTGAGACTCTTCTCCTCTTTTACATTCTGCAGCCTTTTCTCTTAGAAGGAGAGTGGGAATAAGCCACCACACTTGATCCATTCTTTTCCCTTTTCTGTTTACTGAAATTCTTTTTTCTAACAGTAATGTTTTCTTTCACAATATACAAAGTTTGTTGCTTTCTTGCATTCTATTTTTGCTAGATTTTTCTTGAATGTTTGTCTTCCCGAGTGCTCAGGAACGGGAGGGCATCCTATACGGTCATTCTGCTCAGCTGATAGACGGCTTCCAAACATAAATAAATTTTCAGTCACGACTTACTTTCTACTCCCAGGCTCTGCGCTAATCCTTTGAAAGAGAAAAAAAACACACCAAATGAAGATGCAAGAGATTCAAGATTCAAAGGTTTATTGTCATTCCTACAGATCAACACACCGTGTAGCGTTGAGGAATTAAGTCGTTTCTCAGGTCCCAGGACCCAGTACAGAAAAAAACTGAAGAAGATACAGTGTTCATAGAAAGTCTTGGGACACATGCGTTATTCAGTAAAAATATTGGTTTTATAATACAAAACATCATTTTATTCATTTATTTACAATTATATATCACAGAAACAGCCAGTAGTTTTAAGTAAGATATTCAAGTAGTAATTAAATGAAATCCAAGTTACAGTTCTAAATGGAGCTGTTCTGAGTTACAAAAGTTCGTTGACAAGCAGTTGCATTGGGTGTTTTTAATCAGTGACACCTCTGTACTGATACCCAACATTTGTGTAGATGCTCCCTTTGGAAGCCAAGGACTACAATTGCAATTAATAGTAAAATGACAAAACAGAACTGAATAACTGAGAACTGAATGTCTTTGGAAGATGTGTAGAGATGCTAAATGTTGCTTGTCAATGGACTTATGAATCCAATATATTTGCAACATTTTTACAGATTGAAGCAAGCATGCCAAGACTTTCTCTGTACTGTATAACAAACGAGTTTAAACAATGGAATTAAAAATAGTGAAGTTATATAAAAAATACGGTAAATGGAATGTAAAATGTCTCCACCTGCATCCCAGAGAACTTCTCCCTATCTACCCATGAGATAGACTGATACCGTGTCAGGGGCCTTCTTTTGGAAGAGAAAGGGTCTCGGTTTGCCCTGAGATCGTTAATGATCGATGACAGCAGGACTTTGGCTCCTCTGAGCTGCTCATCCTTTTTTTATCCACATCCACAGTGCTGTCGGTTTGAGTGTCAACACCACCGCAGTATCATTCGCGCAGTGAATCAGAAGGTCTGGTCTGCTGCAGCTGGCCCAAGTTGGCAAACGTCTGCTCCATCAGACCAGCTCCTACAGTGCTTGTTGTCTGTGAGACAGCTTGGGTTGGTCATCACTCTCCTCGCTCCCTTGTTTCCTTCTTGAGTGTGATTCATGTTGAGGTCTGTTTGTCGCCCTACAAACCCCTCATGTTTGCCACCCTCAGATTGCCTGTCTTGCCTCTCTCTGCTCCCATGTGATTGCGAACGCAGCCTGGGCACTTAACGCTTGCTGTATGCCATTAGGACACACTTTGTGGGCGGAAAGCTAAGCCACACCGTTTGGATTCCACTATCTGTTCCTCGCAGGCCATCGTAAGTCCTGTCAACGACGCGGCAGTGGCTTGTAGCAGGCCAGACACCCAGCCCGAACAAAGCATCACTAATTATCTCATGGGTGAGATATCAGATAATCATCTCAGAATAAAAACTTTGCACATTGCCTTCCAAGGTATTCTATAATCCAGTGCCATCTTGAGATACATTTGGGGGCAGGTTACTTTTAACTTTTTTTAAAGGAACCAAAAGCTTCTTGGCTGATTGGAGTTACACTGTCAAAAGCTGGTGTTGTGCACAGATAAAATATTCACTACCGAGAAATTAGGTCGGGTGTTTAGATTAACAAGTTAATTATTAAACATTGACTGAGAAGACATTTTTATTATCTAAGCTGAAAGAGTGTCGGGTACGGGGGGATGTGGACTACTTAATTAACTGCCCCCGTCTCTTTCCAAAATGCTTATCCAAGTGAGATGTTCACTGCTCTCGTTTAGCCCACCACTGCTATTTTTGCAGCATCTGCATTACCGCTCGGATTGAAAATGACAGATAATTGGAAGAGCAACCTGTTTTTATCCCAGTGCCCCACTACATAAAAGCCCTCTAACAAAGTTCCCTGACATTTTTCGTAATCACCAGATGATCTCATGCTTGTTATACAGAGAAGCTTAAATGTATTCTTCTAAACCTAGTCTGAAGGTTTCATCCATAAATCTGGGCTGCAGGATTTCATACCGGTTCATTCGATTTCTGGATCGCGTCAGCCCTGTAATCGGATCGAGCTGTTCTGGTACCTCACTGAGCGGGGTTTTTGTCGGAGGTGGCCTTTGTATCTTCTTGCCATGAAGGCCCCCCCTTCAGACACATTACAGGACCCTGCCGGCTGAGCGGGGCGCATCGATAGGCAGCCAAGGGCGAACCAACACCGTACTGGCGTGCCACTTCTGTTGGGTGTGGTGTGAAGAGTGGCAGCTGAGTTCTGCCCGCTCACATGTGGCCCTTCGTGTGAGAGGGGGACCAATCACCATATTATGTGGCAGATAAAGGGCCCAGGAGAAAATCCCCCCTCCGTGCCAGAGGGATCACTGGATTTAATAGGTATTGATCTAAAAAGCCACACTACATTGTTGCCTCTACATAATTTATTCTGCCCTGAAAGTGAAATAATGAGAAGGTCATGGTGAGACATGCCACTCATCCCTGCCCATTAAAAGTCACCCTGACATTTGAGCACCTCTCCTTTAAAGGTGCTAATTCTCTTTGCATAACAGCAGCTCTGCTAAGCTGCCCGGCCAGCTGCTGTCCTGCGCCTCGCTCCTCTGTCTGGGGTCCAGGTCAGTTGCAGAATGAAACCAGCCGTCGCCTTGCGCTGTTCATCTGCTTAGTGGGAGCTTGCTGGCTGGTACTCCCCGTACCAGATCTCCCCTGGACACGACTGCACGCTCACATACTCAGGCGTGTTATGCTGCATGCTAAACTGTAATGCGACTTAATGCTAAACCGCTCACTGCATCTCTGGCTGCATAGAGAACCCAAGGTGATGTTCAGATGGTTGTGGCAGCAATGCCCAGTGAGTTATGTTTTTTTTTTTTTGCTCCATTTCGGATAGGTGCTAGACCAGCAGCTCTCACTGCAGCTGATGGCTATTATTGGATTTTTTTGACAGTAAATGATTTCCATGGTTACACGTCTAGCAGGAACGCACACAAATTCTCTTGTTTTGTACACTATGTGATATGATATGACATGATATGATATCAGGGCAGTTTGTGGCTCTTCAGTTTAAGACCAATTCAGGTTTTCGCTGCAACTCCCTAATTAGGTCACTAATTAGAGGACTGATTGGCTGAAGAGTCCTCACACCTGGGTTTGAACAGCTGACCTAAAGGTTACCCCAAAAACCTGCATACACACCGGCCCTTTGCGGATAAGATTGACCACCCCTGATCTAAAGGTTGCTGGTTCATATCCCGTGGCCAGGAGAGTGATTATTGAATGAGGCCTCTAACTCTGATCACTGCTTCAGGGGTGCTAGATAAATGCCCTGAGCTTTGCATTCATTTGTGTCTCACAGTAGAGCAAAATTCAGGTCTGGGGAAATGTCAAAATAAAGCATCATCATCATATGCTAACAACTTTTTAAGCTAACATGATTGCGGTGAGCCACCTTACCCTCCGAGAAGCCAGAACCCTGCATGGGATTGAATATGGAAGCTTTCAGTCACCCGTCCTAAACTCGTGTGCAACACAAGAAATGAAATCGATGCCAGGCACGGACTTTTGAGGTGATTGGCTCACTGTAGCAGCCATGCTTAATTTTACTGTGAATTGCAGATCATTATGGTAAAATAACATTGATTTCCGTTTGGTGTCTCAGCTGCCTACCACAAACCCCCAATGCTGCTGCCTGATCCCAGTTGTTACTTATGTTGATGCCTGTGTGGTTCCTCCTTGTGGAGTGCATCTGTCACGCCCTGGAGCAAATGCAGCACCTGACCCGAGAGACACCAATAACAGAGGACAGCTACACATGCTTAGTGTGTCGTACAGCGCGCTTTTTTCCTCACTTGCATTAATTTGGCATGTGATTCACTTTGGACAAGTTTAAGGGCTTGGTTAGACAAACATCTCCCCAGCCACATATACGCTTCTGATATATAATTACCCGTTTGATTTTCCGTAATGGAGAAATTGTGGCAATCAGTCATGTGGACATGCAGTGTAGTTGGCTCATCCATCTCACCAGAGAATGCATTTTGTGCCGTCTTCTGGGCCATATTTGGGTGGAATGAGACCTATGTGTTAAGTAGACGCTGTGTTAAATGACATTGGCTGTGTTGTGAGAAGCCATTTCTTCCAGGGTGCTATCTGATGAAGTCTGCCACCAATGGGACTTCACTCATAAGGTGGGTGCGAGGCTGGACCAGGCCCAGCCTACACCCAATTCATGACTCATTATTAACGAGCCAGCAGCCTTCAGACCGGGAGAAGGCGTGACTTATTGGACCCTCAGCAGCGCTGAGATATTTATGAGTCTGACAGGGAGGGGAACAGGGCTGGTATTTTATTTTCACATTGATTGTGCTCTTGGGTCCAGATGTCTCTGTGCAGGTCCACCAGTAGGTGTTTGGGTCTAAACCATGCCTTCTGTCCATCTGTGGGGCCAGAATGACACGTCTAGTGTCCTTGGTCACACTGAGCGCCTGATTTAAGTAAGGCACTGGTGAGAAATGTGAAGGAGGGCTCTCAGATGCTGATGGTCTGTAGCTTTGTATATTTATTAGTATTATTTCTTGGGTCTCCTCCATTAAGATTTTGCACCACGGCTGCCAGGCCCAGGCAGATGAATGACAGGTTCTACCATCATAGAATCTTAGCTTTGCATGACAGTCTGAGTACGGAGGAGTAGATCTACAGGCCAGGTGGTGCCGGGCCTGTGGAGAGGCGCTGCTGTACCCTGCTCCCAGCACACACACACCCGTAGCGGCCTGCAGCTCCATCTGCCGCGGTCGTGGAGCGTCCGCGCTGTGGGGGGGCGGTGTGTGGGTTAGGACTCTGTGCCCGTGATTGGAAGGTCGCCAGTTCAAATCACACAATTGGCAGAGTGATTTCACCAGTGGGCACCTGAGCAAGGCCCTTAACCTCGATTGCTCCAGGAACAATCTGACCCTGCATTCTCAATTGTATGTCACTTAGTATAAAAGCTTCTGCTGTATAAATAAATGTAAATTTGTACTCAGCTGGGGGAAATGTGTGTGCGTGTGTGTGTGTGGGGGGAGCTGCACTAACGCCTTGCCTCTTGTTCCCTGCAGTTTGCTGTTTCGTGGTCCACAAACGGTGCCATGAACTTGTCACGTTCTCCTGCCCTGGGGCTGACAAGGGTCCCGACACAGACGTAAGTGACCCCGCCCTCGTCTTTCCCACCCCAGTGTGTCTAAACGGTTTCCATACAGTCTCTTTGCTCACTGTGTCTCAGTTTCAGCCATGTGCACATTGCTGCACGGTGATCATCTTCCAGATGCTCCCTCTTGTTCTTTAAATGTCACTGAAAGTGGATTATGCAACTTAAAGGGCATTTTAATGTGCTACATCTAGCTCGTTTGCATCATTTATTCTCTGAAGTTGTGACATTCCAGTCGTTTTGTTATCTAGATTAAGGTTATGAAATTTGTTGTAATTATGCCCATGGTTCTCCTTGGGTAATTTGTATGTGTGAACAGCTCAAATTACGTAGTCTCTGCCCTTGCCATCTCTCTCAGGCATGTCAGATGTTTGGGACCTTGCCATGAGGTGTGTGCAGATGCCACTGAGCGCTTTTGGCATTTAGGGCATGTACATGTGGCTGTCCTGGATGCATGTGTAATCATGTATGCGATATGAACTTGTGCTGCATCATATGGCACGTAATGGAAATTAGTGCTGAGGGAGTCCTGATTATGTTAACAGAAGCTGGCCAGGGCTTCAGGAAGCAGAAAGTCCCTTTACACATCTTGATATAATCTTGTGCTTAAACCTCTTCTGAAAAATAAATAAATGGCAACTGTAGAGAAAGGTTAATCACAACCATTTACCAAATACCGACTTGTATTATTGGTCCGTTCTAGGTTGGTGGTGATTAATTTTTAAAGGAACAATTTGTTTTCCAGTGTTCATATTTTCATCTATTCTTATCCCGACCACTCACTGTTAGTCAGACAATATATGATTGACCACTGGAATTTGTCAGCTACAGTTTAATATATATGCAGTCACTGCTTTGCATTTTTGAGGGTTAGGGTTAGAAAATTCACAAATAAAATTTGGGCACCCCTAACCTCAACTCATAACGTTCCGCCAACCTGAATTATAACAAAAAGTCTATATATTACCAATTTCTAAACACTACTGGCCTGTACACTTTACATTAGAGCTGGGCGATATGGCCTAAAAATAAAATCTCCGATTTTTTTCACAATACATCCGATTTTAATCGATTTTCCCCTCCCCTACTCAAAATCAAACTACAGATGACAAATAAATGGTTCAAAACAAGTTTTAACTTTATTTTGTTTTTTTTTTACTTTAGTGTTAAAGTGTAATCGGGCAAGCCAAAAAAGATGCTTATAAGTGAGATGGCAGACCACGCCATTGTAAACACTTTTAGAAACTTGTAAAAACTTTTAGGATGTTAATGAATCCCAGCTTTTCCACAGTATGTATGGGCACCATGTCTTTTCCAATATACATCGCGACAGTGTTTGTTATCGCCTTCCACCATGGCCCATTCTAATCATATGGCACACAGTTCGAAAACGAGTCGGGGACGGTTGCTTGCTTAACTTTGGATGCTGTGCTGGTGCTGCGGGTATTTTCATTTCGCTGGGAGCTGCACTTCTCCTACTCCGCTGCGTGCCTCTGCTTCAGGTGCTGGAATAAATTTGTCGTGCTGCTTCCTTTGGTTGCAACAGTTTGCAACGAGGACTTGTTTGGTCTGTTGTCGACGGCGCAAAACCGAACCATTGCCATGTTGTTTGTGAATCCGCTACAGTGTTTGGGTGCGCCGCGCTAATGTACCCGTGAAGAACGGTGCGTCGCATTAGTTCCGCTTTTGCCGCTTGTGTGTAAAATAAGTAATAAAATCGATTGTCATAAAAACACATCGTCCTGAACTGTAAATTCGAATTAATCGATAAAATCAATTTATCGCCCACCTCTACTTTACATGTCAAATTGCTTTGTCATTTCCTATCTAGACTTTTTCTATATAATGAATGCAAAGTTGGAATGCTAAGTTTAATGTATATAAAACAGAATGCAATGATTTGTGAAACACATAAACACATATTTAATTGAAAATAGAGCAAAACCAGTAAGATGAGTAGGTATAAAAAGACCGTCCCAGAGAAGTAATTCACCACTCTGTGAAGGACTGCGTAGGCAAATAGTGCTACGATTTAAGAATAATGTTTCTGAACATAATATTGAAAAGAATTTGAGAATCATCATCTGTGGTATATAATATCATTGAAAGATTCAGAGAATCCAGAGAAATCTCTGTACGCAAGGAACAAGGCCAAAAACCAGTCTTGGATAGCCGTGATCTTCGGTTCCTCAGGCTGCACTGCATTAAAAACAGACATTATTCTATAGTGGAAATCACTGCATGGGCTCAGGAACACTTCTGAAAACCACTATCAGTGAACTCAGTAAATCACGTCATCCACAAATGCAGGGAAGAAACCAAATCTGGACATTATCCAGAAACGCCGCTGACTTCTATGGACCCAAGCTCATTTAAAGATGGACTGAGACAAAACGAAAAAACGTCCTGTGGCCTGACGAATCATCATTTTGAATTCTGGATGCCATGGCCTCCAGACTAAAGGGGTGAAGGACCATCCAGCTTGTTATTAGTGGACAGTTCAATAGCCAGCAATGGTATGGGGGCATGTTATTGCCCATGGCTTGGGGAGCTTTCACATCTGGGAAGGCATCATTAATGCTAAACAATACTGTATATACAGGTTTTGGAGCAACATATGCTGCCATCCAGACTACATCTTTTTCAGAGAAGAAACCACATTCTGCATGCATTACAACAGCATGGCTCTATAATAGAAGAGTTTGGGTGCTAGACTGGCCTGCCTACACTCCAGGCCTGTCACCCACTGAAAACATTTGGTGCATTATGGAATGAGAAATACCACCAAGGAGACCCCAAATTCAAAATACCACCGAGGAGACCCCAAACTCAAAATACCACCGAGGAGACCCCAAACTCAAAATACCACGAGGAGACCCCTAACTCAAAATACCACCGAGGAGACCCCAAACTCAAAATACCACCGAGGAGACCCCCAGAATCATGGGCAGCTGAAATCCTGTATCGGGCAAGAATGGGACAACATTTCACTTTCAAAACTCATCTCCTCAGTTTTTAAACATTTACAGAGTGTCAATAAAAAAGTGATGCAACACAGTGGTAAACATGCCCCTTTCCCACTTTTCTGAAACGTGTTGCTGGCATCAAATTCAAATTGAGTACATGTCAAGTTTCAACATTTGATGTTATCTTTGTTCTATTTTCCATTGAATGTAGGTTTATAAGATCTGAACGTCATTGCATTCTGTTTTAGTTTCCATTTTACACAGCATCCCAACATCCATGTTGTAAATTATGCCTCTGTTAAATCTGACCCCAAAGTGGTTTAAAACTGTTTAACCGTGGTATGCACTGGCACTAACAAATACTGTATTACATTGCACTAACATTTATACTTCATATGTTTTTATGTGATCCAGATCATTTTCTGTGCATGTGCACTGTGTAAAATAAAGTAAATAAAAACAGAATGCAATGATTTGCAAATCATGTAAACCCACATTTAATCGAAAATAGAACAAACACACCATATCAACCAAACAAAATACACGTTTTTGGCATTTTTAGTTTTTTGATTGTAGCGACAGATTCTTGTATAATTCAGTTTCCCCTTGTGGGGACTAAAAAGTTGGTCGCCGTAACATCGGAATAACAGGTTTTTATCAAATGTAATCTGTACATGGAACCCTCCCCCCCGTCGACGAACACACACACATATTAATTGCTAGGGATGCATTTTAATCGACCAGTATTCCCAGTTCACAGACCATGCGGAGCACCAGTCAGCGAGCGTGGCCTCCGCGTGCCTGTGGAAGCACACAGCCTTCTGTCGCTAGCAGGTCAAGCAGGGGGGAGGCGGCCAGAGCACAGCATGAGTTTGCTGTAGCCGGGTGACTCGGCCCCCGCACTGGATGGGGCTGGTGGTGTCCTCACACAGCACACACTCAGTCCCCCCATATTAGTATGGTCTTCCAGCACTCCCAACACTCATGCTGCCACGAGGCTTTGGTTTTGATGGGAAGGACTCCATTGCACACTGTGTTTTCTCACCTGGTCCCCCATTTCTCCCAGGGTGTGGGGCACAGCACTCGGCGTTGTCACTAGAAGGAGAGATGCCTTTAAAAAGTATACCTCCTGCAGGAGCAGAAGCTCTTTGTTGGCTTGGAGATACGGCTTCGTTGGCGTGCAGCTCCTCTTCTGTGGGATGAAGGGGATGATGGACTTCTCACTGGAGGCTGGCCTGCTGCAGCTACCAAGTCTCAGCCAGACACTGTCAGGTGCCCTGATGTGGGCTAGAAGGGGTTAGAAGAGCCAGTGCCTCTCCCAGAGGAATGTGGACGACAGAAGAATGACAGCTTCCCTCTATTTTCCTTGAGCTCTGTGAAGGCGCGGTGTCCAGCTTCTGGGTATTAGCTAACAGCAGTGCTGGCCGGGGATGGCCAGTAGAAAAGTCCCACAGGCCAAGCAGAAAGACTCTTTGAGGCAGGTGCCTGCCCTTAAAGATTCTCTTTTGGATGTGAGACTCAGATATCTCTCCCAGTTGGTGGTTAAATCACGCTAACGCCTTGGCATCAGAGTTCCATTTCTAAGCAGCAGGGCTAGCTTATGTTAGCTGATGGGGATGTGCAGATGGTGACCTGCAGATGGACAATGGATTCTGCTTGCCCCTGTTGACTGTCCTGGGCTTCACTTCCTGATCGGGGTTCTCAGATTGCTGCTGTTATGAGCTTGTTGCCTCCTGCCTGTGTCCCCGCCCCATCTGCCTGATGACTCCAGGCTGGGTTTCCTCATACCCCCTCCAGTGGCCCGATCATTCTTCCATTAACAGTGGCCTTTGATCATCAGAGGCGCACGTCAGGACTGCTGTGACATTTGCATCTTTTTGGAGCACGGTGCCCACGCAACCTTTTATGCGCCGTCTTTGTTGCCAGCTTGTGGTTGAAATGGGGAAACACATTCTTGTCGGTAACATCTTATGGCAGTTACGTTGAGATGCAAGTGCCATTGAGGAGTCGGGTGTGTCAGGGTGCATTTCAGGTTCGAAGCACCAGCCGTGCAGTGATTGCATTGTCCTGCGTGTCTCCAGTGAGATGCTAGGATAAGTCGCATGTTTTGCCGCAGTCATTGATCAAACGTGTTCTCATTGTAGAGGGACGACATTTGGAACCTGTGCTTATTTTTAGTGCCCTGATGTCTGTACTTCCCCCTTAATCTTAAAATGCATGCTTTCCCTTTCATCACATCCACGTGCATTTAATGTAACAGCTTTGATCTTTTCTGAGCCATTGTGACACTCATCGTCTGGATACGAAACAAAGCTTTGATTTATATGACGTGGGCTGTCATGTCGCTTTAATGTCAGTCGTTGTCAGGTTAGTTGTGGCACCGACATCAATTGAAATGAATCACCTGAGCAAAGACTAATTTGTTTAATGTGCTTTTATTTGTCACTTAATTTTTTAATATTGCAACATTATAAACAAGTATAAAATAGCAGAGCATAAACAGAAGTGAACTTCACACTGGTGATTTTTGAAGATGTAGTGTTTAATCCATCTATCCGTCTTCTGTAACCATGTACCTGGTGTAGAATCACAACGACCCTGGAGCCTATGGCAGGAGGCACAGGGCATGAGTCAGGGAGCTGGGAAGGAGCAAAAAAGTGGACTGTCTGGGGTCCCTGCAAACCGGGTTGAGAAGCACTGTGCTTGAGCACATGCATCACAGGGAACACACCCTGTGTTATAGCAGGTTATAACAGCAACATAATGTGGTATCATTACTTCAATACTTAAGCCAAGTCCTGTTTTGCAGGTAATCTATTTCCAGTGCTTGTTAATCTGACGGAACTTTTACTTTCAGTAAATCCATCACAAAGGGTGTGTTTTCTTCTGCAAAGAGGTCTTCAATGCTAAGTGTGGGGAAAATTCCATTTTCCTTGAGGGCAATTGTTTGACACCTGCGGCAGTCGCATTGCATGTGTGAAAATGCCTCTCAGTATGCAACAATGCAAATTACCAGTGTGAACGCATTGCACAGTAACTTGGATGGATTAGGGCAGAGGCACCCCCCCCCAACCAGATATAAGTCCAGGGTGCTAAGTTAAATCTTTGCATGAATCCCTAAATGTTATCTAAGAAATGTATGTGCATTTGGGGCAGGGGGGATTAGGCTGGAGCCTATTGCATGTATACAGGGGGTCACTCTGGGCAGGATGCCAGTCCATTGCAGGATACACACACATATAATCATATACATCATATGCACAACTGGACTACCCAGCTATGTAGCCGGTGCTCTAACCTGCTGTGTTTTGCTAAACAAAAACATTCAAAACACTCGTACACTTCCTTTATTCAGACACCTTTGTGTTACCAATTTTTTTTCCCAGACCTCAGTGATAAATGCCTAAGAGCTGACCTTGGGGAAAAGAGAAAAAAATGCTCCATTGTCAGTGCTGTAAATATAATTCACTTGGTTTCGGCTGCTTGACGGGATCGAAGCAGGCGTACGACACAACCTGGGAACTGGCTCAGAACAGGACGTATAGGTGTTAAAAAGAAAACAGGCTTGCAACAAAACTTGGGACATTGTTATTAGGAAATAGCAGGGATGACAGGATAACACGGGGCAGTATATTGGAAATGGGCTTGCAAAGAACCATAAAAACCATGCCAGTCATGACTGAAGTAGGGTTTGTCCTGTGGTGAAGATCCAGGTTTGATCCCTACTGAGGCACATCAGACTTCTGCGGTCCAAAGCTCCAAAGAGCACGGCATTGGCCAGGTGGGTCTGTGTGTTGGGATGGAATCAAGCACATCGCTCTCCTCCCAGTGAGCCACACCACTTGACACCTGCAGCACTTGCTGTGATCGGGAGGGGCTGGTTGAGGATGTGTCTCTTCCCTCTCCTGAGTTGGCATGGCTGTCAAGGGGGCTGGCCTTTTACGGGATGTGGGTCCCCATTCCCAGACAGGCAGAAATGGGTAAAAAGAAACAAATTAATAAATGAAGGATAATGGAAGGCATGCATCAAGGCATTTGAGAGCTCAGTTTACCTCCAAGCCTGATTATGTTAACGTTAATTGCTTTTGCATTATGTTTGAATATGCTTCTACAGTTTTTATTTCCTTGCAAAAACAAACTTCCCTAGAGGGCTCCTTCCGACCGTAGAAGGTTACTGTGTCCATTTCCTGTGAACATTAGTGGATAGGCTGGGAAAACATTGTCTGAAAACGATGGTATATGGCCAAACTGCCTATTTAACATGTAGAGTAAGTTAACCTGGGAAAAGTGGCCAAACTGTACAACCTTGTGCTTGAGCAGTGAAAAGAAAACATGTTTTTTCAATAAATATAAATATGTATTTTTTTCAAAACTCCAACAAATATGGTTCATTGATAGTGTATTTACTCAATTATGTTTTTGTTTCTGACACGGCCTCCCCAGTACCGCCCCTAGGTTTGCACGGCCCCCCTGTACCGCCCCTAGGTTTGCACGGCCCCCCTGTACCCCCCCTAGGCTTGCACGGCCTCCCCAGTACCGCCCCAGTACCGCCCCTAGGCTTAACAGCATGCCATTTCAAGCACATGCAACTGTCACATCTCAAGGACCACGACTAATCTGATGGGTTCAAACCACCAATAAATTGCCATAAAACATTTTTACTCAGTCATAGGAAACAAAACTTAGCAAACTTTGCAATTTTCATGATGGTCCCTTTTCAATGTTGTCTAGTATGCTTTTAAAAAATGCAAAAGTTTTCCACCGCTGGTTTTACATGAACTCTGCATGTGCCTTTTGAGACAATCATAATCATTCTCAATCATGCTGTTGGACTCATAGGCTGTGTGGCACCTTTGTGAGAAATTTTTTAAAAAATGAGCGAAGAAGACAAAAATGAACAAGAACTGGTCACGAAAACACTTTTTTCTTCTGCTGCACGGAAATATTTCATATTCCATGGAGATCATATTGAGCTGCATTGTGTCTATTGACACAATTAACAACACCATCAGCTAACTGGACAGACTTTGGCTATACAGTTCATTTTAAACTCAAATATTGCAAAAACTTAAAATATCATAATGTGAACCTTTTCCAGTATTGTCCAGCCCTACTCAAAACACACAATATGTTCACAAAAAATAATAATATATGGTATAATATATGTACTATGTTATGTAAGATGATGCAGCTAAGTGATAGGGCTAACCTTTGTTTTAGCAACATATCTATGACTAAACTCACATTATTGCGTGAGTCTGTCAAACCTGAATGTCTTCTTTTAATAAGTATTTGTATTGCAGGCATGCAGTGGTGATATTTATGTTCTGCCTTGCAATACTGACAGACAGCTGCATTTCCATTCGCTTTTAATTTGAAGTGCTTCCTCACGGTTGACGTGTTGGCTCTATATTTGGGCCCTCATCCTCCATGCACCTTCTTCCACCACCATGCTGCTGAGTAATGAAGAAGGAGATTCAAATTTTAATCCATGCTTTTCAATAGTCGAGTAATCGAGTTTAATCAAGTAGACCTAATCGTGACAGCCCAGCAGCACTTTCCATCCATCCATCCATCCATCCATCCATCCATCCATTATCCTCCGCCTATCCAAGGTCGGGTCGTGGGGGCAGCAGTCTCAGCATTTTCCTGTGTATTAAATCATGAACTCCTAACACCTTACTGGATATTAAATAGACAATATGACCTTTCATTTGCATGTGATAGAACCGAAAAAATACTTGGGGGGGGAAAAGTGAACATGCGAAGTGAACCAGGCTGGTTGTGTTCACTCCCCCCCCACCCCCACTCTAGGAGTACTTAACATTTCATGAAAAAGTGCAATTTGCTCATGCCATTCAGCTGGTGTTTTAATCCGTCATTCAGATAAAGTCTGATTGTTTAATCATTTGAGGTGCACCAATAGCATTCAGGTCTCTAAAGTGAATTGAATGGATCAAATTGCTCAAAAACAATGAATCACTTTACAGTTCTACATTAATTTGAAATGCTTTTTAGTAGTTTTCATGTACTGTAGGGATGATGCCTCCTGCCCTGGTGCACAGATAGTGATTACCTTACTTATTCCCAGTCCATCATGGTGTATCTCCAGCAGGAATCTTGTATAAAAGCCTTTTGATCTGTTGTATGTCCGAGTCCCACGTTCAGTCGCTCATTACAGTACGTCACATGGAAAATCTCATCATGGATAATAGACCTGGAAGATCACCCACTCCATAGTGCTTAAGAACATAAACCAGTTCTGATGTTTTGATACCACACAAGGGGCCCCTTCTTGTATGTTTATCAACGTTTCCAATTACGGACGCGGCAGATCTTCTGCCTCACACATACACGTCTTGGAAGGTGTTCAAAAGCCTCTGTGTTATCGTTAATAGTAACGCTGTTCCAACATGGATGAAATCAAAGATGAAGAGAAGCTTCTGCCTCCCTCTTCCACTCTTGCCGTTTTTGCTTGACTCTAGAAATTTCTGGAACAGACGTCTATTTTTCCCCTTGCTCTCCTCTTTGTGGCCATCATTTCCTGCCTCTCAGGAGACCGTTAATGATCCCAGCATTTTGCTTTCCATGGATTATTAGCAGAGGCTTTCCAGTAAATTGGCTCAATCTTCATAATACTTCTGATGGCTTAACCGAGGCCGGTGCTGCACTCGTCTACAAATATTATGTTTCCTTTAAATCTCCTCTAAGAAATCTGCAACTTCTCATGCCTGGACAATCGTATTCATATTAGGTACTTTCACTCCGAAGTACCTGGGACTCTTGACCGGGGACTTTTGTAGTTCCTGGCCACTTCCATATGTCACTTTCACATTGCACAACAGAAACAGGGACGAAAACAGCTCATAGGTTAAACTTCACGCATAATTTCCCAGTAAACTACACTGCCACACCAAAATACATAGGTTGTTTTGTTAGGTATTTGTTAGTTATTAGGGGGATCGATCATGAGGGCACAGGTTTTTATTTATATATTTTACTTAAATTGCCTGTGACATGTTCATGATTCTTATTAAATCCAGCCAGCAGATTGATCTTTCAGTTCCCACAGAATAAAAAATGATGTAGCTTTATGATGTAAGCACCTCCCTTCGCGTTTGAAGAGTACCGAGTCTGGAGTAGGTGCTAAAAAAGGGTTCTGGAACTGCCTCCGAGGAACTACAATCAGGCCGGGCTCCTGTGGTGTGAACACGACAAAAGTCCCTGGTTCCGGAAAAAGGTTCTGGTTCCAGAATAAAGTTCTGCCTGTGTGAAAGCACCAATTCATTTTAAGTGTTTTACCCAGCAGCAACGTGACGTGAACTTGGCACGTGGAACTTGAACAATTGACTCTGGTATCAATATTGTAAGCCCCTTCAGTGTCAAGCACAACGTGGAGACTGATTGGAAGGGAGCTGTTCTCCATAAACGTGTGCAGCTGAAGAAGACCTCATGACTGGTGGTGATCAATAAAATATTGTTATGAATGTTGCGTGACAGCATCCATGCATATCTCTTCCAGTCGTTTATCCTGGTGTCGGTTGTGGGCCCAGAGGAGGTACATAACACCATTTTATATTAACTTCTGCCTGGATAGCTTATAGATCCATTAAAAGTGCATTAAAGTATAAATAAGGTATGTTAATATTTAATTATGCTGTGGCATTTTCCTTCTTTTCAGTGCAGCTTAAATCACTTTTGACAGGAAGTGGTAGTTGTGTAAGCGTTTTGTTTCCAATTAAAATTGCTACAGGGTATGGTAGTATTCTTCTGAATCCAATTCACAGAACTCAACGAGTTTTCATTGCATTTGACATCCTATCATCATAAATGGACCCGGGAACAATGAATCAGTGTGTGTTTGTCATTAAGGCACAACTATTAGCTGTGCAGTGCATCCCTCAACTTCGCCTGCAAAGATAATTTCTGTATGTGTGTTTTTATTTTTTTATCCACTTTATGAAGCTTGTTTAATTATTGCTGACAGCATTTTGTTGTTTACACTTCTGTTATTTGAAATATCCTGCAATCTGGGCCAAGAGTTGCCCCTGGGGTCCTCCTTATAAGGAGAGTGCAGGAGTAGGGGGGAAGAAAGGGTCACCCTTCCTCGGAAAGGGTCACACATACCGTGACGTCAGACAGCATTTCTCAGCCGCTCTGCTCGCTGCTCTCCTCCCCCCCACTCGTGGGAGGTTGTTTTCTCACCTGCTTCTTCTCTTTCCCTCTTTCTGCTCAGTTTACTGCACATGGGATGCCTCGGCTCAGCCCGGAGCTGCTTGTTGATCACAGCGGTCTTGTTGGATTTCAGGGACGCTCCTTATTTGAGTCCAGTCCTCACATTGGGCTGTAACTGGTCTTTCCCTGGCAGAGTATGAAACCAGTTGCCAGTGGCTCCCATCTCAACCAGGCGTATACTGCAGGCCAGAAGTGTGGACTCAACCTCTCATTTTTAAAAAAATAAACAATAGACTGCTTTTTCAAATTTTTATTACAAACAAATATTAGAAATACTTAAATAAAATGTAACAATTTGCTGTACATTGTTAGCACAATTTAATGAATGGAGTGCCTGAGTATGAGTTTCATCAAAATAACCACCCCTTGCCTTTATCATAGCAGCAGAGGTTCACAGCGTCCTTTCCAGCAAGTTTTGGAAATAACTTGTCCAAACCCTTCCAGCACCTTTTTAAGCATGCAAATAGTTCTGTCTCATTTGCTAGACCAGGGGTGGGCAATCTTATCAATACAGTTCAATTTCAATTTATTTTTATATAGCACCTTTCACAACAGAGTCGCCCCAAGGTGCTTTACATGAATGTGTTGTGATACATTCCAACATCATTAATACCGAAAGTTCAGAAAGGGCCTCTGTGTGTGCACAGTCCAGTACAACAAGATTGAAACAAAGAGCAGACAATGCATTAATCCTCTGACAAACTGATCTGGGACAAGGCTGACATGTTTAGTTTAAGACACAATTAAGAGAGGACAAGAGCAAATCAAGTTCTGTCATTAGTAAATAGAATTCCAAGACAAAGTGAATGTCAATGCACTAAAGACAGCCCTGATATGTCTTCTTCAAAACCAATGTTTCGGCCTTTAGTGGCTAAATAATGTGTTACTACAAGGTATAAAATACTCAAAATCAGTCAGTTAAGTATTTCTAATATTTTCCTATAATAAAAGTTTGAGAAAGCAGTGTATCCTTTATATTTTTTTTTAAATCGGAGGGTGGGCCCAAACTTCTGGCCTGTAGTGTACATGGGCTTGCTGTATGGATCCACCCCCGACCCCCCTGGCCATTCCTGTATGTTTCAGTTGGTGGCTTTAGGCCACAGATGCCTGCCATAGTCACCATGGGACACTCAGAAACTCCCCGACCCAAGGCGACCTGTCCGACATGCTCACACTGCAGACATAACACCGTGGTGGAGTCACTCTGGACACCCAGGTTTGTCCTCTGACGTACCGGTCCAATGTTACGCTCCATGTCTGTTGGTGCACCATCTGTAGCCCTCAAGCACAGCAGATGCTCATATGGTTCTCGTAACATGTTCTGGTTCCATATGTAAGCCCTCCTAAACTCATCATCAAAACATAAACATTCACAGTAGTCAAAGCCATGCCATCATATAGATATACCAAAAAAATGCTTTATTAATAATACATCTCATATACAGCTCTGGAAAAATAATTAAGAGATTACAACTAAATTTTCAGTTTTACTCATTTCTCAGTTTATGTGTATACACCTGTGTAAAATTTACATTGTTTTCCAAACTCTAGCCTGCTTCTCGTTGATGTTTCTTGCTTTATGGGTCTTCAGTCCTGCTTCTAGGAGCCTGTAATGAATTGTCTTTGCAGTGCACTTCACACCACTTGATTTTTGAAGGTCACTTGAGGTCATCCTCCAATTTATGAGGCACAAGTTGACGGTCATCTCTGGCATTAGAAAGTCGCTTCTGCCCTCTACCTGACTGGTTTTTGGTCATTGCCAGTGTCTCCTGCCTCACTTTGTCCTTGTGTGCTGCTGTCTGGAAGCAGCCTGCCGCACAGTGTAGCCTTCTGCCAGCAGAACCAGGATTAAACCAGGATTTAAAAATGCAGATTTTAAAAAAGATGTAGACTAGTCTCCTAATTTTTTTCCAGAGCTGTATTGAGGCAACAGAAGAATACAATGTAGATCAGGGGTCTCCAACTCCAGTCCTGGAGAGCTACTATCCAGTAGGTTTTCTATCCTACTTGGCTTCTGATGAGCCACACCTGCTCCTGGAATTTACCTGAGATCAGGTGTGGCTCATCAGAAGCCAGGTATGATTGAAAACCGACTGGATAGTAGCTCTCCAGGACCGGAGTTGGAGACCCCTGATGTAGAGTTTATCCCAAACTAAGGATGTGTCTATTCCTACTTCTGCAGCTTCTTTTCAATGCGCTGCTCACTGTACCTGCGAAGTGTCCACGGGGTTAGGGTTAGGGTTAGGCTAGATGAATGTGCGCTTGATGAGTGTGACACACTCAGAAATAGCAGACATCACATGCAAACCCCTTCTGTAACGCAAAAGCCTGGATGAATACATGTAGTGTAGTCAAAGTACAGCAATACACACCCTGAAAATCAATATTTGAGATTCATAAAAGACTTAACCAAACAATGGCTTAGTACCTGACATTTTCTTGTGGTAGCTTGCAGAGACAGGCAGGTCGTCTTGTGCATAATCTTACACTGTTTCTATTTTTTTGTGCTCATTGCTTCTTATTGGATGCAGGCACTGGATGGTAGTGTTGTTTCTTCACCAGCAGTCCTCTTCTTACTGCCCCCTCCCTTGGTCACGGCCAGTGCACAGACAAACCGAGAGCTTTATTTTTTTCTATCAGCACTATGGGATGCATGCATGACACCATGAATATCACGTTTATGGGTGTCCGTCAGCGGCCCTTTGGGTGACTGCAGGGACAGGAAATGCTTATATTCATGCCAATGTGTGGGTTTGTTTCTGCGGCCTTGAATTCCAAGCTGAAGCGCTTTATGAGAAGAGGATGACCTTGCTGGAATGCCTGTGGTGGGCTGTGATACAATGCCCCTGCATGCGTGCGCGTGTGCGTGCGCAGGCACGCTTGGTGGGTGCTGGCACTGTTGGCATGGCTTTTTGTGACAGCCCCTGCACCTTCAGAGGGCCTCCGCCACGCTTCCTCCTCAAGCCCTGCGACCTTCATCGCTCCACAATGACCTGCTGCAGAATTGTCAGCGAGGCCCATTTTCAAGTCAGTTACCATGTTACTGCCTGTTTTTGGAAATACAAGCCCCCCCCCCCATTCCCGGATGAAGACCGAGCTGTTGTATCTCTGAGGGGAGCAGCGTGACTAGCCCCAGAGATCTTCTAACACTAGTGGTTCTCTTCTGCCTTATTCTTATTCCCTCCTAGGTTCTTCAAAGCTCTGGAGTTGTGAAAACTGGAAGTATATATTTTTTTATTTCGCTTTTAGATTTCTGGTCTTGAAAGAGGCTTCCGCTTGGCTCTTTAGAAAGGCCGCAATTCCGAATGCGGTTTGCCAGTCCTCACAGGAGATGAAGGAAGTTGCCCCTGCACACAGCTTCAGCAGAAACTGTAGAAGCTGTGCCCTCCTTCCATTAGCGCTGCCGGCGCCTCTCTGTTTTTGAGGCTAACAACATGTGGATCCGTGATGGACACCTGGCTCCGGAGGGAGAACCTGTCACTCCCTCCACTTGAGCTTGTGTTGGAGAGGCATCTTTGAACTGCCGGTGAACCAGAGAGCAGTGACCTGTCACACATCACGGATTGAGCATCACAGCCTCCTAAAGCGGCCAGGTACGCTGGGGAAGGTCCAGGAAGTCCTATACCTCCATCCTTTGAGCCGCTTTCAGAAGTCTTGTTTACGAGACACCGGGATCTTACTGAGGGTAAGGTGTAAGAGGAACATCTGTCATCCTATACACCAGGGACTCTAAATACCGCCCACTAGATGGTTCTGTCTGGCCCGCAACATATTTTCAATCATTATCATATCCAACCCACCAATCAAAAGGCACCGTTTTCCACAGAGTATAAAATCTGTGAAACATCACTCAGGTAATCTGCAGTGGCATTAAGCTTGGCAAATTTTCCACCAGGCCCCCCCCCCCCCCCACACACACACACAATATAGTTTTTTCCCCCCCCATTCACTTTATTCAGCTACAAAAAAAAAAAAACAAAAAGCAAAAGTGCCCTTCTTCAGCTGAAGGCCTCCTAGCCAGTAGCCTCAGGTTATGTGAGTTTGAGACCC
The DNA here is from genome assembly GCA_026777045.1 of Hyperopisus bebe. NCBI lineage: Eukaryota > Metazoa > Chordata > Actinopteri > Osteoglossiformes > Mormyridae > Hyperopisus > Hyperopisus bebe. Next base: position 9,933,005 of record JAODJW010000094.1, read on the forward strand.
CTGCTGTATACACTTCAAAGCACTGCTTGGCTTCCAGGACAGGGGGATTGGATTTGGGCTTAACTGCCACTTTCAGTGAGTGTGGCTCGATCCCTGTGAATGGGATTATCTACGTGTAAAGCTTTGTCAGGATTGATTACGAATCTGCGGCACTTTTTTCAAAGCAAAGACTGTCTGTACAGCCATTCCGTGCAGATGATATTTGTAAAGACTTTTCCTTAACTTTCCAAATCATTTTATTTTTTATTTCGTTGGCCACACTCTTTGCATGACCTGCAAAGTTAACACCTTGGAAAGTCGCACACGTTAGACAAATGCCTGTGTACTGCACGTTGTGCTTTTAGAGGAGCATAATAAGGCATTGTGTGATTTTCTTCCTGTCGCTTTCATTAAGTAGTTATTTTTTATTGACATGACTTTGATTGTGCTAATGCTCTGCATCACTGCACTTGTCCAGCCTGGATAAAATGGATGGGGAAAACAAACCGCATCACAGTGTACTGTAGGTAGCGCTGTGCACAGGGCATTGTATCACGGCCCGGTCTACTCCCACCTTAGGCATTCCAGCAAGGTCATCCTCTTGTCGTCACAGTGTAGGATGTGGTGCCATGTAATAGCACCTGCCACCTTTCTTGTAGTGTTTTGTTTGTGAAAATTTGAAGCACAATTTGAATGTTCTTCTTAGGTTTGTGCAAACGTACAGAACGGCTCTGTGCAGGCTCTTGAACCCCATCCCCATGTTGGAATACAAATTGGGGTGGGGGGGCATGAAGCAGGCTGATAAAAAGCCCCTTAATTAAATTCGGCAAGACAGCTGAACATACCTCATGTCACCCCCCAGCAAAAATCCCTGCTTGTTTTAGCCTGATGTCGTGCCTTTGGGGGAGCTGGTTCTGTTGTGGGTCCAGCCTATCTGCAGTTCTTGTTCCCCACACTCCTCCCTGGCTCCGTATGATACCTGGGCCCTGAGAATGTGCTGGTGGGGTGCTTCCTGGTGGATGTCCAGCAAGGCTCTTCAAAGGCCCTGGTCCTGACCAGTTAATCCCTGAGTGGGAGAGTGGGAGAGGTTCCAGCGGGGGCTCTGAGTCTAAAGTTCTCATTTACCCATCAGGCGTGACGAGGAAGGACCCTCGCTGCATTATCTAGGTTTTGCACCCTTGTCTCCCATCTCCACCGCAGTAGGGCTGTGGAGGAGCTGAGTGAATTCCCCAAGACTTGCATTAAAGGCTGGAGTGAATGGAGATCATGATGGTCAGGAGCTCAGTCATCCTGCCTCTTCATCGTCAGTGCTTCTTTGGGTCTGCTCCTCACAAGCAACTTGCCCTTCCTTACATGCGCTGGCAGCCTCCGGCCACGTGCCCTGAACAAAGCTCTCGCTCAGAGCCGTAATCCTCGGACCCCTAATTAGCCCCTCTTCCTGCTTCATTTCCTTCAGTCTGACAAATGCAAATTTAGGAAGGAAGGAAATCTGGGCATCCGAATTCGTCCAATAACAGCAAGGATCAGTTCCTCCTCCTTAACACATAATGTTTTATTAATCTCCTGCCTTGTGCTAATGTCATTAAACTACCCAGCGTTTCTAAAATAGGCCCAAGTAGAGTGAATTATTATCTTTCATGCTGTATCTTTTGGAAGTCCATTTCCTCAAATGATTTTTTTTTTCCCCGTTTAATTCTGACACAGTGCGAACACCTATGAACATGTGTATCTATAACATTCCTCTTTCCTGAGGCAACGTGACAGGTGACATGGTTGTGAAGTGTAAAGTGAGCAGAGTTTACAAAAAAAGACCAGTGCCACTCCAGATGTGTGACTCGTGTATTTTCACTTTGATTATTCACTGCTTTCACAATTGCTTGTCATGGTTTGGCTGTTCACTTTGAATATTTTTGGATTTCGCTTCTGTTGCTTCCACCCATCTCCCCCAGCATGGCGGGCTTCTGCATGGCCAGTATCTTTGGCAAAGGCCTATTGGAATATTCAGACCAGAGGCAGACTTAGGTAGGACACAGCCAGATATAGAAAGCTGAGGCAGAGATGGAAATGAGCTGAACGTGGCTCATTTTGTGAAGATGGCGTGACATGTGATTAATACCTTTTTCCGCTGCATTATTAATCCATGCACCTCTCCTGCAGCCCTTTCCCAGACTTTCTTGAGAACATTCCTGTGTGTTGAAAAGTTCTTCTTCCTGGCAGCAGGTCATTATCATTTGGTCCACAGGCACTTTTGCAGAATGCGTTGTGTGTTCTGTGGCATGCTGGGAGGAAAAAATAAAACCCTTCACTCATGAGATGGAGTTGTGCATGCAGGTCGGTAGATATATATACATGCCCAGTTGAAGCGGGAACTTTGGTGAGACCTGTATAAGAGAAGCAAGAGCATCACCGTTGAAATTAGACTGCAGCCCAGCTGTGATGACATTTGGCGTGCTGCATCTTTTCATATAATGCTTTTGTCATGGGGTTTCTAAAATAACCATTTCACATCACCTCTGTCTTAGGTTAATCTTGGGCCTGATTCAAAAAGTTTGTTTGTTTTTCTTCAGTGATGGGTGACTGAGGTTGCTGAAAAATCTTGCTAGCACGTCTTACATATAACTACTCGTAGCCTGGCCATAATAGCAGCAGCCGCTCATTGCCTCTCTTGATATGCCAGCTTTGTCTCCTGTTTGTCTGATGGTGGTGATCCTGGAGAGCATCTGCAAAGTGTCTGCTCTGTGGTCCACATGATAACAAGAGGAGAACAGAAGGGAGGAGCCTAGCTGTACAGGCTCGGAGCTGCAGATCTTCTATGTTCCATGTGGAGAGAATGTTCTTTCTCTTACTTGGGGTGGGCTTTCAGTCAGGGGGTACTCTTTAGATCCTTAACTCAATTTCCCGCCATTGCCCTGCTGAGTGCTTGAGTGCCAGCAGAGAGACTATATGACCGAGTCTTCATTTGAAGAAGCACCATTGTTTGATCTGGCTTCATGACGTTCTCCTTATTGATGTAATTATTTGCTAATTTATACCAAGCAAACCAGAACTCCCCTCCAGTCCCAGCATCAGGATTGATCTTCTCGGGCTGGAAGCACATTTGCAGCAATTGATCTTACAGTTAGAGTAGATGAGGAGATGTCCGATGCTCCAAAGATAGAAAGAGACCAGATTCAGGTTGGGTTTAGTGCTGGTTCAGTTCCAGCTGTTACTTGACCTTACAGTTTACTATACCATAAACTCTCTTTGGCATTACATTGTTCTAAATATTTTCATACACAAAGATGCAAGGCTATGTAGCTGTGATCTACCCAAAACCCTGAGTAACCATTTCTTCTCTCTCTTTTTTATTCTATTGTATGTAATTTATTTGCTGACAATCAGAACAAATCATACATGTGTGTATGCAAGTTTTAATCCTTTATTTGGTGAACACCAGCTGGTTGTGCCCAGTCTCTGATCTGACCGCTTATTCCAGCCACTGGTCCAATCAAGAAAGGAAAATAGGCAGGCACACCCCCGCATTGACTTCCTGTGCTGGAACCTCTTTTATGGCTTTGTGTTTACATCTTCCACATGCCAAGAAATCATTAAGTCCTTTGGAATGTTTGGAAGGAGGAGCTTTGATAAGCACAGGAACTCACAGCACATGTGCGTACCGCAAAGCACAGAGGACTAAAATGCCACTTCTGTTTGCACTGATCGCTGTGTTTGTTGTCAGTGGCTGAAGCACATGTTTTGGAGATGCAGCACTGTAATTATTTCATACAAAAATCTGTTTTCTCATTGTCAGGCTTTTCATTTAGACTTCATACCATCTTGGCTCAGCATTCTGTTAACGGCGGTCACACTCCCCCAACGCACAAACGCCAACGCACGCACATTACGCATTGTGATGATTTTTTCCTAGCTGGTCAGATATATATTCCTATTCAAGACTTTCGGAACAAGAACATTGATTGTTTTCTCATCTCAGCAGGAACTTTCCTGGCAGACCTGCATTGGTGGAGCGTAATTATCGCCAGGAAATGGCATTATTTTCTTCCTCTTTGACTCCGCAGCTCGGCGGGGGTGAAGTTTCCAGGAGTGGAAGTCAGTGGCTGCTGTCAGGTAGAAGGCGGTGACTTATTCATCAGGCTAGAGGTGCACATCCTGGCTTAGGAAATGTCACCCCCCAGAGAGAGGTTAGGGGGGAATCTGGTGGTCATACAGCGATCGATGCTGCCGACGTCCCCCCACCAGCGCCAGTCGGGTGCCTGGAGGCCCAGCAACACTGGAGGTGGGGGATAGATGGAAGGGTTCTGTCTCCGGGGGCCTTCCGCTCTCTCGCACTCCTTCCAGGGGAACCCGCTGGGACTCCAGGGCGCTACAAAGAGCGACGCATTCTCTGACACCCAGAATTGGCCCAGTGGCTTTAAGTTAAAGTTCAGAATTAACATGGCTGGATTATGCCTCAAAATGCATAATGTAGATTTGGTCTTAAGTTGGATGGGACTTGTCTGGTTCTGAGTTTAGACTATTACTGTAGGAGCAGCTCCATAGTGCCTCTCGAATGGCTTATCTGTCAAGACTGAACGTCGTGAGTGACTCTGCAACAGTGCTAAGCCAGCATGGAGTATTCTGGAAGTTCCCAGAATATTCTGCTGCTCATAATCCCTGAAAGGATCAAGTTTTCTGACGCGCCCAGCCAGAAAACACTCCTTATTTTTATCTTGACGACTTTAACTGTGAGACGAGCGAGTGAGGTTTCTGCAGTAGTTATAAGAGTGCGACATGCGAAACCACGTGCACCTGTGGAGCCGTCGGACGGCTTAGAAATACAAGCGCTAAAGACCCATCCTTCCCTCCTTCTTTTTCACGCTGGGGCCGCGTCGCATTAAAGCTGCGAACGCCGCATTCACAGATGTGACCTATTTTCTGAGGCGCTCCATGGAGGATAGCACCGAGATGTGTGCGAGAATGTCAGTGGGGCAGCGGTGGTTTCGCTGTTTCCGTTGTCGGAACAGTCAAAATAACTTTACCGGTATAACGTTCTTCTCGTGAATTAAAAAAAAATAGCGTTTTGCTTTTATTTTTGCCAATTTTCTGATACCCGCCGGCTTCGATGTTACATTTGTAGGTTGTCTGCTTTCTTGGTGGTAGTATGGCATGATTATACGTAGTTGTGAAATGTAGCGGGTCAGTGTCTCTGGAGTACGGAGCCCATTGTCAAGTCATCGAGAGCCACCAGAGGATCACAGTGTCACACCTCCCACCCCCTGGGCCCGTCAATCCGGATGAAGAAGCCTGTTGTAGGAGAATATTCAGATGGCTTTATCGGTGCTCTGTACTGATAATTTCTTATATTGACTAAAGCTGTTATTTTGCATGGTGGTTGAATGGTGTGTCGCTTCACACCTCCTGGTTTTGGGGTTCGAATTCTGCCCTCTGTGCGTGATCTCTGCATGTTATTCCTGTATTGTACACGTTTCCTTCTATAGTCTGCAGATGTGCACTTAGGTGATGACAGTATTGCCCTGCCCTGTCATGGACTGACACCATAACCATGTGAATCACTGGTCACATTGACTGTCTAACTGGACTCAATGTGTAGATGCACAAAGAAGCAAAACAAAAACGCATGTCTACCAGCTTATTCTTCAAAAGTGTGGCAGGTGCCGATTTCTCCAGGGCAGGACTGAGCTCCATTTTCATTGTACTTATGCTACAAAAAGCTTGAGGTATAGGTTATAGAGCTCAGGAGGCAGCCCATCCAGATCACATCCTGCCATATTGTGGCAAAATGAAGAGTTTTTGTTGGCTGCTTATCACATCATAAGGGTTTATGATAATAGTGGTGGCTTGTTGGGTTAGGGCTCTGTCTTCATGATCAGAAGGCTGCTGATTCAAATCCCATGGTTTGCAGAGTGATTTTATTGTTGTGCCTGTTTCAGGGTTGCTGAACACTGGCCGATCCTGCTCTGTGGCTTCAAACTTGCAATCACCTGTGTATGTCTCTATGTGTCATGAAGAGAAAGATGGGATATGTAAATACTGCCCGATTTCCCCACAAAGATGAATAAAGCGTCATCATTCTGTTCTGTTGCTGCCAATATGTTGCCAGACGTTAACTGTCAGATGATATTTGTAAATGGTTATTAGATCTGGAGAGGAACAGAAGGAAAGTACTGGTCCGGCAGACACCGGCACCACAGGGGATGCAGGGTGACCCGTGCAAAGCGCTGCTGTCTCTCTGTCCGTCTCTCTTTCTCTCTCTCTCATTCTCTTGTTCTCTCTCTTTCTCTTCTGCTACGTCACCACCCTTAATATGTTCATCATATCATGCCGGCTATCATTTACTACTTGGCTCTGCGGAAGTGCTCGCTTCTGAAAGCATTTCCTTTGCGTGGAGAAACGGGTTCAGCCCGCGGAGAGCGGGAGGCGCCTGGCGGGTGCTAACTCTCTCCCCCTAGCTGCTTGGCGGCGCCAGCCACAGAGAAATGAGTGCTTAGTGGAATTTTCAATGTTTAATCCGGTAGTTAAGACAGTTGTGTCATTTATTGTGGGTTTATTGTCGAGTGTCCAAGCCGACCATATACACAGAGCTGAAATCATGGACCTTCTCCTAATCCTTACTTTTGAAATGCATTAAATATCTGCCTGCACGTTTGAGTCAGTATTTAAGTAAATCTTATAAAACCACAACAGTGCCGTCATAACTGCTTTACGCCTTCTGGCTCCCCTCATTACTGCCATTGTGAATGACTGTAATCGCGTCTCCTCCTGCCTCGTTCTGTCCTTGTGAGAGGACTTTCTTTACAAACTACACAGACTGGGCTGTTGAGCTGCGTCTCATTTACAATCAGCCCATTGTGGAAGGGGCTTTGTAAAATCAATGTTTTGTATCCCACCAAGGCTGCTGTTTCTGCAGTGTGAAGGACTCACTGACGCTGTCGCGTGGTGAAAGGGAAGAGTGACGGTGGGCTTGGCTTTGCCTCCAGTGTGTTTTATCGTGAAGCAAAGGGTGAGACTTTGCTTTTGCCAGATTGCCGCAATGGAGAACTCTAACTGCCGCTCAGAGGGGACCCGGTTCCCTTCCTACCCCTGTTGACCACATTTTGACCCAGTGCCAAGAGGTGGAAAGTTCAGCTGCAGAGAATACAAATCCCAAATTTTGTTTCAACCAACCAATTGAGCAGTCTTTGAATGTGACACTTTCTGCTCAACGGGTTGGTCGAAACAAGATCTTGCTCTGCATTTATATCTTCTGAACCTGAACATTCCACATCTGCTGGCGCCCTTCTGAAGCCTCGGAAGGCCAGCATGCCTACAAGCCCCCAGGGGGCTTGAGAGAAGGGCGGCAAAACTGGGATGCCCCCAGGCTAGAAGGTAAGGGGCCAAGAGGTGTTGAAGCTGGTGTGCCAATGTGGCTAATAAGTGTTTCTTGTTAGCAGAGCAGCTCAGGAAATCTGACTCCCCCCCCCCCCCCCCCCACACACACACACACACACACACACACACACACACACTTTTTATACAGCAGATGAGCCGCAGGCAAGATCTGCGACACTCTCCTCAGCTTTGCTTATCGGGGTGATCATCAGTTTGTTCAAGACCTTTCGAGGTTCTTGGTGGGAAAGCACTGAGGCAGCCGAACGCAGAGGATCCCTCTGTCTGTTGTAGCTTAACTGTTATCCATCTTGTTTTCCATCCATGTCTGCTAATGATGGCTCCCTGGGAACGGACTGTAGGGAAGGAAGCATGATGGCAATGCAGTGCAACAGCTGGCCACTCGAGGTTTTCAGCATCTTCTTGCTGTGTTTGTAGTCGCCAGGGTTGAGTTTTAGTTTCAGACGAAAAAACAAGCCCCTTGCCATTGGGTCTTGGAGGTGGAAATTTCAGGTCCAGAAAGTAAAAATCCAGACCATGATTTGGTTTCAACTAACCACTTGAATACTCTTTGACTGTGACTCTGTATACGCCACTGCTTGGGTGAAACAAAATCTTGGTCTGGATTTGTACTTTCTGAACCTGAACTTTCCACCTCTGATGTGTATGATGGGCTGCATGCCTTGTTAATCTAGTTGTAAATTACCTGTGTCTTTATGTTGTGGTGTTGCCCTCAAATCCAGCATTTTCTTCTGGGTCCCCTTAAGAGCATCCTCTTTAATTAGCATTTAAGGGGCCACGTCTGCCGCAGATTCCAAAAATAACGAGCCGGATCACGGACGAGCCGCATCCCTGAAATCAGGCTTGTCAGCCTACAGTGATGGGTTCCTCTACAAGAAGATGGATGACGGATCCCATTTATGTCAGCTCTCCACTTGCCTGTCAGCCAGCAAGTTCAAGGGATCGGGGCGCCTCTGAAGGCAGCAAAGGGGGGCCCTCCAGTACACAGGGGTGAGCTTTTACAGGTCACTTTAGGGGAAGATTTATGAGCAACAGTAGCCATTACTGTTGAAGTGCCTGGACCAGACTGTCGTCATTCGCTAATGAATAATCAACAGGAGGGACTTTCCTGTGTGGTCATTAAATTATTGGGGGGAGAATATCTGTTCCACTTAATTTGTAATTTCGTGGCACTTATCTTTCATTCAGCTGATTTGGATATTATTTTATTAATAGTGTTATTGATAATGCAATGGGCCACAAGAAAAAGATTTTGCATTATTAATTGCATTTGGATAGCAGGTTTTCCTTTTCCTGCTGTATCAGCGAATTGGGTGACATATGGCAGTTTAGAGCAGGTAACCTGAGACTAGGCCCCGCAGCCCTGGGTCTGGCCCACCGCCATTTGTTAAGGAGAGCTTAGTGCGTTCTCTGCGTTGAGCCTGCGGCTCACAGCTGAAGCTGGAGCTATGTTTAGTCCTGTGCTGTTCTCCCATGCTGCGGGCGCCACCTGTGGCGCGAGAAGTCTGTCTGTCACGTCGGAACGCCGGCTGCAAATTGCTGAATCTGTGGCGAGGGGGGACTGTGGTTCGGTGCTCAGGCTTGGGGGGGGGTACATGTGTGTGATACCGTCAGAAAAGGCTGCACTGCATTTAAAAATGGGGCGACAGAGGGCTGAACTATGTTTATGTCAAGTGACAGGTCTCAGTAACTGTTATTTGAGTTAAGTCAGCCTTAAGCTGGAGGCTACTTGTGTGCTACGGTGATGATTTTAGGAAAGGGCCACTGTGGATCTCTGCCTGCCTGCCTGCCTGTCTACCTGCATGCACACTCTGACCTCAGATTTAGTCCCCCATGCACCATTAATATACAATTTGAACAGAGGTGGGCACTCCAAATTTCTGTATCATATTGCAGTGAACAGAATTGCATTTTAAAATACTGTTTGGTTAGCCATTGCGATATATTGAGATGTGGAAAATTGTGTAGGATTGACTGAATTGTGCATAATCAACTATAAGTAGCATCAGCGGCCTCTGATGGCAATCAGATGCCCTCCGCCGCAGGTGCTGGAGCTAACTGCTTCTCTGAGGGGGTTCCCCATTTCCCATTACCTGCAGAGGGCCTCGTGTGTCCTGCACAGACACACAAGGGTGTGTCGAACACTCGGAAGCACGGCACGCTGGAGAGATGCTAAAATGATGCTTCACCGTAACCTCGCATGGGATTCTTACTTCCTAGGCAACTGATCAGATGCTTTCTTCCTCCAATAAAAAGACAAGTCAAAGTGTCTTATACCCCTTATATATGGGCATTCATACTCTAAGTGATTATAATCTGCAGTGGGTGTGGGGAGGGAGGGTCTATCTCAGGCAGCATAGGCCTCAAGGTGGAGGAACACCCTGGGTGAATCTCATGTGCTTGCTTGACCATACTTGTGTTCTTGTGTACCTGTTTTATGTCATCTTCCATTCCCAAGGACCAGTTCCAATACTAGGAAAATAAGTACAGAGGATAGTAAAAGTTCATACACCATCCAGGGTTCTTAGGTCAGCTGACCAACTCCACCTAGTCATTCCTCCCTCTAGGCTAAAAAGCAGAGGTGATCGGGCCTTTGCAGTAATGGCACCTAAGCTCTGGAATG